>CM077463.1:10077033-10771395 GCA_039654755.1 Calcarius lapponicus
TACAGAAACTGAAATTGTGATGGCTGGCTGCTTATCTCATCTGCTGTTATCTCTACCAGATGCCCAGATAAATGATGATATAGATAGAGTACTTGCACAGTGCAGGATAGCAGTTTAGAATGACAATTTAACACATCTCATTACACTAGAAATAATGTGTTTTCCTGATAACAAAATGGCCCCAACAATCTCTCAAAATTTATTTCTACAACAGCATTCTATAATAGAATCTACATATTAAATTTTATATTCTATTCTATTTTATTCTATAAAATGAACTTTTCTTACAAAATATCTTGTGACAGGCTTGGTCATCGTTTATTTTTTCAATGAATACAATTGTTTCATGGAAAGCATCAACAGCTATTGGATCAAAACTGTAACTATGAAAACTCTACTAGTGGCCAGAATTATATGTTGAAGTTAAAGTTGTCTAAGTTTGAAGCCAGTCTTACACAAAAAAGGCATGAATTTATATACTTAATTACCACTCTTTCTCAATTGTAGACATGATTTTTTTTTTCATTTTGTTGGAACTTAAGGTCACAACTGATGTAAATGTTATCCTACTGCATTAGTAGATTATCTGATATTTATAAACTCAATTTGAGTCACGTGTCCTGTTTAAAATGATAATATTTTCAACATACAATACATGGTCTCATTTTTTTTCAGAGGATTGTCAAAATCTTATATTTTCAGAAGGAGAGGTTTTATATACAGGCAGTAAAGAACATTCTGCCTTCAAGACAACAAAGAGGTTGAATGCTCAAACAAAACTTTGAAAAGATTGCTAACCTGAGAGGAAAATTTTTAAAAATTCTCTACAGACTTTCTACAAAGATACAAGGTTACATGTCTTCCAGCAATTCAAAGAACCCGCCTGATTTACTGCATGGATGGAGAATGGCATACAAAGCAAAATGCTAAATGTTTAATGGATTACCACTGTCTTATCCTGAAAGAATATAATCATTACAAAACAAAGCCAAAAATCAGGACGTAAATATTTGAAATCTACACAGACCGGCATGAAATACCTTAAAATACACATTTGTGAAACTATGAAAACCCAGAGGGACTACGGAAGTAGAGCTTCACAGGGTATTTCTTTGCATTGTTTTAATTGTTCCCTTGTTTCATTCCTCCAGCAATAGGAAAGAAGGATGGGACGACACTAAATTTTTCTCCCTCCTCCTGGTTCAGATCCCAAAAATTGTTTTCGCTTTTCACTATCAAATGGACTCATGTCACAGCTCTTGTCCTACAGACTATACCTCTTCACATTGTACCATGAAATATAAAAAGTTTATTTTTTAAATCCATCAGAAGAATCTTTTTATGTGCTTCCAGCACTCTAAGTACTCTGTAGCTGCATTTGATCAGCAGGCAGTGGGCAGCAACAATTCAGTTGGAGCAGATCACGAAAAGGTGAATATGTTCATTCATGACACCTAGGGAAATGATTGCACCTCTGCAATCAGCCTTGTTGAGGCCATACCTCGAATCCTGTGTTTCAGTTCTGGGCCCGTCACTTGAAGAAAGACATTGATGTGCTGGACCATAACCAGAGAAAGAACAATGAGGTCAGTGAATTGTTGAAAGAGCAAGTCCTGTGAGGGGCAGCTGAGGGAGCTGAGGGTGTTTAGACTGGAGAAAAGGAGGCTTTAGGGGAGATGTTGTTGCTCTCAACAACTCCATGAAAGGAGGCTGTGGCCAGGTGGGGGGTTGGCTTCTTCCTCCCAGGCAACCCCAGTGCCAGGAAAAGAGGAAATGGCCTCCAGCATGCCAGTGGAGGTTCAGGTTAGACATCAGGAAGAATTTCCTTCACTGGAAGAATTGTCAGACATAGATATGGAACTGCCGTAGGGAGGTGGTAGAATCACCAGGACTGTCAATATTCGAATAAACAACCAGACATGGCACCTAGTGCTTGGTTTAGTTGACATGGTGGCGTTCAGTCAAAGGATGATTCTATGAAGGATAGGACTAGATCCTGCCTCTCAGTGTACCTAACATAAACAGGACCGTAATATCCAGGTTCTATCTTGTATATGTATGTAAAAATTTCTCATCTCTTACTTTACAGACACAGTGCAGTGCCTTTTTACCTGCACCAGCTGTATTTTGGGTAGGTTGTTTTCTGCTGTTCAGTGCAGAGCATGGAGTGTGACAGGAACCCGACTCAGTATTCTCCTAGATAGAGAAAATGGGGATTAGGCATGTATATCCTGAAAAAGAATTGGTTGCTATTCCAGATGTTAATCTTAAACCACAGGTTATTGCATTACTCGGCCCTTATTAGCTGTCTAGCTGTTTACTGACTGTATAATTACTGAGAATTAGAATAAAATAAATTCTATTTTCTGTACAGTAGATTTGCCCAAAAAACATATTAGAGTTGTTGCATTGTTACTTGTGAGCAGAGGATGTCAGTCAGTTGTTATTAGCTGAAAATTGAAGCAGAAGGCTTTAAATGAGATATGGATCACTATTTGTGACTCTTTTCACGTTATTTGCAATTGAAAAGTTGTCTATACTGATGTAATAGACCTTATTATAACATTATACTTGAGTTTTCAATTTATATATGCAATGTTTACATAGAAAAGTCATCTGCACCAGAAAGACTAGCTCATGGGTTTGGAAACCTTTTTAACATGGCTGCAGTAAAACTACAGATGCATCTTAGCTCAGAGTCCCTGTTGGACAGGCTGGCTGCCTAAAATCACTACGGTGCACTTTCAGCAGGTGTCAGCAGCCAAAATCCACTCAGATTCCAAACAGACTGAGCATGTTTCCTGTTCCCTGAGATGCAGAGGGAGTTGTTCCTGCCATTCTAGCTGTCTCCTTCCATGCATAGTGCACTGACTATGATCAGGCTGTAAAGGGGGAAATCACAGGTAAACCTCCTGTTTATTTCCAGCAAATTGCTGTAGTTATTAACTACATTTCTTCTTAGCCAGAGGTGAAGGGAAAGGAGACTTCCTATCTGGAATTCAAAACTGTTGAAAGAGAGAAGACGAGAAGAGAACAGAATTTGAAAAGGAATTTATTTGGAAGATGATCTGGAGGCATAGTGCAGGGTGGGATCATAGGTTGTTAAGATTTTAGAGTGGGAAAATGTGACTGCAAGAATATTTGCCCTTAGGATTAAGGAGATTTTTAATGCAAAAAAGGCTGAAAAGTTTTAGTGCTTTCAAATTGGGCCAAATCAACTCATTTTTCTAATACAAGATTTTACAAATTACAAGTTTTGTGGCAGTTTCAGTTAGATAGTGGGTCAAGACAAATTTTATATTGAAGAGACTAACACATCTTACCTTTCTATTTTTAACAATCCACATATAAGATAGAGGGAAAGGAAGTAAATGACTAAATGGAAAAGAACTGGAAATGTTTATCCTTCCTTTTTTTCAAAATCAGAATATCAACAAGATCTATGGTACTTCTGAAATAATAAATAACATTTTGTGAAGTATAAATCAGAGTAATTGAAACCTAAAAGCTTGTTAATCTACAGTGGTTTTTCATCTTCAAAAGCACTACAAACACAACAAATTCCTAACTATTTCCCAAAGCATGGAGAGTGTCCCATGAGAGGACAGATGAAATAGAGGCAGCAGGCAGAGATGACCTCCAAATTGCTCTCTAGAGTCTCAGCTATCATTAGTCACAGCAGAGTGTAGGTAACATTTTCAAAAATATCTCTGTGATTTAGGAGCTGCCAGGCTGGTAGATGAAATCTGGCAAAATTTCTTCAGCAGCTGAAAGAGGGGCAACACTCCACAGTGATCCGTTTTCTGCCTCAGTTCAGAGTTAATTCCTCTAAAACAACCTCCAATGTTTGCTTCTGTACACATGAATCAAAATCCTATGCATTTTCTAAAACTTTTTCAGACACAGGAATACATAGATGTGTGTCCTCAAGGCACCGATGTAAATTGGGGTGACCAAGCCTTGTTGCCTCCCATCATTCAGTCCCAAGTGCTCAAAGGTGTTTTGGTGTCTGCCTTTGGGGAAAAGAAAAAGAAAAGGGACTAGGACTTAGGAACCTGAAGGAAATTATTGATTTTCAGAAGATGACATTCAGCTATTTTCAAACTTTTCAAGCTTATGAATTAGAATCTCAGAAAACTGTTTCAAAGGCTTCCCTAAATAAATATGCTTTCTAGGAAACTAGTGCATGCTAAGTAAATCTTTTTAGCAGGAACCTGAATCTCAGAGCCCTTGTTGTTGCACAGCCCAAAATTATAAATTGTTCTAAAACCTGCCAGGAACATTAGGATTTGAAAAACTCTCTGGCTTTCTGATTCTTACGGTCTGAGAAGTAAGTACGAGGGCTTGTCCTTCT
The DNA here is from genome assembly GCA_039654755.1 of Calcarius lapponicus. Lineage (NCBI taxonomy): Eukaryota > Metazoa > Chordata > Aves > Passeriformes > Fringillidae > Calcarius > Calcarius lapponicus. The sequence goes on from CM077463.1 coordinate 10,081,388, forward strand.
GCATCTGCCATGGAGATGGGGGTAATTCAGTGGCCATTTGATTAAAAATAGGAACAGTTTTAGGAAATGGGAACTAAAGTAATGTCTCCTTTATGTCTCCTGCATTACTCATTATACTTCTTCCAAAGGGAGAATGAAAGTCAAGGCCAGGTCTAAGAGGAGAGAGCGATCAGCTCAAAGCTTCCAAGCCTGAAGGAGAGGACATCTCAACTTTCCTGACACAGCACTGTCCCTGCTGAGAGTTCAATGAGAGAAGTATAGCTTAGGTTCCTCTCAGGGCTTAGATGACATTTAAAAAACAGATCAAAACCAGTTTACTCCTATAGGGTTGGTGTCCTTTTTTTTTCACAGTGTGTAATTTTAGATGTCTCTGAAATGTTCATGATACTGGAAAGAAGTGGGGTCTAACACAGCAACAGATTTCTGGCCCTATTCTTGTCTTCAGTCTCCTTTCAACTGTTTAATTTCTGCTAAAGTATTTAATATTATGGTCATTAGGAAAGCATTTAAAAATGTTGTGGCAATTGTTTTTTCTCTCTATGTTTGCAAAAATGAAAAAACTACCGCTTTAGAAAACATTTTAATTTAGAAGACAGAAATAAGATATGATGTAGACCTGGAGGTTTGCTGAATTAAATCAAGGGAGCATGATTTTCCTGTTTAAAAAACTCTTTTTCAGAAGTTTTCTTATTAAAGTTTGAGCTCTTGATATGGTTCTGAGCACAGTGATGCTTTCTTACAAACACATTTTGAAACCTGAGTGAAAAATGAAAATAAAAAATGAACCCAAAGATGACATTATTACATGAAGCTTTTGTTTCACCTCTCTGTGTTACAAATACCTTTGGCAAAACAGAGAAGTTACGAAACTGTGTATATAAGTTATAATCTCGGCTGATCAGAAATTGAAACAAGATTTTTAAAAAGAGTTGACTGGATTAAAATACCGTCTGTGAATTTATTAATTTTTAAGCTCTATTTATTACATATTTATTATTGTTTTCTGAGTTTTGAATATCTAGCATATAAACATTATTTTCTCTAAAACTCAAGACCAATAAAAAATATCTTAATATTGAAATTAAAAACTGAGAATCTCTTGAAATGTAATAATATTGAAATCCACAGCTTTAGGAAAGCCACAAAATATTATAACAATAAATTTGTCCCACATAGGCAACACTGTTCTTGCACAATGAATTTGCTGCTTATAAAGTTCATTTTATAAAGTAAATAATGTACCTTAAATTACAAAAGCAGTTAAACATTTCATAAACACTCACTTTGTTTATTCAAGTGCTTCACAGCAATTTTATGGTTTTGAACACCTCTCCTGTTTCTTTACCATTATCTGAGAGATCATTTTGGGCTTGTTTAGCTTTAAATATCTACTTTATAAACATTTAGTTTTTTCTCTTTCCTCTTAAAAACTTGAATAGCTTCTGGTATTCAACAGCTTAGTGGTAGGAAAGAACAGAAAATACCTGTGCATGTAGGAATTTTTAATCCTTTCCTCAAGATGAATAAACAAATTCATTCTGGAAGCAAGTAATAGACTAAGACTTTTTACCTTCTTGATATGTATTATGAATTAAGAGTCTCTGTATGTGACACTTGGCATTAATTCACTTGAGGGATGTCTAAACATCCTTAAAACACTGAAAACAGCTGTCCTATCAACACACAGATGCAGGCAAGGTAAGTATGAAGAACTGGGAATGGGACGTAAATCCATGCAATACTCTGCAGGAAGGCAGAAAAAATTTAAACCTTACCCTTAAGGCATTACTTGTGTTTTATGTGCAGCTTGTCAGCAAGGCTTAATAGTTCAAGATCATGCTAAGTTGGCAACATGTCTTCTGGTTTGGAAATTATCCCATCCTTCAGGCTTAGAATACATCCAGAGCACTCTCATTTCCACCTGGAAGTAACTGTGCAGCTGTACCTTACAGCTGAGATATGGGATACTAGGGCAGAAAGGAGAAACTGCATTGCCTGATTTGTCAGCAGCAGCTGTTGGGCTCACAGCAGTTGCCAAAAATCTAAAAGTTACTGTCAGTTTTCTCTCTGATTCTGTGTATCCTGTGGGGTTTTGACTGCTCAGGAAAATAATATTCCCTTTAGCCTTGCTGTTCTTTGGTTTTACTACATTCATAGATCCACAGAAAGGACCTTTTTTTCTGGGACTGTTGAGGCCATTGCATAGCCTGTAAGTATGTCTCCAAAACTGATGTTAATCCCTGAAGCCTTTTAGCAGTGTCACAGAACCAGCCTGGTTTATCAGGCTTGACTGAACCAGGGTTTTTCAATTTACAGTGAAAAGAAGTAGAAAAAAAAAATGGGTTATCGATTGAATTCTATATATTCTAAACAACAACCAAAACAAACTCAAAATTTAAATAAAACAAAATAGAAAAAAAAAAAAAACCAAAAAACAAACAAAGCAGGACTAGGCTAGACCAATAAGAAATTAACAATGTATAAAAAATCCAGAATGCAACCTCTATTCCATGAAAAAAAAAGTCTGAAATCTTGGCAAAAAGCTGTAACAATATGCCTTTGAAGTAGTCAGATGCTACAAGAGTCCATATTGGAAATCTTTTAAGGACAGTCGATCTGCCAAGGTGGTGACTGCATTAGTCAGCCTTAATAACCCCAACCATCTTCCCCTGAGGCCTCCACCCACAGCCGTGGGCCAGGGGCTGTATTTACGCTCTGCCCTGGGCACTTCCTCTCTCTCTAAGCTGTGGTGCTCTGTCTTGCTTAGGTGTGCCTGGCTACAGGAACCTTGGGACTGGGGTTTGACCTGTGGCTGGCCTGACCTTGGCTCTGCCTGGTAGGTCCAGTGCTCATGACTGTGATTTAGTGCTCGTAGATTGTGATCCATGGACTGACTGACCTCAGTCTTGTCTCATCTCTGTGCCACTGTCCTATGACCTGGGCTTTGGGTTGAGTCACCATCTCAGGTGCTGTCCTGCTTGGGTACTGTGAGATGAAGCTCTGGCTTCTGCCCCTCCCGGCCATGACATCCCCCTTGGCTTCCCAGCCCTTAGGGAGAAGCTGGTCCTTGTTGTTCCCTGAGAGGATAGATGTCCAAGCACTAAGTGGTCCTCCACAGACTTTGTTTTGCTTTCTTTCTTATAGTGACTTTTTAGTTTTTATGCCGTAATTAACTGCTGCAAGTTAAGTAAATAAGAGGTGTGTTTAGCAAAATGGAAGGCTGAGTGCCTGAGATTTAGGTCTCTAGTAGTAGGAGTCAAAGTTATGTTTGTAAAGTGCTATACAGCCATGCCAGGACTGAGCCCAGTCTTCTGCTGTTTCCCTGCAGGAAGCATTTCTGGTATGTAATATAAGTATTTCATGTGTACTCTTTACTTCAGCCAAGTTGAGATGATGAAGCAAAAAGCATGCAGAGCTTGAACTGCTTCATAGTTATTTGTCAACAGACATTCTTGAAAGTAAAATGAAAGCTAAAATGCCTAAATCTATATGAGTCATATGAGTGATGCCTAAGGAATGTGCTAAAAATGTCTCTAGGTATTGTGAAGCAGGAAAAATAGCTATTTGCTTGGGGGAGGCTCCATAGATTACTTCTGTATATACTAGAAGAGCTAGAAGACTCTTGAATGCCTGATTTGAGTCTTATCATAGCTCAAGAAAACCTTTGAAACTCTCAGAGGGTTTAAAGGGTTTTAGTAGCTTAGTTTTTTGGTTATGGTGGTTTTGTTTTGGTTTTTGTTTGTTTGGGGTTTTTTGGAAGAGAACTTGTAGGACTTTTTGTTATTGTTTTTTTGAGTTTGAGGTGGGTTTTTTGAGATCTTAATGGAATAATGCTGTAGAATAGGTTACTGATACCACTGGGCTCCCATATGCAACTTGATATGGAAGAGAGTAGGAACCTCACACTGGTAGCTGTCTACTGTACCTCAAAGAACTGGATTTCAGTTTTGCAGCTATATTGAGGTGTGCTCTCTAACACGTGAACATGAAGAAATCCCTTTTGCTTCTTTTTACCTTTGTTCTTTGCTCACTTTTATGACAGAAAATTATAATTATGCTGTTTCAGTTTGGGACAGCAAAGCTTTGCTGCCTATTTTGATACTCATGCTTATGAAATTAGAGAAGAGTGAAATGCACTCTTTCTTGATGTCTAACTTCTACTGAGTGTAGGAATTTATCCTTTCATAAGCATTTCCTAAGAACTAACTTAGGAGAATCCAAAAGATGTAAAAGAGTTGGGAACTTATTCTCTTGTTACATCTTTTCATGTTTTGCATATGATCCTTTGCCTCCTCGCTGTCTGAATCAAGAAGAGTAAGGAAAAAATATGGATTTGGGGCTCTGCCGTGACTGAAAAGCTAAAGAACTCTAATGAAAGCTAAAAAAAACCCCAGAACTGAAAATATTTTCCATGTTTTTCAGTTTCATCCAGGATTTCCAAGACCTAGCCCATTGTCCTAGTGGCTTGGATTGTGATTTCTGAAATCTTAGAGCTGAAAAAATTGTTTTGTGTAATCTTTTTGTGCTTTGGGTTCTGTTCTTTAAAAATGCAGATTTTAATTTTAAAAATAATCAATAGAAAATATAGAAGTTGTTTTTCCTCAGCTTTATAAAAGGATTCTACCATTTTACAATGTGTAGATGGAGAGATTAAACTGCCTTTGGAAGGGCAGACTGTAGATAAACTCTGAAAGTTTAATCATAGTTTTGCTAAATATTTGCGCTTAGAGTTTTGAAGTATCTATAACATAAATTTATTTTTAAAAACTACTGCATATTTGCATATATTAGCTTTTTAAGCTTTGTTGTAAAAGAAGCAGCAGGGTCAGAAGAGTTCTTGATATTTTGCTACTCATTCCATTATTAGTTTCTTCTGCAAAGACTACCAATTGTTTCCTTAAATTTAAGGTTCACAAGCAAAACCATATTTCATTAAATCAGTGTAATTGGAAATAAGGAAACTACTGTTTTAATTCCCATGTCTTACTGAAAAGTGAACCGTCCAAAATAATAGTGGCCTCTCTGAGGGTGATGAAATGTTAGATTACTGAATTTCAAAGTCAGATGAATTAATTTATTAAATAGAAATAGTTGTATAGCACATCTTAACAATCACTTTATTTTGGAACTTTTACAGGAAGCAGTGTGAATCACGTCTTTGACCTGCAGAAATCACCAGGTAAAGGTGCAGTCTGTTTATTCTTTTTGCTACGTCTGTTTTACTAATTATTCAGTTCACCCGTGATGTTACTGAGTTGGACAGCAGATAACTGCTCTACATGGCAGGTAAACCAATTTAGCGCTTTCTCTGATACTAACATGCTATAGGATTTGTGGAGTTTACTGCACTGGAGTCAGCTTTGGTGTTTTCATTAATTGTGTTTTTCATGTGCTGGTGGCATCTACATATCATTTTTATCCCTACAGAAAACAGCTCATAAAAGCTCTAACACAATATGTATCTCTGAAGCTCTGTTACAAGCCTTGAAAGCCCAGGATGCCATATTTCCAGTAAATAACGCCAGACCCTTGACTGAAGGGATCTACATCGCTAATAACTTGTTATTATGTCCCAGGAAAGAATAAACAAATGTAGAGACCAGAAAAATGTATTAAATCAGGATTTTTTTTCTTAAAGATTTCATGTTTCCAGCTCTCCTTCCCTCATGAGCCAGTATTAAATTGTAACTGTAGTGTTGATAGGCATTTCTATGATTGCGTAAGACACAGCCTTTAATTTAGAATATAATAACGTATTATTGTCTATAATTGGCATAATATTCAGTCTATAATGGATATCTATCATAACTATTGTTTCAATGTCTTATTTTATTGCAAGATACAGTAATATATAGTGATGTAATTTTTTAAAAATTAAATCAGGAATGTAGATCATGAGTACTTCAGTTATCCATTTAGATATACACTTAAATCTCAACAGTTTCAGTGAGTGACTGCTCAGTGGGTGACTAAGAACATCTGAAAAGCGAATATCTTTGCTACACATCCGACTGCTGTTAAATTTTAATGTTCTTTTGCAGAAATTCATAAAAATTTTGCTTAAGATAGAAACCTTTTTTCTCTCATCAGGAGTTTTTTTCTTTTTTATCTTAAGTACCTACCAGTACAACATTACCTGGAGATACATTTTCTCTCCTACTACCAGAAAAATGAAGTCTAAAAATGTGGGTTTAGTTTAACTTTTAAGGTATGAGGCAAAATATCAGTTGCAAATAGCAGCCTGAAAAATGTCTGTTGACAGCAGTATGATGATTTGATTCCTAGAAATGCCACTTTGAAACATTTTCATTGCAGGAATGTTAGCACTTATGTCCAGTTTTGCTATGCTTGAAGTAGAAACATTTTTCTGTTAGCATTCCTGGAATCTGATTTTCATGGAATAATGGTAGCAGTGGTACTAGTTCTTTTTATGACCAAAAGATATTACATTATATATGTGAAGTTAATTTGATATTTCTATGAATATTTTAATCTTAACAGTCTTAATCAGGAATAGCCTTATCAGCAAAAAACAACCAAAAAAAAAGACATCCAACCCATAGTCAATTAATACCCCCAAGTCCTTGTGGTCTGAGATAAAGACAGTGAAGTAGGTGAAAGATTGGGGATGCAAGGGATGCAAAGGCAATCACAGCTTTTGCCAACTGAGATGGTGACTGAGCAGTAATCATTTTGGAAAACAAAGTTCCCCCACTTCGTCCTATAACTAATGTTTTGATGCTGATCATGTTACATGAGATGGAATATCCCTTTAGCTGATTTTAGTCATCTGTCTTGGCAGTGCTCCTCAATTTCTGGCCTACCTGTAGCCTAATTCTGGGAGACCACAGTGAGGGAAAAAATACCTTGATGCTGTGCAAGCACTATTCAGTAAAAACTGAAACACTCTTATGTTATCAACACTAGTTTAGCTATAAATCCAAAATACAGCACCAGATGGGCTGTTATGAAGAAAGCTAGCAGCTTTCTGCACAGACCCAGTACAACTTGTAATGGTGGAAATCACTTTAACTGGGCTGTAATTGTGATTGGCAGTTGAGCAGAGGAAAAGATGGAATATTTATTTCTTGTTATACTGCATTTTCACATGGTGCTACAGAGTTCTGCTAGAGCTATCTGAGTATATTCATTTTCATTTGCTTTTGTTTCTACATTATTTCTGATTTCTCAAGGAGAAACTTTGTAAGGATCTTTTAGTGAATATAGGAAAAATGTAACATAATAAAACAGAGTCCCCAGTCTTTCAAAAACAGTTCACTTTGAATTTAGAAGACTTAAGAAGGAATTCAGGAAGAAAAAAAAATTAATCCCATGAAATGTTGTTTTGAGTGTATGAAAACAAAGTAGTTGCAGAATCAATATAATTGTAATACCTTGGCAGAGTTCTCAGCACTAAAAATATGTATTATCTGCAACCTTTTTTTCTGTAAATGAAATTACTATCAGAAAACTGATGGCTAGGTCCAAATAAAAGAAATAAAAATTTTGGATCTTGTGCTTAAGTGCCAGGTTGTTCTTGAGAAACTGATGAAAAATGTCGGCTAAGAGTTAAATACAAGAAAGAGTTCATGCCCTAATTGACATAAAAACATTATAATTACCAATTATTCTAAGGGGTCAGAAACCTGAAAATAGAATCACTTGAAAGATATTTTTACTATCATAGCCTTTATACATTCTCAACATCAGTTTTTTCAACAAAATGCATCAGAGTCTCACCTTTCAAAGAATAAGACATAATTTTAAAATTATCTTTTTAAAAAAGAAAATCACAGGTGAAGTTTTAAGATGCTTTCAATAACTGGATAATCAAATAGTTGTTTATCAGAATCAATGCTTACAGAAAACTGCTTTGTCAGAAGGAAGACACAGACTTTAGGGAGTGTATTGTGATCATAATGATCAATATTATGACTGATGTAAATCATGTAACAGACCTCAACTTAGGTCTTGTTGGGTAACTTTGTGATATCACGTAAGATTATTAGACATAAAATGGTGTATAATTGTAGCTTAAATATAGATTGAGTTATAAGTGGACAATAGTGAGTTATAAGTGGAAAAAGGTCACCAAATGAGTTAATTTGCCCGTAGATAAATAAACACACATCAATTTCTCATTCAAATGACTAATCTCTAATATTTGGCCACAAAAATAATAAATTCTCATTACTCAACACACTGCTTTAAATTCATATTAACTTTCTGATCTACAAAACACTAGTAAGACGAAACATTTGAATTCAGCTCAGTTGAAATCATTAGGCTGCAAGTTTTATTTCTTTGGTTTTCTCTCTGGCTTTTGTTTCAAAAAAACACAAGCTTAAAGGTTAGGTCTTTTCTGGTCTCAGGGTTATATTATATGAAGCCTACCACTCAGAATTAGTGTTAAACGTGTATTTTTTTAAAGAGTACAATTTTTTGTGTTGGGGATATTTCTCACATTGTTCCAGATCTCCAGGAAATTGAAGCCAGTTAACATTACCAATGTACAGACCTATTTATTGAAAAGTGATGACATTTTTATCACCATTGTATAGGTCATCAGCCCTTCAGGATTTTACTTGAAGCATTTTGTTTTTACTGATTCTCGTTTCACCATTTTTTTCCTATTTTTCCTTCGTTTTAAATGTAAAATGACAAAGGTAAATCAAGCAAAAAAATGATAAATAAAGTTAAAAATCATTGTAAATCACTGTGATTTGAGCATTTTGGTAGGATGGCATGGGTAAGACTGGAAGAGACCACAGTGGGTCATCTGGTCCAACCTTTCTGCTCAAGCAGGGTCATCCCACAACACATTGCACAAGGTTGTGTCCAGATGGTTTTTGAATATCTCCAGTGAGAGAGGCTCCACAACCTCCCTGGGCAACCTGTTCCAGTGCATAGTCACTTACACAATAAAGAAGTTCTTCCTCACGTTCAGGTGGAACTTCCTGTGCATCAATTTCTGCCTGTTGCCTCTTGTCCTGTTGCTTGGCATCCCTGAGAACAGCCTGGTCCATTCTCTTGACAGGCTCCCTTCAGATATGTGTGAGCATTGATAAAAACCCATATCAGTCATTTCTTTTCAAATTTGAACAGGCCCGGCTCTCTCAGCCTATACTCAAACAAGAGATGCCCCCATCCCCTAATCATCTTTGTAGCCTTCCACTGGAGCTCCATATATCTCTTGTACTGGAAAGCCCAGAATTGGACATGACACTCCAGGTGCAACCTCATCAGGGCTGAATAGAAGAGTAGGACCAAATACCTCAACTTACTGTCAATGCTCTTCCTAATATATCCCTGGACACTGTTGGCCTTCTTGGCTGCAAGAATGCACTTCTGGCTCCTGGACAGCTTGGTGTCCACCAGGACTGACAGGTTGTTCTCTGCAGAATTGCTTTCTGGCAGGCCAGACCCCAGCCTGTACTGGGGTGTGGGATTGTTTCTCCCCAGGTGCAGGAGCCTGCATTTGCCTTTCTTGAATGTCAGAAAGTTCTTCTCTGTCCATCCTTCCAAACTGCCAAGACCCTTCTGAAGGGCTGCGCATCACTCTGGATATCAGCCAGGCCTCCCAAGTTTGTATCCTCAGCAAATGTACTGCAGAGGCATCTGCTCTTTTGTCCAAGCCATTGATAAATAAGTAAAAAAAGTCTGGACATAATAATATGTGTACTCCTAGTTACTGAGAAATTCTTAGACATTGGACTACATCTGAATGATACTGCAGGGGTTTTTGGGAAAAAAGATTATAAATGCCATGGCTGCCATCAGAGAGATGTATGAGAAATCCCTTAACAAATTTGAAATCTTTGGAGGCACTAGTTTGAAAGGCCTATAGGACGCCCTTTCATTTCATCTGTAATATTGTGGTTATTTTCCAGCGGCTTACATGCATTTACATGATTTTTATGCCCCTACTCTGTGCACTACCGCGTGTATACGATGCTAGCAAACACAAGATTGCAGTGGATACAAGGCTATACTAAATTAATCAATCCACAAATCTGTGAAAAACTTTCAACCAAAGAAGTGACTGGGTATCTTGCTATGTTATTACTTATGTTGTAATTCCTCCCTTATTTTCTTTTGTTTGTTAGTGTTCCTTTATATTTTCCAACATTTCAATGTTCTATGCTGAAGATTAAGGTCTTTATCAAATGTGTCCTCTTAATATTGAAATACTTTTCAGTGTCCTTGGCAAATTCAACTGGCTAGCACAGGCATTACTGTAAAATCCCTGATGCTAGTGATGGTTATGATATGCATTTAGACTAGTGAAAATATGCAAGGCAAATCCTGCTTAGGCCTGGTTTTCATTCCAATGTCTCTAAGTCACATTTTCTGTTCTTATATGTACTTCAAAAAATAAAGTTATTTTCTATGTATATATTATTTAAGACCTCTTACTAAAGACAGTGTCATCCTAACAAATACATTAAAAAAAAAATTTCTTCTACAACTAAGTAGTCTGTGCCTCCTTTTTCTAATATAAATCTAATTCTTTGAAAATTAGAAAGGCTTACAGAATGAAACTTCATTTGCCAGTAAATCATTTACTTTCATTCTCAGTATAAAAATACATGAGGCAATAAACTATAGATTTTTAACTGAATTCAAAATGTGTTCTAGAAGCAAATAATTTTCTGGTTTGATGGGAGTTCTTTCAATAAGTCTTTCAACTTAATATATAGTCTCAAAAGCATGAAGAATATAAAGACTTTATTTCTTTTTACTGAGATTTTTTGAGTTTTGCAAGCTGTTCTTTCATATATATGGAAAAAGCACCTAACTTTTCACAGAAAGCAGAATGAAAAATCCTGAAACATTGGGGTATTTAATTGAAAAAAGATTAAACAGCTGTGTTATCTCCTTTTCTGTATATAACCTCCCATTTTCCATATACAATAAGCAGAAAAATCATGCTGAAAAAAGTTGTGCTCACAGTGTGTTAGGTTGTACTATTGATAAGAGAAGGGGAGATGCAGCATTGTTTTTAACATGAAAGATCACAAGTACTGTAAATCATGCACACATGGAATACTTCCTGTTGGTTTGCTTTGGTTAGTAAAGTTTCATTTAGATTCATGCATATATCTCTGAATATATATACAGAGAGAATACCTTCAAAAAAAAAAAAAAGAGATGAAATTACAGTTTATGTTAAACTATAAATTTAAACTAGTAGACTAAAATTTCTTCTAGTGGAAATAGGGATTAAGGAATTAGAGACGAGCTATTTTCTATAGTTGCAACAACCTTGCTAAATACTCACAAAATACACTAACCACTGGGAGAAGCAGTGAAAAGATAAAAATGTGATTCTTCAGAAGAATAAAGCTTTCACTTGAGTTATCCTTAAAGGTTTTAAATGTACAAAATTTCATCTGCAGCCTGATTCATAAAGTTATTTAGTGTCAGATGGAGAACTATTGCAGGTCCAGTTGGATGTTCTGCTTTTTTTCCTGTGTTACTGCTGCTGGAACTTGCGTCCATTGGCAAAGCAGTTTATATATTTAAGAAGGAATATATTCCCTATGTGTATTTAAAGTGTACGACAGGGGCTGTTCTCTATTAGGTGAGAAAAATCAGTAATGCTGTGATTGAATGGGTGGGGTAGATCTTAAAGACTGAACTTTAAAGCTGAATGCACCTGGATCAGCTTTTCTACCGCCCCTCTCTAGACTGTCTATCCAAGAGGATTTGTTCTGTAAGACCACTGCACTGTCTCTCTAAATGTTTTCTCAGTATTCATGTCTCTTTGAAAGTTTTCAGCAATTTGGTCAATTGCAAAGAAACTATGAAATCCAGTTAGGATTTTGTTGTTGTTAGTGTTAGAGTGCTATAGAATTCAAAAGGATAGCCAATAAATATATAGAGTTAGTTGTTAGGATTCAATCATTTAAAGCTTGCTTTGTAGGTACACTTTGCTGGGCACTGCTTATGCTTCCTTGGGAAGCAATTGGCAAGTTTTTAATTCTTTGCTTTCTAAAAAGTTAATACAAATACCATTTTTATATTGACTCCCATTCACCAACCTGCTGGACACTGGTCTTATACAAAAAAAAAAAACAAAACAAAAAACCAAAAAACAAGCAACTAAAATAATCCATAATCTTTATAGCTTCTCTGTGCTTTATTCTTTGCAGCTTCCTTTTCTAACAAGTGTTTAATAGGCTATTTTTTTACTTCATTGTAATTTTTCCCGAGTTAACATATGTATTGCAAACCAAAAAACAAAATCATCACGACAAAAGGCATATGTGTAGAATGTAGAACTTGTAGATCTAGTTCACTGAATTCCCCCCCATTTGTTTAGTGGCTGTAATAAGAGACTGTTAGGTCCTGGGTTTAGTTTTAACTAGCATCCTATGCCAGCTTGTTAAAACAGTTATCAAAACCTGGACACTGCAATGCATAGACAACTGTCTGCTCAGCTATACTTGTCTCTGGGTATGTAAAAAAGGGGTTAGGGCCACAGGCAACTTTATTATTGCATTGCTTCTGGGGTTGCAGCTGGCTCCATATTACTGCCCTTCTCACACTCATTTTGGCTAATCTAGAGGCACATTCTCATTCCTATTATAAACTTTTCTGGTAGAGTGGTTTTGGAGAGGATTTTTGCTTGTTATGGATATTTTCTTGATTTTCTCTTTATAATGCAAGAAAAAGAAAATGCTTTCTTTAAAGGAGAAATTAGTCACTGCACCATTGTGAAAAGACTTTGAAGTCAGTGGCAAAGAACTATGACCCTCTGAGAGTCGCTGCATATACTTGACACCTTTTGCTCAACCGTAACTTTTTTTTTCACTGTGTGATGATTTTGCTCCATGTAGCTGCTCAGCTAGGTTGTGGAGAAGTATGCCTCAACCAGCTTTGAGAACAGTAGGCTAAATCTCACTACAGATGGAGTCTGGTGGAAAGCTATTAATCAAATAGCCAATTAGCCATCTCTCATGATAGCAGGTTTCAATGCCATGTGATACAGCACATACCAGCTGTATTGTACCAAACTGATCATCTTTTGGGAAAAGTTGCACACAGCCACTGAAGTCTAAACACCCAGCCTTCTTCTACATGTGACATCTTACCATCCATCTTTCTGCTGCCATGAATTTATTAGAATCATTGGTCTTAGAAAGTATCATCCATTTGAAATTAGAACTTAAGATAATATGCAGTGTATCTTGTTAAACAGAAAATAAAGAAGAAAATTGTTTGGGATTTTTTTAACAAACTGGAAAGAAGATTCCTGCTAAATTCTATAAATATAAATTCTACTAATTCTTCCTTAGTAATATTTGTTATTTTTGTTGTTTGTATAGTATTTGTTAATTTTGTTATGAAATTGGTTGCTTAGACAAAAGCACCACATGGGCAGCAGTACAGTGGATATAAAAAAAAGCCAAAAAACAAACCCTTGAGACATGAAGATTGAAATAAGAGGGACATGTGAGGAGAGTAAAATAAGAAGGATTTATTACTATGAGTAAAATAAGGAAAATTTAACCAGCAGGCAAGGAAAGAACCATACTTGCCTGCTTCACCTTTGGAGAAGCAGCAGTAACAAGACCAAAGACTCCTGTGTAATTATTCTGCTTGAGGAAAGTAGCTCTAAGTTTTGCCTTGGGCTTCATAAGATCTGTCTGCCAAAGGCAGTACAAGAGATGCTGAGAAACAGCAACAATTCTCTCTGAACTCTTTGCCCAAAACTTATGTTTAGCTTCCTTCTTTTGTTTTCACTGTCTGCATCACTCTTGAATGCTTGTTGAAAAACTAGATCTTGTTTCAGAAGGAAAGATAGGGAATGAAGATGTTTCACTGAGGATATAAAAATGAACAAATTGTATTCTACCATACCATTCCTTCTCAGGTTTTTACCCTGTTGCAGAATGGGGTGCCTCCCACAGATTCAGCATGAGTTCTTCCTGGAGGATACATTCCTTCAGGCTACGGACTGCTCCAGGGTGGATTGCCTCACAGGGTCACGGTTCCTGCTAGAGAACCTGTTCATTAGTGGGTTCCTCTCCATGGGCTACAGCGCCTGCCAGGACTCTGCTCTTGCAAGGGATTTCAATGGTCTGCAGCTTCCCTCAGGGCAGAGCCTTTTGCTTCAGGGGTATCCCTCACAGGCTGCACGTGGACCTCTGCTGCACAATGGGCTGCAGAGGAATCTGCTCTGGTGCCTGGAGCACCTCCTCTCCCTCCTTCTTCACTCCTCGCTGGCCTGTGTGTCTACAGGGCTGTTTCTCAATTTTTTTTTTTTTTTTCACTCCTTTAACTCACAGCTGCTCTACAGTGCTCCTACTTTTTCTTAAATACGTTTACACAGAGGCAGCACCACTGTCACTCTGGGGTGAGCTTTGTCTAACTGGATTTGGAGCTGCATGAAATTGTCTGTGTCTCACATGGGGGCATCTTGTGGTGTCTTCTTACAGAAGCCACTCCTGCAGCTCACCTGCTATCAAAACCTTGTTGTGCAAACCCTGTCCTTAAGCAAATTAAGTTATAGAGATGTAGTATCAATTTAAGTGTAAATTTCACAAGCAGTTCCAAAGAAAAGAAACCCATATGCAAGTCAAGCATTTTATCACAACATAGGCCTGATTTGACTCTAAGAACCCTGTGTGAAGGAAGGAATGACCTGACCCAAAGCCAAATTAACTCATTAGCTGTATTTCTGATGAATACAAAAGACATTAATAGAAATCAGTCCATTAATTTTACACTGTCTCAGGTAATTTTTTTTTTTGTTTGTTTTGTTTTTTTTTACGTTCAAAGAATTGCCCAACATTCCTAAAAAAAAATCATGTTACTAGGCACCACTAAAAGGGTAAGCATGCAAAAAAATTCCTAAAAATTATATAGAGAAAAATATACAAGTAAATTATTAGCTGTCCTTTCCCCACAGGGAACAATGGCTCATCTTGAAAAACATCCACCTGGTATCAAAAGGAAACCAGGAATCCCTAAATCATCCACAAAGTAAAGTCTGAACTGCAGTTTTCTCTTTTTGCAATTAAAAGTAATTGCTCATTTGGCCCTAAAGTCTTGCTTTTTTAAGCCTGTAATCTACTTACTTTCTATTCTCTCTGTTTAAAAGAAAGAATAAAAGTAATTATTGTCAGAAATAGTAAACTCATATTAATCACAATTACAAGGAGTAATGTCTGATTACAACTTTTAATCAATCATGCTATTCCATGTTTAACTCAGTAATGTTGGGACCACTAGAGTGGACAGCCATCTGTGCCTCTGTAAAATTAGAAATATGATGAATTATAGCTACTAGTAGTTTAAGACTATACTATGAATACAAATCATTAGAGCTGGGGCAATTTTAACATACTGCCAAAAACATTTTATCAGCTGTGTTGGCTGTTCTCCTCATGAAAAAAAAAAAGAAGTACAAAGAGAAAGACCCACACTTCACTCATCAGCTTTTAATAATGATTTACAGTGAATGAAAAGACAAAGTTCTCCTGACTTTCTGTTTACATAGCATGAATCCCTTCAGTCATAGTCAATGCTACAGTCTGAAGATGCAGTCTGCTCTTATCTCAGATGGCCACTACCTAAAGTCTGTTAAGCTTTCAGACTCTCAAATAATGTATCTCAAATGTTACATTCAGCCAAGTTGCTGCATATTCATCACCAGTATAGCTAAGAGAAGAATCAATTCTCTTTGGAATAGCTAAATTCACTGATTTGTCAAAATGATAAACTTAGTAAGAGAACAAAATGGCACATGAAACAACAGATAAAATACAATAACATGCTTAGGACCACATTAAATGTCTGCTGTTATTTCAGAGATTAAAAGAATAATTCAGGTTGGAAGGGACCCTAAGAGATCCCCAGTTCATATTCCTACTGAGAGCAAGATCACCACAAAGTATGTGGTCAGACACAGTTGATCAGGGACTTATTTACTGCCAAGCATGGAGAGAGAATGCACAATAATTCAGGGCAGCCTGTGTCATGGACTGAGAGTCCTTGTGGGGAGAAGGTTTATCCTTACAGGCAGTGAAAACTCCCCTTGGTTCAATTCGTTTCCTTTGTCTCTGTTGTCTCATCTTGTGCCACTGTGCAGGGCCTGGCTTTAGCTTCTCCATTGCCTA
Organism: Calcarius lapponicus; assembly: GCA_039654755.1. Classification (NCBI taxonomy): domain Eukaryota; kingdom Metazoa; phylum Chordata; class Aves; order Passeriformes; family Fringillidae; genus Calcarius; species Calcarius lapponicus. The sequence goes on from CM077463.1 coordinate 10,097,515, forward strand.
CCCATCTAGGGGAGCTGTTGTTTGCTGTACCTAAAGCTGTCCTTGCTCCAGGATGAACAAGATCAGCTCTCTTGTGACCTTTTTATAGGGAAACTACACCAAGCTCCCACTGTGGTGGGCCTACATTGCACTTGGTCCAGTATTGTCATGTCTTTCTTGTACTGGAAGATCAAAACTGGATGCAGTACTCTGCATGTATAGAATGAATAAATGCTGAATGAATGGAGATAACTAGGTTCCTCAGTTTACCAGCTGTGCCTCTGATAATATAGCCCAGGATGTGGTTTGTATTCTTTACTGCTAAATTAAGTACCTCTTTAAAATGTATGTAAATATATGTCCAGTGGTTACTGTTTTCAAATCCCTACAGTCATGCAGAAACAAATTGTAAAAGCACGTCTGGTTTTATTTTTCATTCTTGGTCTCAAAATAAAGATACTGCCTATTCTCACTCCAAAGTACTGAGAATTTTCTCTTCCTTTACATTTTCTTAATTGTGAAATTAAGAAATGTGAATTGTTTAGTTTCCCTATTTCAAATGATCAGTATAAATAGATATTTAAAACAGACAGAGAGCAGAGATGTGATGAGGGGATTTTCTCCAACAGTATTTTCAAATCATTGGTTAAATATAATGCCTTGAAAAGCATAGACAATAATAACCTTGAAAATTTTAGAATTTAACAGCTTTTCTCCTTGGTGTATATGGATAACCATTCAGGATGATGTTTTACCAGAAACATTAAATGTTTCTGTTATTATTAAAAGGTGCTACAGCCTGAGCTATTTTTTTTAGAATACGATCCCTAAGTGTCTCAGCTCCTGACAAAGATGACAGCTCTCTTTGAGAATCTGAAGATAATAGAGATAGGAACAGGGCTAAATGCATGACTTTGTGCCTTATGAGAGATCTGGTTTGGAGAAAAGTTAGTATTCAAATAAGAAACTGGACTCTAATCTTAATTCTTTAAAAAAAAAACTCTGCAAACAGTAGTCTTTCATCAAAACATATGAACAGATTTAGCTCCAAATTTCATTGTGTTGGTTCATTTTTTATATTTAGATAAAGAACTTTGGATAACTGGATAAGTTCAACATCAAGAAAAAAAGATAAAGATGTTTGCCTTTAAATAATTTTTTGGTGATCCTTGGTAATTAAAAATTTAAGAAAAAAACACAATACACATAACATCTTAGTTCTTGAAATGATTTGCATATTATATTAGCTTCATTTTTTCTGGAGCTTCCCATAGTAACTTCGTGGTAAGCATAGTCATAATCTATGAATTTTGCAAGAATATGTAAAAGAATCAGTGAAACAAAAAAGAGAAAAACCTAACCTGTGCATCAGTGTTTTCAGCACTTGCCTGCTCTTACAGAGAAGGATATGTTTTATTTTCAGTCTGTGTTATATTTCATCATAATGAACACAAAAAAATGCAAATATGAATCGATTTTATGCAGAGGTCAGTACAAGGGACAAGCAATCTGTGAAAAAGTTAGCAGTCTTAAGTAAGAAAAGTAATTAGAAAGATGACCATAACCTTTCTTTAATGAATAGCAATAATAAATTACTTCCTTGGTGGTTTTGTGACCCTGTCAAGCTAGTAAGGTGGTCTTTCCCAAGTGGATCTATGTTTCGATCCCTTTTGTAATCACAGTCTCACAGCTGTGGAAAATAGTATCATTTATTAATTGATCCCTGTTTACTTTCATCTGTAGTGGGCAAGAAGCACTCAGGCTCATTTTCCACTGTTGTGAAAGGCTCTTGGGAGAAAAAGTGGGGACATTTGTCAACCTTGGGTCTTGAACGTTGTTTTTCTTACTTCTTGGTATTGTTGCTTGAGTCATTCACTTGTCAGTGTCACAGAAGGCTTAAGAGCAAGAGAAAATTATAGCTTTAGCAGTCAGCTCTACTGCACGAAGCACATGAAAAATATCCTCCCAAAACTAGCACTGGTGTTTAGAGTTTCATTAAAAGTATCATCCAGTAAAAGATATATTTAAGAAAATCTATTTGTGTATATTAATTTGAGGTTTTTCCTGCTAGCACAAACATTTATTGTGAAAGACAGCCATAGGTTAATAAGCACTGTAATTGGCATTGAATACTTTGAGGCTTTTTAGACTTAAGGAATCCCAGACAAATACAGTGACTGGAACCTCACTGCCTAGTCTGGGTTAGAGAGGCTCTCAGTCCTGTGAGATAGGATGCTACAGCTGTTTTAACATTTCATTGAGGCACAGAAGAAAAAACACCACATTCAGTTTATTCTCAAGCAGTACATCCCCTAATGCAGTACCTGAGAACAGCCTGTGCATTAATACATCTGATTAATTTAGCTGTCCTGATTTCAAAGCACTTCTGCCTACAGGCTACTATTTAGGAACTTTCATAAATGGACTTCTTGACTATGTTTCCTAGGCCATTTTAAAGTTTACCTCCCTCACAAGGTTTTGAGACAGACCTTTTTCCTGGTATTAGAATTTCTTGCTCTGCCTTTAACAGAACTATAGGAAATAGCAAGTTAGAGATAAGATACTCATTCTGTGTATTCAAGAAAAAAAAATAAAAAAATAATCAGGGAACTATAGACCGACATTGGGGAATTTTGGTGCTCCAACCAAAACTTTTTCTAGAAATCTAAAATTGCATTTTTAGACAGAAGCAGATTAAGTAAGCATATTCACTCTGAGCTCTAATATATATGCTGGAAGAATATTTAACTGCAAAAAGTTAGGAATAGAAAAGAGAAACTACAACTTCTAAGTGATGACATCTCTGCCTATATCTCAAATTAATCTATTTTGTGGCTTATATCTTCACACAATTTCTAAAACAACAATAATGATTGAACAATTTGCTCTGATAGATCAATTAAATGGTTACTAATGTATACTGGAATAAATCTTTTATTCTTGTATTTCTGAAACTAACATCAATGTATAGATTTTCAAAAATTGATAGGAAAAAAAATCTTTTTCTTTAAGTAAAACTTGATCTTGGTTCGCCACCTGCTACAAATGAGAAGTTGAATCCAAAGTTCTGAAATTATTCTGATATTTGTAGATGAAAATTTACAGTATCCATTTTTTGAGTTAGATATACAGTTGGTGAACTCACAAGTTTCCTCCCATTTGGAGACAAAAGTTCATATGCACAATTTTTGATATTTAATTTCATTTAGATTTGAAGCCAGGTGTCATTCCTTGGAGAAATTAATCCAAATAATTCCCCATTCAGGGCACTTCAATTTTCAGGATGTGGTAGAAAAATCTAAATAAAATCCTAGTTTCCTATAAGGCAGAAACTGTAGATTTTACTGGTAAGACCTTCCCACCCCCAAAATTTTAATAAAAAACATATACTGACAGAATATCTGGAAGGTTTCTGGGGCATTTTCTCTCCAAGTTACATCTTCAGTCATATATCTGGCTTTAAAAATGCTAAGAGACAAGCTAAATATCTTCATATTTTATTGTAGGCTATGGGAATGACCTGCAAGAATAGATTTCCAAAATACAATTATTTAATCCTGTAAACATCAGGGGATTGAGAATCTTTTTTAGGCTACAGTCTTTTCATGTGGGCAAAGTCCAAAAGCCCATCGAGAATGTAGTGTTTATGTTCGATGAGCTGCCAAAATGTAATTAATTTTTTTGGAATACTTACATGTTAGCACATTTGAAAGAAAAAAGCATCATAAAGGAAAAGGGAATGCAATTTATCATACTAAAATAAGTACACTGAAGAAATGTGGGCTTTATGTTAGAGACACTGCCAACAACCAGTCATGCGTGTCCATTCTTCTGCCAGTGTTAATCTTGTGCATTGTACTTTTCTTTCTTTCAATTTTGACTTTTTTTTTTTTTATTCTATTTGAAAAATACAAAGAAAAGGAACATAGGACATGTGGGTGGAAACAGGCTGGGAAGAAGTATAAAAAAAGGGAATGTCTGAAAGAAAAAAAAAAAGGTGGAAGAATAGGCCAAGCTTAAATATTTAGGCTAAGTAAAAGTCACTTAGATAAGCATCAGTATTCCAGGTTTCTTAACAAATTGTACTTAATCTAGTTTCATAAAACAGAAAAATATACTTCCTTGCAATCTGCTTTTGTTCTGCCCTGGTATTTTGTACAATAGAACAAATTTTCCACCCACATTTTGGTAAGTGTGCCAGGTGCGGAGCTCACAAGTTCCAGTTTCATCATGTTTTTTTTTTTCTCTGATGTATGCAGGTCTTCCTTTTAACAACAGAGGAGAGAGAAACACTATTTATTATAAGAGACTGAAATGTGACTAACTCACAAAAGTTACCAGGGCAGTTACAGTCCCTTAAAGTACTTAAAACGTCATTGTTTCTCAAGTGTTTAAATGTTTAGCAGTCAAAAGGAAGGTTACAGAATCACAGGATTATAAAGGCTGGAAGGGACCACTGGAGATAACTTGTGCCAACACTCCTGCTAAAGCAGGTTCACCTGGAGCAGCATCCAGGTGGAGCTCCAGAGGAGATTCCACAACCTCTCTGGAAAACCTGTTCCTGCATTCTGTCACCCTCCTAGGAAAGTTATTTCCTCATACTAGAGATAACAGCCTGTAGCTTCCTGGATTCCCCAGGAAGACGGTAGTGACATTGGCTTTCCTCCAGTCCTAAGGCACATCTCTTATTTTCCATGAACTTTCAAAGATGAAGGATTTGTGCATGTCATGTTTGTCTGAATGCTCCCTAACCCAATCCTCCTCCAACGAGGGAAATTCTTCCTTTCTCCAGACTTTATCCATTGCTACCAGGCTCCAGTATTCCTGAGGACTGGACTTAGAAGGAAAAACTGAAGAAAAGACAGCATTCAGTAACTCCTCTTTCTCTGTGTCATCTCTCACCAGGGCATTCACCTTATTCAGCTGTGGATTCACATTCTCCTTAACCTATTTTTCATGCTGATGTACTCAAAAAAGCCTTTCTTGTTATTCTTGACATCCTTTGCCAGATTTAATTCTAAGTGGACCTTAGCCTTCCTTGTTGCATCCCTGCATACTGTGACAATGTTCTTATACATGTGTCCTGTTCCTTTTTCCATAAACTTTCTTCCATCTGAGTTTTGCCAGAAGCTCTTCACTCACCATGCAAGTCTCCTGCCCCCTCTGTGTGATTTCTTACTTAGGGGGGTGCACCTCTCTTGAGCTTGGAAGAAGTGATTCTTAGATATTAACCAACTCTTTTAGACTCTCTCTTAACTTTCAGAACTCTGACCCATCAGATTCCTCCAAGGAGGTCTTTGAAGAGTCCAAAGTCAGCTGTCCTGAAGTCCAGGGTCATAAACCTACTTTTTGTCATGCTTCCTCCACATGAGAACCTGAAGTCCACAATCTCATGGTCACTTTAAGACAAGGATGTCTCCAGTCAGTCCTTTGTTAATATAGGTCCAGCAATAAAATTTTCTTTGTTGGCTTCTTCATCACCTGTATCAAAACATTGTCATTGGTGCTCTTCAGGAAGTTCCTGGACTGTGTGTGTCGAGCTGTGTTGTCTTTCCAGCAGATATCACTTCCCTATGAGAACCAGGCCTGTGATTCTGAGCCTTCTTTCAGCTATCTACAGAAGGCCTCATAGACTTCCTCATCCTTCTTAGGTGGCCCACAGTACCCACACACCCCTGTGTCACCCGTGTTAGCCTGCTCCTTAATTCTTACCTGTAAGCTCTCCACTCGTTCTTCACACCCAGGCAGATCTTGATGCAGTCCAGTTGCTTGCTTACATAAAGAGCATCTCTACCACCTTGCCTTGATTCCAGTCTTGATTAGACAACAATAACTAATATGATCACCAGATAAAAATCTGACTGGCTGGTGCAAATTCAACACATGTAGGTGCAAAAATGGTGGCATACAGGTTTCTTTGAAAAAAAAAAAAACAAACAGGTTTTTGTTTCCCTTTTTTAAAAAATATTTTTTTTTTAAATAATGTATTTATTTATATGTTTAATGCCTTTATCAGGATCACTGTATATGGATCAGCCTAGTTTACAATTTTTTGTTCTTAGAATCAGAGTCATGATCACTATTGTCCTCTAACAAGAGTAATGACTTACCTTTTAATAAAGAGTCCCAGGAATCAGCCACAAAAACCAAGCTATTAATTATATCTAGGTAATTTTCTTACCCAAGTACAACTAGCTAACATTCCTGTATAGAGGTAAAAGTTTGGAATTATGTCCCTTTTTTTATGTCCTTTTTTTTTTTCAGATTTTTTCGATATTTTCTTTTTTTTCCCTTCCAGACTGTTTGCATGACTTCCTACCCTAATCTAGATGTAGATAATTTACATCTTCAGTCACCTCAGAGGTCAAATACAAAATATTTTCTGCATTGTAAACTCAGTTTGCCCCCAAAAGAAAAAATAAATATAAATGTGTCTTAGTTGTATATAGGTTAGTATTTAGGAATCCAAGGTAACCTTTGAAGAAGATCTAACATGATTCAATTGCTGCATATTTGGTTTCCTGAAGTGATAAAAAAACATTTAGGCATGCTTTTCTTTTAGCAATTGTTCCTCTCTGGGTGCAATCTGTCTTTGATTGACACCAGAGACGGAAAAAAAAAGGATGGTGTGATAAAGTCATTGGATTTTATTGGAGCACTTATCATTATACTGTGACAGTGTTAGTCCTGTTCATGGTGACATGGATGACAATTTTTGAAGGTCTTTTCTTTAGACAGTGTTTTTGCAGGGCCTCCAATATGTTATTTTGGAAAAGTTATTTTGTTAAGGAGGTCCAAGTTAGCAAGGCTGATGCATGGTTCTTGATAGCATTGAAAGATGGCAGAATAAGAGAAAAGAAAGTAGAAGCTGATTACAGCTGCAGCAACAGCAATGACATTTTAAGTAATTATACCACTGAGCTGTCAAAAGACAAAATGTGTGACAGAGAATCTCTGCTAATCTTGGCACACTGAACGACAGCCACAACATTCCATTTTAGAAGATGGGAATTTAGCAGTTATCTAAAAAATAGGAAAAGTAGTAATGTTGATCTAAAACATACAGCTTTCCAATAAACAAACATTTTTGTACATAAATACGGATGAGATAAAGCTAAATCCAACAACTGCCTAGTGGCTTTGTCTTTTGTTGTTGAAAAAGTATGATCACAGTAAAATCCAGCTTCTCATTTATAATCTGTTTGATCTGTTGTGGGGCTCTTTCACACAAGAGACTCTATATGTGACCATTAAAATATTGAGATGAATAAAGAATTAAAGATGTTGTCTCCTCTATGGATGCAATTGGAAACTTTTTCTCTCAGTGAAAATCTCATATAGAAGGGATTTGTATAAAAATCATACAGAAAATGTTTAAAATCTACAAAGCAATTACATCAGGTTTAAATTTTGTGACCAGTCTAAATTTATTTTCTTTTTAATGCCACGTTAAAGCAATGTGTGAAACCCAGACCTCAGGTCCTCCCTGAGAATGTGCACTTGTATAACAACCAGCTTTTAACCAGCTGCAGTTGGATCCCACATGACAGGATCCTGACACAGATTCAACCAACTGCTTAATGGGTCTAGTGACACCTGATGGGATGCACTTCTCTCAGGGGGGAAAAAGAGTTCTAGCACAGGAGTTAGTGGGGCTACTTGTCAGAGCTTTAAACTAGTTTGGGAGGGCAAAAAGGGGGAAAACCAGACTAACCAGTGGTGAGCAACACAATAGTGTCCTGAGGCTTGAGGAAAGGAGCACTAATGGGATTCCTCAGTCTGCTTTAAGATGTCTTGGCTGCAATGTACCACACATGAAATGTTTCTACACTAATGCACCCAGGAGGAGCAAACAAGAGAGCTCAAGGCTTTGGGCCAGTTCCAGATATTTGACACCACCAGCTTAAGTGAAACTGGTGGGATGAGTCCTTTGACTGGAGTGCCCTGTTGAATGGTTACAGGCTCTTCAGGAGGGACAGGCAGGGCAGGAGAGGCAGGGATTGGCACTGTGTGTTATGGAAGGGTTAAAATGTATGGAGTTCACAGCTGGCAACAGCAAAGTTGAGATCCTCTGGAGAAGAATCAAGGGGCAAACAATTAGTGTTGATGTCATCATAGGAGTCTACTATAGACCTCCCAGCCAGGACAAAGATGCTGATAAATTATTCTTTGAGGAACTAAGACATGCTTTCAAGTCAATTGCTGTTGTCCTCATGAGAGACTTCAATTTGCCAGAAATTAACTTGGAAGCATCACATAGCTGATACAACCCAGGTCAGAAGAGTCTTAAAAAATCTGACATGATAAGGTAACCATCTAGTTGATCAAGGGAGGGGCAGTGGATATAATCTTTTTGGATTTCAATAAGGTTTTCAATACTGTCTCTCATAGGATCCTTCTGGACAAAATGTTCAGCCACAGCTGGATAAACACATCATGGGATGGGTGAGCAACTGGCTCACAGGTGGAGCACAAAGGATTAGAGTGAATGGGGTGACATTTGACAGTGACCTGTCATTAGTGGGGTTCTGCAGGAATCCATCCTTGCCCCTGTGCTCTTCAACATCTTCATAAATGACATAAATGGACCCAGGACTGGAAGGAATACTAAGCAAGTTTGCAGACAATACAAAATTGGGAGAAGCTGTTGACTCCTTCAAAAGTGGGGAGCCCTGCAGAAAGACTCAACAAATGAGGGGACTGCACAATAACCAACCAAAGTTCAACAAAGGAAAGGGATGGATTCTGCACCTGGGTCGGGTCAACCCTGGCTGTGCAGACTGGGCAATTAAATGCTGGAAAGCAGAACCATGGAAAGGGAACTGGGGGTGCTGGCCAGTGGAGAGTTGGTTATGGGTCAGCAGTGCCCGGAGAGCTGGGAGAGCCAATCGTGTACATTGCACATTGCACATTTATAAGATGTGATTGGACAGGATGCTAGTTTATCTCACCTAGGCTCCCTTTCTCACAAAAGATTGCACCAGATGATCTTCTGAGGTCCTTTCCAACCTGAGTTGTTCTATATTGCTATGATTCTAGCCAAATGTTCATTTTCCAGTATGGATGCAGAAAGTCAGTGGCAGATCTGTTGCACAAGAAAAGAGATGCTCCTACCACTTTTGGCTTAAATCACTTGTTTATTCCATCACTCATTTGAGGATACTTCTTCCATAGCCTTCATTATCCAATCTACTAATAGTTTTCTTTCATTTTGTAGCTTCCATATATTTAATAAATAACAGATAGTCTTTACATATTGCTCTGAAGCCACGGTGAATAGTCCTCAGTGTGTCCTGAGGAAAGAACCTATACAAATATATTGCTTTTAATTTCACCAAATATCTCAGGGTTTTGTACTGTCAGACTTTGAAAGATAATGCAATTCCCTTTCCCTGCAGCTTTCAATGTTTTGTTTTGTTTTGGTTTGGTTTTTTTCCCTGGTATATCTAGTCTTGTTTCATCTAAAGCAAACAGCCTCACTTTTTGGTTACATCATGTAACCAAAATGCTTCCAGGAATGTCTATATTTTGTATATATTTATACATAATATATATATTATGTATAAATCTATTTATTTATAATCTAAACCATTCTAGTTCATCAGAAAGTAATAGGCAATTGCAGAGTATAGCACATTTAGCTATAAGGTAGGCAGCTGAAATACATCATAAGTGCTTATTTTTCTCTGTTGACTACGAAGAATAAGTTGACTAGCTCAGAAACAGAGAATCAGAAATTGAATGGATTAATTCTGCTGCTTCAGCAAAATACAAGACAGATTTACTTCTCTTTGATAAGGATTTTGTATTCTCAGCCAGCACTTCAAGACTGTGCTGTGTAACACCTTGTGTATTCACATGTTAAAGGACAATGGATTGGATGCCATTGCTCCTGCATGCTGGCTATTTGCTACCCTTTGCCTCTTTAATGGATCAACCAAGAATTGCAGTAAGCCACTAAAATAATGTGGAAGAAGGACTAGAAGGACTAATTTGATACCTATGTATAATAATTTATGTATGACAACAGAAGACCTAATACTATTTCTGTAACTGAGAGGGTTGTTTGAACTAAAATAAGTAAATATGAAGATGTGGTGTAATGACTTCTCAGGATTTCATTTCAGAGAGATGGGGTTTGTGTTGTTTGGAGTTCTTTTTAACAACTCTCTGAATTATAAAAAGACAGGAGAAAAGATGAATAAAGCAAAATTTAGTAAAACAGAAAATTCATATTGAATATGAAGAATTTCTGCAAGAATACCTTCTCATTTGTGTTTAAGGTTTCTTTTCCTCTTTCTGGTAAGAGTATTCCAGGAAGACTGCACCAATCCAATAATGCTCTTCTTACCTTACTAAAGTCAGTAGATTAGACTAACTGAAATATTTCAGTTCACGCCAGCAGATATTTTGCAATTCCCAGAGCATGCACATCTAAGCAGGACCTTTTATCAAGGAAGCTTGCGATTTCAGGGTTGTGTTGCTTTTGGGCAAGGGTTTTTTTTTGATTGTTTGTGGTTTTTTGGGTTTTTTTTTTTTCTTTTTTTTGTTGTTCTTTGTTTTGCTGTTGTTGTTTCTTTAAGAATCTGAATGCATATGGTTTTCACCAAATCACATATTATTCCAATTAGAGACTAGTCAAAATTTCAGTAAGACATGTTGAAGGTCATCAAATCTCTTCCTACATAATGCACAGGAACAAGTAACAAAACAAATGAAATAAATTAATAACAAAATTATTCATCTCAGCAGAGACTCATTTAGGTTGGGAAAAAAACTATCAGATATTTAATTATAATTTCTAGAATAATGCAAGGAATATGAAAAGAAAAGAAAAGAGGCAGAAGAAAGACTTCAATATAGACATTAAAAGGAGATAGTAGCTTTAAAAATATTTAGATATCAGAAATTTGGGCTCTCTAAATTGTAGATACTTAAGTGGAGGCAAATCACTAAATTTTTGATTCTCAATTATGCCAGCTATGTATTACAAAAGGGTGAAAGCTACATGTCTCCCTTCTATTATCTTTTTTTTGTTATAAAAATTAATTAGGTTACAGTCCCCAATGGATGATTTTTCCTAGCTTGTCTGCAAACAGACAATGTCAATATATATTTTTAAATATTTTCCCTTCATTCCCCCATCTCTACACTGCAGGTCCAGATACATTCCTGATATTTAAGGAATGTATCTGGACCTGAATTTAAGCAGACCTGGAAAAGAATGGAAAATGTATGTGAAACAACAAAGAGAGAGACCTCTAAGGATCAACAACAAGACAAGAAATGAGGTGATTTATTTACTTTCCTGCTGAGGAGGCAGCTATTGTGTTTTGATTAGCCCAAAAGCTCATAAAATATTTTTGACATTTTGTAAAGTTTGAGGATGCTGATGAAGCAGCAATAAAGTACTAGGGGAGTATAGCACTAAAACTGTAGTACTAGGGGTAGAGTTGAAAGTACAGCTGGGAATATTTAGCACTCTACCTCCTCAGATCTCCCTGCAGAAAACTTGAAATTTCTCAAAAAGCACAATGTACTAGAAATAGAGTCATATTCCATATTGATAAACCCTTAATTTCATTTTTGCTTCAATGGGAAAGCATGAGTCAACAAGAGAAGAACTTTGAGCTACATAAAAATGTTATCTGTATTAATGGGGCAAGGCCAGCAAAGTGAAGGCTGGAAGTGCTGATAAATAGAAGGTAGTTTAAATTATGCTGATGTGTCTATTCCATTTTCTCAGCAGACCTTGAGCAGCATAATTAGATTGTTTTTTCACTCTCCATCCGAAGGGCATTCATTCTTTGAGTCCCTATCCTTTTTACAGCAAGTGTCTGGGAGTGGTATCCTATTAACACTGTCACTGGAAAATTAATCCATAGTGTGCTTTCAGCTGGAGTACAACTTCCTTCACCTAAAACCAGCAAAGATACCTACACAGTCATAATTATTCTGAATTATGCATTCTGTGAAATGTGGGCACAGGTTTCAGTTTACCTTGAACAGATACAGGGACACACTTTTAATTTATTTCATTTTCTATGCCTTACTTTCCTTTGCCTATTCTAAAGTGTAAGTTATAGATTACCTAACTTTCATCTGTCATTGAGTAGGAGAACATGAAGAGCCCAGGCAAATCTGTGTGCTATCCCACTATCATTGAACTGTGAAACTCCTCTTGAAACAAAAGACTTAATATTGGAAAATTATAGGATTTTTGAAATGAAAAGGTGTTTGAAAGTCTAAAGAATTTGAGGATAATTTGAGATGGGTTTTGGAGGGTGGTGGTGGTGCATAGCAGTGTGTTTTCCATGTTGTCCTCAGATGACACTCCATAAGGGCTCAAGCTTCCCTCTGGTCTCAAGTCAAACTCCAAGGATACATTCAGCTTGAGGTTAAGGCATCTAAACTTTGGTGACTACTTGTAGATTTCTGTATAAGAGATAATTAATAGAATCAAGCTAATGACAGAAGTCTGAAAATATCTGTTAGTTGATTACAGCTAGTGCTGCTTGAATGGCTCAAGAACACCTGAGATATCTATGTGGCAGGTATTCTATGGGTCAGAAGGCAGATACACTCTTAAGTATATCTTGAGTGACACTAGGCAGCCAAGCAATTTATGTTCTGATATTGTGACTGTATTAGGTGACTGTTTTGAATGCTCTTCTGGAAGTCAGCTTTTGTAGCAGCTCTGTCATTTGATATGCTCCACTCACTGTATTATCTAGATGTTTAGAAACATGCCTATAGCCACCTACATGAACACATGGTAATGCAGATTTCCATTGATTAAACTGAATTGTCTTTTGGGATGTGGAACTACTTTGTAGTTACTGGCACAAAATTTGCAAGGTGCATGGTTCTTCTGTACAATGAGCTTGATCACTACAAAATGTACTTAAATTTACACAGAGAAATCTACTTAGCTTATGAAATTTAACTTGAAAAAAATCTGCATTTTCCACTGAATAGGCAGGTTGGAAGATGAGTATTAAAAATCTGGGATTACTTTTTCTATAGATGAGATATTGGAATGCAAGTTGGATGTAAAATCCAAGAAATAATGGGCTAAGGTGTTAACATTCCCTTAATATTTTTCCATAACCAGTATGATCATGTATTATCTGTATTGTTTAGGTCATTTGCTGTTTCTCTTCAATAACTCAGTTTCAGGAAATAAAATGTTAATCATATTGGGGAATAATGATAATTCACAGTTACTGAGGACTAGAACTTTGAAGAGTGATACCACTTTATTATGGTGTGAATAAAAATGCTTGACTGGTACTCATTTACAAATGCCATATGCTGAGAAAAACACTGCTTTCTGCACTTAAAGGCAAGAGCAATGAGAAATGAGAAAATGAGAAAACTCTCAATTTTCAGAGACATCACTCCCAACCAAATATAAGTCATGTATGATGCTCAAAATGAGAAGTGGTCTGCTGTTTCCAGCAACCACTTTCCAACAATCAATGTACTCATTGCAAAAACAAATTTAAAAATACAAAAAAATATTATTATTTTCATTATATTACTAAGAAGCATGGTTTGAGTATCAACAAAAAGCAGTCCTGTTCTGGCCACGATCTGAAAGAAAACTTGTCAAGACCAGTATCAATATTGTCAATAAAACACTGATCTCTGTAGATCTCTTCTACTATGGCCCCCTCTGCCTCAAGACCCTGTGATGGATGAGAAAGTCACACAGAGTGCACAACAAGGAAGGTTTTGGGGAGACTAAAACACTCCAACAAGGATCCAACTCAAAACAAAACTAAACTATTTCTTGCTATGTTAAGCATCTCAGTTAACCCCAAGGGAATTTTCTTTCATGCACTCCTGGGCATACATTTTCAGGGTCAGGTCCTAGACCCTGAGACCTTAAAGCACTATTCTACACCATATAATAGAATGTAGGCCAGCTAATATAGCTCTGGGCATCTGCTCTATATTTTGATAAAAGATGGCCCAGAGCTACTATTATGGCTAATTCTAATATGGTGTATGGATGACAGGCAAGATGATGAAATGTTACAAATACCCACAAGACATACCTTTAGCTGTCACATTAGTTCTGCAAAAGGGCAACTTGTAGAAAGAGATGATCTGCTATAGTGCGGATGCATCCTAGCCTGGGATTAAAAGCTGTGAAACACAAGAGGATTACAAGTGGGTTCCCAAGACACAAGACACCTGTGTCCACAGCAAAAAGCTGATTTCCAAGAGAAGTCATGGAAGTCACTTTTAAAACAAGTTGATGAGAAACTTTCATAGCCTAAGAAATGCTTACATCATCAACAAAAAATTGAGAATTTAGGCCTCTGGCTCAATTTGCAAACTGGACTCTTAAGTTTGTCTTATAAAGTTTGTAGTACTGTGATATCATACTAAGGAAGAGATATGCAGGGTTTTTTTTGAGATTGATCTTAAAACACCGTAACTTACTGTACCTCCATTTAAGTTATTTTTTAATGTGAACCAAGCAATGAATAATAAAACATGCTATGGAACTCACAATTGGTATTTCAGCTGTTATTTAAAATGTTCTCAATGTAATTTTTAAAATGTTTCATATTAAGTTACGATTTTTAAATTTGAGCAGTGTTGTAAGCCGAGATATGTAACATGAAGTAAGTTTATAATATCGCCCATTGGCTTATTTGCATATAATATAACAGTGAAAATCTTCTTCATCTTGACCACGTCATAAGACTGTCTGAAAATATCAGCATGTACATGTGAATTTAGGAGGTTTCATGGTAATGTGAATTAAGCTGCATTCACTTTCACCTGAACCAGGTACACTGTATTCCTCTAGAACTAAAACATTTCAACGCCTCATATAAAGGCAAAAATAGAGGAAGGATATTTCATGCCAACAGGTAAGATAAAAATATACTTTGAGAAACAGACACTTTTCTGAATAGTGGAGATATTAAATGCAAGTATTGAGTGAAGAAAGAACTCTTTCAAAATAGTAGTGTACGATCATCTAATTGAGGCATATTGAGTAGCATATAAAGCACAAATTTATGGGATTAATTTTCAGTTGCCCAGGTGAGCTTTTGTTTCCTCTAGCTTCTAAGGATTTGATTTTGAAACATTAGTATGTTTTTCAAGTAGCTTCTGTGTTAAAATTTATGCAGGTCATAGATCTGATATTAATGTTTTCTGTCTGTTTCTGTGCAGACATTATGCACGCGATATGCGAAAGTTCAGCATAAGGGAAGATTCCTGTCTGATTCTTTACTAGATTTTTGTAAAAAACCTCCAGAATCCAGTCCCATTAGAAAAATGTCTAGGATTTAGCAAGCTCGTGCACCAGTTATTTTATCTTTTCTTAATTGAAATAGATTACTATCTTCCTAGGGAGAGGAAAGCCTTGATTCTAGCTCTTCTTTCCCAAGAGTCTGCAGTGCCTCCAGCAACAAATAGTGTATATGCAGTTGGTTGTATTGTATCAGAAGTGACAACACTGAGATACAAAGAATAAACACTGAGAACTAAGAATAAGAAAATATGCTGAAGTAGCTTTTATGCCTTACACAGGAAAAAAAATCAAAAAGGGAGAAGTAATTTATGCTGTAGTGTAAGAGCTGAATATGTCACCAGCTCCAGTTAAAATACCTTGGAGCTTCCTACAGCTGATTTATTACTTGTTCATAGATTTTACCTCTTTTTTCTAGAGAGAGCATTTTTTCAGTGCTCTGTGTAGAAATATGGCTCTGATTGTTGTCCTACTGTTAACAGTGGATAAGCAGTGGTTAGAAATACTATGCTGGTTTGCCAAGAGCTACTCTGCCAATCTGTTTATATCACTTATGGTTATTCATACAGAGCTAGAGCTGCAACACTTGGCTACCTCATCACTGAACACTGCAGTACCTGAGCATTATTGTTTAGGGGATTCTCACAGCCTTGTGTTACAAATCCAGGTTCTCTGGACAAAGCCTGAGGCAAGTTAAAGATAAATCAATGTTGCAGTCATTTGTATTAGCACAACTTATGTAAACAGATAGAAGTTCCTTTAGAGTAGCTTTGGTGCATACAAGGGTGTAGCCATGTCAGCATAGAAGCCTGTTTCTGCATTTTGCATTAAAGAAAGCAGTAGACAAAATGAATAAGTAATATTATGACCATGTATCAGGTTCCTTGCCAGGAAGTTGCCTTATTTCTGGGCCATGGAGTCATAATCCCATTTTCTTATTCACTCAATCTCTCCCTTTTGAAATTTGCTTTCTGCTGTACTAGAATGTATGGTGAAGAGAAGGATAATCACCTTTTCCTTTATAGCTTGCAACCAGACACTCTGCTGGGGGACAGGAGAGGTGTGGTCAGCTCCCTTCTTGGAGAGGTTTTTCATCTCCTTGAAAAACACTGTAACAACTAAGTAACGGAATCAATTAAATATAAATAGTGAGTGCCCACTGGACTCCTCTAGCTACTTTTTGGAAGAAAAAAAATGAGCCGGAGTTTGGATAATTTACATAGCCAAATTACTGCATTTGCTAAAGCACCTGAGTTAAGAAGAGAGTTGCTAGTTTTTAATGTTATTTTTAAAGGTACAGTTATCTCCTACTGTTGATTATATTATGACTTAAGCCATTAAATTCTTGATACAAAATTGCAAAAAAAAAAAATTAAATTATTTCCTAATGAGAATCTTTTAGAGAAGTAAAAGGCTTCCTTGTAGCAAGCTCTTCATAATCTGCTATAAATTAGCTTTATCCAACCCTGTGGACTATTCCATTTGTTATAAATTCCTCTCTCATATTGCCAAATTGGATTTATGAATTCTCCTCATGAGAAAATACTATGAAATTACTAGAAAGTAGGAAAGGCAGTTATCAACCTGCCTATGTGCTTGTGTGGATCTGATCTCATCTATCTTCTCTGAATTTAAGCCTCTGAAAGGGGAAAATTGTGGTATATTTTCAATAGCCAGACAAGGGATTAAAGAGCATGTACATTGCCCTTCGCATTAGTCATGTTTCAGTTCTCCAGACAAGAATAACAGAAGCCTCAGGGCACTGCTTATGCTCTTTGTGCAAGGGTTCATGCCAGTGTGTGCAGGCTGTTGTAGGAGCATAATCTTGCAAAGGCTCCTGTAGTTAGCTGCCTTTTCCCAGGGTACCCTTCCTGCAAAACAAACAGGAACGAATGGTAACAATTTGCATCTCGCAGTACACAGCAGTTGGATGCCCCATGTCCAGGGCAAAGCCACAGTTTAGCCCAAGTCAAACAGCAATTCTTTGCAGGGCATGTTCTTTAGAGTTCTGACAAACGTGATAATCATAGAATATCCTGAGCTGGAAGGGACCCACAAGGGTCATCCAACAACTGCTGGTCTTGCACAAGACAGCCCAAAGACACACCGTGTACCTGAAGGCAACAAAGATGATTAAGAGACTGGACCACCACTTACAAGGATAGGCTGAGGGATCTCAGTGAGACTTCACACTTGAGAATGGAAGGTTAAGAGGGAAACTTATCAATGTCCATAAGTATCTGAAGAGTGTCAAGAGAATGAAGTCAGAATCTTCTCAGTGGTGCCAAGAAATAGGACAAAAGGCAATACCCAGAAACTGATGTACAAGAAGTTTCATCTGATTATGAAGTAAAATTTCTTTATCGTGTGGGTGATCATGCACTGGAACATATTGCTTAGAGAGAGTGTGGAGTCTCCCCCACTGGAGATATTCAAGAACCATCTGGACATATTTCTGTGCCATGTGCACTGGGATGAACTGTCTTGAGTAGGGAGGTTGTTATGACTTCACTGTGGACTCTTCCAACCTTACCCATTCTGTGATTCTGTGATTAGCCAGCTCTTTGAGTGTTCTCAGACTAACCCCATCAGGCACCATGGAACCATAGAGATCCAGCTGGAGCATCTGATGTGGCACATCTTCAGGGTTAACTGGGACTTTATCGTTCTCACAGCCATAGTACTCAAGCACCGAGCACTGGAACCCCCTTAACCCATAAAGCATAGAAGACAGAGGCAAACAAAGAATTAAACATCTCTGCCTTACCTATGTCCCTGTCTTCTGGACCTCTTTGTGCCATCTGTGCAGTGTTAACATCCAGCAACTTTTGTTCCCCATAAGGTTAAGAGCATTTGATTTGGAAATGTCCTTTAATTCCTTGAAGAATAATTCAGTGGATTCATTGTCCTGGCTGGAAGGTCTATAGTAGACTCCCGTGATAACGAGCATTATTTATTTGCCCCTTAATCCTTACTCAGTGGCCCTCATCCTTGCCTTTTCAACTGTAAACTCCATACAGCCCTTCTGTTACATCCAACACCACACCCCTGCCTCTCCCACCCTGCCATCCAACATGGCACTTCAGTCACAGGATTCAGCGCACCAGGTTTCACTTATGCCAATGTTGTCATCTCTGAGACTAGGACAAATCTTCAAGCTCCTCTTATTTGTTCCTCATGCTGCAGGCGTTGGTCTAGAAACGTTTTAAGTGTGGCTTGTTTTAGCTGACACATTGTGTAGCAGATTGAGGGATCCCAGTAGTGCTTAGTTCCTCACGTTTTTGCATTCCACTGCATTGCTTACCCCTTGTCAGGTCTGTTTTCATCCCTTTCCCTCTTCCAGGCTGGTTTAAAGCCCTAATAATGAGTTCTGCTAGCTGCTATGCCAAAACCCTTTTTCCCCTCTGAGAAAGGTGCATCCCATGAGGCAACATTAGACATGCTGGAGTACAGACCATCCCATAGCGAAAAATCCCACAATTTTTCCAATGCCATTTGGAGCCTTGTGTTGGTTTGAGGAGTCTGCTGTTCTTTTCTATATTTTTCCTTGCTACTGGAAAGACTGAGGAAATCATTACCTGTACTCCTGTTTCTTCAACCAATCACACCAAGGCCTTGAAATCTTTTTTGCCCTCAGATTTCTATTTGTCTTCTCATCAATAGTGGATAATAATCAGAGGGTTGTAACAGACTGGACAGTTATCTAGTAGTGACCCTCACCCGAGCCCCTGATAGACAGCAGAACTTTCTGTCTGAATACTGGGTGCTCTGTTTCCTTGAGAAGGGAGTCACCTATAATAACTACCCTTCTTTTTCTCTCAACAGAGAGTAATAACAACAGAGAGTAATGAAAACAGAGAGTAGTGTAGGGGTTAGACTGTGTTGCCCAATATGGTCCCTCTATCTCCAAAGCACATTTGTTCACCTCTCAGGTAAAACTGTCTGTGGCAAAACTGTCTTAGTTTTAGACCTTCATATCTGTTGCAAAAATGCCATACCTACTTGTCATTGTCAAGTTTTCAGGAAAGGAATAGCCCTTTTTCTGGTATGGGCACTGACAATCTTCCATCCTTCATGTTCAAGAGATCCTTGATTGACTACTTGCCAGGGTTCTGAGTTCCCCTGCATCTCCACTACCATGGAGGTTTGAAGCTCCTGAGATTGTAGCATCTCTGAGAATAGCCTACCAATTTCTTGCTCATTATCTTGAATACGGCACAGCCTGTTCAATTCCTTCTGTAGTTCCTTCACACAGCTCATTGACAGTTTCAGACTTTTTGCTAAAGGCATGATTGTAAGTCCCGGCCTTACAGAGACTCATCAGACTCTCTTGTTAACCTGAGACCTGGTGAGCTACATTTACCAAAAAAAGGTCTGGCTGGCTGGAGGCCTCTGACATGGCTGGTGCAGTGACTTAAGCAGCTGTGGGGAAATGAGCTCTATGACATGTCAAAACCATACCTGAGAGAGCAGGTAAGACAGGGGATGAAAAGATCTCTTTGTGACCTCCTTCACCAGCTATTGAGTTTGCTCACTGCCTTTGTTGGTTGACAAATGGGGGTTGAGGTCATTGACAGACAGCCTAGTTAAAAAGGTGTATAACTTACAGTGCCCATAGGAAACTAAACTTTTTTCTTAAAGCTGCTTTGTAAGATCTGGCTAAGATCACTCAAGGGTACAAAAGTAAGGATGAAACAGTGTTGTGGCTGTATTACCTACCACCAAGTACAGCTCTATGGACTTATATTGGCAGAAAATATCAAACAGTATGACCTTTATCAACATCCACTTTGTTCTGTTTTCTAATCTAGAAGATTATACTTCAGAATCAAATTTGAAATCATCATTTAATTATATGCCATGTTTCATTTACTGTCAAACAGACATATGCAAGCTAACAGAGTATTTTGTCCATCTGCTATGGCCATAAGTACTTCCAGCAACAATGGCAATTGATTTTCTCCTTCACAAGATTCTTTGTCAGTTTGTTTGACCTTTTTTTTTAAGTGATCAAGCTATCCTGGTTTTAGCTTTATTATAGTGTGTCTTAGTGAGAGAAAAAAATGTAACATAACCTCAGCACCATTTTAAAAAGAGAGGAAAAAAGTATGCATTTTGATAGCTGCAGAAAGTAGTTTTTTGGAGTTTTTTCCCAGCAGACCAATTGGGTGTGTAGAAAAACAGGAGCTGAAAAAATTATCTTTCAGAAAAATTGTAAGAAATAATTGTAAATTCCATGCTATTGGTTGAAGCAAAACATGGGGCCCTGCTGCTATTAAATAAAATTTAAATAATATTCTTTGTTTACTATAAAAATTATATTTTCTGAGTTTATTCAAGCAAACAGATATGTTGACTAATGCAATGAATTAGTGTGTGCTGAAGAAGCCATTATCAGCTGAAAAAGGAATAAAGAAAGGACATGGCCAATTAGTCAGGAATTCAGTGCAGGTGGCTGTCCTTGTTTAGGTTAAGTAAGCAGTCTCCAGAGGTGATGATATTTCATGAACTGTGAAAGAAACCTTATCAAAGAGATAAAGCATAAATCCCTTGTATGATTTGAAGTCTGAGTTCCAATCTATGCCTTGGCAGAAAAGGTGGTTCAAGCCACAACTTTCAAATGGCAAAACAAACAGGACATCTTTTAAAAATAATATTAGAAGAATAAACTCACTTTGCTGTACTTTTGAGAGTTGTTGCAAGATGTATTCTTCATACTGTCTGAAATTTCATTTGCTTTCTTTTTCTCTTTTCTAAGAGTAAAAGTTACATGGAAACAAGTGTAGGAAACTGCATGGGGGAATCTTTCCTGTTTGGTTTCTGATGAATTTGAATACATTTGCCCAGCAGTTTTATGCAGAGCATGTAGAAGAAAGAATTAATCATTGAGAACTTTCTAAGTTCAAGTTGTTGAATAGTTTGCCACACCATGCTGATAATATTGAGTTTCCATTAGGTTTTACAGGATACAACTCAGACAGAATTAAATCAAGTAAAGATAGGTTGACCTCCTACTGCTCACACTGGCCTTCACTTTTGTTTCTAAACAGTAGGAGAAAATCCATTGTAAGCATTTGCTTTTGCAATGGTCTGTTATATTATTTCAGCTGTGCAACTGCTATAGGAACAGAGAACTCCCTTGCCAAAACCAGAGTGAAAGCACTTAAAATTATCTGTGGGGAGCCTGATGAAAATTTACAACTACCACAAGCTGGTCACACAGATTTGCATGTTTACACAGCAGAAAAAGTGTACTGAGCTCAGACTTCTACATTTATCAGCCTGCAATGTGTTCCCAGAAGAAAAAACAACCAAACTTCTACATCTGCTGCGCCGGTAGGCAAACAAAAGTTTGTATGCAAAAGTCTAAGGAAAATAGTTATGACATCAGTCACACTAAGTCTTCATAACACTTTTCATTCAAAGTTATTTACTTTGTTCTAGAAATCTATTAGCCATTAAAATGTAATTTTTGGAAGAAAACTTACACTTTCTTTTATTTAAATCCTTTGTTAAAAAAAGGCAAAAGACTGAACTGATCTCTGGTATTTAGACATTCAGATGTGATTTATGTTATTAAATCTAGTTCCTTAGCTCGCCTCACCTTTCCTGTCATGTCAGTATGTCTTTCAATTTAATAATGATGCAAAAGTAGATGTGTAAAGCTCCTAGGCAATTTACATTGCATTTCTTCATAAAGGCACATAAATTTCTCCCCTGACAACTGTTTTGTTGCAGTCTCCCTAAAGTTTTCTATCCATCACTAGCACTTACTTATATAAATCCATGCTTACTCATATATTGCCCAATTGCTATATTGCCCCAAGAAGGCCCCTTGATGAGCCAAATATGTATATATTTAAAGCTAGAACTCATTAGTTGGTTTGCTGATAGCTCACTATATTATATAAGACTGGATATTTCAGTAAGGAAAAGTCACATAAACATTGGGTCTAGTGAGATGCTAGGTCAATAAGCAGACAGAATCTATTCCTTTCCCCATGCAGTCCATACTGTAAGCAGTGTGGGATTATGGCACTTAAATACTTAATGGCCAGAGTCCGTGTATACTTCTCGTTTGTGAGGTGCAGAGCATTCTTACGCTAGTTTGAGAATCTGGCCAGGGTCCTTATTCTCCAGTTTGTTTCCTGAACTTTTCCTACAAAAAGTGGGGAACTCATTATATAGTTGCAGCTATTTTTTTTTCCACTTGGCTGTTTCCTTTCTTTCTTTATCATTCCATCTTCCCTTATGTCACAGAATTCTTTCCACAATTACTGGCATAGCTCCTTTATTCCTCTGAGAGCATCAAGAGATACAGCTCAGCACTAACCCAAGGAGTCAGTGCTGTACTGGCAAGTGCTGAGACATCTGTCTCCTTCAGCATTGGAGAGGATGGACAAGGACAGGCAGTGTAACAGTCACCACTGCCTTGAACTAGGATTTCAGGAGATGCTGAGTTCTTTCACACACAGGAGCTACTGCTTCCTGCACCTGCTGGATCCTTCCATTGCTTTATGGCCCTTGTCCTTTTCTTGGTTTAGAGTCAGCAAAAGCAGAGTAAACATTAGTGCCACCAAGGCCTTCTTTTTTGAGTGTCTCAAAAAGTGATCCAGGATTCCTAAAGATTTTTCCATTAGAAATGAAAAGGCTCTGTCTGCAAGACTTTAATGGCATGGTATTACACTTCAAGTGATGCTAGGTAACTTTTCACATTACCAGAGTATTATGTTAGCACAAGACTATTAATAACAAAATAAACGTCATAAAAAGGTAAAGAAGGAGTTCATAACAACCATTTCAAATTTTTCTTTCCATAAATCATCAACTATAATTAATTAATTTAAAATTCACATAACTAGAGTACTATTAGGTATAATTCAGTAACTACAATTATTCTCTGGAAAATTATTTTTTATTAAAAATATCAGATGTGGATTTTTTCTTGAAAAATCTTTAAACATCCCTCTCTCAAAGGAGAATAAAAGAATAAATTATTGTATTATAGAAATCAAATGTATTAAAATTTTACTGTGGTGGCCAGCATAAATGTATTTTAACTCAACATATGAATTTAAATATGCAAATTACTCACAAACATAGAGCAATTGATACTAATTGCTCAAGCACTTATCCTAATATGTTCTTGGAATTCTAATGAAGGAAATGTGGTACATTAAATCCTATGAGTGACATCTCTGAAATTAAGTTTCTGTCAAAAGATTTACAAAGTAGTAGGCATATGCTCTAGTTTTCCATGAACACAGAATAGAGCTGAATGCTTTCAAGATTAGATTACAAAGTCAATGACTACAAGAAATGCAGTAGAGCTCCCAACACAGAGATTCCAAAATAAATTCCTGTTTTCACCCTAAACTCCTGTTTTCAGTCTAACCCTTTGTCACAAAATTAGATTTTCTAATCTTGGTCAAAGTAATTGCAGAAATTTTCCAGTAAGAAACTCATAGCTTGAATTATCACTTAGTGTCTACATGCTCTCCCTCTGTCCCCCAAAAGAACAAGGTGAAGTATTAAATGACAGGATAACAACATTTTGAATTGGGAACAATAGTTTAGTTACAGTCAAAACACACTTATTGCTTCTGTGTCTGTTTTTACTAAACTTATTTTTTCATGATTTTGGAAGAGAAGCAATTTCACCTTAATATATTACTAGATAGAGACATTGAAATATAGAGAAATAGTAAGAGAAATAAGAGTAAAAAACTCTCAAGAACACTTAAAATTCAAGAGCACATAGAATGTTTTACTCTTATGTATGTTGGAGGGAAGTATTCACAGAACACACACAGCCACAATCAAAAGGATTAGGATAGCTCCTAGCAAACTAGACATAAGTTTGTATGCAATAAGGTGACAAAAGACTTCCTGCAGAGACCTGCATCATTAGACACCCTGCACTGAGGCAATTCTGCTTTACAGACCACTGCCTTATCCTAGAGGTAGCCCACAAAAAATACAACATATGTATAAAATACAAAAACTAATGGACACATTAAAGGAATTAGATGTATAAAAATTATATAAATATTTCATACCTAGTAGCCTTAACATAACACTTGTCATCCTCTGAGGTATTTCAAAGGTCCTCTCTCTTAGCTGCGCAACATAATCCATGACATTTACCCCTGAAGACTTTACACTTTTACTTTGTTTCCAAGTCCTTCCTAGGCCTTACCTACCTCAAAGGAACTATAAATGCATCAAAACCCAATAATTCTGTGAAAAATTTCTGACTTGCTTCCACTAATATCTGAAATAACTTCCTTTGCTCCTCAGCAATGATTTCTCACCTTCTGTGTTCTCTAATATGCTGTCATAGACTGCAGACTCCTGAGAGCTCTGAAGGAGTAGGAAAAGTATCTCCAGCATAGGTGAGGTGCCTGATAATTCATCATTAGGTTGCACTGGTCACAGCACTGCACAAGCTTTTCAAGAGCACATCTAAGTAAGAGAAGCTACCAGCCTTAGGCAGGATAATAAAGTGTGTACAATTTTATGCGGACCACCTCTCATTCTAGCATCAGCTAGCATGGATCACCCATTTCTGGCTATGGAATAACTTTCATAGACCTCTGCAAGGAGCAAGCTATTAGTTGTGGGCATGTTATTTCTGAGTTCCTATCTTGAACATTCCGGGTCCCAAGAAGTTTCCTCTTTTGCCTGTTGTAACACTCTATGTGCTCATCAGCTACTTGTCTATCTGCCCTCAAGGTTGTCTTCTTGCAAGGTGGTATTTACCATCACTTTGTCTACCTACCCAGAATTACTACCTGTGACATACCTGTGTCCATTGAATTCTGGTAAAACAGCATGTCCAACTTTGCTGTGACCATCAGTGATGGATATATCCCCAGTCAGTAAGTCCCCAGTGGATCCTAGCACATCATTAATGACAGGGAAAACCCCTGTCTTAAGACCAGTAGTTTCTGGCATTGCAAGGTATTCTAGAACCTTACCCATCAGTTCCGAAAATTAAGACACATTGATAGTATTCTTCATGCCTGAACATTTGACTCTTCCTGATGCAAATGGAAATCTCCATTTGCATTTCAGCTCCAAATCACTTCTATGTCCAGAAAGAAGAATCTGCATTCCCAGCAATGACAATTGTCTCGACTGTCATCTTTCACATGGCTTTGTCCTGGTGATCAATGTAGAAATGCAACTGCTCTAAGTTCTGTCTCAATGACCTTCACAAATTCCATTAAATGTTTCATTTTCTAAAAGAGATGCCTGTGATATCAAGTAGATGCCAAATTGAGAATATAATCTGAATTACTATGCATGTACTGAAAACTGAGCAAAAATATACAAGAAGTTCTTCCAACATTTTTGTAGGAAAGCCTTCAATGCAGCCTGAATCTCCTGTATGAGCAAAATAAACCACAATTTGACTTAATAGCATGAATCCATGAAGAACAATGCTTTTGAAGTATTCTGTTGATGCAGAGATATTCAACTCCTTTTTTAATATCTCCCTCTCCATTTTCCTTCTTAAAATAATTTAGTCCATGTTTCCTTGCTGTCTCAAGCCTTTTTGTGAAGGGCAGACTTTCATTTCTGCTGTGATGACAACAGCAGAAGCCTGGATTTACTTACTGTCCGTCATATGCCACATTTCTCTGTACCTCTAACTAAAAACATTTTCAGATAGAAAGGTGTTGTCTCTCTCTCATTGTTTACCATCTGGCAATGAGTGGAAAATATTCCTTACATGGAGTACCAATAACCTTTCTTCCTTACCAGAAAAGGCATTGACCAATGCATACACACGGGAGTTTTCTTAACCTTTACTCCATGAGACAGCATTGCCAGAATGGACACACTCGAGTCTCTGCTTCTACTGGGTCTGGCTGGGATTAAGTTAACTCTCATCACAGCAGCCTGGATGGTGCTCTGCTCGCATTTCTGGCTAACAGTGTTGGTAACACACCTGTATTCTGCCCGCTACTGATCAGTGTTTACACAGCATTAAGGCCTTCTACTTTTCTCCCTCTGGCCCTGCCCTAAAAACGATCCTAGGGTAAGCAAGAAAATAAAAGCACTACAGTGGGACAGCTGACCTGAATCAAAGCAAGGTCATATGGGATTGTGCTCAAGAAAAAAAAAACAACAACAGCTTAAGGAAAGAAGCTGTAAGGGAGAAACACAGGTGCTTATGTTGTTTGTCTTTGCAAGCCACTGCTGCCTATGATGAGGATCTGCTTTAGAGGACGGCTAAACATCTGCTTGTGGATGAGAAACAGTCAATAAGTTTTTTATTTTGCTTTGCTTGCACACAGAATTTTGTTTCACTTATTAAACTGTCTTTATCTCAACCCACAAGATTTCTCACTTTTGCTCTTTTATTGTCTACCCCACCCCGCTGTGGGCAGGAGAAGAATTAGTCACCAAATGTGTGGGTGCTTAGTCACTAGCCAAGGTTGGGCCACAACATTTCCACATTCATATATTCACAGAGGCATACCTAGAAACATTTTTCTGTCTTCCTTGCACTATATTAATCTGTATTTAGCTCTCTTCCAGTTTTTGTGGTTAAGCTATGGTGTGTTGAGAGAACCATGTAGATCACACCTGTTATCTATAGGAAAGCAAAGGAAGTAGCACTCCAAACTCCTGCTGAAGAGAATAGCAATCACCATTGATGCTTTCATCAGCTTCTTCTATAATGAAATCTCTCTGATTTATGCTACAGCCAGCAATCATTTTTTTTTTAATTGGGTAAGAACTTGTACTTTCTTGTGAGAGGATGATAAAAGGAAGGACTTGCTAAAGGGTGAAAAAGGAGGAAAATGCTCTATGACAAGAGATATATATTTTATTGCTACCAAGTTGTGGTTTTCCTCTTGGAAAGTATAGAAAAACTGCTGACCACATGAAAGGCTAGTATAAAGAAATAAAATCTGAAATCTGCAGCCACAATAATTCTGTACTCAGGTAGGAAAGTTGTCTCAGGTAACCTTGAAGAGGTTACGACTAGCTTTAGAGCAAAAGTCTAGCTGAGGATGCTAGCTCTGGAAATTATAGGTCTTGTTTTCTTTTCACAGAAAGGCCATGGGGTAGAAGAGAGGGAACTTTAAAAACCCTATTATTAAATCAGTTTTTTAGGCAATAGAAAATAAATCTGCTGTAAGTTTACACCATTCGGAGTCCAGGGTAGTATTTAATTTATATTAAATAATAATATAAACTATTGGATCAGGAACTTAAGGGGAAATAGAGCAACTCACATCTAAATCTCCACACTGACCTGGTTCATAGATATGGTTCCCATCAGTCTAATCACTCTACCTCATGGTACAACGCAATCACCCTACTAGAATTTCTTCTAAAGTTTCTGCTGCTGAATATTATCAAAGAATATATATGAAGCTAACTGAAACACATCTGCTTGAGCATTTTGTATAAGTGCACTATGACTATTTTTTACTCTTCAGAAACAAGGAAAAAGGAGATATTATTTAGCACTCATAGTCTGTGGGGTTAATAATAAGGAATAACTACTAAGACAAAATGAAAGGTGAATACCATGGGCTGGGGTTGGTAAAATTATATACATCAAGCTGTGTATGTGAAAATCTCATGAAGTGCAATGATTCCCATCAGTTTAAAACCAACTAAAATAAGGATGCAGGGATACAGAAACCAATCCTTCATCATCAGAAGAAATAGATAATTAAAAAATTCTGAACTCATTTATATTATTTTCTCCTTGCAATGCAGCAAAATAAATGTCATATCTATTTTATGGTAATATGAATGCCACTTTGGTCTTGGGGCTCAGTTAGAACTAGAAATTTCCAGGTTAAACAGTAGAAAGATCTGCCATATTGTTTGCTAAAAAAAACCAAATAACCAAAACAAACACAAACAAAACAACAAAACAAACAAATAAAAGCTCCCAGGAGAATAATATGTCCCAAAACAGTAAAAAAACCACTCCAGAGATCATTCACAGAGTTTCAGTGTCATGCCAGAATATGTTTCCAGCAATGAATAAATGAATAGACTAGTCACATGCTGGATCGCAGACTAAAACCTGTGCAAGTTATTTTATGCAACCTTCTTCAAAGTATCATTGATTGAGCTAAAATTGGATTTCTCCTCTGACTGATTATCTAATGTGATAGAAAATACACACGCCAAGAACAAATTTAGATTTCTGTGGAAAATTAAACTGTAATGTGGGGTTATCCACTGAGGCATTAAATATAGCTGTATAATTGTATCTGCAGATGACAACTGTGATATGACTGAACTTCATCTGGTTTCCAATGCAGACTTACAAAAAACATGTTCACAAAGGACAGATGCTTCCTTTGAAATATTTGGAGGGGAAAATTGATTTTCACAGTACACTTTTCATAAACAATCACTGTACTTGAAACTTCTGAAGAAGTAGCTCGAGTGTGAAAGTTTCTGCTTCTGAATCACAAAGGTAAAGAGAGTTCAGTGTATGGTCATTTTCACAAAAGAGAGTAACTGAAAAACTATAAGCAATTTGAGTAGTCACCATTCAATATCACTCAAGCATTATACCATTTTTTTCCTTTTGTTTTCTTTTTAAGTGAAAGTCTGCCTAAATATATTATTATAGAACTAGGAGCTTTGTTTTCAGGGTCAAATTTCAGGGTCAAAATACCAGTAAAGTTATGTCCCTTTTTGAAATGAAAATATTCCATAAGAAAGGGGTACACAAAATGGAGGGTCATTTTTTATTACCTCAAGAACAGAGTTAAGAAATTAAACATAGAGAAGTGACTAAGAATATTTACATATTTATTAATTTTTTTTGTTAGAACCAATTCAAAAAGCAATATTTTAGTAATGATTTAACATAACTTCTCAAAAAATATTCTGATTACGGTCATGATTTAGCAATGGAATAAATCCAGATGAACACTTCACTAGCCACCTTTGAGTTGTTATTTTCTGCTTTTCTATTTTAACATACTAGTCTTTTCCCTGTGTGTGATGATTACAGAATCATAGAGTCATTTATGTTGTAAAAGACTTCTAAGACCATCAAGTCCAACTGTTTGGTGATGAGGTAGGCTTGAGTATAAAAAAAATGTGTGTCATCCACATCTGGCAGGGGTAGAACACCTTTTAAAAGATTTAAGATCTTTATTCTGCTACCAATGACTAAGAAGGGGAATATTGGTCTTGTTCCACAAATAGCATCCCTACACATCTTTTAATGTTTTTAGAAGTTATAATGAGTCCCTAGAGGTACATGTGTGGTGTTTCTCATAAATCAGGTTGTGTTACTCTTACACACTCTTAATATGACTGTCTGAAGTCTATTAGGCCATACTATAGGAACACAAGGTGTACAGTAGGGCTATTAAAAGATAGTAATGGAGAATAATTGAGTCTGTTAAAATTAAGGCTGGTTTTGTGAAAGTTAGATGCCTGGAGAAAGTGAGAAATCTCTTGTATGACAGGTTCAGCTGCCTCTTTCTGTACCTGGAACACTCCTCTAAGAATTGCTACCAGGGCATATAAAAGCCTTGACAGCTGTGAATGGAGCTAAAGACAAATGCTAAAATAGAAAACATAAAGCTAGATGTTTCAGTCTAAAATTTAATAGTCAATGTAAATCATAGCTTATTCTCCTGCTATAAATAAGGCAAAGTAGATATCAAAGGAATATAATGAGCTACACTGGAGGTTGATGTAATTTGAGGTAGCTCCTTTGGAAGCTAACTGGATTTACATCAGACAAGGATTCTTTCTTACAAGCTGTCTTACAGACTTAAATAAAACAGACAAGGCAAGCAGGAGGTATAAAACATACCAGGGGAGTGCATAACAATAGATTGATACAAATAAAGAGTTATATATTAAGATTTAAAAGGATGTGATTTGTTGAAACTCAGCTTTGTGGTATGACTATGAACAGATCTTAACCTCCACAGCTGAGAAACCAAGGACGGTCAAAAGAGACTAAGATAAGGATCAAATAAGGACCATACTGAGTGAAGGAAACACCTATGGAAAAAGAAATTCAATTTTCTGTCACAACCACTTTTATTGAAAAAGAAAAATGAGTTAAAATCGGTGAGAAGGAAAGACATATAAACAGATCTACATATGTGTATGGTTTGCAATTGCTTCTGCCAATTTTCACAGGCTGCAAACCATTCCCTGATCCTTCTAAAATAGCAACACTTATCAAAGATTTAATAACAAATTAAAAATCTCCAGAAGTAGTTCATGCAGAAGAAGGCCTGAACCTAGTGGAGTCAGGCGTCAGGTGAAGTGGTCACACTGCTTTTAACATTCTCATGGCTCAGCAAAAAAATTCTGTCAGCTTACAAATATCTCCTACCTTCTACATGCAGAGTGGTTTCCTCAAGTATTAGTTATGGTAAGTCTTACCAGCTTTGTCAGACTACTTCTTACATTCAGTATTTTTTTTTAACTCATCAATTGCTGTGGTGTTTCTACACCATTTCTAAATTGGTATAGCTATATTTTTTTCTAATAAATGCCAATCTCTGTTAGTATGAATCCATATTTGCTATTGATTATTGAGAATGATCATGCTTCAATTTTTTTGATTTTAAAGATGAGACATTGATAAATGTATAGAATAAATGGAGGGGATTTTTTTCATATTAAAGAGGGAATAACTTTAAAACATCAAAAGAACTGCTTTATGGGCATAGTAATCACCTAAAGAAATTTTTTGTATAATTTAGTGTGATTATTTTTCTGCCTTGTAGCAGTAATATATTTAACTTTCTAAACTGATATTAAAATTAAAAATTTTAAACACAATGTGTTAAATTTAGAAGTGGGTTGACATAAAAGAATTAAGCTCTGTCAAAGTGGAAATTATAATTTGAAAATTAAATTTGCAGTTATTTATGTTACATTTGAAAGAAAATTATAACCCTCTGAAATGCATTATAATGATTTTTTTTTAGGAGACAAGTTTTTAATGTAACCACAGAAGAGCAAAGTATTTTAACTATTCCTAAACACCTATACTTTAGCTCCAAATATTACTAATTTTTGGCCAAAGGTTGTGTTTTAGGTATTGGAGTACCTTGCTTTTCAGTACCCTTCCACTACAAATGATGCTATTCAAGGTTCTTCTCACGTGTAGTGTAAGATCATTCTAGCCCTACTGTAAACATTTGAAAAACATCCAAAGAGACAAAATTCTGTGTGCTACATTTGAGTTGAATACATTTGGTATGTACACAAACTTGGACTGTTAAACTACACATGTATTATTTTGCAAACATTCTTAAATGTCTGACATTTGATCTGCAGAGCTCATTAATGGGCAAGGCTTAAGCTGATCTCTTGTGTGCTACAAGAGCACTCAACAGAAGGGCTGGGGAAAGTATTATTTGAATCCTAAACAATTATTAGCATTTCACACTATTTCTCAGCTCCAATATTTTTGCTAACACATTAGTGATTTATTTTGGAGCACCAGGTCTTTTTTAAACAAAAATAAGGCTTTACTATGAGGCAAGTAAGTCAGACTTTTCCATTAGGTACATGTGCAAAATGTGCCATTATGGCAATGCTCTCAGTGCTTCAAAAATCTTGGGAAAAAACAAACAAAAAAAAAATAGTCAAATAACAAATAAAGGAGTTGGCTAAGATAATATTTAAGCAGTCCAGATTGCCTGAATAATACATACATACCTGTAAGAGGAACATCTTACAGATATACATCTTACAGATGATACATCAGTAAGACAAAATTACTGAACACAGACTTTGGGTCCTAATGTCAATGATATCTTTTTCAAGAATCAGATTTATCATCCTGAATTCTTTAAATAAGAGAATGCTATTCATGGTGGGATTTATCCTTCCTTGATATTGGGTAGCTTATTTTTGTTATCAGACATTGCTTTCTCCTCACTGTAGCCCAGGCAAAGTCTGGAAATGGCCCACCAACCTTTCTCAAGATCAAGTTAAGAAGCTGCCATATTCTGGGGGTTTTGACCCCTCAGTTTGTCAGACTGTTCCTGTAAAAAAATATTGTCTAGCTCAGGCAGGTTAGGCATTAGCAAGGAAAACTGGGCATATACTTCTAGCCAAGATAAGTTCAGATGAATTCTCAGAACTTGCAGAGTAAAGTCAATTCAAGATTGGAGGCCTTTTATTTGCAATGGTTCTATAATATTTAGGGATTTACATTCTATTGTGGCCTAAGTCTGGCATAAAGAGAGAAAGAATTTTTGAGAAAAATGGATTGCATTTACCAGACGGGTGGATGTATTCAGTCAAGATGCAGAATTTCCATTTGGAAAATATGATAAAGTATGTTCAAGGAGAGTCTTGAATCTGTTCTCTGACCTGGTTCCCTTACTTTACTACTTGAAAGCCATTCAGCAGTAGCCTTGGGGCCTATGGGAACTTTGCCAAGAATCTCACTGAGCAAGATCTTTCTTAAAATGCATCTATTTAAAAGAATATGCTGAAAAATAATTGGGAAACAGTGACACACATCTATGGCATAAATCAGGTTCTAACACAGGACTGGCTACCTCAAAAGATGAATTTTATTTTATTTTGCTTCTGATGATGTAAATGGATGCACATGATTCAAAGGATGTCTTTGAAAGCAAGAACTCTTCAGGCATCTTACAGAGAGTAGCAAGCAACTTATCTTTGGTGTGCATTTATAATTATCTCCTATGCGTGTATGCACCTCTCTCTCCCTCCCTCCCTCCCCGCACCACTTCTCTCACTCCCCGCCTTTGGAGGGTGCTTTTCATACAGCTGAGAGCGCCTGAGTAAAGAATCAGAGTGATACAGGCAGGCGGGTGTTTACAGAGACCTGCAGGTGATTCTAATTTTTGTGTGCCTTTTACATGTGCATACAAATACTTACTGCAAGAGATGAGAAGAAATCCTGAATGGTCTTATTTTTTCTCACAACACCGAATTCCAAATGGATGGCTGTCTGATAGAGCTTGGCTATTACAACTGATCAAGGTATGGAAAAGAAGGAATGCCATTAAGGCAATCTTGTACTCATGAGAGAAAAAAAAAAACAAACCAACAATGAAACAATTTAAATCCCATGCTTTCTGTAAACTGTATGCTCTAAGGTTCAAAAATAAGTGAAAGACAAACTCTGTTCTCAATTTCATTTCAAAATGAGATCAAAAACCAGATATACATGAAACCAAAAATCTTTTCCATGAATGTGAGCGCATAGAAAATTATATCAATAATATATCTTCTATCAAAAAATCATACTAAGCATAATGTGCCAAAATGCTACAAATCCTCACATAATTTTTTTGAGCATACAGTATTTATTATCGCCTGCTTTCTTTTTCCTTTCCAAAGCAGTATTTTAAGTACAAAACCATCTACATTTTCAAGATCTGTATCATGCTTTTGTTATTAATATTCTAAATTAAGTTGGAGGGGTATATTATGGGCAATTTTGGTCTAAGGGTAATCATGTGGAAATTTATTCTTAAAGGCTGGATTTAACTGAATTTCAAGACTGGTATTTAAGTAAATAATGTTACTTCACATTTTTAATCTTACTTTGCAGTGTTACTTAATCTGAATTTTATATCCTTGGTAATCCATTTAACACTAAAATAATTCACATTTTGCTTTGCACAATAAATGTGTTTGCAGAGACAGATTTCCAGATATTGACATTGGAAATTGATGTAAACCCAGAAATATAATGTAAGCACAAATGGACAGGAGGTCAACAGAAAATCCTTTTTAAGCTTTCAGGTGTGCCCAGTGAGAACTACAAAACTATGTGGAGAAACAAGGTAAATTCTAAGTGAGAGAAATAGTGCAACTATTGAATTTTTTTGTGATTCATATCATTGCCAAATATGATTTTATGCTAAAAGCCGAGTTCATAGAAAATGAACTTGCTGAAATTTAGATTTTACAGCTAATGCTCAGATGGCTTTTCTTTCTTGACATCTCACTGTGGAAAGTCTAAAGTTTTATATCTTGTTGCATTTTAACCCCAGACAACAACTGCACACCACTCAGATGCTTGCTCACTCTTTCCCCCAACAGAGTGGGATAGGGAGGATAATCAAAATAGGTAAACGCCATTCATTGAGATGAGAAAAGTTTAAGGACTGTATTATTATTATTGAGGCAACAAAAAGAGTGAGATAGAGAAATAAAACCCAAAAGAAACAATCAACAATAATACAGTTCCTTACCATCCACTGGCTGATGCCTAGCCCATCCCTCAGTAATGATCAGCTCCTCACAGCCAGCTTCCCCCAGTTTATACACCGGGCATGGAGTTCTATGTTATGCAATATCCCTTTGGCCAGTTTGGGTCAGCTGGCCCAGCTGTGCTCCTTCCCAATTTCATGTGCTCCTCATTGGCAGAGCATGAGACACTGAAAAACCTTTGATTTAGGGTCAGCACTACTCAGCAACAGCCAAAACACAAGTGTGTTATCAACATTAGTCTCCTACTAAATCAAAAATACAGCATTGTACCAGACCCTCAGAAAAAAATTAACTTTATTCCAGCTGAAACCAGAATAATCTACTTTAATTTTTGATACAAAAATTTTCCAGTTGCATGACAACTTTTTTTATGTTCATACTACTTTTGGGGAAATAAATTGTTTGTGCTTAGGCAGTATCTGATTCTGTTAATTGGGGATTTATTAAAACAGATAAGCAGTTAAATTTGGTTTCAGCCTAACAGATCACGCACCAAGCAAAATACATTCTACTACTTTTCTCAGCTTCAGAAGTACATAGTGAGAGCTGAATTAATGCATTCAAGATAGGTGTTCACTTCTTTCTTTGAGGAAATGCTCTTTCAAACCTAGAAAGAATGTATCCTATTATGGATTAAAGTCTCAAAGGAGTTGGGGCATTAAACAAATTGTGTTGAAACTAGAGGAAACTTAAAATTTGTGAGTCAGGAAGAAGAACCTAGATGAAGCTCTAAGTTTTATGTGTGCTGGATGAGCAAAAAAATCTCTAGTCCTTGTTTTAAGGACAATAGGTATGAGGGGTGTTGTGTTGGATAGGGGCTGAGGTGGCTATTAAAAATATAATATATAGCACCAAGATGTGGGATCAGAATGTGCATTTAACTACTTCATGGGTAAATGGATACCACAGGATTATGAAACTAACGAGTTAATTTTTTTTTTAGTTTTATCCCTAGCATGGCATCTTCAGAAAAAAGCACAAAAAATAACTCAATTCAGAAAGTAAATTCTGGGTTTTAAGACATTGTATTGGAAGGTAAAAAGGAAATGTGAATTAACATCACCCACTAAATAACTGCATAAAAGATGAAGACGGTGAAAGCATAATTTTTATGAGGTATTTTCTGAAAGAAAGCACTTACTGTAGTTTTCTTGAGTGAAGAAAATGTAAGGACACATAACTTACATCATAAGACTTCAGGCTAAGGATTGTGATTAAAATACGGAAACAGGATTTATGAGCTACCTCTGTCATAAATGATATTTATTGTTTTGTTTCTTCGTCCATTATCCGCTTTAGGTACTTTTTGTTTCATGTAGGTTTAGGTGACCCCTTACTAAATGTACAAGGCCAGGAGAATCCATTCTGCAATTTTTTACATTCTTTGCATACTGTACAGGAATTCGGACCTGCAATTGAGATGCTCATAGCTCTTCTCTATTTTTCCATAGGTACTTAAGGTCCAGACCTTGAAAGATATACCATAGAAACTTTGAATGAATTTCCACAGCATTTTATTAATTGCCTAATAACAAGAAGAAATTTTGGAGGAGCTTAGGATAAAAATAAGTATTTTTCAGGATCTGGACCATAATAATTAATACATTCTTAATCCTTATTTTTTAATTATTTTATTTAAATTAAGAAAAAAATAACTATTTAGTCTTGTATTTTAAGATCAGTTTTAAATATATCATTTAATTGTAAGGTGTCATCTTGAAAATTCTACTTTATAGCTAACATTACATTGTGTGTGTATGTGTATATATATATGTATCTCATGTGATTTTCTTAAATATCAGATAAAAGTTTTATTTTGCCCCTCAAGATTTCTTAAAATTGCCTAAATATGGTATTTCTTCACTCTTTTTGAAAGCCTTCAAGATCCTGGATACCCAGCTAATAACAGATGACATGATTTCTTATTCTCTCATAAATACTGTGCAGTTCATGGAAGAAAAGTCAATTTAATGGTTTATCTCTTTTCCTATTCTCTTTTACTCTGTATCTTATTTGATCTTGAAATTTTCAACTTCATCCTTCACTGATCTTTTATTTTGCAGTGTTCAAAATCTTTTTAGAAATGTGGTTAGCATCTCTTAATACACATATCTATTTCAATTATCTCTTTCCTTTCTAATATCCCCTTTATCTGTTTTACTGTTTTCATCATTCTTCTATATTTCTATTTCATCTTTTTCTGAATTTTTAATATCCTTTTTGTCTTTTTTAGCATTCTTCTCAAGGTCTGAAATTCACGATTTTCTTTTGTCATTTGATAACTCTTAAAGAAAGATTTATCTAGTAATTCTAGAGTGTTTATTTCAGTTAACTTTAATTTTATATGTCATTAAGTTATTACCCAAAACTATACACTGTAAACTTTTTAAAACACTAAACCTTTCCCCTTAATTGATTCCTTCCTCAGTATCATTACATTTAATTGTAAATAATCCCTTCAGATATAGCTTGCTTGAAATTAAACATTTATTCTGGTACTTATGCCTGACTGAAAAAGATTTGGACAAACACGAATGAAGTAACCACAATTCAATTTAGCAGTTTCACTATTTTTGTTTTACATACTGCATTGACTATGAAAATGGCAACCTCTACTTAGGTCATTTTTTCTAATCTTGAGGACACATTACTTCACCATCTCCTCTCCCTTCTAAAACTTCCAATTTTAATATATATATATGTTTCATATTATCATTATATATTATTTCTATTACAACATATGTCTCTACTCCTAAAATCAGTTATAACCTAAACTGTATTATCTTTATAAAACATCAGTACTTATCTGAAAAAATAATAGTCTTCTTTATATTTTATAGCATTCAATTCATAACTCACCTCCATTTGTCATTTATATCCATTCTTTCCATGACATATTTCATATAATCCTCCCCATCATTCAGTCCATGTAACAGTTCTGTCTTTATTTCATCAAGGAAATAAAGTAAAACTTTTGAAATTCTTATTTCTTTGTGAGAACTTATTTTTTGTGGATTTACATAGCTAAAATCATCTCCTCTCGCATCACAGCTGGCAATGTCACCTAAAATCTTCATCCAAGTCCTTATGCCCATTCACACCTGAATTTTTATGTGGTTATGTTAATTTCTGAATGAACAGAAATGAGCATAGCATAATTCTGTTTATAAAACTGTTGGAGTTTCTAGTTGTTCTCCCTAATGTACCCCTGAGTACTAGTATCTGGCCTGTATCTCTCCAAGCCTGAAATAAAATATATAGGTATGAATATACAGGTATGCATATTCTTACTGAAACTTAATGTAAAATATTAATGCAGCTTTGCAGGATCAACAGCTAGATTCCTACATCTGCTGAAGGATCTACAGGTTGTGGGAGGTGCAGGATGCCAGGTGCCCACTAAAGCTGCTTTATCACTTGTGCTCTTTAACTTTAGAGGGAAGGGGAGAAAATAAGATGGAAAACCGTTGGTCAGATAAGAAGAGTGAGATATTCACCAATTACTATAATGAAAAAACACATTCAGCTTGGGGGAAAATTAACTGAATTTGTTACCAGTCAAATCAGGGTGAGATAATGTGAGGTAAAAACCAAACCTTAAAACACCTTCCCCACCCCTCCCTTCTTCCCAGGCTTAACCTTACTCCTGAATCTGTACCTCCTCCTCCTCAACAACACAGAGCGGCAGGGAAGTGGGAGTACGGTCACTTCACCACATTGTCTCTGACAGTCCTTCCTCTTGAGTTGGACTCCTCTTTCCTTTCCACAGAGTCAGATTGTTCAGCCTGGAGACAAGGAGGCTCAAGGGAGCCTTTCTTGCTCTCTATAACTCCCTGAAAAGAGGTTGTGGCCAGGCAGGGAGGCAGTCTCTTCTCCCAGGTCACAAGTGACAGGACAAGAGGAAACAGTGCCCTCTCAGTACTTAAAAAGAGTGTCTGGATAAAAATGGTCTAGAAGGGATCATCAGTGAACGGAAGCACCCATCTGTCCCTGTAGCTACAGTACCTGGCAAGTTATATTGTCCACATATCTTGGCCACTCAAGGGAAAATTTTCTTCCCTTGGGTGGTTTAATCCAAGTTCAAGACAAGTAACTGTCCTCATAAATGTCTATGGAGAGTAAGTATCTTAATAACGTGGCTCTGACCCTCCACTTCCATAATTAACCATCAACAAACACTTTCTTTGCCACTGAGGTTTTTTGCACTTTGTTCTCAAGACATGGCTATGAAACACAGAAGTAAAATTTTAAATCTCTAAGGTGGTTTCTTTGGGGCAGTCATGGTTTGACACTGGCGCAATGCCAGTGCCCCCATGAAAATACACTCTCCCTGGTGTCTGCTGTGAGATGTGACCAGGAATAAGCAAAGCAGGCTCTTACTTGAAAGAAAGAAAAGTTTATTAACTAAACTACAAGTGAAAGAAAACACACAAGGAAAATGAAAACCTTACAAAAACATTCTCCTCCTTCCCCCCCCCATCAAATTCCCAATACAATACATCTTCTAAATCACCAACTCTTGATCTGGCACCACCCTTTAGAATACTCAGTTCACCAAGAGGAGAAGGAGTCTTTCTTTGTGCCATAGGCTTCCCCTGGAAACACCGTTGAAACCTCTTGTGTTTCCATGTCACTCTTGGCACCGCCCAGAGATCATTTGCCATCGTGACATCCTCCTTCCATATGCAATGCCGTCACCATTGCCCATGGACCAGAACTGCTTCTAGGGTCCTCTTTTTAAGGATGCTTTGTCCAGTTCCAAAAAGGCACAGTCTCTCACATTTGGGACACCAGTCCCCCCCATATTTTTTGCACCCCCTGGGGCTGAGGGG
This sequence comes from Calcarius lapponicus, assembly GCA_039654755.1. Classification (NCBI taxonomy): domain Eukaryota; kingdom Metazoa; phylum Chordata; class Aves; order Passeriformes; family Fringillidae; genus Calcarius; species Calcarius lapponicus. The sequence continues at coordinate 10,136,839 of CM077463.1, forward strand.
TACCCACACTGAATCTTCTTGGCTACTGGGGCATTGCCTGCCCCTAAAAGCAGTCTCTGTGTCACAGGAAAATAATTGTTTCCGTCCATGGCCACACACGAAAAGTCCAGCCAAAAGGCCACTCCATCATTCCTCGTGGCCCATCCCCTCTTATCTTATCTCTTATCTCTCTTCTCATTCAGCTCCAGGAAGATCAGCATTTATAAGGTTTCTGGCATGCTAGCAAGGGGTTAAAAACTTCAGTCTCTGCCTGTCCGGAGCTCTGGAGCTCCGGAACTCCCACAGCTGCCCTGCCGGGTGCTTGCACTCCCCCTTCTCCTTCTCAGCCAGCCGCTATCAAAATCCAGATGCCGGCTCTCCCTCTCTCTCTGCCGGGGGGGTGGGGGGAATGACTGCCCGATGTTTCTTGGTGTTCTCCACCCTTCCATGCTCAAAGGCCTCTTCACTCTCACCTCGGTCCAGACCCAGGCCTACCGCGTGGGCTGCCCCTCCCCGCTCAGCAGCAGCTGGACGAGGGAGGGATCTGATCCCTCTCCCTTCGAAGTCCCAAGAGGCCTTTCAGGTGAGCAGCTCTGGTTTTTAACCCCTGTGTGTTCTCGGAAGCAGACCCAAATTTCAGTGGTCAAAGTCAATGCCAATGTTAAAATCTGAGCACTCATTGGCCCTGACCACAACATCCCAGAAATCCTGTTTCCGGGTCAAATCACCACAGGGGAGTAGTTGGTGTGGAGTCTTGGATAAAGGCTTTTTCCTCCCAGGAAATATTTGTTGTAAGTGCCTGCTGAAAGACATAATTTTTGGGTTTTTGTGCTATCCTCAGTATGTCTAGATAATTTCTGTTCAGACATTGTTCATGCCCAGAAAGCTCACCTCCATGAGGAAACAGCTAAATACACACAGCCTCCTTTATATAGTAGCTTTTAGTCTTTTGAAAACTTTCCAAATGCACACAGTGAAACTATGGAAAAGGTAAAGAACATCAGGAATACTTTCAGCTGGGGGTAAACATATAATTTTTTTCCACTCAAAGGCTACATGAAAAGTAAGCATCTGCAAAGACTGACTTTTTTTTCTTCCTCCTGTATCTCTGAGACTGCAGTATCAGACTGTCTGGTCTATTTACTTAGTGTTTATTTTTAATTCTGCGGTTATGAATGTGTTATCACATAGGAGACAAATTGCAAAAAGTTATCACATAAGAGACAAATAACATTATTGATACTTTTTCCAAAGTATTTAAATAAATACAATTAAATTTTCATATTTAAAGTTTATTATAGGCCTGGCTTCCAGTTTTGTTATTTGCAAGCATCCCTTAATTTATGTTCACATGGTGCATTTTAATTTATTAAACAGTCAGAGGGGAAAAAAAATAAAACAAACAACAAAACAACTATTCCAGGATCCATAATTACAGCCTGGACCATTTAAATCATCTGAATCCAAGGCTGGTGACAGCTTGTTTCATCCAGAATGTGTGGAGCTCAAAAGGACTTAATCTACAGGAAACTAAAACTATAGGAAAGTAAAAGGTTCTAAGTAAGAGATTCTCTGTCCAATAGTTTAAATTTTGCTTTTAGCCAAAACCAGTGAGTCACAGAGCCAATTAATTAAATGACAATACCATTCTAATATCTATAATAATGTTATAAATACTGGCAGATTGTTTTAAAAATAATATCACTTTTCTTTTTTATATGTTATCTCCTTTCAAGCAGAAAGAAAAGAAAAACAACCACTGTTTATTAATGAAAAATATTTTGTTTCTAAGATGACAGCAAATATTGCAAAAGGATACTCCATATGCAAACTAAAAGAACCCAAATCCACAAACGTAAAAGCAATACCAAATGGCATATCCGGATATTGCTAGATGAAAATACCCTTTTGCACCTTAACCAATGCTTTAGTTAATTAGCTTCATTAACACTGTCCTACTGCCTTCTAGCTTCTGAAGGCCAAGAACAGAGTTTGCACTTGGAATTAAATGTATTTTAATTACAAAGAATTTTATATCAAGCATGCTCTAGAAATGAAGCCTGTTTGATTAGAGTTAGCAAGCCCAAAGAGCACTTTATGTGCTTGCAAATCCTAACCCTGTTTTTTGTGCAAATAGTTATCAAGGAATTTGTCACAGTCTAAAATCCTAAGGGGTTCTGATTGTTCCTTCAAAAGCCTTTAGAAGCAAACACACTCAATGACTCAAGATGTCATCCTTTCTAAAGTTAAGAATTAAACATTTCAGGAACAGACTAATAATGTGTTTATTAACCTCTGCTCTGAAACCATCAAGTCCAGATAGCTTTGTTGACTTAAAAGTAAGGCTAGGTTTATTAACCGGTTTTATGAACAAGTATTAAGTTCTGCTTTGTGCTGAATCCTCTTGAAGGCAGAATAAATTGATTTTAATTGGAAATATGTCAGTATTTTGTGAATTATGTCCTATCTACAGTAAGTCTAAGTAGGGCAAAGAAAAAGCATCAGTATTTCCTGCCTATATACACATGCATTTAACTAAATTTTTTAGGTGTTGAAAAACAACAAAAAACTTCATTAGAGTAGGGATTACTTGGTAGATATGGTCTCAAAAATTAATTACATTCATCACTGTTCTAAAAATATCATTATATTAGCTAGATTATTCAAAACCATGGATTATCATAGAATGATTCATAGAATTGTATGGGTTGGAAGGGATCCTAAAGATTATCTAGTTCCAATGTCCCTGCCATGGGCAGGAACAGCATCTTGTTCAAAGGCCTGTGGCCTTGAACTCTTCCAGGGATGGGGCATCCACAACCTCTCTGGGAAACCTGTTCCAGTGCCTCACCACCCTCACAGTAAAGACTTGCATCCTAATACCTGATCTAAATCTACTCTCTTTCAGTTTGAACCATTCCTTCCTGTCTTATCACTGCATCCTTTTGTAAACTGTTTCTCTCCATCTTTCCTGTAGGCTTCCTTTAGGCACTGAAAGGCTGCAATTAGGTGATGTCAAAACCGTTTCTTCTCCAGACTGAACAATGTAATTTCTCTTACCCTTTCCTCATAGGAAAGGTGCTCCATCCCTCCGACCATCCTCCTGGCTCTACTTTGGCCTCACTCCAAAAGGTCCATGTCTGTCTTGTGTCAGGGATCCCAGAGTGGTACTCACCAGTAGGGCTGTTATACTCTTTTGTATTCAAGTCTAAGTTAACTTCTAACCAACCATGTTCCACTGAGGATAAAAGAAAAGACATCATATGTGTGGACTCAACAAATTTTTTTTGGGCATGTGTGTGTGCAATTAAGATCCCAAAAAATCTAACTAAAATACAACAAATAGTCACCATTTGTTCACTTAAAGAAACACTAGGAATCTAAGTACAAATTAATATAGAAAACATTCACTGATATACTGTAACTTCTATAGAAATCTTACTAGTATCTGCTGCTTTCTTTGATGCTATTTTCACTCACAGGGTCCCTCTAATGTCATTGTTCTATCAGGGGTAAAACAGCAAGCCTCCAGTATGCCAAGGCCCTGACTAGGAGGAATATGATATTCATCTTGGTGTAAGTTTTATTTCCTTGATCTGGACTGATGCCTTCTGGCTGCTCTACTGAGTGTGAGCATGGCCCTGTAGCCCCCCCAGGCTCAGCCCCTTCAGAGGCTCTTGTTTGTTGGACAGGGACTCCCTGGATTTGTCAGGCTTATCCCATGCAGGCACTGGCACAGTTCAGACTCAGGCAGGGGAGGCAAAAGACACCTGGCCCTGAGATAAAAGCTGAAACCAGCCCAGCCCAGCTCTGGCCAAGGTGAGCCCTGAGCCCTGGCCACTGAAGTCTGTAACTGCCTTTTGAATCATAAATTTTATATACCAATATCATAAAGAGATCTAGAAAGCTCATGCAGGCATAACAGGAAAAAAATGTTAGAAATCCAAAGTTCCAGGATACACTAATGTCTTTTTTAATATCAAAACAGTCCTCCTTTTCCTTTTGCTACTCATGCCACCAGGCCATCTATACCATGAACAATATATGACTCAACATATCCAGAAAAAAAAATCCAGAAAAGACCAGAATGCCAAAGAAATCAATCCATAATAAACCCAGTTTATTTTTTTCTGACTTGTTTTACCTAATAACTTAGCTCCTGGATCTTCAATTTCTTTAGGGGCTGAAGTGTATAATAAAAAATAAAGACGCTCTGTGGAAAGCTTACCTATTCACCCAAACTTTACTCTACTGCCAGTGGAGACAAATAGGTTACATCTGCCCTGTATAGTAAGACAGTGTCAGGAGGCAAAGTCAGCATTAGACTGCTGATCATCCATCCTGCTTAAGCATTTGCATACTCCCAGGAATATTTGAGCCACTCCCATTTGTTTTCCAAGACATTGCATGGGCATGGTTTAAGTGTTAATTTATTCTAGGGGTCATTCCCCATATATGGTCTGGGTAATAATGCACTTTCTCTGCCCTACAAGGTCCTCTGACATTAGCCCAGTTGGCTTTGTATCTTCAAACACCCATTACATGATTCCAGCCCACTCACCAGGGCTTGCCACAAAAGCTTTGTTTGTTACTGTGAAAACATTTTCGTAATGAACTGGAACATATCTCAGCAGTTTCTTGACTTACTTTGAAATGAACCCCCTCCTTCATACAGAGACACACGCATACACACACAGAATTAGAATTAGATTTACTTCTTTTGGCTGTAGAGATGCCATATGGGCCCTGAAGAAGCCTTGGGCCAAACACTGTACCATGTGAATCCAGTGAGCCTGCACCAGCTGGCCTCAGGTTCAGGCAGTGGTCTCTGCTTAATTGTATTTAGCAATATGACATAATGCTTTGTTGTGATTTACCCTAGCTGACAACTAAGTACTAAACTTACTCCATCCCGAAATGGAAGGGTAAAAGTGAGAAGACAAATGTCTTCCAATAAGAGGAGTTTAATAATTGAGATAACAGTAATAATCATAACAACAATAATAGTGTAATGAAAAGGGAGAAAGAAAAAAAAAAAAGAGGAGAGAGAACTAAAACCCAATGAAGATAAATGACAACAAATGAGGAACTGTTGCTCACCTCCAATCAAGGCCTAGCCAGCCTCCGACCAACTTTCCCCCTAGATTATGTGCTGAGCCTCTCATGGCCATGTTATATGGCATGGAATATAACCTTGGTCAATTGAGGTCAGTTGTCCCATCTTTGGATCCTCCCAACCTTTTTGTGCATCCTCAGCCTACTCATTGGCAGGGCATCAAAGTAGCAGAAAAGGGCTTGACTGGGCAAACAACTGCTAAACATTATAAACAACTTCTCTGTGTGCTATCAGTCCAATTCAAAATTTAGCTCTATACTCTTGTTCTGGTTCCTCCCAGATCAGCAGGAGGGGGCAGGGCCAAGATACTATGTTATTCAATACCATCTTAAGTCATTGCTGGGGTGGGGGAAGGTGACCTCTCTCAGGGTTTGGAAAGGAAAGGTTTGGAGAAAGCCTGGTGGATGGACCACTTGAGAAACTCTGCCACCACTGGCTGCAGTTGTGGAGCATCAATTCTAGTAGGGTATTTTTCATGTAAATCATTCGCTCTTTGTATGCTTTTCTTATTAGTATTGTTACTGTTCCCTTTCTTAGCTCTTTGTGGTTTCCAGTAAATTGTTCTTATCTCTACCAGCAATTTGCACCTCTAGTGCCCACAGTTCTCAACTCCTCAGGGCAGGAAATAGGTCAGAATGTGAGGAGGGACTGAGCAGGGTTGGGTTTCAGAGAGTCTCAGTGGAAGCACTGAACTGGAGAATACTATTCTTAAACCACAACTATTATAATTTAAAGAAAATTAATTACCCCTGACAAAACCAGCACACTCCATACCCCTTAGTCCATGCCATTTATATCATGCACACTATCCAATACATACTCTAACCACCATCCTCTTTTTTATCCTTTGATACACAGATATGATCTCCTTAGTCTACAAAACAGTCCCATGAAATGACTGTAAAATATCTATAAATGTCCATTGATTTCATTTACTCAAAGAATTTGGTCCCCATCTGTTGTGGTAGTCACTCAGGGAAGGAGAGGTAGTACAATGTGTGCAGTTACTGGGCTACAAACCCAACTTGAGAAACAAAGATGCATCAGTTATAAATAAGGAAATCAACCTGAAAGCTCTTTAGCGATTTCAACAACCACATTTTTTAAAATATAGCTTTCTTGATCAACCTTTTTTGCCAAGCCTTCCAAATTCTAGCGTTATGTGTCTAGAATGTCATTTTGCTTTGTGTTTTGTACGATAAAGATAATAATATTTTTTTAAATATCAACAGGAGAAAATATATAAAATCTTCATTGGTACAATTGTTATTAATATTTTGAATAAATAAACAAATAATGATAATGGTTAGCTATGATTATAAGTAGAAAATTGTGAAGTATAAAGTATAGAAATATTAGTAGTGCTGTGTTTGGAATACCTAGCTGTAGAAACCTCACCAAGAAGTTATTGGACCTTGTGTTTCAGTCAAGAAACTATGGAAACCATCATGCTCACGAGTTATGCTGCTTGGAAACCCTCTACTCTTCCCATCTTGATTTTATAATCAAGGATTCCAATCAGTAGATCTTATTAAAAATTATTGTTTTAAGATAAGAATATTGACAGAGTTATTAACTATTGGAACCAATCAATGTAAAGGTTAAATTTAAGAGTATGCATAGTATGCATAGTATGTAAAAGAACTTGTGTAATGATGGTTTAGCATAAAAAAAGTATACAGAAGGGATGGCTTATATTTGTTGAGTGGGATGTATCTTGGAGGAACTGTCCCCCATCTGGCACCCCCCGTAACGTGGTGTCTGCTTATTCCCATCAAATTTGTATTGATCAAGTTTATTTTGTCCTGTTTATAATTTGAAGCCTTTCAGTTTTGCTTTCTTGCAGCATTTGTTTTCATCTGCGCATATGGAACTGGAGAAAATGAACAAAAACCAAAGTAATAATAACTTTCCTACATTTCAGATACATATTTTTTGCTTCAACTCTACGAGTGGTCAAGTGTGATGGAATACTATTTACTACTGTTCATATCTTTTTAGAATAGTCTACTTGAAAGAATATAAATGATCTGGAGAACAGAATTCATTAACTAGCTCTCAGCTTCACCATTAATCATGCACTTTATTTTAATTCTGATTTTGGTTAATCAATGACATATGCATCACTTTAATCAAATACTTGATTAAATTCTTTAATAAATACTTTTTCAAACTTCAATATTAATTGCAATGCAACTGTTGGAGCAGAGAATGAGCCTGTGGTCATTCAAGTGGTGTACACATAGGAAAATGTTATCTTTTACTCTTTTGAATATTCCCATACATATTCAGCAAATATTTTGGAAAAGTCACACATAGAATTCATTTTTACCTCACAACAAGCTAACTGGAAAGGCATTTGTTATAGTGTAAGATTCTTCTCTTTGTGATTTAAAATGATCACAGTAGCCTTAATTCAATTCAGTGAGATGTCTTGTACATTCATATGTGCCAATAGCCTCTATACCTGATTATGTAAGACAACACAATATGCTTTCCAAAAAGAGAACTCCTAATTCAGTCATTGTACTGCCTGAATTTTTCAGTAATTTGATAGGTGCTCATAGTTTGATCATTACTGACTACAGTAAATTTTGTGTCTCCACGATCCTGAATTTTTTCACATTGCAATGTTTTACATGTTACTTAATTTAAATATATTACATTTACATTGAGAAGACGGTTTAAGAATAACATTTCACCATAGCTGAAAGCTTATAAAAGTAATCCACTTCTAGTTTAACACTAAGATACAGTCTGAGAATGAATCTGCAATCTATATTTATATATGTTTACAAACATTTAATTTATAACATGGCTAGAGCTCTGAAGACTCAAAACAATATAAACAATTGAGAAAAAATGTATGTATTTATAAATTTATAATAACTTTATAAATAACTATGAAGTTTTGATCTGTCTTTTACTTCAATGCAGTGTTTTTGCATATCTTTCTGTATACTAATTTCTATTAGTTAATTAACAGATCTTTTAATCACTGATCGTATAATGGAAATCACTGTAGTTCCTTCCTATTTACCCAGATTTCAGGAGAGCACTAGGTGACCTAATTTCAGTTTAATGAGAGGCAGAAACACAAAATAGACACAGGAAAAACCCTGAAAAATTCCTCAGTTTTGTTTTGTACCCTAGGTAATTATTAGACAAGAATTTAGGTTATTTTTTTTTCCCCCAGTTGTGGAGCTCTTGTGTCTGTAACCACTTTCATCTCATTTCCTAGGTGGCTTCCTGTGTTACTTTTGTTTGGGGAAAATTTTCTTCACAGTAGCAAGTATGTAGATAAATTAAGAGCTGGCAGCAGTGCAGATAGGGTAGGGATGTTTTAGTTACTGGTAAGCAGTGCTTACACAGAGTAAAAGCCTTTTCTGCTCCTCACCCCACACAACCAAAAGTAGATTTGGGATGCACAAGAATTTAGGAAGGGACACAACCAGGGCAGCTGACCACAATTGACTCTAGGGATAATCTAGATCTTATGGCATCATGCTTTTCTGGCTTATGGCATTTATCCTCCCAAGTTATTGTTATGCGATGGAGCCCTCCTTTCCTGGGGATGGCTGAAACCTGTATGCCCAGGGAAAGTGGTAGAAATTCATTTTGCTTTGCTTGTTTTCATGGCTTTTGCTTAACCTATTGAACTATCTTTATCTCAACCCACGAGTTTTCTCACTTTTACTGTTCACGTTCTCTCTTCCAACCCACAGCGGGGGAGTGATCGAGTGAGTGGCTGTATTGGGCCTGGTTGCCAGCTGGGGTTAAATCACCACACTTTCTCATTCTACTCTGGCAGCCCACAATACAATTCTGAAATTAATTTCCTCTGGCAATTAGGGGTTTCCAGAATGAGGTATTGTCGCAATATCATTTTTCACAAGAGCTTGCAATCAAGAATAGGTCTTGTTTTGTCAATATTATTACTAATAAAAATAAAAATGTGAGACCAAACATATAAAAGAATGCTTTATAGGGAATTTAAGCTGATTCTTTGCCATTAATGTTTACATATCAGAGAACCGGAGATCAGTGGTTTTGCATTAGTTCTGGGTTTCTCTTTCATGTACTACTTCCTGTTTTTGCCATTATGTGCAGATGTGGTTGCAAATTCCCATAGTGTAAGTATATTGTTTTCATAATCTTTGTTACAAAAAGATAGAGCCCAGTTAAAATAATTTTCTGTTTCTATAACTCACTGAAACACCATAATTTCACTGTCAGCAAGAGCAATTCAGGATTATCATGTAGTGCTGATTTAGGAAAATCATATCTCCCCTGTAAATAAAGAAATGTTACACTTTTGCTATCATTATTATTATTCAAAATAAAATCAACATGTTTTAAATAATATTTCAGAATAAAATATTTTTCTTGAATCTTATTTCAATAAATTATCATGTCCTTTTGTCTCACTCAGTCCCTTATCAGTTCCTTCCTGCATTGGATAATGCTGCATCCCGGGCCCAAGTGGGCCCCAGGTGTGAGCTCCCATGTATTTTTCTGGGTTTTCAGTCCAGAGGAGGTTTGAACAGTTCCAGGAAAAAGAAAAGCCACAGTCACAGGAGAGCTCTGCCCTGCTGTCCATGCTCCAGACAGCACAATCTGTGAGAAGGAACGTGGAGGAGCAAGTGCAGTTACTGCAAACAAACTACACGCTTCTTCTCCCTACCTTTGCTCTCAGAACCAGTCTTAAAGGTGCAAAACTCAATATACAGCATAAGCAGAACAGATGGCTGGGGATACAAGCATCATAAAGTCACCCTAGGACAATCAGGAGAGACAATTTGGTGTTTGCAAACATATGGTTCTGTACGTTTAGGTCGTTAGTAAGCAATGTCACAAGGTAACATAGATGTTTGCTGGCACAATTTCTGTAAACTTAGGATCTAGTCCTATGCTTTCTAGGGTATGTAAATGCCATGAAGAAAAGTAAAATAAAAACTGTTTTGCAGAGTAAGAATAATTCAGTGTAACTAGAAAGAGTAAGAATAATTCAGTGTAACTAGAAGTTTTGTGGGAACATAATTTGCGTTATGTGGCAAAATATGGCAACCAGCTCCTTCCACATCAAATTTCAAGTAATGTGTATCTTTTTGTTACTGAGATGTGAAATACATATACATTTGGAGGTGATTCTTTGTTTCCTAAAGAACTGATTCTTATCACAAAATCCAATAAAATCAGTATTATACTGGAGAAAATAATTTCTTTCCCTTGCTTTACTTCTGTCTCAGCAGTATTAAAGTGTGAACAGATGAAACTCTTATGAGATGTGGTTAGTAGCATTGGACCTGATCTGGTGCACTAACTGGGTCAGTTGCTGTTTTGTATCCCTTTGCTCCTTCTTTTCCCTTTAGAAGGCTTCCTGTGCTTTCAGCATATTCCCATATACTAAATGTTAGTTTCACATATCTCCAAGTAAATAGAATGGCCTAGAAAATGTAAGAATTCAATTTTGTTTGTAAAGTGATAATTTAGCAAATATTCTAAATGGTAACTTGTTTGTCTGCCAAATTACTTTAAAATAAAATAAAATATTTTACCTTGAATTTAAATTAACTCAAGAGATCCAGAAACAGATGTAAGAGTAAAAAATATGTTTATTGCCTACCCAAATACAAAACATTCCTTCAACATTTTAAATAAAGAAGGGATGCAAAATTTTTTCCAATTCTTTTTCCCATTAGCTTGGAGGATTTATAAGAGATGTATTTTAGGAGGCTTTGTTATCCTTGCCTTGGTGGATTTTGTCGATCCATGATGACTGAAAGGTATCATAGGGCTCAGTGATAATGGTGGTGTTTTCACTGCTGCATTCTGTGACCATGTCTGTACAAATTCCTGCAGACAAACCAGCTCTCCCTCCTCATGCTTTTGACTGTCTGGATAAAATTCAGTTTTATAAATCTGGTTTTACATCCATAAAACAGTATTAGCATGTCTTAGCCCTCTAAGAATCAAGGCCTGTTTTGTAGACATCAATCTCATTGTCAGTATCCAGACTGCCCTGGAAATTCCTTTGGACAAATTACATCTAATGAAGATGAAGACCATTGTATCCATCATTACCTTGGCAAGACAGCTTTGGCAGAGAGAAAAGAGTTAGTGATTCTGGGAACTAGCATGCCTAGACAGCTGTTGTAGGAGACAAAGATACAGAAAGGAAGAGGAAAGGACAGGAACCTGTCAATATTCCAGGTACCTTGATCTTTGACAAAAGACACCGAGCCTGTCTTAATGGACAGTTTCTTCTTGGAGTTGACTGAAATAATTTGGGTTTTTTTAAAGCATACCATTTATCTCTAAATCTCTTCTAAATTACCAAATCACAATACCTGAAGTAAAGGAACTTATGTGAGATTCATCCAAAGATTTCTCAGGTAGAAATCTGACAATAATAATACTTAAATTAATAAAAAATGATATTTTAATGTTGGAAAAGAAAAATGGAACATAGTCAAATAACACCACATTTTTAAAAGGAAACCTAATTGATATCTATTTACTGTAAATCAATTTACATTACCTCATTTCATTAAGTGTCATAAGACATACTACTTATGATTATGCTAACTTAAAATCAGACAACATCTGTAATTTATAGCTTCGTTATCTTTTTGGAAACTAGGTACACAAAATATTGTGTTTTCTCCCTGAAGTACACATTGAAACAATTAGAAATAGTGGCAAATGGTCCATGCCTTAGTATTTTATTTACCTATTGGGTCATCTTCTGTAAGTTGTTCATTGTTGTAGTCAGGACAGTTTAATCACCTATCTCTGTCGTATTTATTTTGCTTTGGTAACATCTTATTTGGTCCTTTCAATGAGAGGCACTACAACGGAGAGTTCTAGGCCTACTGGTAACCACTGAAAAATTTGACAACTGTGACACTAATGCTTTCACTACTTCTCTATGAAACACAGTGCAACTGAAAAAAACCCATAATTTTTACTAGGTCTGGAACTAGGAAGAAAAGTCCTCTGATCTTAAGACTGCATTTATGTATCAATTTCTTTTTACCAGAATCATTTCTGCAGCTTGAACATCACTGCATAAGTGATCCAATAACTGATATTCCATCTATTTCTTGACAGTACAGGATTTGTAATCCTTTATCTCCAAAATTCCATAAAGAACTCCTAACATATAGGAATCCAAAGACATGATTCTTCACAACAAATACTCAAAAAATCTTGTATAACCTACTGTGCTTAATGAGGGAGAGTCAACATAGTTATTTTGTAGGGTTGAGCAACCTCAGAATGACTTCAATTCTACCAACATTAAAAGATAATTTTTAAGTTCCTAAGGAAAAGGATTTAGATCAGCATTCATGTCACACAGAAACATTTTTCTAAGACATGTCTATGCTCTTAAGTAATTTTACAGCCTTTATTTAGCCAAATTTCATAAAGGTGTCTATCATGAAAAAGACAATGCAGTTTTAACATTCAAATAAAGAGATATATTCAAGTTTCTATTTTTGTATCTTCATCTTTCAAGGACAATTCTGGTTTTGTTTTAGTGAGTTACTGAAAGTTGGCAATTTCTTTCACTTGTCAGCACTCAACTGATATTCATAGTGCAAACAATTATTTTCCTGTCAAGAAGAAAAAAAGAAACAAGTCACCCTTGATTCTATGATAAAAATGAAACTTGTCACTCAACACTGGGAAAGAAATTAAGCACTGCTAACTTCAACATGTATGTGTGTTTATTTACATATTAAAGAAGAGTGAAAGTACATTTCTTACCTAATGAAATAAACACTATTTTGATTCAAGATCTTGTCATCACAATAAAGAAATGTTTTCAATGGAGAGAACTTATTTTAAACCTTGTTCATAAACATATTGTTCTTTTCTGTGTATTTTTTGGGGTGGGTGGAGTTTTGTTCTTGTCTCTAGCTAGGCCTTTCAGAATTAATAAAGCAGTATCATGATCACACACTGAAATGTGTGTACCGTAATCTTTCTACAATCACTACTGTAAATATTTTACTTCCATTGTGAACACACCTAAATAGGTACCCAAATATGCAGAACATAGAGATTTCAAAGTGAGATAAAATGAGCTTAATTATTTTCTGTTACCTACAGAAATCTGAATAAAACAAATGTGAAAAGAGGTACTCTTTTTGATCAAGAGTCAGACAAAGCAGAATTTGACTAGATTAATGCAAGTAACTTTTCCACTTTCAAAAAATATTTTCAAGGAAAGTTCCACTTGTTGCTTAAGGACAAGATACTGCAATCAGTAACATTTCAATTAACTCTCCCATTTACCAGTATAAATCAAGGGTTTAGTACATTTATTTCTAGAACTTTTTAAGTGGGGATCAACAGTTTATTTTTAGGGTCACTGAACTGAGCAGAAGACTGAGAGGAGAGAAGAATCATATTTAGAGGTCTGTGAGTGATTTTCAAGTTGAACTCAAACTTTATCTACTTGAGTCTAAATTTCCAAATTAGTGAACTAGAGTTAATGATATCACAAGAATTTTATGTGGTGTCATAACTGATTGTAATAACTTTTTTAGAGTATCAGAACAAGATATATTTACTTCATTATAATAATTTGGTGGGGTTCCAAGGGCATATTAAATGTCACCCACATTCTCAAAAACAATTACTTTGATCTTGGGGAAAGAGTGCGGGACTTTAAGATGGGGAATTTTGAACAAAAACTTTACAAATGTCTGTTGCCTAGTCCCATGAGGATTCACCCAGAACCCATGTGATCTGGAATTTTTGCTAATGGTCTGGAGGATAACAAGAATAAGGTAGATATTATATTAATTACATAAGCTTCTGAGCTAATCTAGTCCATACAGTCAAAAGAAAAAAAGTAACAAAGGAAACTAACTTAGAGTTTAAGACTAAAATATTCTCTTTGGAGCAGGAGAAAAAAATTTAACAGTGACATGTTCAACTGCAAAAAGTGGGCAGCAGTAATTGACTACTGCACTCATGATTGGAAGAGTTGTCTACAAAGAAATTTTACAGAAAACAGTCAGGCTTCTACTGGATCACAAGATGAGTCAACAGTCCTGTGAAAAAATGTATTATATAAATGAGCATAGAGAAGCCACAGGACAGAAGTGGCATCTGTGATAAACACACCTCAAACAAGACCCCTCTGAAGTACAGTACTCATCCTGGACCAACTTTGTAGTGCAACTTCAGTAACATCTTTTGAATAGAAGACTTAGACTTCAGCCTTTTACATGATAGAATAGCATATGTTTGACTTGAAGGTGTTGATTCATGGGACAGAAAAGAAGATCTTAAAAAAGATCTTAAAAAGAAGATTGCAGGAATCTTCTGCTTGTTTTTCACTTTCCCAAATCTATCTTTATTTCACACTGATAAACAAATATGTAAGAAAATATAATACTTCCATAGCATATCTGTCATGCAAGATAATTTTCCTAACATGCTTTGAAAGTACAGCTCCTGTGGTAATCAAAATCTATTCTTATTCTCTTCTTGTACTCCGATATTGCTAGGAAAGAAATCCACAAAACCCCAACAAATTTCTGCTCAAATCTCCTCTCAGTTTTCTCTGCCTCTAAGACTGCTTTCTTAGTGCCTCTAGGTCCACAGTCTAAATCTTATTTCTCCACAGCAAACCTTTCTACTCTACCCATTTAGGGATGGTTTACAGCAGAGGATGTATAAAATCATTCCAGTTTTTTCCAAAGATCAACAAATGCTAACAAGCCTGTCTTACAGCTTGTTCTTGGAAGATTTGGTTATAAAATACCGTGCTATTTTGCCACCAAATCCTAAAAATAATACTGGGAAGTACTAAAATCTCAGGAGAGTAAGTTTGTATTTCATACATGTCAGTCTGTAAAAGCCAGAAGTGTGTAGCTGAGATGAGGAATCGTGGTGATGATTGCTTGTAGAGGAGATGGAGTTACTAACGGCTGTTGGAAGTTCACATTAACAGATTAAAATAAAATAAATTATTAGGAAGAACAAAAAGAGAGAATGGATTTCTCTCAGTATAAATACAACATAGCCACCTCAAAAGTAACATAAATACCAGATCAACATAAACACCTGCAACTGTTCTTTGGTGTATGTTATTTGTTCATGTTCCTTGGAACTGAGGAATGGATTGATCTGGGAATTAAAGAAAAAGAATTTGTAATTTTTAATATTGTAGTGATTAGCAACTCTTGTAACCCCTTATCCTATTTCAACATTCATACAAGGATCATGGAAATCAGCCCTACCCAACACCTGAGTTGTAAGTGACTGTTGCATGCAAGTCTATAGTGCAAGGATTATCATGATAGATGTAAGACAATGCCACTAAATATTGCTGTGACACAAGTGATTGTATTCTATGTTATTGAGGACTCAGGGAACACTAACACTCTGTCTCTTGAACACATATTAAAAGCAAAAAGGTAGTTGGCAACTTCATCGGTCACTTAATTTTAAAATATCATGGCCACATTCCTTCACCCTATCCTCTCAGCTTCACATCTCTACTCCTGAAACTCCTGGTGAAAAAAAACTAAAGACAAAAAGCTCTGTGAATACAAGCCTACATTGCCAGATCTATTCCAATGGACCAGGCACTTTTTGCAGGAAAATTTTTGAGACTTCCCATTGGCCTCTCACAGATGCGTGTGGTATCTTCACATCTTGGTCTCCATTGGGAAAAACATTAACCTCACTGCCCTGTCTGTACTGTAAGCTCATTCACACCATGTATCTTGGAGCTGTCTTTGGCTGATTTAATATATGTTCCTTTTTCCCTTCTGCTCTGTCACTGAACTTGCAGAAAAAAAATTGGTACATTGCTAAAAACAGGGGTGGCAACCTCTTCCTGGATGCCCTTGATGATCAGTACTGTGCACATAATCCCCTGCCAACAACTTTTTGCCAGCCCAATGTTTTTTGGAGTTCAAGTATATGTTATTGCTAGATACTTAATAAAATCTATGTCTTTCTAGTCTTGTAAGCAGAATGTTAGAATGGAAGAGTTCTCTAATTGGGAGGGAAACTTGCTTTCAAAGCATGCAATACAATTACTTTGTCTCTGTAGACATGCACATTATATAATGTCTCTACTATGATAGACTTCTCTTTTACTTACCACTTTGCATTAATAGAATGAATGCATATTTCATGCCAACCAATAGTTATCTTTATACATAGGATCACATCTAGACGTTTCTGCCTCAAGACTTGCTTAAACAAGAAGTAATTACTTTACAATATTAGCAAGAAAACTTCTTCAATGCAGATTCTGTAAATAAATTTTTCAGCTACTGGCTTCCCTCAGTAAGTAATAGAAAACATCTAACAATGTCATCTGGGAAATTAATACATCTGGAAAAACTGTAGAGTGAACTGATATATGCTTCTAACATTAACATGCACAGATGATTTCTCTCCCAGTATAGAACCTTTGTATTGTTTCTTTTGCACTACTTGTTCCTATCATGAAGCACAGAAGAAATCTCTCTTGGTTTGAAATTTAAATACATAGGGATAAAAATTATCTCTATTTTTGGAAAGTTGAGTAGTAGCTCTTCCCTAACTTAGGGAAAAATATCTGTAATAATGATGAATTTACTTTATTGTCAACTAAATCAGATTTGATTTCCTATATCTAGCACTATTCCATATTCGAGGCCAATAGTTAATTAACCTATTTCTATAATTTTACATCCAGATACCCTTCTAAACCAAACACATTTCTAAAAGAAATTCCACCACTGTGGTCCCAATTCTCTAAATACTGAGACAAATTTTCCCATACTGCATAATGCATGCACAGACACACTTTCAGTGTATATCACAGGAGAGAATATAGAGTGGAAAAATTACACACCCTTAGGAAAAAACCATAGGACATATTATTGATGGGTACTTATTTTTGCAAATCCTAGTCTTTCAGCATAGGGAAAAAAAGTGTAAAGGAATTATTTCTTTTTGGTGGGGGGTGATCTTAAGATTGAACAATGTTTGAAAAACAGATGGTTATAGGTAAAAATGTGGTTTCTTATGAATTTTCAGATATTAAGCTATAATTTTGCAAGTGATTTCAAGTCTAGCTGGAGATGAAACACCATACAGCTTCTCATGAACCCTTCCTCTCTTCTCCCCTGCCCTCGTGGAATCGGGAGGAAAATCAAAGTAAAATTTGGATGTTGAGATAAGAACAGTTTAATAATAGAAAATACAATAAAATACTAGTAATACAATAAAATAATAGTAAATAATAATAATTATAATAGAAAGGAAAAAAAAAATTGATGCACTATGTAACTGCCCGCTATGCACTGACATTCCAATTCCCCTTCCTGAACCCAGATTGGCCCCTTCTTCTGGGTAACTCTCCCCCAGTTTATATACTGGGCATGATGTTCTATGTCTCTATGTTCTGTCTTTGGTTAGTTTGAGTCACCTGTCCCAGCTGTGCTCCCAACCCAGTTTCTTTTGCATACCTCCTCACTGGCAGAGCATGAGACAAGGAAAGGAAGAGTCCTTAGGAAAAACCTAACTCAAAAAAACCCCCAAAACATCACTGTGTTATCAACACCATTCTAATTCCAAATCCAACACTGTAACAAGTAGTGAGAAGAAATGAACTCTACCCTAGCTGAAACCAGGACATAGTCTTAGTTTTCTGTATAATGATGTGTTATTCATCTTAGCTGGATCAATGCTGTAAAACTACCTAATCTGAGTCAACTTTAACCACTCCTTGATAGAGTGAGAGAAATTCAGCACTGATGAAAGTTGGGACAGTTCCAACGACTTATCTTGATTTATGCCCACTTATACTTGGGATGAATTTGGTCAACTCACTTATACATGGGTTGAATAAATGACTTCATCACATCAAGCTATTGGAAATAAAAGCATTTTGCTAATTTAAGTCTGATTCTGTGAACACTTACAGTTATGTGCATGATTCAGTAAAGCTGGTTTTGTGGATAGACTGGTACAACAGCTATAAATCATTCAAAAGGAAACAAAATAAAAATGAAAAGCCAATAAGCCAAAATTATACTTTATCTCACATCTTTAAAAGCCGTCTGTAGTTTTGGAAATATAAAGCTCTGATGAATGCTTACCATGGCATGATCCATATCAGCAATGTAACACTTCTCACTCCATGAATATTTATGTTTTATTTCAGTGGAGTTCTCTGAGAATTTCCTCTCAGTTTCTCAACCTCAACAGAAATTTACATGTTCCTTCACATTAATTTGATCCTAAGCAAAAAAATCAATATATCATTGATAGTAATCGTAAAACCTTAATATGAGCTATGTCTTTTTCCTTTCTTTTCCTTAAGCTGCTCAACTTAATGAAAAGTAAACAAGAGCTTTAAGCCAAACAACAAGTAGAACAGTGATGTTTTGTTACTTTTTAATTTTTATTTTTCATAATACCTTGTATACTCTGGTTAAAACAGAAAATTGAAGTGAATGTAAACAACCCACTATCATAGGTCTCAAAAAGATGTGGAGAAGTTGCAGGCTTTTACTGTTTCTATATCATCTGAAAGCACTATATTAATAAAGAGACCAGCAACATGTAATCTGTAAGTCGTATGGAAGAATCATTTAGGACTTGGTCAGGCTTGATGTAAAATAGAGATCATCACAAGTGATCTCATTACCTCAGGGCCCTTGAAAGTCTATACTGAGTGAACAATTCCAAACACACTATTGATGGGAAAATGTCTGTTTGTTTCATTTTTCCCTATTAAGGAAAAAAAAAAAATTGAGGGCTGGATAGACCTTTCTGTTTTGCATTTCAATGACTAGTTTAATGGTTTTAATGCCTAATCACCATTGGCATTAAAAAAGAAAAATAAAAGCCTATATTTCTGTCAGTAACAGTACACACATTGCACATTAATCCAGAAACAAAACTTTTGCCCACTAATGTACATGTCCCAGTAACTGCTCAATTAAACCAGAACTGTGATGTGCAGTACAGGTCTCATTCGAACCTCCCCAGAGACAATTCTCCAAGGTCTAGAAGTTCAGCTGTTTGAAAGGAACAAAAGGACTTCATTATTATTGAAATCACAATGAAATAAGGGATATTAATTAGTTTATTTTACAAAGTTACTTGTTTACAGTTTCCTGGTTTGGGTATCCTTTTCTTATATGCCTTGTAATCATTTGCATTGCACATTTCAATTTGTAATGGAGATGTATCAGTGAAATATTGACTAATATTATCAACCGAATGCATTATCAACCTAATGTATTTTCCCCTAATTTTCTGTTGGTACTCAAAATGTATATTTTATGCTTCACTAGTCCTTACAGCAAGATCATCATCTATCTCCAATATTTTCACTGCGTCTTATTTCATCATTTTACCTCTGACCAAATTTCCTGTTAACTGATAATCCTGCTTTCAGTGTTTTGCAGACACAATCACAGATACACAAAGGACTTTGGAGAAAAAAAAATAATACTGTCGTTTGGGAGGTCTGATAAAACAGATCAGCGAGAACTGATGTTCTATATGTTCTAGTGTTCATATAGTATTTATCTCAGAAACTTCAGGATCAGAGAAGCCTGGAGACCTCGGTGATCTACGTGTCCTACCAGTAGACAGGGCAGACAGTGCTGAAGCAAGTAGGACTTTGAAAATTACTAGGTTAGACACTATAGAGGCACACGTGAAAAAAAGAATAAAGATTTCAGAGAAACTCAAAACAAAGCAAGTTGTGTGAGCTGATCCCAATATATAGTTTATTCAGACCTAGGAAGTTCTATTTCATTAGGAACTTGACACAGATTTTGAGAAGGCAGTTAAAAGCAGCCATAAGCTTTGAGGATTGCTAGTAGATTTCTTCAGTTATTAATTTAAGACATCAATGTATTTAGCTTCCCTTTTTTTCTACTGGAATTTCCATGCAATAGTCTCAAATACACACACTATCCATGGACAAAGAAACATTTCAATGCATGCCCAGTGAATCAGGCGTCTTTATCAAAGATCTGCACATGCAAGATATTTCATGAATATTTAACAAACTCATATGTCAACCTTATGCTTCTCAACAACACCAAGTTTTCTTTTTCTGTGTGGTGTAGTGCATATGCACAAACTTTTGCTTGAAACTACCTCTGGTTCATAAGCCATTCTTCTGCAAGAATCTCGAGCATGATTTTAAACAATACCACCGAGCATCTTCCGATGATAAAATCTTACACTCTTCACAGCTTCTTTAATGGTACTGGACTTGAATGTCATCAAAATATAAAGCCTGGAAGAATGGAAACTTTGTGGTCCTTGATATATGGCTGAAACAGTAGACTACTGCGCAGAAAATCTTAATGTTGTGGTAGAAAAATAAAGTATGTGAGAAAGGATGAGGCAAAGAAACCAGAAGAGATGATTAATATGGGAGAGGTAGAAAGACAACCAGATGTGAAAGAAATAATTTTACTTCAGATCAAAAAATTAGTCCAAATGTTTGTATAAAGCCACAAAAATACCACTTTTCAGACTATGGATTTAAGTATTTTCTTCAGCAGATCCAAAATAGATACTTTTTTCAAGCATATAAGGGCATCAGTAAAAATTATTTCCGTTTCCAAAGCAGTCTTCTTTAGATTATCATGAATAAAGAAAATGTTTCTAGCAATAAAGGCCTGATTAAAATCAGATTTAAATCAGATTAAAATGAAGTATATGTGAAATCACAATTTACTATAATCTGAGCTTCTAAATACAAGAGAAGTGGTAAAAAAGTAAGCCTCTTTCAGACACTTTCACTGTATATGTCTGTATAAACAAGAAGAGCTTTTTATAAAAATGTCACAAGTGCAACCTATTCCTCTTAAATACAGCATGTCAAATGGAAAAATATTTTAAATATAAAATGGTTTAATTTTTTTTTTGTTCAGAAAAAAAATGCCTGAGAGAGAATAACAGGAAGAATGTAATTACTAAGTACTCATAAATATAAAGAATATTTGAGTGGGCAGGGGGAAAATTACTGCATAATTTCTAACAAATACTCTTTTTTTCTCATTTATTTCAGAAATAGTTCAAATGAAGGCACAAGACATTCCATGAGGAAACCAATCTTGTCTTCTTCACCTTTTCTAAGATTAGGAAGGCTTAAGCTTATTTGTAGATCTGCAACTGCCAGATAACCTTGAGCAAACTATTTGTCGTTTTCTGCTTCAGGTTTTTCCCTTAATAAAATGGAGAAAATCACAATGACCTTCTAGTACTTTATGTAGAATATTCACTCTTACAACAGCTGCTTCTTCTTTGTATTTAAATGCCAGGTAGATTCTCTTTTATCAAGAAGTGTTGCTGGGCAACTTTCCATTGAGAAGGGCAACAAGACTTTAATGCCAGGCAGAAAATATTTGCTGCTGACTCAAGCAAACCAGGCATTATACTTTAAATGACACTTAATAAAAGATCTGAATTTCATATCTGTCATAGAACTGCTGTGTGTGGTTATATGCTGGGACAGTGCTTGATATAATTTTACCTACACTTCTCAAAAACCTGACCAATTAAATAAGACATCTGAATGTTTGGAAATATTGTCCCTTTTCATGAGTGGCCACACTGCTGGGATTTTTCCATAGAGAATTGTAAAAGCAGTACTTGAATGTTCGAACATCCAGCCAAAATCTATTAACGAACACAGTCCCAGTGCATCATCAATTCTCTTCTTATGATTTTGTTTACAACAGCTTTACAAATATTGAAAGGGGATGCTAAAGAGAAATGTTTATGAAGAGAAGAGTCAGGGACCAGTAAGTTAGACAACATTTATCATATCCATGGTGAGAATGCCAGTCTGAGACCATGCTAGAACTCAAGGAGACCAGGAGGCCAGGTCAGTGATACCACATCAGGGACAGTGGGTACAGTGCTGGGCACACAAAGACACAGAGCAAGGGCCTGAGCTTAAGTGAAGCAGTGGAGTGAGGGGACAGAGACCCCAGATGAACTTCCCACGGTGCTTTCTTGCTTATATGTTTGCCTATGTGTTTTCACAGCAGACTAACCCCAGGTAACACAAATATTGAAGAGCACTTCAGCAAACTGAACATACCATACGTTAATCTCAGGTAGGCTGTTGAACTGTGGGGTAGGTGAGCAGTAGTGAAGTGGATTAAAGAGGGACTGAACACTTGTGCCCAGATGATCATCGGCGTCTTTTCTAGTGCAAGACCAGTAACTAGTGGTGCATTTAATGGGTAAATACTGACTCAGGGGTCAATACACAACATAGAAGTTCCTGTCTCAACACCAGAAAATACTTGGTTTTTTACTCTGAGAATAAATAACATTTCCATTTAATTTGGTGCAGCAGATCTCCTTGCAGGTTGCAGATAACTATGAACTGCACAGTGAACATGTTTTTTTTCCTACTTAAACCCCAAAACTTTCCTACTGGTAGGGCCCAAAATTTTAAGTTGTTACTTGATGAGACACTTAACAGGACTTATGATTGTTCATGTACTCTGAGTTAA
Organism: Calcarius lapponicus; assembly: GCA_039654755.1. Lineage (NCBI taxonomy): Eukaryota > Metazoa > Chordata > Aves > Passeriformes > Fringillidae > Calcarius > Calcarius lapponicus. The sequence goes on from CM077463.1 coordinate 10,159,459, forward strand.
ACACATGGCAGAAATACTAATGAGATATTCTCAAGGAGTCAAAACAACAAAAACTTTACTGGAAACTTCAGAAAAACAGAGAAATGTGAAAAAACTTTAGAGCAGCATTCAGTCAGCTTAAAACATTTCTCAAAGCACTAACTTAACCCATTCAACTCAGGAAACTCTAAGCCTGTTTGATTTTAAGTTACTCAAAAATTCCAAGAAGATGGAATTAGAAGAAAAGGAAAGACAAAGAGAGAAAATGTATGGAAAAGAACAAACATTGCTACTTCTGGTTCCAGTACTGTTCAGCTGGTAGAGATTCCAAGTGAGGGTAGAGTCATGTTGCATATTCCACTTTAAATACCCCTTGGCATTCCCTCAGATGGGACCTCGGGTTATCTGGCACACAAGAGCTGGGTTAGAGGCTCCAGGGGCAGGTGTGGGGCATCAGCTCTGCCACGCCAGGGTTTGGCATCCACTGCCATGCTGGGATCCTGGCTGTGAGGGGTGGGGTGTACAGGGCTGTGCATCTCTTCACCAGGGCAAGGGCCGACCTTCCCCTTACCCCACACACATGCATCTGAATTGTGTTGAGCCAACAGCCCCGCCAGTGTCACACACCTACAAATATTTCCTTACATATTCCCTTGCATATTCACTTTCAGTGAAGGTGAACTAAAGGTAGTATTGTGCATAGGTGAATTGGACTTTAGACTGTGCATGCTGTCACACCTTGATTCTCCAGGGGAATAATTCAGCAAGCAAAAAGTCATTCTCTGAGACATCAGTTTAAAAAAGTCCCTTTAGTGGAGGTTTTCTGTAAATAGTGAAGCAAGCAAATATTTGTGAACTTGACATTAATTCTTGCATCAGATTTTTTTAAGTCTTGTGAAGCATACACACTTTAGTAAAGACTGAATTACGTCTTCCCTATAATGGATGTTGATAACATTTGCTGATGGTTGGCCCAGTCTCAATCACACTACTTTGCTTTTCAATAAAGTATTCAGAGAGTGCAATTACTATTCAGATTTACTAAGAATGAGTTATTATAAGGCTGATAGTATCTAGTAAGTACAAGTACTTCCCCTGAAATGAATGTTAAGTATAATGGTTACATATCTCCTAACATAGATGGCAGTAAGCCAGTTATTAAAGCATAACAATTTGCATCTAAGTCAGCTGAGGCATGCAACTGAGCATAAGCTGCTGGCCTATAATATATAAAAAAAATAAGTGATTGTATTACCTCATGAAACAGGTTGCTCACTTGACATGGTATAACTTTTTGCTTCTTTCTGCTTCTTCTGCTTCTTCCTATCCTTCCAATTTTAACCTTCCCCTTAAAAATAATACTTCCAGACTGAAGTTAATACCATGATTGGCACTGGTAAAACAAGAACTTGACACATATGTTCTATACTTATGGGAGGATATAATCCTTTCCTCTACTTTCCAAGGAAAATAGTCATACAACTATCTAATTTATACAACCAAATAGAGTCATTGTAAGTCATATAGATCAGTTTAGGGTTAGAGGACATAATATCTCTAAATTTTAGAGTTCAAGACTAGTAATAAAAAGTAATAAATTCTCCTGAATATTGTGTCAAGTGTCAACAACCTCAGCATCTGAATGCATTTTGTCCTTTGTTACAAAAGATTCATCACAAAATCAGCTGATGGAAAATACTTAAATATGACACAGAACATCTTGCAGCAACTCATATGACTTACCTTCAGCTCTTTCTTTTCACTTAAGCAGATTGAATTTGGACTTTCCTTGTGAGTTAGATCCTTACATTGTCCAGAAAAATTTCATCAGATAAACTGGAAAAAATAATATTTTCTTGCATGCCACCTTCTGCCAAGAAATGGCAAGGAATTTAATTTCACCATGATGTCAACTTTTCTTAGCTCTTTCTGATCAATGTCCAAGGCCATGACAAGTGTCTTCTCCAAGCTCAGAAATAAATACAGAAATAAAATAGAACATTTTATCTGAAACTTTTGGAGCTTGAAAGAGTTATTGGAAAGAAAAATAGAAATTTTGTGTTTTATTTTTCAATTCCTCTAAAATATATAGAAGACTTTGCAATAAAGAGACCATCACAATGACTAAATTATAATTTTGTCATGGATCTGAGCTTATGCATTTGGTTAAATTTACGAACACACTGGAAAACAACAACATAGAGACATCAAGGAGAACCTCAATTTTTCTTTATCCATAGTCACTTGAATTAGTCATATTTTTTATTCCAAAAATGAGTATAATGTACATTTTGCACTATCTAAGAAGCTTTGGCATGCCAGGATGTGTTGTCATGATCCTGTGTAGCTGTGGTTGACATTAGAACTATAATAGTAATAAGATTGTACTATTCTAGCATTGACAAGTTTTTCTTTCACAAAGAAATCTTAAGTGGGTGGATCTGGAAGATGTTTGAATTTCACTATTTTTTTTACATTTCTTGTACTAATTACACTATTAATATGATGACTCTGCAAGAGATTAACATACCTAGGATGCAACAGATAAGCTGCAAAACACCAGTGGTCTGTGAAGGGATAATGAGCTTAGTTCATACAGGATTGTACAGGTGATCAAAGAAGATGTAGCAAATGTGATATGTTCAGAACATGCTGAATTCCCTGCATTTGCTCTATAGAGAGCACACAGACTTCTTTGTCTGTGAAATCCCTGTCTTCATATTAAATGAACGCATACAGTTCCGAGTTAAATCTATGATACAGAGCAAGAGTTTCAGCGTGAAACACTAAAGCAGGATGTGAATCATACATATTTTTCTCCACTGGCTATGGATAAAGAAATAGGGTTTTTCCTAGTAGTATTACAGCATAAAAACTACTGCAGTCATTCAAACCAGGATGAGTTCAATCCCCCATCCCTTTCACTACAAAAATGTGTGATTTCAGCAGACAAGAAAAATTCTAAGAAAGGTATTCCACTCTGTCCTACTGTCTCTTCCAACAGTCTCTGAATGTTGCTTTCTAGAAGAACCTGCTCTGCTGCTGAGCCTGACAAGCACCAGGTGGCCCCAATTCATTTAGGTGTTAAAATAAAAGGTGGACAGTTGTTTTTAATTGTGCTGTCATCCCTTATGTCAGAATTGGAAATGTCTCCCTATTCCTGTGTATGAGTAAATCAGAAAATGAATAGAACACTTAGATTTCTCTTTAAATGATGTAGAGTCTCAGTCTTCATTGAGTAAACATTTCAAGGTATTTAAAAGCAGCATTCCTGAATTCTTGTGGCAAACAACACAAAGCCAGGTTGCTCTTTTTCAGATTCTGTGTATTAATTTCACCAAAATTTCTATCAAAGTCGAAACTTAAAAAGTAAGGTCTTACAAGGCCAACCTGATAAATAAAAAATTTGAAAATTTGTTTATATTAATATCAATTATGGCATGATTTGTGATCAATCTAACCAGTTTGGGAAAAAATCATAAATGCATAAAAACATTATATTATCACAGTACAGAGAGGAAAAACATGTTCTCTCTGTCTCTTCTGCTAGATTTTCCTTTTATATGCCAGAATTTGTACTTTTTTGTTTTGCTGCTTGCTTTTTGATAATTCAGAAACACTTTTATTTCATTTTTGGGAAAAGAATAATGATACCATGGTGACAAGAATCCTTATTAAACCTGAGATAGGCAGATAGGAACAAAAGGGCGAAATTGTTTAGACTACAATAGTAGTGTAAGAGAACTGAGTAGTTCTGCTCAAAATTTTATTAACTCCTTGACAAATGCTGTTTAGACATGATTATAATTAGTTATTTGGCCACTATAAAAAATCTTCCACACCTATCTTACACGTGGAATCTGGAAAAAGCACAGCAGAAACCCTTGAACTATCCTGCTATCCTATGCCCTTCAGTCAGACTAAGCCTCTAATTGTGTTCTCTTTAAAATTCATCAATCAAGATAGGAAAAAAAGCCCCTCCATTTGGCATCCCATAATATAAGCATGAAGTTAAAATGGACATTAAAAAAATCCCAAAGATACACAACTTTCCTGCCCAGACCCTAAATCTGCATCTGACTGCACCAGAGGATTCATCAGGATCCTGGGTCCTTTGTTATCTTCATACAGCCATACATGTAGAGTTACTTTCTATTTCTTGTAAATACCTATTTTATGTTTTCTATTGGTGTAAGTTTGCATGCAAAATCAACATCATGTCATTTAATTATAAGAACTAGGGTAATAAGTATGAAATATTTCACAGGCCTAATCAGGAATTATCCTTTTAAAACACCATTATCTGTTGAGAAATATGCACAGCAATCAATAGCAGGCAAAGCCATCTAAAAGGTAATTAGAACTGAGCAGTTGATAGCATGCCCATTTTGGATGCTGACATTATGTCAAAGATGTCCAGTTAGAAATTATCCTGGGTTTTCTGCAGAGATTATTTGACTTCTTTTAATGCTGGGCAAAATATTTATGATACTTCATAATTTTTATAAAAAAATTTTGAACATTTCCTTGTACAGAACTTTTGATGTGGGTTTTTTTTTCCATTAGTAATAGTAACAGGTTTCATCATAAAGCGAAATCTCATGCTACTAACTGAAAGAAACAATAAACATATAGAACTGATTGACTACAATACTGTGATGTTTTTTCTGTGCTGCACAATAAGCACAATTACGTTTGTAAAAGATTTTTTTCCAACAATTCCAATATTTATTTTCAGAATTATATAATGGGTCAAACAATATAAAATAATAAATCAAATTTAAATATAACATTGAGCAGTAAAGAAGTGAATTTTCTGACTTGAAAAAGTAACAGAATAGGAGGCAGAAATTGTATGGAAGCTTAGAAATACCATGTATTCCAAGTACTTTATGTTTTTATATAATTTGATGTATGGATTTGTTTACTTTCAGGACTTTCTATTAATCACTTTCTCTTAAACACACAATTTTTCCGGCCCCTTCTGATTCAGCTGGGGAGGAATGTTTGAAGCTCTCTGGGGGACCTTCAATTTCCCCCTTCCATCTGTCAAGAGAGCACAAATGAATTGAAGAATTCACATTATCTCTTTAGGGCTAGGCATTCTTTTTGCATTCACCAGTCCTCTTCCCACTTGGCCTGGGGTGAACTGAGCATTGAAATGAACTTTTTTCATTTGAGATTAAAGGTTTTTTTAATGGGCTTTGGTTTTGGGGTTTAGTTTTTCTTTGTCATTTTTCCCCAAAAATGAGGGTCAAAGCCATCTCAAAATCTTAACAAACTGTGTTTGGTAGGATTTACTGTATAATGCATAGTCTCAGCCATTCTTAAATGTGGTTTATATCTACCATGATTTGCAAGAATGTATTTCCCTAATATATAAAAGCTAATAAAGGGAAGAAAAAAAATGCATATAAATCCTTTAGGATAAGAATTATTGAAAGAAGAAAACCAGAAATATTTCAGAAGACAAACAGTAATAGAGAATTACTGAGACAAAAAATTAGTGTACCAGTTACTTGCTTCTCTGATAAATGTATAAATAAATGACCCCTTCAGCCAAAGAAAATTAATTTGAATTCTAGTTAATATACTTAATTATAAGATATTTTCTCATATATTGATCCCAACTTAAGAAACTTGAAGGGAAATACACTGATTTGAATATACAAAAATATTGTGTTGAAAATCTTCACAGATCTTGGGCTGAAAAAGGATGTTCATAAAATTCTGTGTTTCAATTTAGAAGAGAAATTTTTAGAAGAAAATTGAGAACTATGCGCCAGCAAAATTTTTTAGAAATAATATGGAGCCAGACAAATTAACCAGAGATTTTTACAGGAAGCTACAAATATCAAGGAAGTTTTTCTTTCAGTGGGTCAGATTGCAAACATCTGAAATGTTACAGTGTTCATTAACACAACGTTTACACAATGGTGAAGATCTGTACAGTTCATGCCTTGACAGTAACTACATGATTAGTAGGCTAATTATCTTGTGAAAAAAATTAAACAAAATCAAGAAATTAAACAACAGGCAAAGAACATGTTAAAACTTCCTCTGATAATTGCTGATGTTCTGATTTAACATGGTACTTTATGCATTAAAAATGTAACTATTTATAGAGATAAAAGGAAGAATGTATAAAAATGTTAATGTATCAAGGGGACTCCAATACTTAAATACTTGCTTTCCTGATAGTATAGATTGATATATTTTTTTAAAATGTTTGTTTCATGCACATGTACAGGAGACAGAAGCTCAAAACATGAAATTTGAGTTAGATGAATTAAAAAGGAAAAATGCTCGCAGGAATTGCCATAAGACTGTTTCATATAGTGCAGCCCTTTCTCTGTAAAATGTCACAAAAGAAAACTTCTGAATCATGACCATTTATTTATTCCTTTCTAAATCAAAATATTAGTATACATTGTAGGAGATGTATGCAGTCTTGGGGGCTGACAACATATACTGGTGAAACTACTTTAGTTTTGGTTCAGAAGGTATATTTTTCAAGACAATTCTACAAAGAATTTCTTATTTTGCATGAGAAAGCATTTTGAGTGAGACTAAAAGAAATAGTAAGAGAAAGACAAGTGAAATCTTTTAAAGTAGAGAAGGTAGACAAGAAAGGCACTTAAAACACTGAAAAAACAACACTCATGTAAAAAGGAATCCTGTAGTCTGAAATGTTCCTGATAAATTCTACTGGACTACTTAGTGTCTTTGAATTAGTTTCTAGCTTCACTGGATCAAAATAAAACCTTCACCACTGAGCCACAGGTAATCAAATTGTTTCCTGCAAGTATTACCAATTCCCCTGAGACTAAATATACACAGTTATTCACATCCACAGGCACAGGCAACAAGTAAAGCTAACCCTTGTTCTATTTCTCTTACACAGATCTTATTTGCTGCAAAGCAGAAAAGAGAACCAGGATGAAAATGGATAAAAGCAACAATGAAATTCTATCAAATCATTTCTAGACTCTCAGCGGAAGATATCAAACACTAATCTTACAGGATCAATTTCTACATCAGATTAAAACACCTTGAATTTAGATGTTTTGTTCTCAGATCATATCTAAATGAAACAGATTTCAAAAAGCCAATGTGCATTTCATAAAAACCTGGTTTAAGCAACACCATTCTTAAAAATTAGACAAAACAGAAGAGATAGATTATCCTATGCAAAGTTAAAAATGTTCAATAGTATTTAATTTGCAACTTAGTATTTACTCTTTAATATATATAACAGTATTTCAAAAATATCTGTCTTTCAATGGTTTGGATCGTAAAATGAGAGCATAAATCAGGCAGATAATGCTCAACTAGAAATCCAGTTTTGGTTTATATTCCAACATTACCCACAGATTTTTTGCTGAGGAAGAAATATTGAGGTATTCTGGACTCCTTACTGGTATTTCCCATGATATGTACTCTCAAGTGCCATATGTATGAGTTTAGGGACATCCACATCTGTGGGTTAGTGATGCTTATTTCCATTGCTTAGTTCTAATGAGCTGTGACCTAATCAAGGAGTACCAGAGTTGAGCTGTTTACTAGGAAAAAGAAATATATGAGTAAATAAGTAAATAAATAAATATGTATTCTTAATATTTTACTCCAGCTGTCTGATAATTTAATGTAAAAATCCCTCATTTTCAATCTGTGAGAAATAGAAAGCTATCATTATGTCTTCACATTTCACAATTTTTTAATTGATAGTCCTCTATTACATTTTTTTTTTACTGAGAGACAGTCTCAATACTTTAGAAAGTGAAAGTGCTTGCAAATGCACTTACAAAATACAGCAATATCAAAAAATCACAAAAGGATGAGTGACATATTTTTCCTTTTTCCTTTTGAATTCTCTCAGTACACTTTACTTTTTCAATTTTAAATTTTGTCTTTTTCTGTCTGACAATTTTAATTCCCTTTTTCCAAGTAAAATACAATTATAGGTCCGTAGTTTTAGAGATCACTTTCTAAGTCCTTGCTGAGTAAGGTATTCCAATCCTGAAAACTTTCCTGATTAACTTTGAGCAATTTATATGGCCTCTCCCCCTTTTTCAAATCAGGTGATGTCTGAGGGAAATCTGAAGCATGAGTTTTATGTTTCACTGCTTTAGGTGCATAATTTGTTTTATTCATTGCCATTTAACTTTGGCTTGCACTCATCTCTGATCTTGAGGCATTGTTCTGTGAAGCATCAACAAACACCACGTAATGTGATATTTCATGTGATATATGTTTCATTTTCCAGATTTATCTTTGACCCCAATAATCTGCATTCAAATTATTTAAATGGTCCTGCTTTCAAAGACATTCTGGTATGAGATCCTTGGTTTTAATGTGAATATGTGACATGTGAAATATCTTTAAAAGCATGGACAGTGTAGTTTTCAGTGCCTAATAAAAGTAAAACCATTAAGTGGTTCCTTGAAAAACTATTGCACATGTAGCAACCACAAAAAATATAGAAATAGAGGAGGAAAATCAGATGCACCCTGGGATTATGGAATTAAGATTTTATGCTGCAAGGAAGTTTTGCTGTAACCCAAAATGTCATCAAATTTTCTTGACTGAGAGCGCAAGAGAAAGAAGGGACCTATTTTTAAAAGGCATAGCACAAAGGAGTGGGATTTGCTGAAAGAATATTTTGAGAAAACCTAGTTTCTGTTGCTTTTCAACTGGTCACTTTAAAGAAAGGATGAATCAATTCTACTTCACGACAAACAGGGCTCTTTAAATTCCAGAACCTTTAAGAAATTTAACTATAGGATATTTTTGACAGAACAACTAATAGCTGACATGATGGTATTGAATCAGGTGTCGTGTGACAGGTTTGTTAAGTGTCATATCACACATCAGACACAGTCATTCCATTCAGTGACAGATGGAAAAGTAAGTAAATACCGTATGATATTGGATGAGTTCAGAAAAAAAATAACAGCTATTGTAAACCATTGTTTCTAAAATTCTGTGTGCCACATGCATTGTTTTAATATTTCAAAGTTGGTCTGATCTTTGCTTATATGTAGTGTGTAGCAATGCTTATTTCTGAAGAAAAAAGAAAGCACTATTTTTGAAACTAACACCTTCTTTGGTTTAGGGAACCTTTACTTTTGTGAAGAACAGATTGAATATTGTCAGGAGTGTACTGTTGTTCACAGCTTTGCTATTATTCATTCTCTGAACCTATTTTGACACGCTTTGCTGTTTGATTGTCTTGGTTGAAAAGTGCATGTTTTGAAATTTGAGCTCACTTTGGAATTGTTCTTTTGCAAGACATTGAATAAAGTAAATTCAAAAGTGACAGTAAATTTCAAAAAGTCAATATAAACCAGATCTTTCAGCCATGTTTACAAATGTTCTGCTGTGGTTACATCCAACTGAATGGTAGAGTGTAAGAAAAATTTAGATCTCTAACCTGAGGAAAAAGCTTTAAATTGGGACAAATTAGATTTGATTCTAAGAAAATAATTTAGAAATACTAGTTGTTCACAAGCACCTTATATCTTTTAGTATAAATCTGGTAATATAGGTAGCGCATCTCTACTAGAGTTAAAGTGAAACAAGACAGTTTAGCATATATGTTCTGTGCTTGCAGTTATAATGCAGCTAATAAGCTTGCTACACCACACAAAAACAATTTCTCTAGATAGGCACTCATAAGATTATCTTTAAGTGAAGAAGCATCTACAGTTGCTGAGGCACAAAATCCTCTGTGGCACATAATGGTACAAATTTGGAGCCATTCCATTTTATTCTGTGCAATTCCAGGTCTCTATAGATGCAGAAATTGCCCTTGCTGTATGGAATGCTTTGGTAGCAAATCAGAAAAATCCATTTTGTATAGCTCGTATCAGTTAGGGAGGATGGAGAAAATTCAGCATATGGCAAGTGGGATCATAAATGGAAAAAACCGATGTGGACTAAGAAATTTAGAATTGTGTAGTTCAGAGAAGAAGGCACTGAGAGATAACAGAAATATATTATATTATATTTATTGTTTAAGGTGTGTCTACACAGAATAAGTTGTGTTTTATTTTGAAACACCAGCACTACTAAGGTGGCAATAAGGGTATTTAAGCTTACACACTTCTCCTACCACTAATTGCAGACATGACAATATCTTGGCTCACTTCATGATTCAGTCATGATTCGTTGTTTAATTTGGTGGTCAACTGTAGGATGGGATGTGTCTGAGAATTGTTTCAGATTTCAGGCAAGTAGTTACTAAAACCAGAAATACACTATAGCTATAAACTGCTCAAGTGTAAATAGACAGCTGAAGTTGAACCAAAGCTCCAAAACTAAATTTAAGTAAAATAAGGTTGAAAGAACTCAGAAACAGGTATCTCCAGCAAAAAGAATCTAGGGGAGAAAAGTAGAGAAGATAACCCAAAAGCAGAGAGATAAGACTTACAGGTGTGAAAATACTTTGCATGAAAACAAAATGTGAAGTGTGGGGAAAGATTTAAGAGGTTGTGAGAGGGTGATGAAAGGCAAATGGCAGATCCCAGTAGTTAAAACTTTTTCTTATGACAGTAATGTATCCTGACACTCCAGACAGGAGAAGTGAGTTGAAGGTAACAAATTCCAACACTGTGAAAATAACACACAATTTGTAAACTGTAGATTATGGAGATTAATGACAGTTAAAAGAATACTGAAGATCTATATTTTTCACCTTAAAATTTGATGAAAATAGTAATTAAGAGGAAGAATAATTAAGAGAAGAAGTGACAAATGAAGGTGAGAATTTTTTCATTATTATTCCTAATAAGTTTAGTTTTTAATGAAAATAAATGTGTATGTGAGAAACTGAAGTGAATAAAAGAGGAGAAAAAAGCTGTATGAACAGGCTAGGTTGAGGAGAGGGTTTCAAGCAAGTCAGGGGAGGGAAGGTGAAGCCTTTTCAGTACTAAAAGTTTCTTAAAGTTTCTGTCTCAGTAACTGAACAAAACTCTGGACAGAAACATCTGGACAAAGAAGACAACACTTGTGTCAGCAAACAGAGCAAGAAGATGTAAGAACTGTGGAAGCCTGCCAGTATTTTCTGTGCCCATGGAAAAAGACAGCTACAGCCTATGACTCAGTGAATTATCCTCATGAATCAAATTCAATGAACGAATCAAATCCTGACATACCTGACATAATACAGCATTAACACATTAAGTGAAGATACCATAAGCACATCTGACAATTAGGAATAGGGGCATGATGATAGTTACACTGCAATAACCCAGTTTAACAAGTTAACATAGTTATGTAATGAAATTACACATTAAGTAAAAAGGAGCAAAAAATACTGAGATAAGGCGAGATTTTTTTTCCCTAAATTTAAGTTTGGAACTATGTTGAATATTAACACACAAAAACCTCAAATCTTCTTATAGCTCAGGCCATGTTTAGATTTTTGCCTGCTATCACATTCAACTATAAAGGCATTCAAATACACAATTAAAAACACAGTTGATGTGTTGGGGAGAAAATTATGGAGATTCACAGCTGGGGTGAAAATCATAAGAAACTAGCAAGATTTACTGCCCCCAGGCACAGTATTAGGACTGTCAATGGAAAAACTCAATCAGAAATCAAAAAGGTCTTAACTGTCACCAAATCGTCACCTTCAGGAGAGTGGGACACAGGAAATCTACTTTTGTAACCAGATATCATTCTCAGACCATTTATTAATGATAGGGATTATTTTCTTTTTCTCACAATGACTGTATGAAATAGTGATAATGACAAGAAAGATAAAAGCAATGCTTACTAGTGAGAGGATTGAGACGTTGTCATCTGGAGTTATAAAAACTGTAGATTGTGGGGTTTTTCATTTGAGGTAGGAATTGAGGTATAAATTAAATTATTAGCAAAAAAACCCCCCTAAACAAAAATGTTTTACAGTTTTTGACTTACGTTAGAATTTCTTGACTCAGTGACTGACAGGAGCTTTAAGCATCTATCTTATCTCTCTCTCTGTAATGCCATAATATAAAAATTTCATTTTTCTCCTATAGCTTAAAATTTCCAATTTTTATCAAAAGTCAAAATTAATTTTTGCTGTGTGTACTTTTCCAGCGTTTTTTTGTTTGTTTGTTTGTTTTTTGTTTGTTTGTAGGGTTTTTTGGTCTGTTTTGTTTTGTTTTTCAGAAATAAAGCTATGTATTACAATACTGCCTTAATCAGGATAAGTGCAGTCTAGGTAACTGGGTTCTGTGTTTTGTTTAGCTGGATGTACCATCAATGATTAAGTCAAATTCCAGATTCTCAGAAATTGAGTGGTTTCTTCATACAGCAACTTTGCTTGAGAACAAATATGCTTCTATTTAAAGCAACAATAATATTTTAATTATTTTTTTACCAAACTCAGGAAATTAAGTATTGCTATATCTCACCTACTACCTTTGAATTTGAACTAACTGAGAAATAATGAATTATGGGAAAAAAAGTTGAGTTTCTTCGTTGAGTGTGGGAAGGTCATTCTTTCCTTTCTTCCTATGGACACAAATCTGGCCAGATTAAGAAAACTTTTGAATATATAAATATTCAAAAGTGAAGAGTGAAAACATGTTGCAGGTGCTCACTCAAAGATAGAATATATACTCAAGACACCTTAATTAAAATCTTGACGAATCTAGAGAAGAAGCAGCTGGATTAATTTAGATTATTCACATACACAGAGACAGATAATTTAAAAAATATATAATTGCAGTATGTCTCCCTGCTCAAAAGCCCCACCTACCTGTGGATCTGGTACATTTTTTATCTATCATCTCTAGGATGCCAAGTACCTAGGAACTAGGACTTGTATCTTTCAAAGTGTCAACACTAAGGAGCGTGACCAGCTGAGAGTGCATAAGCAGCATCCATTTACAATTCATAGATGGATCACCACCCACACCACTCCCACTTTTCTTGGAGGGGTGGGGGGGTGTCTTTTTTGTTTTCAGACAAAACATGGAAAGGATAATACACGCTGCAATGTTTTGCTATGGTATTTTTCTTCTTTTCTCCTTCTTTCATTAAATTAGCAACTGCTAATACTTAAAATGAATTTAGAGATCCATATGTTTAACAAATGTAGCATTTATATCCCTGCAACTGCCTTCAGGCAGGGGAATAGCTTGTGCATAATAAAGTCAATTGGTTCCTGCTTGTTTCCTGTCAACACCAAGGGAAACCAAGAGAGAGTAGGAGGAATTGAAAACAACTCAGAAATTAAAGCAAAAACTTCTTGCCTGTATTGGACAGTCTGTCTTTTTGCCCCCACTATCAAAAATCAACTTTCCTTGAGTATTGCTGAACTCTGTCAAAAAGATTTTGTGTTATCTGATTTATTGGCCTCAGCAAAGCTTACAAGTCCCTGAGTTCCAACATTATAAAATTTCTACTGTCTTTAGCTTCATGGATTGCAAATCCAAAAGATATCTTCCTGTCCACATAATCTGTAAACTAGATGGCAATACTTCCCACAGATGTTGATATTGAGATGATTTTACTATAGTTAGTGAGAGAGGATGAACTTGCTTTTTCATGATTTATAGTTATTAAACCCATTCATCAAGTCAAAAATAAATCTGTAGAAAAGCTGGAAAATGTCCATAGCTATATTAGCAACACTCCTATTTCATAGTCTCAGCTGTGGAAATTCAGCTGTGCTCCCTTGGCATCCTGAACTTGCTCCAAGCAGACCAACAGAGCATATTTGGCATATAGTTCCAGATCTTAAGGCTTGTTCTGACTACAAACACATTGCAGAGTACACAATTGGGCAGGACATGCACCTTAAAACAAAGGTTACAATGTCATCAGCTGACATAAAAGTTCAATTTAAGAAAATGCAAAAACATACACCCCAAAATTGCCTCAGAGCCTACATCTTACAGGTAAACAGAGTTTTTTATGCCTGACTGGCTGTAAACAGTAGGATTCATTCCTGTAAACAGTAAGATTCATTCCATCTTTGGAATAATAAAGTGTATGAAACTTATTTTTTCATTTAATTACACTTGATTTACAGAATAATTCATAAGTACTGGAATGATAAAAATTATCTTCCTCTTCCCCAAAGACTTATTAATAAATGTAGGTATTATCCTTCTTCTGATGATTGACTACAAACTCTTGAAATAGCTGTTAAAACATCTGTGGGAAAGAAGGACAGAAAGGACTTCAAATTTTCTATGAAAAAAAGCTATTCTTTAAAATGTAGGTGCTTTTACAATCTCAGTAGTTACTATCACTGACTATTTCCCCAGACTTCCCAAGTTTTGACTAGAAAGACATGTTCCAAGCAAACTAAACTATGTTTGCATCTTTCCTTCTCCAGCTGGGTTAAAGATTTTAAGAGTCCAAATCAAGCAAAGTCAAGTTCAGTTGATGTTGCTAATGAAGAGCACCTAGTAAGAGTACCCTAAAAACCAAATTCTATTGTGATTACCAATTAGGTGCTACATCTCTGTGTTCACATAGGAATACAGTAAATATTAAGGCTTTGCCCTGCACTGAGAGCCATGCAAGGAGAGTGTTGCTTCCTGGCAGAAATCAATAGGAAACTAAAAGAAAACATCGGACTGCCAAGATTTGTGTCATGGAAGCTAAACTGATTAGCCTAAATTTACAAAGATCAAAAATCTCATTAGTTTCAATAATCACATTACTAAGAGAGCAATCACTTCCAAAACTGTAATTTAGGAATATAGTAGCATGGATAATGAACACATAGCTGTATAATATATGTAAAACATCTTTTTCTCTAGATACGTGAAAAAATTTCATGTCATGTCAGCTGTTTATCGCTGGTTTCTCTATCTGACTAGCTACAGGCAAGCAGCAGCGCCATGTTTCATTTCCCAGACAGAGGATCAAGAAAGGGGATATCACTGTCATTTTTATTCCAGCTGTGAGAAGACAGAATGCTGTGGTGTTTCTCCTGAGTGACAGATGAGTGAAGAAGTCAACCAACTGTGTCCCATGGTTCAGGTTATTTCCTTCAGAGAATATCAGAATAAAATTGAAAAATAAGTTCTTGCTATAGAGCTGTCATAAAATAATTCAAAAATCCTATATAACAGCTATCATTCTTTCTTAAAATTGGAAAGCCAAGCATCCTTCTTTGACACAGGCTGGTTCTCAGACTATCTGAAATTCCTATTTGTTCCTGTTGCAACTTTCCTACTTAATTCAAACGTATTTGTGCTTGTTCTTCCTCTCAGAAGTTTCCCTCATCTTGAAAGAACATCCTTCCGCTATGTTACTTTCATTTCCTATTGGACTTAGTTCTATATTAAGCTGAAAGGTAACAACAACAAAATGAAAGGTAAAAAAAATCAAGAATATTGATTTATGACGTAAAAGCAAGTTCCTGTGCCAACACTAGAAAATATTTTTGTAAAATTAATTGTTTGTTGCTTCCCCCACCTCCACCCCTGAGGATTAAACTTGCTGAAAGCTGAAGTTTTTAAGGCTTAAAAAACTGTTTTCTTTCAGAAGGAAGGAAAGAAGAGTCAGGACTCCACAGCCAAAGAAAGAAAATAAAAAAAGGGGAAACGATTCCCTGCATGAGAGAAAGAAAACGAAACATTCAGAGTGTGCCCTGCCATTTTCTGAATGAAACTTGATCTTGGGGTGGGGTGGGGGAAGAAGAGCAGAAGTGGGGAAATAAAATAGTGCAGTTAATTGGGAGCACATAAATGTTGCTGAGGTTTTATGTGGCTGTCTGATATTCATTAATGTCACCTGCCTTTGCACAACATGAGAAACATAAGAATAGGGATGTGACAGCCACAGCCACTCTCAGCCATAGCACAGCTCTCCTGCAGCTACAAAGATGAGATACATGCAAGATGTTCACGAAATCCATTCATATCCTGGAATAGTTGTGATTAGAGTTTCTTTTCCTGTTATTGGGATGTATCAAAAAGAAAAATATCCACATCCCAATATTTCAAATTCAAGGTATAATCTGGTATCTATTTCAATCATTTGCTTACTCCGAATCAAGAAAAATATGAAAAAACTTTTGATGCTAGTATTTTGTCAAAAGGACCTAGGTGAACAGCAGAAGTGGGGCTGCTTCCATCCTGGCTGTTGTGCTCAGGGTGAGGTGCAATCACTTGAACAGAGGTGGGGATTGCTTTCCTAAAAGCAATCAAAAATTCACACTAGGGAAAAAATCTGGTGTGCCATGTAAGGATGATAAAGTAGATATTTCACTTTGAAATTCAACTTCAGGTTGCTCCTGAAAAGATTAGCCTCTGTGCCCAGCTGCATGTTCCCACCTCTGCTATATCTGCTCTAGGAGTCATGAACTAAACGAACCCGAGCGCCAGACAAGCACTGAATTCAAAGCAAGGGGGAAAAGAAGATGGTGTATCAGAATAGGAAGAGAGTAGAAAAGCAAAAGAGCCCTCCTTAGAGAGAACTGATAGCTAAATTAGATTAGGTATATTGAGAAAAAGCAGTCTGAGATTCACAGGAAGGAGATAGCCTGTGGGGAAAAATGTTGGTTGAAGGATTTCTGTGTTAAGTAGGAGTAAGAAAAAAAAAACATTTGAAAGTTAACAGAAAGTGAGACCTATTTTTTATGAGCAGCTGGAAGACAGAACAGTGTTCTTGAAATCTGGGAAGCCATTGAAAGTAGTAGGAACAAAAACCAGTGTAGTAGCGAAAGATTCCCACAGTAAAGCTACATATATATAGGGCTATTTTCCACCCATTGATTTTACTATCATGTACTCATTCTAATAAAAACTTTTATTTAAGATTTGAATGCCTTTTTACTGGTTTTGTAGTACTGGCTAGAAGGGAAAACAGCCCTATTCCTCAGATCTGATATATACTTGATTCTGATAGAGTGCCTTAGCATGGATGCATAAATATGCATGATCTAATTTTAACAGTTCATCTGAAGCTGGGCAGACAATTTTACCATATAAAGGTCTCAAATCAAAAGTTTTAAAAACAGCTAGTAGGTTTGAATGTTCAGTGTAGCCGCACTGAAGCTAACCTTCTGAGAAAAAAAGAATCTAACTTTTCTCTAAAAAATGTGTCCTTTGCAACTAACCACCTCTGAGATCAAAACACCAAAATTAAAATTGTTTTGGAGTCAGTAGCATTTTTACTATTTTCTTCTTAAAAGATGGTCTGCTAAAAACTAGATCACTAATACAAGTATTCATCTGACAATTCTTAGAAATCTACTTTGTTTTTCTGTAAATAACAAATTGAGGCTGATAACAACTCAAGATGCAACACAGTGAGAATGAAAATATTTTGCCCTCTGATTAGTATTAAGTTCCTCTATGATTGCTCTTAAGTGCCCTTAATAATCAACTAATGTATTTATTAGAAATAAAAATATCCAGCTTGCATATCTGTATTAATGGAAATCTAGATGTAAGTCTAACCACTGTGCATGCCATATTTTTATTAGCTGACCTTCATGTACTTAATTACCACATTCATTATGTATCTTAATCACTTTTTTTCAGTTCTCTTCAAGTCCTAACATTAAGTATTTAATCATGAATACATTTGAAATTTGCATATAGACCATACATTTATTCCTAATATTGCAATGAGACTCTGTTGTTTATTTCTGTGTTACCTTCAAATGACCACACACAGAACTCTTAGGAAGCTCATCAGGATGTCAAACTCCAACCCACAACATTGCCTGTAGCTACCCCATGAAAAAAGATAAACTCTTCCTTGGGGAACACCACAGTAGATGCATTTATTTTGCCTTTCAGAAAGCTCTAGAAGAGCAGGAATTCCTGTTTCTCACTCCAAAATGAGAAAATTCTGTATTGCCTCAATGTAGTTGCTCCAATTATCGATACCCCTTTGTCCTCTGCAATCTCCAGAAATGCACTTGATGTTCCATGCAAAATAATGAAGGTGTATATACGTATCACTACATCATAAAATAAAAATTTGTCCTTTATAATAGAAGTTTGACTTCTAACACTAATTTACCAGAGTTTTTTTTGCTGCTTTAAGAAGTTCACAGAAAAATTACAAAATTAGAATCTGTACCAAACTAAATAAATAATTTGAACATCTGATGGATGATGAACAGTTTTGGCTGCCTAAAGGAAAAAAAAAAGTATTAAGTTATATATCTTGTGTAATAAAGTATTTCAGCCTGGAGAAAATATATGAGAAAAGAGTCACAGCAGGCCTCCAAAGCTTTGAAGTTAACAGTTCACAGTAGAAGAGCAAGGCAAAAAAATGAAGTTATATGACTGTCATGATGATGTTAAAAAATATCTTTAGCAGACAAATAATGAACAAGGTATGAAAGACCTTAAATTAAGTCACATCAGCTCTGGATCTGACATCCTGAGCAAATAAAATTTGCAAATCCATCTCAAAATAATCTTCAAATTGTTTCTGAGATATTTTTTGTTTGCTTCTGACTCTGGTTTTTTCATTGTTGCTTACTGAAGAACTTAAAATCATTTAGCATTTTAAATGGTATATCACAAGAGAGTGACAAACTTGAATCTGTTCTGTGTGCAATATGGTTTTGCAGAAACCCTGACCCTGAAGAATCATCCAGGTCCTGTGGGATTCTGACACTCTTTGGTTTCCTGCTCATATAGTCCAGGTTGCTGTTGTCTTTCTCTGCTACCAGGGCGCTCCTGGTTCATCCTCAGCTCTGTTTGCCAAGGCCTCAAAAGCTTTTCCTGCAGAGCTTCTCATCACATTCTGTACCCAGCCTGTATCTTTGCAAAAAAGTTCATCCTCCCTTGGTGAAGGAATTTGCATTTGACTCTATTGGTTTTACAAGATTCCTGTTCCTCATTCATCCACTTTTCTAGGTCCCTCTGCCTCAAGTAAATTAGGTTATCTCAGTCTGATGTCAGCTGCAAACTGGACTGAGAGCATACAATGGATTCTAGTTGCTTCTTCCAAGTCATTAATAAAGAGGTAAACCAAGTCATATGCCAAAATAAGACCCCTGTGGTATTCCACTTATCAGCCTGAAGATTGAGTGAGCCTCATTAACCATGGAGCTTCATCATTACATCTATTTTTTACCCATCTATTTGCCTATCCATACAGACTGTGACATCTCAGTTTGGATTTAATTTTGTGGCAGAACTTGTCAAAAATTGCTCTTTACACTATCATATGGTTCTCTCCTCATGCACAAATCCAGTCTTCTGACCCTCAGGTCTAATGACACCGGTTAGACATGATTTACCTTTCGGTAAGTTATGCTGACTGCACTCAAACACTGCCTTCTCCTTTATGTCCCTAGAAATGTGCTCCAAGGGGATTTGTTCTAGAATTTTCCTCGGTAACAAGGCAAGTTTTTAGACTCACCTTGAGACTGTTTTACTTCTAATCTTTTTAAAGATGCATTTTTGAACATTTCCCTTTCTCCAGTTGCTGGAGCCCAACCTCCATGATTTTTCAGATATGATGGGGAGTAGCCTTGTGAGGACATGCCTTTGCCTACAGTCTGTCAGGTCCCATGGACCTGTATGAGTCAAGCCATCTCCAGCAATCCTGGACTTGGCTCTCATTCACTACTGCTTGTTCTTCTCTTGGAACCATTTCTTTGGCCAGGGCAGAGATCTTATTGGCAAAGACCCAGGCAAAGAACACTTTGAATACTTCAGACCTGTCTGCGTTCACTACCAATAAATCCCCAGCTTCATTCAGCTGTGTCTGCGTTTTCCTTTTTCAGATTTTCACTACTAATGTACCAGTTGAAGCTCCTTAGGGCCCTTCATGTACCTTCCAAGCTACCTCTGTCACTGAGAGTTGTCTTTCCTAATACCATCTGTACATGGTATGGTAATGTTTCTAAGTTCTCCTTTGTAGTATGTCACTGCTTCTACCACAATGATAAAAAAAATGAAAAGTGCATAATTTTGCTTGATTTAAATGTCAAGAGAACCATGTTGTGTCTCTGCTGTTCTATGGAATTTTGTACCATAAAAAGAACAGTGGTTTCATTGCTTTTCATCTCTAGATAATGTTCAAGGTAAGTGTATTTATATGACATTATATGTTTTATAGTTAATAAATTGGACACCATGAACGAGCTGTACAATCTGTAGTGCTTCCAATTTTAATACATGAGTACCTTACCTTTACTAGTAAAAATATCTCTCTACTTTTTATCTTAAAATATATTTTATCATTTCAACATAAAGAAATCTCAGTCAGATCTGTCATATCTCCAACAATGACAAAAAGCTGATTTTATACAAAATGGAAAGTTGGATAATTTAAAATATGGGTGTTATTTTTTCCATTGAGTATAACCTGTTGAACCCAATGCTGTAATGCTAAGCGTTTAACAAGATTTAAAAAAAGGACTGACTGAATCTAAACACAAACTTCTATAATATAATTATATATAATTAGAAGTATATGTTATTATGCATATAAGTCTTTCAACTTTAAAATCCATTGTTGAACATTCAGAGTTGAAAAACTGTCTTATAATCAGATTATAATGTAATTATGGATTCTGAGACCAGTTAAATATCAAAGAGAAAGTAGTAACTTGATAGAATAGACCGTTAGTCAAATTTAGTATGCAGCTTTTTTGGGTTCCTTGAAATATAGAGAATTTGCATTTAATACTTACATTAGTTTTACGTGGACATTAAGCAGCTTCAACAAAGCAGGAATCAAATCCCTCTTTTGATGGCAATTTACAAGAGAGAACATTGCTTTCATGAATATCAGATAATTTATAATCCCTGTTGCTACTCTCAACAAAATCCATGTTTATAAGCAACAGCACCTTCCTTATGAGGAAAGATAATTATTTCTTGTTGGAGGGAACAGATTTCTCATCAAATGTGAATCAAGGAAGTTTAAGTAGAAAACAATGGCAAGTTGGAAAAGAAATTTTAAAGGCTTTTGAAATGTTATATCTACATAATTGGTTTAAGTGATTGAAGTAAAAGTCTTTAATATCCTAGCTGTGATGCTCTGTGGAAGTGTTCATGAAAATTAGCATATCTCATTTCACACTCTTTTTTTCTTCAACCAAAATAGCGAAATTTTTTTTTTTTTTTGTTCAAAGAAACTATGATTTCATAGCACCTGGAGTAGACCTTTCTGTCATGAAAGACGAGAGAGTATTGATATGTAAAACTCAAATCCAGAATTGGCTAATTGGGCATTTACAATGTAAATTTGTGAAAGAAACCACTTTTAATGAAGTGAAACTTTCTGAGAAATCTGAAAGGCTTCCCATCCAGCTTCTCCACGAACCAAAGATTTTTCAATATAAAGCAAAGAGAGCCCCTCAGCCACTGGAATAACCCTAGAGGCTGGAGAAGTTTTTTGAAGTACAGACTTGCATATAAAAGCTCCCAGCAAAAATTTGTTACCAGAACTAACATTTCTGTTGAATTCTTTCAATTTACTTTAAATACTTAAGTAGCCAGTGGGACTGAGACTTGAACTTTGATCTCCCTGATTCTAAATCACTATCTTACCTACTAGAATTTTTTTGGTTTTATTCTTCCCATTCCACACCTGGAAAATAAGGGACTTTAAAATTAAAATTCTGTACGACTGTGTTATGTTGATAAATAAGTCTCTTATTCTTTAGTGTACAGAGTCCCCAGGGATATAAGCAGTTAAAATTATCATTGTTATTTATTTCCTTTTAAAATAAGATTGCTAATAAATAGATTTCAGTTTTTTTTCATGTATACTATGACAATTCTGAAAAAATTGGTGGTAAGGTGCATTTCTTGGTGATTAATCTTCTTAAAATGCAAAGCCAAAACAATCAAACAGCATGTAAATATGAAGCATTTTACAACTCTCAAGCACTACTTCTTATTCATAGGGCACAGCGGATAAACAGGATCTTAAAAAACTGAATTACTGCCATAGAATATTCTTCTCCACTATTTCTAAAGAATGTTTCTTCTCAAAATAATCATAGTATCTAGTGCCAGCACAATATCTACAGCTGCACCTGTTAGATGCTTCTTCTCTCCCTGAAAGCACTTTAGATTTATATGTGTAGCATGACCAAGACTGCAAATATTAATTAATCTTTACAGCTAGTGACTGAATGAGTCTGACTGGCACATACAGTCCTGACAAACAGAAACATTGTGGCAGATAGCTTCACAGGATTTGTTTGGCAAAAGCTTTTCAGGCATGCATAACATTTGAATACTACTTCAGTAGAGACTGAAAGGCATTGTTTCACCAAAATTTTGGTATTTATTACACTGAGTAATCAAAGCACACATTTTAAAGAGATTTATATTTTGCAATGTTTATATATATATATATATATATATATTTAATGTACATCTTTTGTTTATTTAATTATCAGTTGGACACATAGAAAATATCAGTCTCCCAGATATATAAAAAAACAAAACATATTGGTGGCATTTGTGGAAAATGGGGGAGTTATTGTATTATATATATTTATGAAAGTCATGGGTACTTCTGTTACATTTCTGAGCTAGTTAAGACTGTCTGTAGAGGCAAGCATTAGAGAAAGAAAGCGTTAAGAAAAGGAATAGAAAGTAATTGGAAGAACGGATTCAAATCTAAGCTCGGCAAATAAATTATGCCAAAATTTTAAGATTCAAGGGGCACATTCCTGCTGAATATATGCTTGTGGACAATGTAAAAAAGAAAATACTTTTGAAGTAGTAGAGAAGAAGTTCTTTTCTGCCTAATTTAGGGTTCTAAAAATTATTTCCATCTTGAAAACATATCAGTGAGCAGTAGGAATGAAGTTCACACATGATAAAAAGGCACTATGTCCATGTGCAAGGAAAAATTACAAAATCTAAAAGGTTCCAAAACCTTAATAGCTTTACTTAGTCACAGAAAATTATTTTACCATCAAAAACATTTTGAGGATGATCTTTTTAACTATATATCTGTGACAAAGTTGCAACTACCTCATCATGCTGCCCTGCAAAAGAATGATAAAAACCATGGCAAAGACCAACAGGTTTCAAACTTGAGCTCTTTACGCCATAACAGCTTTTGATGCAGGTAATGGAGATATGCCAATGTTATTGTCATTTGGATCTTACTTATCTGAAGAATAGATCAATTTGCACAATTTTGTGGGGGCAGAACCCTTTGTCTATGCTTTGTATCACTGGATTCACAAGCAGGGAAAGAGTAGTTGGTGCACACCTATTCTAGAAAGTACTGTGGTTTAAGAAATTAACAGCTTCAGCTTAAGAAATTAACATTCATTGGGTCATTAAATGTAGATGTGCTTCAATTTTGAATTATTACAGAGTATGGTATCATAAAATTATATGGAAATTTATCTAACTCTTCAAACCAAGCAAGAATATAGGAAAAAATTAAAATTAGTGTAATTTAAATTTTCTCAAATTTTCTCTTACCTAGAATCAAATTTTACAATGCCTTTAGAATTTATTTACAATACTAATTTATCGATGCTCTGAAGATATTGGTTTTTATATAAAATTACTGAAATAAGTGGTGAGTGCTCTGCAGCTGCAGCGAAAAACCTGGACTGGGAGCTATTTGTCACCTCTAAGACTTGGATGAATTCATGCACTGTGAACATCAACACTCTGGAAAGTTGTCCATACTAGTTTTCTGGTAACTCAACATTAAAATCAGCAGGCGCTGACTGTAGTAAGTTCTCTGTTATGTTGCAAGCTCATTAAATAGCGCTCTAAATCACAATTAAACCTTCTGTGGTACTAATCTCCCAATCTGCTGATTGCACTCACTAAATTATTGAGCTGCTGAAAGTAAAAAAAAATAGAAAAACAAGTAACTCAGACATTAAATGTACTTTGGACACAAGTAAAAGACTTATGCCACCTTGAGAAAAAAAAAAAAAAGAAATTAATTGACTTTTGCTAAGAAACCACCTTGGCTTCTGTTTGGATCATTAGTTAGTTTCAAAGTCAGGAATGGGCCTAAAATTGCTCCATGTCTTCCTAAAGCTTACAATCAGAGAGTAGAGATGGCCTCAAAACTACAGTGCTCTTATCTCAATGTCCAAAGGGCACAGTAGTGGCCTTGTTTCCAATGCTCTTTTGTTAGCTTTTGCTGGTCTCTCTCTATTCATCATTTCTCTGTCTTGTTTAATACTTTTTCCTGCTAACCCTTGTCAATACCTCTTTTTTGTGTCCTCTACCATTGATTGACCTTGATCCATCTATAAGAGCATGACATGATGAAAACATAACTGTTCACAAAGAGGCAAGAAGATTTGTAACAGGTACTCAGTCTTATAGATAAAGAAACTGTTCATTCCAAGAAAAGAATTCTCTTCATCCATTCTGCGAAAAGAACCATAAATAACAGTCTTTGGAAAAACAGTTAACAAACCTGCTGGCCCTGTTTGTGCCTCTCCATTCTCCACACCATATAACCAGTGCCTGTGCATTTAAATAAAGCTCATTTCTTAGATTTTTGGATGAATCCCCCTCCTAACATTCATTCTTGTCAGAAAAAACCCCAAACCAACTGGGTAGTAGGCTACAGTTACACTTGCTCATTCCACAGAACGACGTTAAATCTGGCTACGTTAAATACATTCAGACTGTGTTTTGAGAACTAACAAATTTCCTGTACAGAACTCAGTCTATGGTAAAAAAACCTGTTTTATATGCAGGCAGATGGTTGCTCAGTTGTGATGAATGTCATAGTTGGCGCTGCTGCGTGGGAACTACTGCTTTAGTATTGCAGGCCAACCCAGGAGAGCGGGCACTTATCCCTTTGATGGTAATACCAGTGAACGTATGCATGAATGTATGAATGCAAGTGCCTGAATAGCTGCATTGAAAAATCAGTGTCTTTGACTTTTGATGAGAATGTGAGTCAGCTATAGGAGACAGAAAATTATCTTCTTCTTGCCTGCAGATTGTCAAAAAACCATAAACATGTTAGTCAAGAATCAAGACTGCATCATTTTAAGTAAGATTCACTACCAAACACAAGGTAGGTTACTCCTATGTATGTTTTGAAGGCTTTCAACTTTTCTGAATTCTCACTAACTATATGTTGGCCCTTGCCATAATGATGCTGACAAGTTTTAAGTTATTTCAAGCGGCATGTTTTCCACGATATATAGAAAGGAAAATATAAATTTTGCCCCTTATTATATGAAGTATCCAAATACCTATCGTGCATATTAGATATTTGCCTTTAAAATATTGTTTATTCCTTTAAAATGCTGTTTGAAGTGTGGCCTCAATCAAAACTCTAAAATTTGGTTATATTAAAAATTGCAAAAATGATACAAGTTCTTTCATCCTTAATGAAACTTACAGAAATAATTTTATACGAATTTGTTGAAAGAAAGGCTCATGTGCCAGCAGTGAAAATTTCTTTTAATAGGTAAGTTGGAAGAAGCCCTTCTTGAACCAAAGGGATATGAAATGTAAATGCTGGCAAACCCTTGTCTAAAGCATTGAAAATTATGAAACTCTAATATGACACTAATCATCCTATCACTCTTCAAAAATAATGGTCCCAAAATTAAATATGATAACTGGGAAGCCCACTTCAACATTAGTCAATAAACTAATAAGCTTGTTAAAAGAAAATGATTACTTGGCTGCAGTATTTGAAGAACATCTATTTATTTTGAAATCCTCTGAAATGCAAGAGAAAAAAAACTGAATAAATCTTAGCACAGGAATAAACTTTCCCTCTTGGATCTCTTGATTAATTAATGTTTAGTATGCTCTTATATGTGAGGCCAAACAGCTGAATGCTTAGAAATCAAGAAAAGAGAATCATAAGCCTCTGAATCATAATTCTCCGAACTTCCATAATAAATAGAGATTTTCTTGTCATATTCATATGCTACATGAAAAAAGTTATTAAATTAGAAATTACATCTCTCTCAACCACTACGCTTCTAGCTGCTTGAGCAAACTTGGAGTTCATGTCTGGGTTGGGGGCCTGGCCTGGTGAGTCTAAGCCAGAGGTTAGCTACTTGTTCTTGGTTTAATTGTGAGAGAAAATACTTTGGGGAAAACTTCCTCCATATATCAAAACCTTTAATTAGCAAGCATGTAACACCAGGACTGATCAGATAACTCCACATTCCACGAAGGGTTAGTAGATATTTCAGTAGATGTTTTTCTGCTTCTGAATAAATATGACAATAACATGGGCTAAAATGTTAGTACCAATTTCAATTTTAAAGCCCACAGACTCAAAAAAATTGTCCCTTAAAAAAAACCAAAAACAAAAACAAAAATCTAGAAGAACAATAAGGCATTTTCTGAACAAAAATAATGAATCAAATTAATTTTTGCTTGTTAGCTGTTAAGACTGCATCATAAATTACTTTCTCTCTGGACATCAGGGAATCCAGGAGGGGAAGAAGAGGAGGATTGAGAGAAACTGCCTCTGGTGACTGTCTCATAAGCACAAACTCCTGCTCAAGCTTATTGCCAGAGGCTCCTAAACCAAATCAATACAGAAAGAAACAGTTTTACAGTTAATGATAACACCATAAGGTACCTCACACTCAGATTATCTGGCATACAAGAGACTTTTGCTGGACAGAATGTTTCTGAGAGGATGGATTGACTATTGTCTACCTGTGGAGTTGTAACTTTTGTGTCATTACAGTATATACTTCCTGAACACCAGAATTTTATGCAATACAGGGCTAACACTAGAACAGCATTTTGGAAAAGCTCTGCAGAACTAGACTGACTGCTTCCTGCAGAATAAATTAAATGTAGAAATTTAGGTAATTATTCTTAGGCGCTGTGAGCTTTTTTCAAGCTATAGCAAACAGAATATTGCTAAATTCTTTAGAGAGCCTGGAGCAGGCAATTTGTTAGGTGTGCTTTATATTAATTTTGTTTGCTAAGATTATAGAGATATAAAGCAGTGACACATCATTCTTAGTCTGTGAGGGATTCAATTACAGCAATTATGTCTAGACCAGAAAAGAGAACCACCTACTTATCACACCCTATTCAGAAAAGGAAATCTGCAACAAACCTGTCAAAGGTGTGTCATGACATAGAGTGAAAGAACAACTAAGTACCCCATTCCTAAATTAAAATTCATCTTTCCATCAGCAGTAAGCCCACACTTTGAAAGAAATATCACTCTTTCTCCAATCATAGCCACAGTCCTCTCTAAAAAATATTTCCAAGGTGCATCAGCAAAGAGACAGTGGAAATTTTACTTTCTTTACATACTTGTGTAGTCCTCTGGGAATATAAGCAAGAAAAATATTCCTCTAGAAATAGAAAATTTCATGCTAAAGAGGAAGAAAAAATTCTGTTCTTCTGTAAGAGGATGGAAATTATGGAAAATTATTCTGAATTTTTCTTGTATCATGTTAGAAACTGAAATCTACTGATAGAAGTTATTTCAGGTCATGGTGTCTAATCAATATGGAAGATAAGAAAGTCTGGTCTCCTAAATTAATTGAAAAGTATAACTTCAGAACACTGATTTGTTTCATGTAGCTTGTTTCTTCTCCATTTATTTTACCTAAATATTTTCTTTCTGAATTTTTACTTTCCTGTAGGGTGAACAGTGGAGTGGGTCTTCCCCTAAACCGGAGTAGTAAGAAAAGCAATAGTCTGTTAAAATTTTCAAGTCTATTAAATCATCACAGTTCATACCACTGGGTGTAGGTGCTGTGTGGTTGTCAGAGTCAGTGGAAATGAAGAAAAATTTTCTATGAAAGTCAAGTAATGTAACCAAATATAGTCTGCTTTTTCTTCTGGGGGCTGTAAGTTAACTAAAACAGCTATTGTGTTGTGTCAAGAAAGACATCAGTTTCATATTTATAGGCTGAGTAAATAGTACAGTGCACTTAGGGCTCTCAAATATAACAAATTGCGTCCTAATATCCATATCCCAGTTTATGATTGAAAACTCTATCCCATTTCTTTATTCCCACTATTTTAGCCTGACAGTGAAGGATGAAACTCTACCAACTAGCAAGGAATAAAAAGTGCTACATCGGGTATAATGTGCTTAAGAGAGAAGCTCTGTACTAAGGCTCAGAATTTTGCATGGTTTCAAGAACATAAACAGGCAGATAAAATATTAGCCCTTCTGTGAACACCTCAAAAATTGCAGCTAATGTAACATACATATCATTTGGCTTCTAAAACTATCAGAATTCTCTCTATTGAGATCTTTCAAGCAGCAAAAGCAGTGATCTTAGTCTGAGTCCTAGATTAACTTAGAGATCCAGAAGCCAAATTATTAAGCAGAGTGGGGCCAGGTGGTAGCAGATGGGGCCAGATTCTAAAGAAAGATTTTTCAGAATGCTCAGGAGAAAGGTTAAAAGTGGGCATTACTACTCAGCCAGGCGAAATGGTGTACAAGATGTGTAGGGTCAAAAGTGACAAAGAAACTGAGCTTGCACAGTTGTATAGAGGACCAGACCTATGCATGTTTTGTCTCAAACATTCTGAGTATTGCTGCAGGAAAAGTGGTCAGAGGAGAGGGTCCTGAGACGTGGGGCAGAGGTGTTCTGAGCCAACATCCTGCTCCACCTGGAGGCTTGTGCTTAGTGTTGTCCTCCCCTCCCTGCCCATTCACTTCCTGAAGAAGGGCTGTCTGTGCTTGTGTGAACAAATACCTGAAAAGTCTAATTTACATCAGAGTTGTGCACCAGGTAAACTAAAAAGGGAGTAGATTGGCCCACTTCTCTCTCTTTTCTCTCTCTTTTTATTAGGCTCTGCTTCTCCCCCTTTTCCCTCTGTTTCCTCTGTCCCTCTGTCTCTTTTTCTCTTGCTTTCTCCTCTCTTTCTCTTTGTTTCCTCTGTCTTGTAAATCCAGCTCCAAACCATTCAGGAAGCACTAAATAATTGAAATCTAAGGACTGGTGATACTCTTTGTTTCCTTCACGTGCTTTCCCTTGGCAGAAATAGCATAAGAGCCCTGACATGTGGTGCAGGGTCTGTTCAGCCTGGTGAGAATTCATAGTGAACATCTTGGCCCCTAGTTAGGGATCATAACAAGGTGAAGATGGGAAATAATTGTGATCCTAGAACATTCACTGTGCATGGAATTCTAGTTTTCTGAAATTTAAATTTAAAGCTGTTGACACCCCAAAGTGGTTAATAACTTTTATGGCTAGTCTCAATCCCACAGTTATCTAAACACCTAAGAAAGAAAGTTGTTTCCTTGCAAATAGTATAATGATGTCACCACATGATACTTCCTCAAAATATGTAAAATTTCCATAGATGAAGAATCATGATAGTACTTAGTTACAAAAGATGACTAGTCCAATTAAATTAATATAGAAAAAATTTTACTATGTTGACATTATAATGATGAGAGATACCTTATTAAATTTTTTGTTTGTCTCTAGATCAAGGTAACAGCAAAGCCTTTATAGTCCTAAGTGCACTCTCCAGATTATCAAAGAGTAATAATGTTCCAGTGAAAGATTCCAGATCTATCTCAGTGCTGCTATTAAAAGGTTGTTGAGAGGAAGAAATATCTTTCAGGCAGTAGCAATGATCAGGTCAAATAAGTGGAAGGCAATATATAGCATACCAGCATACCAGAATTCTGAAAATTAAAAAGAAGTCTGATGACAAGGGTTGTTTGGATTACATGTTTCAAGGAAAGAAAAGACCAATCAATCTATGAGAGACATTTAATATGCAGGAGATGTTAAGCACAGAGTCTTATGCAGAAGTAGATTTAGGTGCATATAATGAAATTTAGGTATCTGAGGATGGTATTCATCTGCCCTAATTTACTGTTTAAACTTCTAAATTAAAGCTCTATCAGTTTATGGTAGAAGAAATAGGTACTACAAGGGGAAAATTCTCTAATTACCCACATAAAGGGTGGTGATGTCATCTTTAATACCCAAACGAACCTGATGTAAAGAGATTTTTGATAAAAGTTCCCTGTAGATAAAGGAAAGATAAAGGAAAGTGTTCATTTTAATATGCAATTCACTAATTTTAAATATTTGAGTTGTGCTGGTTTAATTATCCTTTCCCTTTTTTTTTTCACAAAAAAAGCAGGATTATACCAAATGCGGCTCAATACAATAAGTATAAGATGTGGAGAGATCTGGCAATATTCAGAACAGAAGACATGAGATTTTAAATCTAAATAAGGTTGTATTTGTGTGCATATCGATTTTCCTTTACCAAGAATAAAATCAGTCATGATACACTCACACTAACAAAAAGTTCAGTTGAGAACTTTAGGTCAGTGAAGTGTCAGCAAATCTGTAAAATTAACTTACTGAGAACATTCACATATGGAGCATTAATTTTTTGTTCAAAAGTTTTATATTTAAAAGATATTACAAAATTAACATTGTTTAGTAATAACTTCACAAAAATCATAAAATTTTATAATAAGACTATATTGCTGTTAGGCTATGACAATGTTTTAGATAAGTCAGGCTTTCTCTATAACCTAGATGTGATCCAATACCATCATGTGCTTTTGTATTGTCATTGTTCATTTCAGTTATATTAATTGCTGTCATAAGATCTTTCCAATAAATATTTTTGCACTTCCAAATGGTTACAAAGCCGATATATTATGTATATCTACCTAAGCAAGATTATCAAGTTCTGAAATATCTTCTTTTCCATTGTAAGCAATAGAAAAGTAAAATGATACTCTTAAATTTGCCCAGAAGCAAATAAAACATTATCCATCAGAGATATCACTAACAATTCTTGCAAGTCCCTAGCAGTTTTTAATCTTATTAATGCTAAATTCTTTCATGAAAAGACTGATGAAATTGCTTCTCACTTGTTTCCATGGAACTGGAAAAACACTTTCCACATTGTAATCCACCAATATTTTTAACATACTAATTTATTTCTATCCCTGCTGCTCATTACAAAACTCCTTATTCAGAGTATGGATCTTCCTTTCATTGCTTCTCTATGTTGTGATAGAAATTTTTATTTAAAAGGAAGAGCCAAACCAGATTTTCTATATGATAATAAAACACAGGGGGCTATTTTTCCTATCTGTTATTGCAGGTTTATGCTGGTCTAATTCCACTGAAGTCAATGCAACTACTGTAGAGTAAGAGAATAGTGTTGTTGCAGTTATTTATATCCAAGCTCCTGGTGTTTCATCTATTTGAACACGTGCAGATTAGAAACTTTTGAATGTCAGTTGAAACTGATTAAAACATTTGATGCTATGACCTTTGCAGAGTACAGTGTCTACCATGTGTGAACATTTTAAAGTAAGTGGCTGAAAGCATTCTGAATCACATCTCTAAAAAAATGGTGTCATAAAAGTGTGCCACCTCCTAACAGACCAACCAGACCAATTTCAATCAGATGTTTTGGTATCAATCCTACGGTAGCAATATGCAGGAGTTCTTTGGATCTGAGATAGGATTTTAGTTTTTTTGAGCAAGTGGTATAAATGGACAGGAAGGTATGTATTCTGGTCTCTGGTAATCCTAGGTTGTTAAACATACTTGATTTTCATGCGAGAATGAAGACAGAACTTGCCAAATATTCTTTAAAAAAGTGAGTATATCGCATGCCATCCATTTCTGCACAGAAAGGTCAGGCCAGCAGTTCTTATGCTTTGCTCCTGTCACATGCATGCACACACACACACAGACACGATGCTTTAGAAGGTGGCTTGGAAACTTTGTACCTCAGCAATCTTCTGGCAAGAAATACAGCTTCCTGAAAGATTTAAATTCATTAAAAAATTATATTTTAGCAAAAATGCATTTTCCCAGAAACATTTCAGCCAGCTTCCTGGACAGTAAGAGTGTTGATTTTCTCTAAAAAGGTATTGTGAGCAATAACTTTGTTGTCGATGTTGTTGCTCTTACTATTATCTGAAGCTTGTTCTCCTACAAAAGATGCATCAGGTTAAATGGCAAAAGGGACATTTTAATTCAGACCATTCATCAAATCTGTGATACCACTTCACAAATACAATCTGTCTTTGGACTGGAACATTGACTGGCAAACTCCCAGCTTACAGCACCTGTTTCATAGCTCACAGTGAAGATCTTATAAATACCTTGCAGTCATCTTGAGAAATCATTCATTTCATGATATGACTGAAAGTCATTCCTAGAATTATAGGCATTCTATTACACTATTTAACTGTTCCATGGAGTCATTAGATGAAATGCCTAAAAGTGTCAGGCATTTCATGAAATGGCTGGTGTCAATGCTTTAGTCATTTTATGAAACTTAGCATTATGACATTCTATTCACTACTGCTGTGAAAAATCAATTTTTTCCAAGGGAAACAATGTCCTATCAAAGTCCCACTGATATAAATAAGCAGACATATTTTTCATATACTCCTCACAATCTCTCAGCTGCTGCAGGCCTGAGGCAGAATGCCTTTCCTAAGTTTGCTCAATCAGACAGACCTCCTCCACTTTTGAATTGTTCCTGGGTGGTTATGTATCAGTACTTGTCACTTAGAGAATGAACAAAACCACGGGGAATTATTAGTTTAGTTTAGTTTAGTTTAGTTTAGTTTTTATTGCTAACCCACACCCAAGACTGAATTTAGACTTGCTTAGTAATGTACAGCACTAATGAGATAGAGATACTAGAAAGTAAGAGATAATAAAAACACCCACATTCCTTTAATTGAGTCAGGCAGAATGAATCCACAGAACAGTTTAGTTTCATAAAAGACATAGATGAAAAGGGTCTGAAAGGGATTGGTTTGAAAAGTAAAATCTGTCATGGGAAATATTGTAAGAATTAATTGGGTTTGTGTCCCAAGCAGCTTCTCCAAGAGTGGAAATTATTAATGGCAATTGTGGTTCACTCTACTGATGGAGATCAGGGTTTTGTAAATGCTGTGGAGCCTGAAGGAAATGTAAAATAAGTAAATGCAAATGTTCCGAAGTCAAACTAAAGAGCTGATTTCCTGGTTCTGAAAGGAAGAAGTTGCTGTGTTACCATATGGCTGTAAAGTGAAATATGAAGTATTTATAAATAAAATTATTATGGAAGTACTTTAAATATGTTATTGTAGGTTAATATTTATAATCAATAATCAAGTATTGTACATATAATGCCTAAAACTGTTATTCATTACACAAACTACAAGACAACCAATAGCAAGAAAGAAAGAATCATGATCTTGAAGTGGATTTAAAGGATTTTTTGTTGTTGTTGTTAATGATATAATTTGTCATATGGAAGATACTTGAATACTTACAACTTCCTTCTTTTTTTTTTTTTACATGCAGCTAGATTTGGGAACTTTCTAGTTTGTCCATGGCTGAAAAAAACCCCAAAAACTAATAGAGCAGTCATGAGTCAATTAATGAAGAAATGAGTATTAATAAAAATGAAAAAATTCCATGTAGCTGGATCTTACATTCTACTGAGGGATGGGAAATTAAACTTCTTGCCAATAGGCAATAGAATAATCTACATTCACAGTTACTAAAGTTGTGAATAGTTCTTTAAAAAAACCAATTCTAGCTGTCATGAGGTGTTTCAGAATTATTTTGTGTGTTTACTGAATCAGGACACTCCTGCTGGAGCTATCTTACTTGTTTATGAAAACCTTTTCCCATCATCTTGTTGCTAATGGTTGCCTTTGCTCATTCATAGTAGAAGGAAATTAACATGAGGTGAACAGACTTGCACAGTAGGAAATGTGTGTAAACAGACACCATCTTATAGTTTGAGTAATTTGGGGACATTTGCAGAAAACACCTGGCGCGACTTTCAATACTGTTATTTGATGAGCCTTGCACTGAATTTCTCCAATGTGAGGAAGTTACCTCAAAATCCAACTCTTTAACTTTTATGATAGAACATTCCATTGCAGCCAACCATTTTTCCTGCACTAGGATAGTAGGATGGGATCCTTAAAGAATTTGGAATTTTCCAGAATCACAGTTTTCTTTGTATATCTATATCACTCACACAGTGCAAAAAGATGCTACCAAATGGAAGCTTACCATGGATCAGCTTCCGCAGTCTTTGGTTAGGTGGATTACACCAGAAATCTCAGTGTTTTATTAAAAGAACTGAAATAGTGGAAAGCACATGGTGGGCCTTTGCAGCACTTAGATTTCATCAGATTCTTATATTGCATTCTTTACTTACATATTTTAATATATTCAAAAAAGGCATGGGAATGACAATGTTCTGTCATTTAATTTCAGATATTTAGAAGTATCTATTTAAATGAGTTTGTTGCTTCTACTTTGAAAATAAACTTGAAGTCCTGAGAAAGTAGTTAGGAAAGTTGCCCTGGACTGACTGTCAGAGTCTCAAAGTTCTTTGATGTTCCTGTATTAGCTATCTACTTGATAATTTTCCCATATTTCATTCACTTTCTCCAAAAGTAATACAGAATCTAAGAAAATCCATACGCTCTATTCTGCTGAATTACATGTGAAAGAGGAAATTATCAAAATTTCTGAGGACATATAGGGAATAGAGCCACCAGCACTCAGCAGGTCAAAGAGATTTTGGAAGTGAAGTGTAGTTAACAGCCTTATTCTTGCAACTGCCTTTTTGTCCCCTTGCGTACCCCATAGTGCAGCAAGGGTGAAATAAAAGGCAAATACTGCAAAGGGATTGTACTATAAATAGTAGCTACATTTGATCTTGCCAAAAACTTTGTGTGCATTCTGCTCACAAATATCAGGACCAGCCATGATGCCTCCAGCTTAGCCACATTTCCCCGCTTCTCAGAAAAAATGCGATCTAAGAGTCTTGGTTAAGCATTAAGATCACCATGTTTGAATCATTCAAATAACTCTGTGATGTCATTGGGACTATCAAGGATACTTTTGATCATAATATCCTAACAAACCTTATTAAAATAGGTGTATTTATTTAAATGTCATGTTAACATATTTTACTGCTTTTTTTGGCACACATTGTTTATTCAGATAAGGCAGACCTTGAGGGAGGCAAATGGAACCTGAATTTTCAATCCTGTTCAAATAGAATATAAAGCTAAATCTGGTACTTATGATACTTCTAGTGCAAATACCGTATAAAGTAACAATTGCAAAGGCATAACATTTTTCATTATGAGTATAGAGCTGAAATGTTAAGTGAAATTCAAAATTTTCTGTTAAGACTTGGTAATGGGTGTCTGGATAGAAATAATTTTGAAAGCGATAGTTAGAAAGAGGGAAATCTGATCTCTCTTATTTTACTCAATAGGTACACAATTACTCCTTCAATGAAAGCAGGTTAGATGTGTAAAGTCTGCAAGACTGAATTCTGCTCCTGCATGTTCCAAGACAAATGGAACTAGACAGATTTCTCTGGAGGATGAAATCAGTCACCATTGTGCTGTATGGATAAATTAAACAGAGGAACAGTATGTCTGAGGAGAAAAAATACATTGTCTTAAATTTTCCATGGCAGAGTACTTATATTTCATAGCATTGCATTTATGCTCAATAGCAGATATTTGGCACTGCTCAATTGTTGTAACAAAGACCAGAATTGTACTCTGCTCAATTTCTCAGAGAATGGGCCACTTAACCAAATAATGCTGTAAGTGAACAGATAAAAGTGGGCTACCAATTTTACAAATGATCCTCTGCTACTGCCAAGTACTTCAGAAAGCTGGCATGAGCTTTCCAGCAGGAAATATCCCTGTGTGTGATAGTTTCTGAAGAATGCCAGCTAATGTAGAACAAAGAGGAGTCTGAATGCGTCGTGAAGCCGTTTTGAGAACAGAGGGCCAGATATAAGGCTATGGAGTCACACTGGAAATACATTTGGCTCAGAGTTTTTGAACTATGAGTTAGCAATTTCTATTAGGAGAGCTGGGCATGAAAAGCATCTGGTTGTTTTGGAAACAGGAAATAAGAAGTGCCCCAGAAGGCACTGGTGAGAAAAGCTTTTGCTCTTAGCAACTCCATGTTAGCTGAACAAATTTCCAGCTGTGAAAGCTGCACACTGGTAAATGGAAATGGTTGAAATAGAACTTATTTATTCTGCATCTGCTTCTCACACATTTTCTGTCTTCTTTGAAACAACCAACTTTGCCAGGACACTCTACAATGTCTATTTGGGGTCAAGATAATTTCATTAGGTATACAGTAAAGGCAGAGTTTGCAAACAGTAGTCCTAAGGCTAGCTAGGAGAAAACCAAAGTAAATAAATGACCAGAATATCTTATGGGAGTGCAGCAGAAATAGAAACAGCAGAAACAGAAAAATCCAAGACTGAAACCAATAAGAGTAAGTGGAGTAATTTGACCAAGCTCTATAGAGAAGTTTTGATATTCTCTTTTTAAAAACATTTTTAACTGTCTTTATTGTGTCTTGCATTTAAAAACCTGCACAATTCAAGGCATTTCTTGCCTAACTCCCTACTTTGACCCACACTTTCTGCCTTCTGAGCTACTTTTTTTCCAATAATCTGGTTTTTCTATGTGATATTTTTTGCCTTGTTTGTCTTCTACAGAAAAACTGTGCATCTTAACCTTTTATGTTCTCTTTTCTAGGATTAAGGCAGCAATCACAAAGAAGGAGAGATGGCTTTAATTTATTCCAAATTTCTCAGGCCACAGGGGCATCTTTCTTCCTCATCTTAGCAGCACAGCTGAAGGGTATCAGGAGTCAGTGCTCTGACTCCGTCTTGGTGATATTTTGCTTGCTCCTTCTCAGTTGCTCAAGTGAATTGATTGTTCTGCCCATAAGATGTCAATCAGTGAAATACAGGAAAAGGGAAGCATATTTGAATGGCTGTTTACAGGTATATTAGTGAGCTAAGGAAGATTAATTTCTGTTTGTCTTCTCACCAGAAGAGTTAGTGATGACAGAGAAAATAAATTCTTTTCCTTGCTCCTTAGCTATAACACCTGCATTTTGAAACCAATAGAGGGATTCAGTGGAAACAGGACTTTTATAGGTCTTCTCAAGGCTTATACATTTAATTGGGTCTTCACAAAGACCTTTCCATTACACGTTTTTCTGGTTGACAAAAGAAAAGAGAATAAAGAAGATGCTGTGGGAAAAATCCAAAGTCCTGGAATAAATTCTGATGAGTTTGGAATAATGCTCTATCTTTGTAGGACTTGTCTGTTGTATTCTGAAGGAAAATCATGAATAAATGAAAGCAAATATATATACACAGCAAATTTTAGATCAGAGGGCTCTCTGAGTTATAGCCTCAATTTGATCATCACTCAAGACCCATTTTTGAGACTCAGATGAATCAGAGGCTCTATTATTGGCCCTCTCTGTCATGTAGAATTTCATACCATTATTAATATCATTCTCATGAGATTTTTTTAATTGATACTTAGAAATCAGTCAATGAGAGAACATGAGAGTTTTTTGATCAGCAGTCTTTGACATTAATCAAGGCAGAGTCAGTGAGGCATTGCTCATTAACAGAGCTCATCTTTCATTGCTTCTGCCCCGCCACAAATTCCACTTTATTTCCATGCAAAGAGTATGCAGCAGGTTTAGGTACAAACATGGCTTAGAAACATCAACTGCTACTTATGCATTCAAGAGGTATTTTTACTGTGATTTCAGCCAGGGAAGCTGAGTTTCAGAAAGCATAATAGTTATGGCTGACTCAAGTGATGAAGACATAAAGAGCATTATGCAAAAGAGTGCAAAAGCTCAAGGATGTCAGAAACAATATAGCAAACTGTTCCAACCCTGCATTTAGATCAATCTCTTCAAAGGAAGCAGAATAAAATTAATGCTTTCATACCCCTCAACTGGTCACCAGGAGGCAGAAATCCCTCTTCTGCCGATTGGAAGGACAAAAGGGGCTAATGAACAATAATTTATGGAGCTATCTGTAACCAAATTATAAAGTTTCAGAGCAATATTTCTGTCTACAATCTGGTAACTTGTGTAACACTAAATATCTTCCAGAAAAGTTCACTTGTATCGAGGAGCGTTTTTTATCTACATTTTCAGGCTTGAGCCTTTTGAAGAAGTAAGAGAAAAAGTTCAGTCACACATTGGCTATATGGATTTATGTCCTACAATTATTAGTGCATTTGATGTCTTATTCTTCCTGGTCCAATAAAGCTACACTGCACTGTCAGAGAAATGTAAATTGGTCTTAAAGGGACACTTTTTGGCAACAAGGGATTGATTTTAAAAACCCCTTTGTCTAGTTGTTTTCCCAAATTTAGGTGTACTTAGCCCAGAATTTAAATGCATTTTTAAGCCCCTGCTAGGCTCATACTTGCTTAAGGACCAATAACGCTGCAGATTAGGGCAGCCTTACACGGGCTCATACTCAAGGTCAGTTCGGCTGCTCCTGGAAATCTCAGGGCCAAGAAAAGAAACTCTGAGCAATCTTTGCCTCCAGCTGCAGTTCTCTCAAGGCTGTTGAGGCCATAGAAATTTTCTGTTTCTAAAAAGCTGGGACTAATAATACTTTAAAGAACTACCTATACATTTGAGACAAATCATATTACATTTCTAATTGAATATTTAGAAAGCCCATAGTGTTTCATTTGAGGTACAGATAGCATTAACCAGTTAAATTAAACTCTTTGATAAAACAAACCATGGAAACAAAGAGCAAACAGTACCTTATCAGCATCTATGTGTTTAGAGAACTA
Organism: Calcarius lapponicus; assembly: GCA_039654755.1. Lineage (NCBI taxonomy): Eukaryota > Metazoa > Chordata > Aves > Passeriformes > Fringillidae > Calcarius > Calcarius lapponicus. The sequence goes on from CM077463.1 coordinate 10,197,979, forward strand.
TGTAGGTACCAAATCTTGACATGAACATTGACCTTATGCTTGCCATTTATCAGCAAAGTTTGTCACTGAATTATTAGGGTATGATTGAGATCTATTTCAGATCCCTCACCAATTACAGTCAACCATCTATTGATGTAGCTCATCTGCTCTACAGAAATTCATTATCATTATAAGTAAAACAAGAAGAAAAATGTGGATATGGCAGTTTGGTCAGAGAAAGAGAAAGCCAGATAAGCTTTCCCATGAATTGGTCTGGGAAGTTTTAGGGAGACAGACAGAAAGAAAGGTAAACAAATGGTAAACTATCTGCAGGTGGTGTTTGTAATAAGTTGTTTTTCTTATAAGATGTTTACCAATGGGTGTCTTCTTAATTAGCCAGTCATGTGAAATGTGTTGATTAAATGACCAATTGGGTCCGTCAGTATCAGAACAGTTTATAAAGGAAGGGGTTTCAATAAACTGGGGGTTTCTAGCCTCTTAGCCTTCTGACCTAGAGACTATGTCATCTACTGTCCATTCCTGACTCAATGGTGACAGGAAAATACTTCCAATGGCTGTGATGCTGAAGGACTGAAGCAAATAGAAGTTACAAACAGCGATGATACTAATTTAAATTTGTAATGGAGAGCTGCATAATGGAATATCGGACATTGACATTTTTCTGGGATCAGACAATAAAAATTCTAAACATTTTGTTTGAAATTCAGTTGTTGAAACTCACAGCAGATAACAGATACCTTACATGAAGAGGTCACACTCTTTTTTTCTCCAAAGAGCTGGTGATGACCATTAGTTCTCTTCATAATTGTGCTAATAATTCACATGCTCTTAGGAGAGTGAGGGGGCTCATGTCTGAAATTCAAGCTCACAGATAAGGTGCAAGAGCATGGATACAGCCTACAGCACTGTGTTTGCCACTTTGGCTGAAGTCTTGTACAGCTGCCTGACCTCCCCCATGGAACTCAGCGCAAGGGCTGGAGGCATGGGATTGCCCTGCTTCTAAAGGAGCAGCTGCCACTCCATGGTGTGGCAATCAGTCACTTTTTCCTCAGGTGAACAGGTATATTGGACCACAGTCCAGGCTCTGACAGTCTAAAGGCATGCTTAAGTGAATTTACAGGATCAGAGACACCCTGAACAAAACTGAGCAACATCTTGAGCCACAGTTGAAGCACTTCACAGGAAATCCCGAGGTCTATTTTTTTTCTTTTACTGAATGGCTTTCTATCAGAGGATTTGTTACCATGTAATATACATGCAGAGCCTGGAGCAGAGCCAGATAAACTTAATCTTTCCTCCTTCCCCATTACATTCTACATCAAATGACCTGATATGAGGATTAATATTCTCAAAAATTGTTAGGAGCTCTGATACTGCAGTGTCAAGGCACCATAACTACTGTAAATAACCCTCAATTTCTTGTGGAATTACTGGATTCTGAAAGGGTAAATTTGGTAACATTTAATTAATATAATTCATTTGTACTGAATTGTTTGGCTAATTGTTAGAAGAATAATGTTAACAGAGAGTACATGAGGATCTCTATCAATATTGTTATAGATGGGAATAAAACCCTCCTGATCAGAACAATCACCTCACTGCTGTATGCACTCTGAGTCCTCCCAGGTGTTCCAGAGTATTTGATTTAGCTTTTGAAACCCAAGTTGAGCTGCAAGACGTGTGAAAACTCAAGTACTCAGACAGTTTTCTATTAGCTCTACATCTGAGAAGACTCAAGAGTATAAATTAATCCTTTCAAAGTCAATTGTAACGTACCTTCATTAAATTGGCTCAAGATCATTGTGCTTGAGAAAATAACATGTGACTGACTTATTTAAACTTTTTGCTAAACACTGATTTTTCCCTTACCTCCTCCCTTAAAAATCTGTTTGCTTTTGACATTGAGTGTCAGAGCTGAAAGAATGGGCGCATTTCAGACTTTTGATTTCTGAGAGGGGGACAAAGCTCTGATACACATGAATGTGTGATATACTACTATATAAATACCTGATCCTGAAGAGTCTCTCATCTGACTGGAAGGAGAGGAATCAATGCAGAGGAAACAGCAAAGTGGAAATTGCTGTGTGGCCTCTGGTGGCTCTCTACTTTCTACCAATTTAAAAAGTTTTTTCTAGTATTTTATGCCCTCAGAGCTCTCAGTTTCCCAAGACAGTGGCAGAATATAATCACTCACATCTTTGTGGGGGCCAATGCCAGTAGAATGAGTTCTGCTGTGGAAGCAGGTGAAACCAAGCAGTGCTGAGGGGCAGCAGAGTTCTTTTCATCTTTCCTTCAAACATTCTGAGGTCTTCAAGATCTCCTTTACTCTCCAAACAAGTTCATTTAGAGGAACATCTCTGAAGGGCAATGAACTTTGAGGGGCTCTCCTATAACTACTACTTAGTCTGAATGGATTGCTATGTATAAAGTATAAAGGTAGAATCAAGCTTTGGAAACTTGAAGAATTGCAGAAGCACATTTACTGCTGATGCGTTTGGATGAATCACCTAATTCAATGCAGTGAAACAAAATGTCAGCTTCCAGTCAGTCTGGTCCATATAGACTTATTGTACTTTTTACAGTAAAAATGCCAGTAATACACAAATTAGATGAGACTGAATTTAGCACTTTAACTTTCCTAATACCTCACATAGATAATCCTTCTTGAGATAACCTGTTCTTACCTTGTTATTGTCTAATCTCAAGTTTTTGTGATTTACTGTAGAATGGGCTTTTAAAGACCAGTTCATTTTTCCTTTATTTTCTCTCTTGAAAATATAGCTATATTTTTTGATCAACATCCATTAAGCTTCCCATGTCTATAACTCAGAATGTTATTTTTAAGGAGCATCTATTTGCTTTAAAGTGCTTCTTTGTTCCAAGAATTCTGGAAGAGGACTTTCTGGATCACTTTCTTGAAGGCATGATCCTATTTCAAATTAACCCTACTTGCAAGCCTGTTCAGTCTCAAAAAATAACCCAATTTAAACAACTGGCATATATTTCCCATTTTGACAGCTGATCTCAAAACCAAACAGGTTTCAAAAGAAAAAACTTCAGTGTTTTATTGAAATGTTTAAATTAATCAAATGCAATCATATCTAGTAAAAAAAGCTAACACCAAGTTATTGAATGCAAAATGCAATTGATTTTTAAAATGACTTCATTTATATCTTCCCGTCTAAGCTGTAGTAGAAAGATATATGGGTATCAAAGTTCTAACACCATCCCTTTTCCACACTGGAAAAAAATCACTGTGGAATGTGAATTTTTGTGCATTAGCAGAGTACAGTGCCCTGGTAGTTGATAAAAATTCTCAAGAAGTCATGGAGAGAGGGAAACAACCATGTAACTTTTGACTTGAAAATAGTGTAACACCAAGTAAAATCTTCTCATCATTAGACTGATACCATATGAGTGTCTGGGGGGAAAAAGAAGTATCCTTAGAATTTAATGTCAGAGTTGGAGTCCTTATTCTTGCCCTTTTTCTTGGTTGGATTTCTGACTCCACTTCCTGCTGCTCAGTAGTGACTTCAATTATCTCTTATCCTGGTTCTTTGGAATGCCTCTTCCTGACTTCAGCTTCCCAACTTCAGTGTGTCCTGCACTGGCTTTCTCAGCTGAGCCTTCATCTAAGTGTGACTCCAAGATCCTGTAACCCTGGTCACGACTGTGACACATGCTACTCAAAGCTCCATAGGGTGGAGTGCCTCAGATATGTCTAATCTCCCTCTTGTGTTGGTAAAATAGGAGACCAGACAAAAAACCAAAAAGACCAGCTTTTTTTTTTTTTTTTTAAGGTGCTCTTTCTGTTCTTTGAGTATTTAAATGACCCAGTTGCAGGACGTAGATATGGTATTTTATTTGTAAAGAGCTCTAGTTCCAAATGTAAACCTATAAGCAATTTGGAATCTTTGGTGTGTTGGGATCTGCCTTACTTCTGTCTGTCTTCTATTGATAAAAGATATATGGAAGGTATGGAATCCAAGCTTCTGAGGGAATTTTGAGATCATTTGAAGGGAGTTCTATATACATAGAATTTCAATTTATCCTCAATTTTCTTTACACTTTGGAAACAGACAGGAAAAATCATTGATGAAACGCTCTGTTAAAAGCTAACAGAACATGAACATTTCAAGAGGATAACAGCAACAGAAAAAATTGATTTCTCCTCTAATAATGCCAACACCCTTTTTTTTTTTGCTGGAAGTTGTAAAGGATTTACTGCTCATTAAAAAACAACAAAACAAAACAAACAAACAAAAAAACCCCACCAAAAAACTCAAACAAACCCACAAGGATTTTTCTTATTAACTCTCCACAATATGCTTTAATTAGATAAACCAATGTAAGATATTGATGTTGGCATAATCTATACAAGCTTTAAAAAGTCTCTATATTTCTTGCTCACTCTCTCAAAATTTAAATATCTTGTCATGGTGTAATAAATATTTTAAATGGAGCAGAAAGACATAAACATAATTAAAAACTAGTCTTGCACCATCTCCTTATAAATATTTTATAAGTTTTTACATTAAAATAATATGAGTCTGAACATAGTGAATTAGAAGGGTATTAGAAGCATCTGCTGAATACTTGAGAAAGAACAAATTCAATTTCATTCAATGATAATTTGGAAAGCACAATACAAATCTTTGGATCATAGGGCATATTTCAGTATACTACATTATTTTTTATACCTCAAGGAGATAAGGATGACTGTTTCATTTCATTCTGTAAATTTCAAAATTCATTTTGTAGGAAGTTGTCACTTTAAATTTTATAGGCAAAAACTGTACATCAATAAGAAATTATTAGTGTACAATTTAGGATGGTGTGTTTGCATACAAAACACTCAAATGACTATGCATTAGGCCTTTCATTGGGTAGTTCCATCAGACAATTTACTTGTATTATAAGGAGAGAGACATAGAAAAATTTACAGTGTACTGCAAAAAAACCCCGACTGTTGTAAAAATCTAAAACCAGAACAGGTGGAAAACCTATTAAGACTGATTTTCAAATATTCTGAAACCCTAGTTCCTGTAAATTGGTGTCAGCACAATTACAGACCAAATTTTTGCAAACGTTGTATGTGAGCATCTTATATGAAGAGATTCAAATAACCACTCTGATGTAAATCTAAATATGCAACTGTATAAACTAATACATTGTGTATAAACACAATAAATAAATTGACACAAAGGACTATGTTATGGGCATGGGATTCTTATACACATGTTCTACTGTTCCAGTAAAGAAATTAATTTAAAAAGACCAATGAAGAAGACAAGGAAGGAAATAATTTCATTGTAAGTGACAGATTCGAGCTGAAGGAATTCTTTACCTCATTTCTTCATCAGTTTTGCCACCCCATAGCTTCTGATTAGCTACCATCAGACCTTACTAATTGTTCTGTTGCAGCAATATTTGGAAAGAAAATTTCTTAAGCCCAGTCCAGGCGCAGCACAAAGCTCTTTTGCAGCCTCTGTCCCTGTTTTCTCACATTTTTATTTTTGCAGGTTGTCTATATTCAGCACTGTTTACATCTTTTCTTTTGTGAAAAGAACTATTGTGAACTATTTGTGAATAAGCAGGACTTCTATTTTAAAAAGTAACAAGGCCCTTGTGCTACAAATGATCTGTAGCTTAAAACTTTATGTGCCAAATTTCATTCCTGAAGGAATGAATACTGCTGCTTGACACCCCTCAACTGATAAATTTCTCATTAAATTAGGCACCTCCACAGTTGTGAGAATTGGCCTTTATGAGTCTACACCACGTTTTTAAGTGCAAGGAGCAACTATCTGTTAAAAATTATTCTATAAAACATGACTAAACTCTGGAACCAGGATAATGATTTCAGACACTACAGGAGAAAAGATAACTGTTTTACCTGAAGGAGGCTTTTTTTGGTAACTACTTGCTGGATAAAAATACCTTGTTAGACATTTGATAAATATTTTATTGAATGTTCAGTTCCTAGAGTACATGAAGTACAATTACATCAACACGAATGAAAGCAATTTCCCTGATAGCACATAATATTAAATATTGGATTATTTTGTTCATAACAATGTCATAAAAATAAAATATCAGGTGAAATAAAGTGAAAGAATTCTACTGTCTCTCCATTCCTGTGTTGGCAGACCAGAAAATGTGTTCTATCTGTCACCTCTCTAAGGCAGTCAAATATTCAGCTACTAAATTTTGGAAGCAAATTTTACATGTAGACCAAAAGAATCCCCAAAAATTCACATTTTGAAAAAAACAAAAAGAGAAAATGAATCATTAACTTCCTACTTGATATAAAACCAAGAAAGAGCTTGTATTAAATTAAGGGAAATTAACCCTATTTTACAGAATATAAAAGAAAAATATCAATCCATTCTTTATTTGCATGTGTATGGCCTTACAAAACCTGAATTGCAGAGAGCTATGGTCCATATCATTCAGAAAGATCTGTAAAATATAATAAAAGTCTGATGATAAATATCCATGTCACTTGAGAATAATGTAAAGGGTCGCCTGCCACCTACAACATCCCTTAACATTTTCAGTAGCCTGCTGCAATCCTCAGCAGGGACAGCATTTCCATCTGCAAAGATATCCTGCCTCATTACAGGTAACAACTGTATCTCATTTGAACTGGTCCATTAAAAAATCCAGCAAGAATATCTACAGCACCAACAAAATATGGAAGATCTGTGGAGAGTGAGGTTTCAGTGAAGTTATAATAAAGTTGGAAATTTAAGCTCTCATGGCCAGTCATATCCTTCTGGCTTACACCTCTTCAAGGTCACATGAGTAAAGTAAATATTTTTTTTCTCTATTTGAAGTCTCTGGTACAGTCTCTTATTCACTGACTATCAGTGCTGCAATATAGTTATATTTCTTACAATTCTGAACATTTAGAAGGATTATCTAAGTATTTTAATATTTATTATTTAAATTATATATATATATATAAATAAAATTACTTGCTTGCATACCAGAGTATGTAGGCGATCATTACTAAAATTCACTCAAAGACCATTTTTCAAGCCACTCAGTATCTTCCAAAAGTTCATTATATTAATTAATTTATATTGGAAATTATGGTTTCAATCCTTTCAGGGATTTGAACATTGCACAATACTGTCAGCTTACCATGATTAATATGGGAATTGTGGGATTTTATCAAGGTTGTCCTGAATCCTAAGTTTTCCAAAGTGAATGAGAAAAGCAAAAGAGCAATTAACCTTGCAGTATAGAATTGTTAGGGGAAAAAAAGTTCAAACATACAGTAGCAGTCTGACAGGAGATAGAATTACATCACTATATGCTTTTCAATTACATGACCGCTGAGTAACACTTTGGCTATAGACATAAACTTCGTGCTGTTTGTCTTTCCTTAAGACATTTTCTTTCTTCTACAAATCTTTTTACTAATTCTATTGTTTGCCTCCTTTTTTTTTACTTTTTTCTCTATAAACCATCTAACTTTGCCAAGTAAAATGATTCATCTTCTGTAACAGTATCCCTAATCTACAGCTAGGAAGGCAGTATAAAATCAAAGGTTTCAAAAATTCCATGACATAAAGTTCAATTATTTGAGCAACAGATAAGACGATATGTCAGTCTTTTTCCACAGCAAGGATGTGTGGGAGAGTAGAATTCAAGAACAAAATTATCTGCTTTATCTTTTCTTATGTCTTTTAATTTCACATGTATGTTTTATGTTGGGGAAAGTAGCATCAGGCTTCAGAATACTTTTTTTTTTCTTTGAGCATAGTTAGTAAAAGCTATGTTAAAGTGAAAGAGAAAACAGGAACTGTTTACATTAGATACATAACTAATTTTGTAATGCTGTAGGCAGGTTTTTTTCTCAATTCTGTGTCTCACAATAGCTAAATTTTTCTTTTGTTAATAATGACATTTGATACAATAAAGGATACCTTGATCTGAAGAGGAAAAGTAGAAAAAAAATTATTGTTACAATTGCTAGTGGGATTTTTTTCTTTTTCTATTTGTTTTAATTACCATCTCCAACCCCCTTTCTTTCTTGTTTTAACCAATCACTAACTCTTTCAATCAAATTACAGAAATTTCTTCTCTGAATAAAATCTTCTCTCAGGTAATTTCAAACAAAATATGTCTTACACAGCATCATCTGTAAATTATATCTGTTAGAGGCAGAATATACCGTCTGGGCCATTGAGGCAGCATAGCACAGGTTTTCTTAATGTTATGACCATAAATATCTGTTCAGAAACTTTTAAATGCTATTTCAGATTTAATTAAATTTCAAAATAAATAGACTACCTAAAAAATGCATTTCTGCCTTTCAAAAGGTGAATTTACATGTGCTCTGAGTCAAAAATATTTAAAGGCAAAATCTATTTCAAACATTTACGAAGTCCATTTCTGAGCCTAATTTACTTGTGAGAAGTCAAAAACTCCCAAAGATTAAGATTTGGCTGAAAAATTAAGTAATCTAGGAAACGCCTTTCTTTTCTTCCTGTTCAATCTGTTCTTCCCCTCATGCCCTAGTTCCTTTTTCTCATGTAAAATAGAATTACAATTTTAAAATCAAAGGATCAAGATATGTCAGACAATCAGCTCTATACAGGATAGAAGAAGAATTTTTAAACCAGCAAACAAGCCACAATTCATGTGGAGAAGTATGAGTTGTTGGATAAAGCTGAAATTTTTCTATGGAATAAGAAAGACTTGGCAGTGAGAGTTTTTATTTGGTTTTTTACTATACACACAGATTGCCACAAGCTAAGGGGACAACCTACCCTTCAATAATATGCATTTGGAGGTGGATTAGGGATACATTTACAGTCTTACTGAGTATATATTCTCATTTTGCATGCTTAATTGAACAAATCAAATCCTAGGAATGTTGATTTGCATGCACTATATTTCTGATAACATAAAACAGATAAATCCCAAAAACATTCACAAGGAAAACAAACTTCAATCACTTAAATGTTCATCAGCCATTTTTTTTTAAAGTTTTTTAATCAATGTTTCAATTTCTTTTGTTTTGAATCTGCTAGCAAACATTTTTGTTTAAAACATTTTGAAATATTCCCGAGTTTCATGTCATGCTTGTCTTGGTTTCTTCCAAAAATTATAATGACACCATAAATATTCAAAGACTCTATACACCATCTCATGGCTTGTTAATTAAACCTTGATATTTCTCAGGTGCAAACGAAACTTCAGACATCAATCTTCTGTAACACTGTGGTTTTGCATGATTTACAAATAGCATGCTCATTTTATATTTAGACTCAAGCCCAACTAAAGAATTCACAAAGAATGTGAAGACTCTTACCGAGTCTTCACTTGGAGTAACACTTTGGCTGTAGACAGTGAAAAACTGAAGGCCCTGCAGTGAAAAAACCTGGTACACAGTTGGAGAAGATAGGGAAATTGCTGCCATGATACCAGTCCCTTCCAGAAAACTGTGGTAGACTGCACACAATCCAACAACCTTTTTTTATTATTTTAAAGAGAATTTTAGTCTGTAAGTATCAGGGTAGGCACCATCTTTCTGACAGACAGCATGACAGGAGTGATTGCTCTACAGGTATCTGAGCCACCTGAAGACACATATAATTCAAATGTAGATTTTGGCATGACATGGACAACCTGAAAGAACCATAGGTGGGATAGTGCAAGAAACATGAAGAAGGTCCCAAAGATGTTCTCATTAACAGCAGATTCAGACATGACAGAAAGTTGTCTGATCAGTGACAGAACTGGGGCATGCAGGACTATTTTGAAAGCAAGACCAGGGTGTCTGTGTTATATCAGCTCTACAAAGTCCTTCACATTCCCAGCTCTAACTGTTGGCTTTATCACTAACACACAGTGTGACTTACTCGGTATTTTTATGCTCTTCACAGGTCAGAAATGCAGTCTCGGAAAACTGGAATTTCTTTCCAAGCATATTAAATAATAATTTGAGTCAGGATCTTTCTCTTTTCCTTTTTTTTTTTTCCTTTGAAAAAAGAGCTAAAGTCAGTCAAAGCCAAAATGCCTTGAAATAAAGTTTTCAGGTGTGCTCTTGCTGTTTGTTTTGGGACTGTTTGCAGGTTCTTTCCTTTTATTTTTGTATTATCCATACTGTGTATATCAGCAATAATTAAGGTTCTTATTTTGATTTTGTTAGATAAAACTATAAATGTATTTTCATTTACTGCTATAACAATAAATTTTAAAAACATTGCTGTGAAATAAAAATTTCCATCCTCTAATCAGTCAGCAGGAATTTTACAGAATTCACTCCCACTCAACAATTCTGCATTAATGATTTTAGATCAACAGCCCCTCAGTCTCATCTAGAATATGTATCGAAGGCCATATATCTTATTGAGCAGACGGCGTACAGGAAACAGTTAGAAGAGCTTCATTCTTCCCTCTATGAGAAAGTGTGGGCTGAGAAGGAATTTTGTTAAAGCCCAAAGATTTTTACTATTATGAAAACTCTGTGAACAGAATCAGGCCTGAAATGCAGCAGTGTGCAAGGCTCCCCTGAATCAACACTGACAAGAAAACACATGACTCTTTGCAAGGCAATTTGCTATTCACAACCTGCTCTGCCAAAAAAAGAAAATTTGATATGAAGCAAGTACCATGTGCAAAATATTTTAGGAAAGGGCAGTACTGGAATAAATAACATTCCATACCAATTCACATTATCAGCATATGACACTGTAATGCAAGGCTAGTGTATAATTTAGCTTCCTGTATTAGATGTCAGTCTTATAAAATTCCTTTCAGCGTTCCACATGAGAATGTATGAATTGTCACAGAAGAACAGACCAACACACCCCCAAACAAATCTTACAGAGGGCAAAATGATGTATGAATACATTTGTGAAATTTGGCTCAAGATAGAGTTCTGATGCCTGTTGTGTTTTTTGCTTCTTTCTCTCTCTTTTTTTTTTGTTTCATCAAAATAGTTCCATTCTCCTATGTGCTTCAGTAGAAGAGTTTTCTTACTGAATGCAACTAGGAAGAATAATTTAATACCAAATAAAATGGTTTTATTTTCTACATAGTGACAAATTATACCTATTTGTTCTAATTACACTTGGAATATTATAGTGCTTCTCATGTTGCTACAATGACTTTTGGGTTTTGAGATAGTTTTATTCTGGTTTTGGTTTGATATTTGCTTTTTTTTTCTCTTTAGCTTTTGAGTACTGCATAATTATCATAGAAGTATACGCATTCTGTTTGTTTTACTACTATGCATCATTACTGTAGAAATAGTTCTAATTGAAGGTCACTGAATGTAAAATGTGAATAAAACTTTATTCCAATCCATGTTACTTATGGATTTTGCTGTAGAATATTTTTTAATGTGTTTGACAGCATTTGGGTATGATCAATAACAATCCATCCTGATTTTTTGAAGCAGTCACATAGCTTGGTGCTGTGTCAGTTATATGAGAAAGGGACTTGTGTTACTAGAATTGAAAACCTGCGAGTCATATAGAGCTTTCCTAAATAAGGTCCACCATGGAATATTTTGAAGTAGCCAACATCGTTTTCCTTTTTTATTTTTGCCTGACTCTTGCTTTTGTAACTAGTGTCTTTAGGATGCAGAATGTATCACCACGGCTCATCATCATCTTTTATTTTATTTTATAAATAAATAAATACAGCAAATTACCGAGGAGAAATTTCAAACCATAATCATTTCACTTAAGACATTTATTCAGTATATGGCAGAAATCAAAAAAGTAAGTTGATATGGCTTTTAGAGGAAAAGGTGTAATCTTCACTTTCTAGAATAAAGAGTTTGAGAAATGAAACTAGAACACAAGGTCTTACTCCAGTGGATTTGATCACATGAGTCTTTGTTTTCTCTTTCCCTAAATTTGAGAATCTTCTAAACTTGATTGTACTGTCGCTCAGCTTCAGAAAACTTAGGTATGGAAGACATTACAATAATCTTGACATTCTATATCCCTGAGGAAGATCTGATTTCACAGGTCTCCAGATGAGAAGGGATGCAAATAATGAGTTCTTTAAGAAGCCAACTGTCTATGAAGTGGACAGCATGACTCCTGGTGAATTATCTAAATGCATTGGTGTTGGTCTTTGTTTTAGAGGGTAAGACAGAAGGAAGAATGCTATTACCAAATAGTAGTAGTGTCCAGAGATCTATAGTAGTAGTAGCAGTAGTAGTAGTAGTAGTAGTAGCAGTAGTAGTAGTAGTGTCCAGAGATGTTTCAAAATCAGTATAATTTCAATTATCACATGATTCCATAGTTAAGTCATCTCAAAATGAGTGCACAAGCCCTTTGTAAATTATTGACACATAATTCATGTTAAAAGTAAAACTAGAATTAAAAGGTCTTTGTCTTGGGATAAATGAGAAGAAATTTCTGTATAGAAATGTTGTTTATAGCCTTTTGACTGGATGGAGTAGCCCATATCAGAAATAGAACTGTTTTTGAGTAAGATCAGAGACTAATAATTCCTATATTCTTCCTGCTAATCACAAGCTGGAGTGTGTGGATATTGATGACTGTTTACATGATAATGGGTACAGATATTGATTATATTAGACCTCATGAAAATACACCTGTAAGTGAAGAAAATTTTTGCAGCATTTCTTGAGCACTAGATCAGATTCTTATAATGACTCAGATTCCTGTAATGAATCAATTATCTGAGGAACTAAGTGTGTTTTCTTACTTTGACTGTTACCTGGGGGTTTTTTTAGCTTATATGGTAATACAACCTAAAACGGAACTGGATGACCACTTTTCATTTTGTTACACTGTGACGGTGTTCACAGGGGTTCTTGGATGAGGGAAGAGAAGAGGATCTGACTCCATGTTTCAGAAGGCTTGATTTATTATTTTATGATATATATTACATTAAAATTATACTAAAAGAATAGAAGAAAGGATTTAATCAGAAGGCTAGCTAAGAATAGAATAGGAAAGAATGATAATGAAGGTTTGCTGCTCGGCTCTCTGTCCGAGCCAGCTGGGCTGTGATTGGCCATCAATCACAAACATCCAGCATGGGCCAATCACAGATCCACCTGTTGCATTCCACAGCAGCAGATAATCAACGTTTACATTTTGTTCCTGAGGCCTCTCAGCTTCTCAGGAGGAAAAATCCTAAAGAAAGGATTTTCCATAAAGGATGTCTGCGACATTACATTTCTGCCCAGAATCTTACTGATGCTCATGATCAGAATGAGTATTGTGCTAAATTGGGGTTTACATTTTGCAGTACTGTGCTTATGATTTAAATTTGGTACATTCAAAAGTTAAATATGACAGATTGAGAGTTTAAAATTAAAAATACATCTTTATGTAGTTGTTTTCCAATAATATTTTTGGGGGATGACTGTGCTCAGTTTGGCACCATTTTTGCCACTGAGGTTTTTTCCTTATACTCTGAGACAACATGGAAGACCATCAACTCTGTTCCTATCCATCTAATGATTAGAAAAAACTCTACACTGAAACTGAAATCCCATCTAAATATCATGAGAGAGACAGAATATATTTTCACTAACATGATATGTAGTCATTTATATTTCTCTCCTAGATCATTCTTCAAATCTGTTTTCCATGTCTGTAGTTCCATTACATAAGAGTAGATGTTATTAAATGATTAAAAGCAAAGAGAGCTGACCGTTACAGGAATGCACTGCAGTTTGTCATTTTAAAATCTTCCCCAGAGGAACATATACTTTATTTGACATTCATTCCTTCCATCTCCTTAGATTATCATGTAGAGTCTAATAAAAAATACCTTATAGCTTTCTTAGCTGCTTTAAAAGCATGGTGTACAAAATATAATTTTCTATCATGGAACTATAACACAACTGTGTACTCCTGCTTTCCTACTCTTATCTGTAACATAACCAGGCCTCTGCCTGAGTTATGTTCAGCACTTTCATTTTGTACCCTTAGTGGAAGAGAAGTACAAATGAAAATGCTGTCCAAAGATATCAGGTAGAGGCATTACAATGCCTACAGATCAGGACTGAGGTAGGGAAGAACTTATAATGAGCTTCAATCTGTTGCTCTAGTAATTGCTACATCACTCTCTGTTTATAATATGAAGGATGGCTCAGCTTTTGTCATTTGACCAACTATACCTTGCAACAAGAGAAAAGGAGACTGGAGGATGACTTTATCCCTCTCTACAACTACCTGAAAGGAGGTTTTAGCCAGGTGGGCGTTGCTGTCTTCACTCAAATAACAAGTAACAGGAAAAGAGAAAACATCCTCAAGTTGAACAAGGTGAAATTGAAATTGGATATTAGGAAAAAATTCTTCAGTGAAAGTGTTGTCAAGCTTTGGAACAGACTAATCAGAGAAATGGTTGAGTCACCATTCTGGACGTATTTAAAATATATGTAGATGAGGACTTAGGGAAATGGTTTAGTGCTGAATTTGGCAGTGCTGGTTTAATGGTTAGAGTCAATGATCTCAAAGGTCTTTTCCAACCTAAATAATTCTATGTTTTTAATCCCCTGACCATCATTGTCTTGTTTCACATGAGATATTTTTCCTATTTAATCATTCACAGGGTACCTGTTTAGATATTAGGCAACAGAGCTATTGTAGTATGTTTTGATGCACTGGTTTATTTCACGGATTTTAATCCTCTGAAATTCACAATGAAAAATTGTGACAGCCATTTCTGTCTTACTCCTATTGAAAGAGAAAACTGTAATTAACAACAAGATGTGGTATTTTATTACACTGCGATTCAATTTAGAAGAGGAGGGGGTTTTGTGGGTTTTTTTTTTACATTTATAAGATCAGTTTAAAAATATAAAAAATGCAACTAGGATCTTGGTGTCTGATTCAGTATTGGTAATAAATGGGGAAAGGGGGAGAAAATGCTGCTGGGGAAATGGGGCATGAATAGGAGTGAACAAAATGCAGCATAACCAATAGGCTCTGTAGAGAAGGACTTGGAGATCCTGGCGGATCACAAGCTGTCTGTGAGCCAGCAGTGTTCCCTGTAGCTAGGGAGGTCAAGGGAATACTGAGATTAATTAGGAAGAGCATTGCCAGCAGGTCAAGGGAGCTGATCCTGCCCCTCTACTCAGCCCTGGTGAGGCCACATTTGAAGAACTGCCCCAGTTCTGGGCTCCTCAGTACAAGGAGATTAGGAGCTTCTGGAGCAGGTCCAGCGCTACTGAACTCTAAGATAGTCAAGGATCTGGAGAGTCTCTCTTACAAGGAAAGGCTGAGGGAGCCTAAGCCTGTTCAGTCTCAAGAACAGGTGACTGAGAGAGGACATCATTAATGTGTATAAATGTCCAAAGGAAGACTATCAAGAGAATGGCGCCAGGCTCTTCTTGATTGTGCCAAACCATAGGACAAGAAACAATGGGCATAAAATGATACACAGTAAGCTCCGCCTGAACATGAGGAAAATTTTTTTTGTGGTGTGAATGGCTGATCACTAGAACAGGCTGTCCAGAGAGGTTGTAGGGTGTCCCTCACTGGAGACATTCAAGAGCCATCTGGACACAATCCTCTGCCCTGTGCTTTTAGGATGGCCCTGATAGAGTGGGGAGGCTGGACAATATGACTCACTGTGGTCCCTTCCAAACTGACCTAGTTTGTGATTCTGTGAAATTTTTCCCATTTAGGTAGAAAAAAAAATCACAGAATTCAATAAATAATGTATCATAGGTCATAAAGACACTAAAATATTTTCATTCACTAAGGAACTTTAGTTGTAAACTGGGAATACACTTAAAAATATGTTAAGTGCAGTAGTAAAAAATGTCATTTCCTGATGTAAAACTGAGGCTCTGGAGGATAGTTTCAACTTTCAAAAATTCTTTCAGCTTTCCTTTTAGGAGCAAAATCATGGGGATGTTAAGGCACATTTTCTCTCTTTATCAGTCTATTTCACTTTCCTAAACAAAATTCATTATTTTTCTTAAATTTCTGTAATATTTAAAGTTCTTTGCGTGTCATAGAAAAACAACCTAAACAGCCAAGCTTATAAAATATTTGAATTTTTTTGGCTCACACTAAGTCTTCCTACATCACTAAGAGGTACAGCTGATTCTGCCCTTCTTCATAACCAGTGGCTGGAAACTGGAAATATATATCTATATAGCAGTTGCTTAGGATGCAATTTTTGATTAAACAATAAGAAGAAAAAGAAATCACTTCAAAAAAAGAGTCCAGCTTCCAATTAGGAATTGCCCTGTCTGGGAGATCCTGAGCCAGTGAATATGTCTGCAGATTTGAATGACTAGAATCCTTTCAAGACAAAGAGGACATAGTTGGAAGCCTGTTACAATGACCCTGAGAGATGTGCCAGCAGAGACTTTTCTCCTAATCAAACAGAAATTTAATTGCACAAAAACTAAATTAAGATTAAATCCTTTGTTGTGCAGATTTAATGGGCAGCAGAAAGTAAAAATCGTCTCTTGGTGACAACATAATTTATATAAATTCTGAAATAAGTTTTGGGAAGACAGAAATAGCACTACTAGGAAAAAAACCCAATGCAAACCCAAACATAAAACAAAACAAACAAAAGAATGCCCCAAATCACACATAAACCAAAGCAAAAAAAAAAAAATCTAACTCTTCCAACAAAGAAAGGTGTGAAATAGGAATATAGCATGTTTTGAAATTGTCAAATAATAGATCTTGAGCATGTACCCTTTTCATAACATAAATTCTGAGAAAATAGGTTCCTCAAGTACAGAAGGTCTTTGCTATTTAATGGAAAAAAAAAGAGAAGACATTTTACAAGAATCAAGGATATGAGGAGCAGTTCTAAAAATCTGAAGGCGATTGGCCTTGATTCCATCAGGAAATTCTCCTAAGACAAAAAGCCTGACTCTATCAGTTTTGGGTTTACTTAATTGATGCAGATACTCTTTTGCAGTACCAAATCAAAACTCAACAGGAGAGAAAGAAGAAATACAGAAGCTGGTTAAAAAGCATTAAAGTAGTATAAGACCTAATTTCAACATCCCTAAAAAACAGTTTGGCACTAGGCATGGGGACAACTACTGACATTGATTTACAGAAACAATCTCTTGATGCCTCTCACTACTAAAACACTGCCATATAAACTCAGCATAATGATTAACATGGAAGCATCTTAAAAGTAGCTGGATTATGATCCATGCATCCCCCTACTGGATTACTAGTCTAGAATTTCACAAACACTTTTGTGAAATACTTTATTCTAATTTCCAACTTAATCTTATTTATGGACATGGGAGCATATAAAGTATATCCATAGGAAACAATTTAAAAATGTTCTGCCATAGCCAAGAAAAATGCTTATTTGCTTCAAGAACAGCAAAAAGTTGCTTAAAAACCAGATGAGGTTCACAAATCTGTTTCTTATTTATCTCTGTATGATTTCTTTGCAAAATTAATGCAATTCTGCCTTGTGCAGTCAATGCACAAATACCAAAAATGCACTTAGTTAAAAGAGATTAATCTAGTTAGCATCCCAGTCAGTAGCACAGAATTTAATGTTATTTAATGTAAGTAGCCTTCAAACTATAAAGTTTGAAGCTTACATGGACTTAATATATTATTTTAAAATATTTTTAATTGACTGGAACTTAGTAAATTATGCATCTTATTCTATTTTTATATAGATGGCCTTATTACTGACACAAGTACTTAAACCTATGTTCCAGTCAAAATTTTATATTACACCTTGTAGAAAAATAGGGTCTCTTAATTTCATGTAAAGACATTGTAATTTGGATGAGATTAGAATATTTGCTTCTCCCTGCATTTAATTATTTTTTCTTCACATTATTTCTTCTCCATATTGTTTTGTTATTTTACAGCTATAAATTTGCCATATCAATGTCTTCTTTTTTCTCTTTTTTTTTCTTTTTGTTGTGCTTTTCTGCTGAATTGATAATTTCATATTGCATTTGATAGCTCCTTAGAAGAACTATGTTTTATGAATTATCCCTTTGGTAATCTCCTGGAGCCTTGATTAATACTTAAAGAACTTACTGAGAACAGCAAAGATATAATAGACTTTAAACTCTGTAATTATCCTATTTCACTGCTTGATATATGCTGTGAATTTAGGTATGGAAGTACACAAATGGCTGAAACTGAAAGTTAGGGATTTACTTTTGCTTTTGAGTGCCTATGACATTGCAGTATCTCCAAAATGTTTTCAGTGTCTGGAAAGTGTGTTTGAAATATGATGTCTCAATAGGTAAAATTTCAGGTTATGAGTTTCAGGGTGTTTTTATGCAGAAAGAACAAGTATCACTTGGATAACTTTTAGTTGTGGAACTGTTTGGGCCATCTTCACTTCTTAAGGACTGCGGCAAAGCACATCTGGAAGGAACAACATTTGCAGTTTGAGATCTAAAACATAATCCTTACACCTACCCCTGAGAGGATTCCCATGTGCTGCAATTAGTCACCCTTTGATTGCATTATTTACTTCCTGAAAGCACCTTCTTTTCAAGTTCCTCTAAGTTTGATAATTCCTTCTGAAATTCTTTCTTTGTGACCTCATTATGTCTTTCCGAGAAAGGCACTCTGGAGACTTATGTTCAAACAATCTTTCATATTAAAAGAAGAGTTTTCAACAGCCATGTACAATGGCAGCCCTTTTTTTCATGCTTTGTTGAGGGAATTATCTGTGGTCCTTTAGGGTTGCAAATAATTCAACAAATATTGTAAAGCTGAGGTATTTATCTCCCAGAAACAGGATTAAACTACTGCCTCTCTTGTTTTCTTCTGCTTTACCTTGGTGATGTCCTTATTTTAAATATGCTTAAGTACTGTAGCTTCTGAAGTGCTAGTTGTGCAGTTCTCCAGAATAATGTGACCTTAGTCTATTTTTTTTAATAGCAACAGCAAAAGAAAATAAATGGGCATTATCATTTCCTGAATGATCCTTGCTGTTGCTGACTTAAATGAGAAAAAAATTAAGCAGACAGAAAAAAGCAGAGAGGGAAAGAAAAGGAAGGGAAGGAAAGTTCTTTCTCACTAAAGAGCAACATGAATTTTTGACCGTGAATCAGCAGACAGGAAATGCACAGGTAAAGTGTGATTTATATGTAGTATTTTCTGAACTATTGTGTATCAAGTCTCAGGAATATTTCAACCTACACTTTGTACTGGAGAAGAGTTTGTCGAGGCACTGGGGCAACCTAGGGGCAACCAGTAGCACTCTGGGAAGGCAGTTTATCACCTACTGATAGATGCTTTGATCCATCAAATCCAGGAGCGTTCATCCACTACTTCACTATCCAAGCTCAGTAGGCATGGAAAAAAAACTGCAGCCTGGAGCAATGACCACAGAGAAGATCTGATACCCTCAGTCAACCCCTGCCAACATACAGCAATTTCAGTGCACTTTCAGAGGGCACAAGATGTAATTCTGAGGTTTTGCTTAAAATAAATCTCAACTTATATGTCTTTATAATTAGTTTAAGACAAGTCTGTGTGATAACAAAATGCCACCAAAATATGCATCCTGTCAATTGAATGTGAGGGAACATCAGGGTTTCACACAGAAATCAGAACTCCTTCTAATAAAACTCAATGGGAAGCCAATTCTAATCACATAATTTAATTTTGGTCCTGAGATTAAAAACGGGAGGAAAACTCACAATTTGTTAATTCTTACAGGAAATCAACTCTAGATTTAGGATTTAATAGACAAAAAAAAAAAAAATCTGGATAAAGAAGATATCTGAAATCAAATATAAATTGCACATTTATATTACAAATACTGATTTTAAAAATAAAGATTACTTTCTACTTTATGTCAACAATCCTACAGCTCCAAATATATTTACCCTAACAGACTGAAAAATCGGGTACTATTACATAAAGAACTTTATTCAGTACCTTTAAAATTACCTGTTCCTTTAATGGCTCAAGTTGACACAGAAGTTATGAAAGATATGTATAGAAACTCAAATATTACTGGATACCTCACATGTTGAAAGGTTAAGATAAAAATATACTCACCTTGCTAAGTTTGGGGGGGCAGAATTTTCTCTTGGTTTTTATTTGTTTCCTTAAGACTTTCTTGTAGTGTCTGGTTCAAGTGAAGCTTCAATCACTGTTCAGAGATTTTAGTATGTCTGGGAAGTTAATCCTACCAAAATGCACTGGCAAATATTTGGCAGTTCTACAGATTATGCATTTTTTAGCTGTGTATAAACAAAACCACAAAAAAAATGTTATAAAGTTATTCAAGGATGAACCCTGCACAGTATGTAAGCAGCAAAATCCTTTTCTCATATTTGACAAAGATCAGAAAGCTTCTGTTATGTTCTATCCCAGTTTTTATATACACAAATATAAAATTCCAAGTACTTTTCATGTTGTTAAAGACCTCTCACCAGAACATTTTTACTTGTTTGTCATGTGAAATGGGGAGATTTCTTTGACCCTTAGTGTGGGGAGATTTCTTCAACCTTTAGAGCTGGATTTGTCTATCAGTGCCCTGGGAAAGGTGAGACTTGTGCCTGACCAGTCTGTCAATGTCCTGTTATGGGAACACAGTACTGAGCAGTGCTGTGTTAAAATTCTAATCATCATCTAAATGCTACATCATCATCGTCATCTGAACAGGATTTGTGAATGAAGAAAGAAATGGTAAAAATAAATAAACAAGATTATTCTTCTCTGACAATACAACATACAAGATAAATTTCGTATCGAACAATGGTCTGGTGATATGGTATTTGCTTCCATGACTCTCTGCTTTTCAATATTTAATATAAAATGAATTCAGCTGTCAGGGATTAGCATTTCAAATGCTTCTTCCATTCTCTTTCAGTTGAAAGACTCCCCCTGGCAGCAATTCAAGCACCAAATTGTAAAGGTGGCAAAGCAGTATGAGAGGGACAGTGATCAGCTGTTCTGCCTAGAACTCAGTCCAGCAGTTTCTGCTGCTAGTACTGCTGAGAGCACAAGCACATAGACTTCCTTGTCCTCTCTTTCTACAGGTCCATCCCTGCTGGTCCATCCATTGTCCTTTGGGCTCTAAAAGCCTTGGTTAAGATTGTGTCCTAAACTCCAGCAGTACGAGATTTTTGTCCATGACCATGAAAGTTCTTGCATAAACTGCTGTCCAACAGGAAGCTAGGATTTCCAAAATAATGTAAGATATCTTTGCCTGACGGTAGTTGTGCCTTTCTTGCAATCACAGCTCTGAGGCTTGTGCGTGAATGAAGGGTTACTGACTGATCCAATGTATCACATACATTCACCAGCATGACAAGCTGATCTCACAAATCACAGCATTCCCAATGTAAATAATTAAAAAAAAAAAAAAACAAAAAAAAAAAAAACAAAAAATCCAAACCAGAAAATTAAGAAAACCCCAACCAACACACACCAAAACTCAAACCAAACAATGAAACCCAAACTCTAGCATTTTCCACACATCTCTAATGAAAGCTCAAAAGATCCTTACCCAGTCTTCTGTAGAGAGAAAAATGTTTTTCAAATATTCAGGGAAGACATTCAGTGTAACTCACAAAATGATAGGATAACTCAGATTGGAAAGGACTTTAGTCAAAACTTCTCAAATGAGAAGAGTTGTGAGATCAAATCAGATTGTTCAGAGATTTATATATTGGGCAAACACCTAAGGTTGGATACTTGAGAAAAAAATCTTTCTTTGGACAACCTGCTCTAAGGCTTTATTATCCACATTTATTATTATTTATTATAAATGTGAAAGCATTTATTCTTATATCTGATTAGACACTCCTGTTTATGACAACTCTCATTTAAATGAATATCCATTTTCTCTTCCCCTCCTGCCTTCAACTGCTGTGAGGAGCCTGGCTCTGTTTACTTGGTGACTTTCTCCCTAATATTAGAAAAGTGCTATTCAGCTCCCTTAAAGCAGCCTCTTTTTTCAGCCAAGAAGTCCCTCAGTCGCTCCTCATCAAATTTTATCCTGTTAAATTCACAAATAAATGATGGTTAGTGTTTAGAGCATCCATTTTACATTCCAAAGTTCTCTTTAGGAGAATATGAAAGCTAGATTAATGAGAAAATTGAAAATACAAAATACGTATAAACATACATGTTCAGACACTGTGATTTGATCAAAAAAGAGAAATTGAGTGATTGTCTAGAGTGGACTTAGTAGTCACAGAACTTTTCATGCTTCAATTCTGTGACTTGTCCTTATTTCTAATTTAAGTTAATAAGTAATGAATTATACAAAGTTTTTCATGATGCTCTTCCAATTAAGTTTATAAAAGAATAATGATTTAATCTTTTCTCTAATTCATGGTCATAAGTATGTTCTAGTTCCCCTTGTGCAGAAATATTCAAAAGGTCTCTGGTTTGCATAAGCCCTTTTAGCATTTAAAATTCCCTGCCTTTGCCCTTACTTGCCAGTGTGTTCTGGCTTTGTCTGAAATAGGGGTAATTTTTTTACAGTAGCTAGTATGGGTCTGAGTTTTGGATTTGTGCTGGAAATTATGTTGGTAACACAGGGATGCTTCTCTTATTGCTGTGGAGTGCTTGCACAGAGTCAAGGCCTTTTCTGCTCCTCACCCCACCCTGCCAGCGCAGAAACCAGGGTTGCACAAGGAGCTGGGAGGGGACACAGCCAGGGCAGCTGACCCCAAATGACTCAGGGGATATTCCAGAGCATGTGGCATCATGCTCAGCATATAAAGCTGAGGCAAGAAGAAGAAAGAGGAAGAAATTCTTCCCCAGTGAGCATCAGGTGTGAAGGAGTCCTGCTTTCCTGGGGAGGGCTGAACACCTGTCTACCCATGGGAACTGGTGAAGTAATTTCTTGTTTTGATTGGCGTACACACCTAGTTTTTGTTTTACCTATTAAATGGTCTTCATCTCCACGGTGAGTTTCCTCACTTTTGCTCTTTGCATTCTTTCCCCCTCCCTACCAGTCAGGAGTGATCATGCAGCTGCATGATGCTTAGTTGCCACAGAGAATTCAACCACAACCAAGAGAAGAGAAAGTACTTAATACCACTAACTTAAAATTATTTTAAAAGCGACACTTTTGAGATTGCAAGATTCTGCAAGACATATCAGAGTAGGATGAGACTGCGCCTAACATTTCACCCCTCGTCTCATATCTCTGTATATTTTGTATTGAGAAATGGCTATAAACCCATTCATTTTAGGAATAAGTGCATCATTTATAAAAAATCCTGGCTGCATCTACATTTAGTAACTGTGTTGTGAAATCCCTGATAGTTAAGTTCTCAGAGACAGCTGAGAATGAATCATAAGAGAAAGTCTGTAACATTCTCCTGTCTTTGAAGACTTTATATTCTCCCCGGAAATGCTTTTAGCCAACATAAACTGTCAATTTCTGATTTTAAATACAGCCATCCAGCTGAAAGTGCATTCAAAACACTGCTTAAAAAAAATATTCCTTTTTGCTTTCTACTTTCAGTTTTAAAGGTGTAGGTATCAAAGGAAAAAGAGCCTACAAAAGAGCCCTGTAAAGTGTGTTACGCAGTAAGAAGCCTGTACCTGAAGGGAGTCAAGAAGAATCCTATGGGTATTCTTGATCTACAGTTTTAGTGAAGGGAAGGATCGCACTCTGGAAACATTTATAGTTCTGACACCCTCTGGCTAGAGTCATATGGTTGCTAGGGTTGTTGAACTGAGTAGACCAAGAAAACCATGGCTGAATCATCTCCAGCAGCAACACTGGGCACATTTTCTCAGTATGCACACAGAAAATTGCATGTATTTTACACACACATTTTATGTATCCCCCTGGCAAACCACACAGATCAGCACAGACAGAAAACACAACACACATGCAAGTAGAAACAGCATCAGTAGCCTTATCCTATTTCCCTCACAGGCTGAGCAGACTGAAGATGCGTTAGTGAGAAACATGTCTATGTATATCTCTGTGGTTATTATGTCCATTTCTGTGAGATACTAGTCTCCCCAGGAGCTGGCCTTACAGTCTATGTGCTAATTAGAGTCCTCATGTCCTCGTTCTTCCAGCTGCTGGCACCCAGGGTCTCAAATCCCCAAGGCACACAGATACACACGCACGTGTAAGCCTGCACTGCAGAGCACATCTGGCAGGACCTGTGGCCCCCTGGACTGGAGGGCCCATGTTGGAGCAGGTTTGCTGGCAGGACTTACCCCGTGGGATACCCGTGTTGTAGCAGTCTGCTCCTGAAGGTCAGCACCACGCGGAAGGCACCCAGGATGGAGCAGTTAATGAAGAGCGGGGTTTGTGGAAAGGACTTGTGCTGTAGAGCTTTCTGATGGTCTCCTATGGGATGAACCCCATGCTGGAGCAAGGGAAGAGTGTGAGGAGTCCTCCTCATGAAGAGGAGGGAGTGACAGAGATAATGTATTATGGAGTGATTACAGAACCCCTTCCTCATCCCCTTGTGCTGCTGGGAAGGCAGTGCAGGTAGAGAAAACTGTGAGTGAAGTTGAGCACGAGAAAAAGGGAGGGATGAGGGAAGGGTTTTTTAAGATTTATTTTTTATTTGTCATTATTCTACTCTGATTTGATTGGTAATAAATTACATTAAATTCCCCAAGTCTGTTTTGCTCATGACAGTTATCACTGAGCGATCTATCCCTGTGCTTATCTTGACCTGTGAGTCTGTTTCTGGTTGAGGAGGGGAGTGAAAGAGCAGCTTTGTCAGGAGCCTGACATCCAGTCAGAGTCAATCCACCATGCTCCCCCAAAGCACACTGAAAAAGTTTTTGTACCTTCCCAAAATATTCTTCCTCTGGATTTCATACTGTGTCCCATATACCTAGGCAGTCACCACGGTCAGTGTAAAAGGTGACCTGGAGAGAAGCTCCCACTGTCTTATAGTGGTGGGTGCAACCTGGTCCATGGGAGGGAAACTGTCCTGGGACACACTTGGAAATGTGCATTCCCAAAAATGCGCATTTCCATTCCCAGAAATGAAAATTTTCTCTGACTGGTTTGTTGAGTTTTCTCCACCTGTCTTTGTGCCTCTGTACATGTAGATCAGAGTTTTTTATCATAAAACTTGCCTCTGCAGGGACCTCAACCGAGATTGAGATCCCCTAAAAGACATTTGCAGCTTTTCTCTCCTCCTAAAACACCTAAGATCCATCTGATATTTCAATAAGGGCTTATGCCTTTTTTGTGTTCACAGACATGCCAAAACATCTACCTACTGAAACTGTGGAATGACTGGCTCTGTGGTTCTCAGCAACATTCCACCAGGTTCACAAGTAAGGCATTCTTCATCCATATTACTTTCACAGTAGACAAAAGAAAACTTACTGCTGGTTCATTTTTCCTTATTGGTTAAAATAGGAAATCTAATTGGTTAAAAAAGGAAATCTAATTAATTAATTAATTTAGGAAATTTAAATTAATTTACCTCTTCGTGGTAAGATTTGAACTTAAAGAGGTCTTAAACTCAGAGACAAAATACCCCACAAAATAATTCCATTGAAGAACAAAATACATGCTAAATATACATAGTCAAGAACACAACCAACTGAAACATCATCCCTGCAAAATAACGTAAGGGTTTGCTATCATAGAAAATGTAAAAATTTCAAGCCTCAAAATTTCTAGAAGAGAAATTCATGTACCCTTATCCATACTTTCTGTTCCCTAAATATGTCACTTCACTGATCTGAAAAATAGAGAAGCATTTTTTTGCTCTTTGGATTGTCAAATCTCCAGTATTAACTTAAACACAAAAAAAAAAAAAAAACCCAACAAAACAAAACAAACAAACAAAAAAAATCCTAACTACAAAAGCACAGGACATGCACACTCTCCCAAGAATGAAATTCAATCTGGGCTATCCGCTTGGTCAGCTGGGGGTTTTTGAGAACTCTTAGCTGAGCAAAATTATCCAGTTCTAGGCAGATACTCATTTCTTTATATTTTCCTGTAAGAACCTGAAGTTTCCAGGTCTGTTTTCCTAAAAAATTCTTTAATTAGAGGTGAAAAATAATTAAATCAAAAAGATTAAAAAAAGAATGTATGACTTTAACTTCCTAGTATAGACTTTGTAGGCATGCTCTGAAGATGTCTTAAAACTGTTTAAAGACATAGTGGAAAGGGAAAGGGGGAAATGAGGAAAGGGGGCATAATAAAAAAAAATCCAACCCACTACTGTCTTGTCTTTGTCCTTTGAAGATGAATAACTTGACCAATTTTTTCTTTTAGATATGGAAAAAGAAATGGGAAAGTAAACTTATGTATCTATAAATAATGAAGTCACCAGATAGACAGATGGCTTTTGGGTATTTTTTACAGTGCTGGGAGGGAGAGGAGGAAGGAGAGGGAGAAAGAGAGGGAGAGGGACAAAAAAGAAAAGGGAAGAAGAGAAGGGGAAGGAAAACCAAACAAGATAAAGAAAATTGAAAACACAGTGATTTCTGCATTAATAGAAGTGGAAGGGACTTGAGAAAAGAATCAGGATATCAGTGTTCGTCTTGCTCTCAGTACAAAACCATCTTAATGATACATCCCTCTTCTTCAAACATGACATATGTTCATCAATGACTGGAAAAATCAGGGGTTAATGTTTGCTGTTAGAATTATTTCAGTTCATAGACATGCCAAAACATCTACCTACTGAAACTGTGGAATGACTGGCTCTGTGGTTCTCAGAGAGAGAATAATATTAAACTCCCATAATCTATCAAATAGTGATGTTATTTTGTATCAATACACTTTTCCCTCCATTTAGGCTTCCTTTGTATTGGCTGAGCTGGAGTTCATTTTCCCCATCAGCCCTCACAGTGCTGTGCTTTCCCTGGCAGCTGCAGAGGAGCTGATAACCCTCTGATAACCCTGCAGTGTTCTGGCTGCTGCTGGGCAGGGCTGGCACAGCTCCAGCGCTGGCTCCCAACATCCCGGCCCCATCAGGGGCTGGGGTGGGAAAGGTCCTGGAGGGGGCACAGCCAGGCCAGCTGGCCCAAACCAACCAAAGGGCCATTCCACACCCTGGGACAGCTCAGCTATAACAGCTGAGGGAGGAGGAGGAATGGAGAGGTGTTTGTTATCTGCAGTGTTTGTCTTCTGGAGTGACTGCTCCATGTGCTGAAACCCTGCTGCTGGGGAAGTGAGCGGACACCACTCACTGATGGGAAGTAGAGAATAACCTTTTTTTCTCCTCTTTATTTATCCCAGTGCAAACTTTTGCTTTTTTGCTTTTGTGAACTACTTTATCTTAACCTACAAGTTGTTTTCCACCTTATTTTCTCTACTCCGTCCAGTTGGTAGGCACTTTGCATCCAGGCAAGGTCAACCTTCAATGTATATCAGCTTGGAAAGACAAGTATTAGCACACGTTTCCTTGTTTCAAGCTGCTGAATTCCTAATAAAACATTACATCAATTTTGTCACAGCACTATGGCTAGAATTTCTCTGATTTTGTACCTTGAGTACACCAAGAACACAAAATCTTAAAAACTTTAAAATACTTCAGTATTTTTAGGCTTTCTTTTCTCCTTTTGCCTTCAGTCTCACAAAGCAGAATGGCAAAGACCAAATACATGTGGCAAATGCATTTCACTTAAATCTGGAAAACAAATCAGAAATCCCCTCTGCCATTCTGTTTTCAATTCTGTATTTCTGTGGTGTCCATATTTTCTATTGTGCAGAAAGCTTGCATGTGTTTTTGTATTCCACTTAAATTCAGAACAATTTTTATCAAAATCTGCTTTGAAATATTCATCAACATGAGGCAGTCAAAAATTTCTAGGCGAACAGGGAGCATTGTTGAAACTACTTGGGATGCCTTGGAAACAGACTGTGGTATGAAAGAGAAAGAATTAAGAAAAGAAAATACTTCAAGTAACAAGAAATAGTTGTCTGTTTTTTTTCTTTTTTCTGAGCACAAACAGAGATGTCAGAAATTCTGATTATATTGTTGTGGAGCATTCATAGCAAACAAGATATTTCCTCTGAACAAGTTGACCAAACCTGAGATTTTTTCGCCTTATAGAAACCAACAGGGAATCGGAGGGCCTCAGGCATTTCATAAAACTATCTTCTGGTTATGGAGATTGATTGACTTAACTTAGCAGAAATTTGAACAGCTTGCAAATCTGCTACAGGGTAAGCTCCCATTTAATGAAAGTTTTCCAGAGTTATTGGACCATGTTTTTCTTGTACAATTTTGCTGAAGATGCACCAACACCAATATTACACAACACCAGAAGTAATATTCCGTCTCTGATTTCTAATGAAAATACTAACTACAGGAAAATGAAGAGCAAGAGAGAAATAAAGCATATGAAAATGAGTCTCATAGAACAGCAAAGAAAGTGTAGCTTTCTTCCCAACTCCAAATCTGCTGAGATTATTTATGCTACCGTTTTCTTTCTATCCACCTTAGCATATGAGAACAGAGCTCATTCTCTGCAGAGATATCCTAGAGGTGTCCTAGGGATAGGATGTTCTAATGACTGTCTTGTGCAGTAAATTATTGTGAGAAAATAATTTAACTGGTGAATTACCATGATGACACTATGATGTCATTAAGCTACCCCTGTTGGCTACTCCAGCTTCAATACTTTAGCAAGAGTCACTACCTTTCATTTGTCGGAGCCCTATGAGCAAGAGAAGAAAAATTTACAGCATCTCTACAAACAAAAATTTTGAGTTTGATGCATCCATGCAATAGCATGTGCTTTCATTTGCAGTAAGAACAGTCCTCCATCCTCCGTCAGGAAGACAATTGGCAATGAACTATAAATGGGAATTTCTTCTCATCTGTCTTGTGAACCACACCTCCAAGGAACCAAAGTCAAGCTATGCTCTTTGTCACTTCTCCTCATCAAAAACAAATAAGTAGATAATTTTTTTCAACCCAGTGACTTGAGTTGGGGTCCTAAAACTGTTGTGACTTACCTATATGAAAGTACATAGAAAAAACCCGATCTTGCAAATACATTATTGAAGCTGCAAAAGCAAGTGTTGAAGTGCTAAGAACCAGAAGATTCCTTTTCCCTGTAGAAACTAAATTCAAGCTTCTAGCACTTTTCTCCTACAAAGTGAGTAAAAGAACCCCTTGAGGGAAACAGTATCCTCCCATGTAATCAAGAATCACTTGAGAGAAAGGGATGGCTCTGAAACTGCAACTCCTGCACATACCTAAACACACAAGCACACTGCTCCCTCCTTTCCCCAGCTTCTGGGGGGCAGCAGCTCTCACATACAAACCCCAACTACTGCCCTCAGGGTGAGGCAGTAGACAGTGTGCCCTAACTCTGAAAAGTCCTTGTAGACTGGGCAAGAAAGTAGTGTTTTACTAGTGTCTTGGCCAATTATCAAGGCAGAAATCACAAATAATTGTGGTTTTTAAGAGCCTCACTCTGAAGCTCTACATTAGAGATGCTAGATCCTACCCAGTTTCAGATGTCATGTTGAGGTAACTAGATACTGGCTTTACAAAAAGCCCCAAACAGAAGAGTTTTGCCCTTTTTTTCATCACAGCCATGGGTAGGAGGTAATTTTGTGTCCACTGCCAAAATGAGCCTAATGGTTCAGAGTTCACTATATTTTGTAATCCATTAATTCTTCTGTAATAATGCAGTGGCTTAACCTTTTTGCACATTATCAACTATGAAGAAATCTTAAAAGACTGCATCTCCATTTCATATGAAAGTTAATTACAGTTTGGAAAAGCTAGGAAAAAAAAGAAAAGAAAATTGGATTACTTGTGACAATGTTGTGACAGGATTTTGCATATGATGATTTGCAATAGCCTTTGAGTTCTGGGTGCAGCTAGATGATAGTAATATCAAAACTATCTTGAATATGCAAATGTGCATATCTATGACAAAACTATTTATTTACTTTTTGTTACAGGTGCAAACAGTAAGGATAAAACAATTCCCTGGAGTTTTCATATCTCTGATGATCCCAAACATGTGAAATTCTGAACTAAAGTATCTTCAATATTTCTAGGATAGCTATTTATACAATCACAGCTACTTTGTAAAAAAATTTATCCTATTAAAATTCAGACAGAAATATCAGTTTTTTTTCTTATTTTTATGTTTTGCTTTAGAATAAACAGAACATTACATTTATGAGAACACTGCCCATAAGAAATGTATATGACAATTTTTAAAGAAAATAATTTCTGTAACATAAAAGTATTTTTTGGGAATTTTTTACTTACGTAAATTTTCTGGTTTAGCTTAATTTTAAATATTTAAATGGCATAAATTTGCATTCACTTTATTGCCAAAGGTAAAATGAAATCAACACAAAATTCCCCTTCATAATCAACTTAGTGAATATTTTTATTAAGAATATATCAAGGAAAGGTCAATTTTTACACATGAATAACTTGAATTTGTATTTCAGATTCATATGCTTTAATCCCTGCAGCAAAACTCTCAACTGAGCAGAAAATATTTTTTCAATGAGCCATTTACTAAAACAATCACATAAATGTACTTCTAACACTGCATGAACTACCACTGTGACAATTTGCCGGGATTTAACTTTCAAATTTGAAATTGCTGACATGATGACAAAAAAGACAAATAATGAGAGCAAACACATTACAGGAAAGGGCACATTTTTTTTTGTAATTGTCACAGAATTGTGTCAAAAGGACATATAGTTCCTGTTGTGGAAAATAATCTTGTATCTTTGTTTGATTCCAACTTCATACTGTGTATAATAATTTACAGCTCTTGGGGAGCAAGTGTCACCTACACAAAGCAGTGCATTTCCAGTCTTAAAAGCTTCTTAATGTTATTGCTGAAAGTTTTCATTCTCAATATTGTGTTTTGCCTATCACTTGCTTTTCCCCAATTTTTTTTTCTGTTTATACTTACAGTGTGTTTCTAAATAAAACAGCCTTTTATATCCTCAAAAGTATTAGCAATTTCTCAACTTCTTTTTAAATATTATTTTGAAAATGAAGGAATAAATAATTCTAGAATAGCTTGTTATTAATCATAATTTAAGGATGTCTTAGTATTAACTGGCTTTAGTCAGTAAAAGAAACTATTGACTTAAGAGACTTTTTCAACAATGAAAGAATGTGTGCAGCTTCCCCCAAAACAGATAATCTTAGTGTTGTGAGATACAATTTTGGCTTTACAAAGAACATGTCTGATTTCATAGAACTGCAGATACATCAACGGAGGATCTAAAGACATGACATGCTTTATGAACCACTAAAAACATTTGTTTGCCTGCTATTAATTCTTATTCCAAATACACTTAAAAGCTGCACAAGTTTATTGGTAAGGGTAGATTTTTTTTTCTTCATGAAAGACTGTACTTCCTGAAAAGAATTTACATGAATTTATTTTCCATTTTCAAATCCATAAGGTAATCAATCAAATTTTAAATACGTTTAAAATAAAATTTATCAAAACTGCCTTATACTGAGGCGTATGAAAACAAGACAAAACTGATCAAACCAGTTAGTTCATTACTCAAAAGTGAATTTGGAATGCACCCTTCACCTAAAAAAAAAAGACCTTACAGCATTGAAAATTTTCTGCTATAAGAATATGAATATGTGCTTGAATTTGACAATTTTATATTATAAAATTCTTTAAAATTTTCCATTTTATTGATATTTTGCATAGGATAAAAAAACAAAGGAAAGGTTTTTTTATAAATTGATTAACATGCAGAGACTATCTTTGATAGAAAGGAATATGATATAACTATTCTTGACAAGAAACATGCATAGAAAAATTTGATATGAATTAAATATTTGAAAATATTAATTGCTGTATGATTTTTTAAAAAAATCCTGTTTATTTACTTATATATCGTAAATGTTATTGTCAATATTTTCTTTCATGCAGTCTCCTGAACACTAAAAACACAAGAACATGGTTTTGTTATTCATGAAACTAGGTAGAAATAAACTTTTAAAGAAATTGATCTTACTGTGATATTCACCTTTTTGCAGTTTATGACAATATAATGATGAATTGTCTTGCAGTAACACTCACTGAAGTCATGAAAGGTTAATAACTCATTTAAACATTCATTACATGTCCCTATCAAAGTCATCTTAATTTCACAAAGACATCTAAGTTTCTCTTTAGGGAAACACTCTCTCAGGATTCAAGTGTGATTCTTTATTAACAAAATGGCAAGTGCAAAGTTACATGTCAAAACCCTGACTGATGATGCTGCAAATTGGTTCTTCCACCAAAGCAGAAGACTTTAAATTACTGCTTTTTAAAGGTGTGCTCCCTCAAAGGCAATTAATGTGTCAGTTGTCAGTCAGGATTATTTAATTTCCCAGTGAGGGCTGAGAAAATGGGTACAGCAGATTGATGAACAGAACACGGTGATGTCCACAAGAGAATTCTAATAATGCTGGTGGTTTTCTGCATTTATTTGGTCTCAGATTTAAGAATTGAAAGTTGTATGTCAAGTAGAATTTGGAAATTTCTTTTAATACACTCAAAAGCAAAAACAAACCAACCAAACAAACTAAACAACAAAACCCCCAAAACTACAAGAAAATCCACATAATAAACCAAATCATCACAAGGACATGAGCTTTCAAGGAACATAATGTTTCTATGCGTTCATACCTTTCCCCGTGCAAGTCATAAACAAGCATGATAAAATTTCTATTTCCAGTATATCTGTTTTGTTATTTTTCTTGTTGACAAGCTATGTCTCACACAGCCCTACCTCTGAATGAGTAATAGCTCACCTAAAAGTTGTAACAAGATTTTAAATACTCTTTATTCTTTGATTCAGGACAGTGATTTCAGCTGATGGCCTATGATTTAGGAATGTCATCATGTTCAGAATTCAGGACTCTGCACCTGCATTACTAATTCTTCCTGGTTCAAATCAAAAGTGTTCTCCAAAAGTGAATCTTGAAGTTAAATACACTTATATACTGTTCAGTTCACATTGTGGACTATTCTTAGACTACATCAGCTGAATTTGTTGCAAATGAAATTAAACTGGAAAATGCAATAAATCCAGGATTATGAATCAGTCAGCCCATGAGTCTGTACTGAAGTCAGCCTGAAGTACCCTCTCAGAAATTACATGCACATGAGATTATCAGCACCAAGCATTCCACTGCATAAATCCATTCCAACTCAACCACATCATTTGCTGATGTATACATAGCTCAGATCTCCTCTGCTGGTGCTGTTCCACTTGTCATCATGTAGTCAAACTTCCAAAATATAAATATTTCTGTAGGAATGCAATGAACACTTGAATTGAAATAAATTCTGAGAATTTGAGAAACAGAAGCCATGCAGAAGAGCTTCAGTGTGGAAACAGTCATCCCAGTTATGTTTTGCTCTTTGCAAGCCCTGATGCCTTGAAAAACAGGCAGCATAAAAGCATAACCCTGCCTTTCAATAAGATAAATGTTTGCTGTGTATACAGATGGGATTTGATAAACCCAGAATGGTAACCTACAGATAAATACATGACTAAGTTTTCTGGAAAAATTAGGCCATGTGCAGTAGATTTCCATCCTCTGAATAAGTATGATCATCAAAATGTCCAGATATTTGTCACATTAAAGCTTGTAGTAAGTGATATTACTTACATCTACTGTTTTTCATTTTATTGATTCAGAATTAATTTGTTTCAATCTTCCAGTAACACAATGCAGTGTTTCTAAAGATAGCATATTTAAGTAATTTCCCTTTGAGCATGTAAACATTGAGTTGTTTAAGAAATCATTATCAGAAGAGCAGAGTGTTCCCTTGAAACTGAGGTTGTTGCATAATGGAGTGTAAAAAATAAGGTCTCTTCATATATTCTGCTCAAAACAAGATTTTTTATTAGAACAGGGACCAGAAAATCATACATGCTTTTTTTTTGCATGGCAAGTTTCCACCTAAGAAATAACATGAAACAATTAAATACATATGGTATTATTATTTATTTAATATAAAATTTAGAAAATGCTTAGGGTTGTCAATTGAAAAACAGATAAGACAATCTGAGTTTAAGTTTTTACACTGGAGCACTTGTGTTCTGCTTGACAGATAAGTAAAAGAAAGTTATATTTAGTTTTCTAATTTATCTTTTCAAAGACCTCTAAAAAAAGAAGAAGAAATCTTGAATA
Source organism: Calcarius lapponicus (assembly GCA_039654755.1). Classification (NCBI taxonomy): domain Eukaryota; kingdom Metazoa; phylum Chordata; class Aves; order Passeriformes; family Fringillidae; genus Calcarius; species Calcarius lapponicus. The sequence goes on from CM077463.1 coordinate 10,232,042, forward strand.
TTTGAAATTTAATGCAAATGACAGAGTTTTTGTTAATCCTTACAGAAGTTCACATTGTCATGAAGAAAGAATGTCTTATCTTTCAAGAATCTAATCCAAAATGCCTGTGATGCTTTTACAATCCACACAAGAGCCTTTTACTTATTTAAAGCTGTAGGTATCACTAGGCAGTAGAAATAATGACCATGTAGCCAAGAAAATGCGTACAACCAATGCTGATAAAGTATCTGTACCTTAAGAATAGAATCATAGCATACTTTGTAAAATATATTCATTTCCTTTATTAAGGAATTTTAAATGTGTTTTTCAGTGTGAACAACAGGAATGTATACAAGACACATTTCATTAGGAAAATACTCAACCGAAGAATAATATTTCTGTTTCATTAATGCCAATAGTTTTTGTTTTCTGAAAACTTCTCTGATTTACAGATTTGATTGAAAGGTCATTTTTTAACATTAAAATTAAATCCAGTTGCATAATCTTGTATTAATATTTATGTTTAGAATGGCTATTGTTATGAGCATGTGAGAGTACTTTGATAGACTTTGCATTTCTTTTCTAAAACATGTTTGACAGGGACTCAAAGACACTCAATAAACTTAGCCACATGTATTAAAATATTTAATAACATTATGCTACTGGAAGACACATCTGAGGAAGTACTATATTCTGAATCATCTACATTATGGCATCTGGCTCTCTTTAAAATTCATTTTTATCTGAGTCATCTTATTCTTTTTTGCAACTTGACAGAATAGCTTGACTCATTTTTAAAGATACAAAATGTGTCTTTAATTCCTCAGCGTGTGAAAAGCTCTTTGACTGATAATGTTGTCCCTCATTCTTTTCTTCCAATATTAGAATTTATCTGGTTTTCACTGCACTAGTGTCTACACATTTATTTTAAAAAAGTCAACCAGATTTAAAGCTCTTAGTCAAGAAAAAAAATCCCTGACTTTTGCACTTAACAGGACTCTTTCTTTTGCATAGTTCCCTTTCTGAAATGTAAAATTTGCTTCATGGATCAACAAGAGGAGAAAACTTTCTTTGCATAAAGATGTAGCTGAAGCAGACATCAACTGCAGTCTGAAATCTAATGGATGGAAGGATCCTCCCTCTGTTTCATGACTATGTAAAAGATTTGCATATATTTAGAATATTGTGAAATCATCACAAGTCAGGCAAAAAGTTTTGGGAAAAAAAGTTTATTCTGAAGAGGATTATGCAACATCCTTGGGCTGGGGTGATATTCTGCCAGTGACTCTCCTGAATGACATGAATGCTGACGATTTTTATCTTATTCCAGGGAAGAAACTTGCAGGCTTGAGACATTTTTTACATTTAACAGCATTCCTGAAATCCTACCTGTTAGCTTAACTTATTCCAAAGATGTGTCATTCTTGGAAAAATTGTTCCTTATCTTAAAATACATGCCTAAGTGGAAAGCTGGCAACTGGCATAGAGGAAAGAACCAGGCAATAGTAAAAAAAAAAAAAAAAAAAATTGTATAAACTGAGTCTCATAAGTATATATTTATAATGCTTATGGCTTTCCTTTGGAAAAAAATGGAATGGTCTCCAACCCACTGACAAATAGATGACTGAGGTTTCCACACTTCTGTTTAGGAAGCAGGTTTTTTTTCTGGACATTGGGATTAAGGATGCTGTAACATAGTTTGCTTACAAACTTTTTCCTGCCACCAAACATGAGACAAAGATGACCCTCATGACATCTTTTCTGGTCTGTTATCTCTGACTTTCTGTCTGTCCTCTCAGAACTAAAATTAATTATTATTTCTGAAACAGATAGTTCAACCATTCACAGAAATATGGGTATATATGGAGCCCTAAGTAAATTTTCTTTCAGCACTCTAAATGTTTTGTGTATTTCATCATTTTGTGTATTTCATTCCATATTCTATTCAAATGTAGAAAAAAAGTTCTGATTCCATTTAAACCAGAAAATTATGTTTCATTAGGTTCAAAGAGAGAAGAAACGGCAGGAGACAAGAGAAGGAAAGGAAAAAGGAAGGGAAATTATTTTGTTACTATTCAGACACAAATATTAAATGAAAACTATGAACATTCCAGAGGGAAGCTACTGCTGGGAATTCAGAAACTATGCAAATTAAAATGTATTTGTTTAAATTGCCTAATTTTCTTGGCATTTTTTGAAGAAGAGCTAAATCTTATTCTGAGAACACAAACAGGACAGCCCTCAAGGATTTAATAATGAAGCACACTTTTCCCTCAAAAAATGTTAAAAATTTGCAATAGTGCAAAATGTATATATGGCTAAGTTTTAACATATTCCAAAGAGGAATGACAGAAATGCCAAAATCTACAAATAAAAAGGGCTATTCCTTTACTGGAAATAATTCTCTGAGGGCCAAAGATGAAGGAGATAATACGTTTTCTAACCAGCTTGCCCCTTTCCATTAGCATCAGCAAGGTCAAGAAATGGTAATATGCATAAGAAAACACATAATATGCTTTTATTTTCTTCTCTTCTCCTGTCTGGGAAGGGATAGATCCTAACAAATATTTTTAAAAGGAATCCCACATCTTTAGCTAATAATTGTTACACACATATGATCATTGACTTTTCACCCAAATACCTGTTGCTTAGTTCACTGCCTTTACTTAGCCAGTGAGATTCTTTTTTAAGAGCAAAACTACTTAGCAGTGACCTTGAAATTTAAGAAATCTCAACAGCTCTGAAAACAGCCTCCACTGACCCAAAGTACTGGAAGAGCAGTTGTTACCAGAGAACTGTACTGTTAAATTGTTAGAGCAGATGCATAGATGTATAGCTGTGGAGCAGAAGAGAATCAGCATCACTGAATGGTTTGGGTAGGAAGAGAGGTTAAAGATCATTTAGTTACAAACCCCTTGACATAACAAGGGACATCTTTCACTAGAACAGGTGTCTCAAAACCTCATTCAATGTCTTTGAACACTTCCTGGAAGGGGTATCCACAACTTTAAATATCTCAAAACTGAGTGCCAAGAAGATGGTGCCAGACTCTATCAGGGGTGCCCAGTGACAGGACAAGGAGTAATGGGCAGAAACTAAAATACAGAAATTTCCACCTTAACATGAGGAAGAAGTTATTTACATTGAGGTTGGCAGAGCACTGGAAAAGGCTGCCTGTGGAGGTCATGTTGTCTCCCTCTCTGGAGACAATAAAAATCCACCTGGGCACATTCCTGTGTCAACTGATCAAAACCCAACTGTCCCCTTCCTTGGAAGGGGAGTTGGACTAGATGATTTCTAGAAGGCCCTTCCATCAATAGCAGCTCTGTGTTTCTCTGGTAAACTTGTTCCAGTACCTCACCACTCTTAGAGTAAAGAGTTTCATTTTAATATCTTATCTAAACCTACTCTCAGTTTAAAGTAATTTCCCTTATCCTGAGATTATATTCCCTTGTAAACAATTCCTCTTCAGTTTTCTTGTAGGCTCCCTGGAAGCTCTTGCTGGAGAGCCTTCCCTTCTGCAGGCTGAACAACCCAATTTTGTCAGCCTCTCCTCATAGGAGCTGTACTCCATCCCTCTGACCATCTTTCTGGCCCTCCTTTGGGCTCACTCCAACAGGTCCATGTCCTTCTTGTATCAGGGGCCCCAGGCCTGGATGCAGTACTCCAGACAGGGTCTTACATGGGTGGAGTAGAGAGGAAGAGGTCACCTCCCTTGACCTGCTGGCCACATTTTTTTGGTGCAGCCCAGAATACATTTGGCTTTCTGGGCTGCAAGTGCACATTTCTGGGTCATGTTAAGCTGCTTGTCAATCAACACCCCCAAATCCTTTTCCTCAGGGCAGCCCTTGTTGCATTCTCTGCCCAGCCTTGGGACTTGGGACTGCTCTGGCCTACATGCAAGACCTTGCACTTGGCCTTGTTGAACTTCATCTTTGCACAGGCACAAATTACAAGCCTATCGCAGTCCCTCTGGATACAATCCCTTCCCTCTAGCCCATTAGCTGTTCCACATAGCTCCATGTTGCCAGAAAACTTGCTGAAGGTGCCCTCAATTCCACTGTTATGTGGGAGGAAGTATGTCATGAAGGAGAAAGCAAGTCATGACAATGATGCAGAGACATGATTTGAGTGTCTGGCAGCGCTAAGTGTTCAAACGCTGGATTATTAGGTATTTTGATGTGAGACTTCCTTAATTCTTCTTGCAAAACAGTTCTGCTCATAAAATACATAATGACCCTTTCTTACTAGTACTTAGCCAGACCACTGGAGTATGATAAGTATTACAGATTTTCATTGAATATGTATAATGAGCTGAATAGACCCTTTATAGATTTGTGCCTAAAATTCATCTAAACCTAACTTTTTCCCCTGAGTGCTTTAAAAAGAAAATAACAACAGGAAAGCCTGTTCCCATTCTGAAGTGCTTCTTCTCCTCATAAACAATATAGTAAGCTTAAATACTTAATTTTATCCTGAAGTTTCAGCTAGGAGGTGAAGCACCTCACTCAAATTTTACATAAATATTACCCATGCCTTAAGTATCGCACTGCACCAGAAGTTTTATGCATATCTCACGACTCACTTCAAATCCCAAACCAGTGTTTCAGTGCAGTGTAAGCTATATGTGTACCTCTTCTTTGCATAGCACAAAATCATTGACAGAGTGAACAGACACAAGCATTTTAAAGAAAATATTGAGAGAAGTACAAAAAAGGAATCACTATACAGGGAACTAGTCTGTTTCTTTTAAAAGGTGAATTGGGAGAATTTTGATAATACTTCATCACACATGTTTCAGGTATAACACCTCTAAAGCTATCAGCCATGTAGATCACTCCTTCACATTCATTATGCATAGTGCCTTAGTGCCTGTGTCTTTTAAGTTGTAGAATGCAAGATGGCTGGAGGTTAATATCAGGTTCCTATGCACGCTATCTTTGAAACCAGCATGCCGTATCCATTTAGGATTCAAGCAAATTGAACAGGGCACAAAAGTGCTTTACATATATTAACTCAGCAACTCTACAACAAAATTCACTTGTAATGTAAGAGAAGACAAATATCCCCATAACAATTCAAGTGAAAGCTGATGCAGGCCTTAAACCTGCAAGCAGGAAGGACGGTTTAAGGCATGGAGTTTAAAGAAGAAAGGATTTAAGGAGGATAAAGTGTGCTCACGAATGAAAAGTAGTACAAGTAAGACTGAAAGCAGAATGTGCTACAGGAACTGTCAAGCAAAAAGCAGAGTGAACCAAAGTAGACAACATTAAAGAAGGAACATTAAATTTGTATATAATTCATATATATCTGTATATTTGTAAATACAGATATGCAGTTATGGTTAGGATCAAAATATCCACATGATGTGTGTGTTGTACATCCAGCACTGGCCTTCATAAAAAGGGTTCACAGTTCCTGCTTCCAGATATGGCACAGATGCCTTCAAATCCTAATGTCCTGAATGTGCTCCTTTAAAGCCCGTATATAATCCAGCCACAGGATGTTTCCATCTATGTTCTCTCATCCCTGACACAGCCAATGAGTTTCACAAAGACAGAAAAAGGTGAAGGATGCCTTGACAAAAGACAAGCATCTAGGGCCACAGATAGGCAGGAATTCAATGCAACCACAGGGTAAATTTGGGAGGAAATAGCTGTATTTACAGTGTGCTTGGCTGTACTTTGAGGCCAGGTATCTGAGTGGGGGAGGTGTGAGGCAAGGAAGTTCCTGGAATCCCTCCCTTCATCCACCCACACTATGCCTGATTGGGGCACGGGTTTCCATGGAGGACCACAGTCTACTAAAAAGGTATGCAGAACATATCCAGGAATGAACAAGAAGAAGCCTAAAGTATTTCAGAAAAGATAAAGGCAGAAAATTCTCTAAAAAATCAGAACTTTTTTTAAACAGTATTTCTTTTTTTGCAAAACCACCACAGTTTAGTGGAGCATGTATTTGACACAAAATTCAATACACTTCAGGCAGCACTGCAATGTCCCTCAGATGAACTACTAGATTAGATCTATCTATTTGGTGATTATAACTAGTTTATAGCATTGGTCAACAAGGATATTAGAGGAAAGTAATTTTTTGGGTATCTTCTAAAATACAGCAGTAACAGAAACATTTTCTGAAATGTGATTAAGTTTAGCAGTACTTTTTTAAAAAGCATATTTTTTATTAGACATACTATTAGACATGTATTCCTGTAGCATATGTGACAGACTAAATATTTCAAAAATATTTTTAAAAATTCATTCTCTTACTCAGAGTAATATTTTTTTACCTTTTTTAACACAATGTAGTCTTTAATAAATTTTAATTTTTATAATCTGAAATACTTTCTCATGGAAAAATTGAATGATGTGTACCTGCAGTAATTTAAATTATGACACCACATAATTCCAGTTCAGCTGACACTTTAGTTGCATCTATATTCATATAAAAAGAATTTAGAAAACTCACAGTGTGAAACAGTTTAAAAATCAGTAAATAATAAAATGTGACCATACTTATAAAATATAAAAAAAATTCCTATTATCCTCTGTTTTTGCAGGCAAGATTTTCTTTGGTTTTTTGCCATGTGCAATTGTGAATTGTGAACAGAGAATTCAAGTCTGTCTCAAATGTTGAGTCTGAATTAAAATGGAATGTGGTGTGGACAAATTGCAATGTTTTCCTTTTATGTAACTACTTATTTCCTCAGCCTAAATAAAGATGTTTAGCTAACATCAGTTGTGCAAACTTTATATATGTCATTTATATGAAACTACATAGAAATTCCCTAACAGCTTTTTCAGTAAGCTGGATGCAAAACAATCCCAAGATGATACACAGGGGAAACATAATACTTGAGAAAAAATACTGTCATTAATGTTAAAGAAATTAACTCAAAGCAGAAAGTAGAATATGCTAAAATGGAGTTGAAATATGTTTTTTAAATGATTATTAAAATAGATACTTACCTTAAAATGCTTAGATAAATTCAAATTAAAATCCAGGGTAATAAAAAAGGAAATGAGACAATACATAACATATCTAAAGAATGCATTCAATCTGAATTTAATTTTTTTTATGATTCATTCATATTTGTCTTATGAATGTATAAATAAAACAAGTACAACATGAACGCTAAGCAGATTTTATTTAGACTGACTAATTGACTCATGCAAAGTGAAGCAATGTTGTACATTTTAAAAATACTGCATGTGTGAGCACCCTTAAAGATGATTGGACACCACTGCTCTTAGATGAAAATGCACACTGTTTTCCTACTCACTTTCTCCATGTCAGATCAGTAAATTTCAATGTAAAACTACAGACAACACAAAAGGCTCTTTATTCTTTCACATTTTAAAAGCCAATCACCTGGAATGAGATAAACTGGGGCACATATACATACAGTACTGCTGATTTCCTCATTAATTTATTTCATTTATTCTATTAAAATATTTTAACAGAGAATACACTGGTGTTATTTCAGAACAACTTTCTGATACCAATTCTCAGCTTCACTCCGTATTCAACACAGTTATCAGCAGAGTCATTTAACCCCTGCTGTCAGGAGACTGGGTTTATTAATATCAATGAAGATGATAATATGTGATGTAACTCCCAGCTGTACCAAAATAGAAGGGGTTTCCTTGACAAAACAGAGAGGAGCAAAGAGGCTGTAAAACATTATTAGCTTTTAATGAGGAATCAGCTACACATCAGGATAAAAGGATGAAAGGATAAAGCTTTTAGAACAGACATTAGGTCAAGTTAACTGAAAATAAAAAAAGTCCCATTCATTAGTAAGGAGAAAACTCTAGCACATGTTACAAAGAGCTAAATACTGGGTTGTTAAAGAGAAAAGGATGCATAGTTTTCAGAATCAGACATATTCAATTGATAAAAAAATCTTTGCTTGCATAACTTTGCCACAGAATCCACTGGAACCTTCATATTCAGAGACAGTTTTAGATTTAGATTCTATTGCATTCACATTTACATTTCACAGACTGTAAAAGAAGAACTAAATAAAGTAAAATTATATACCCAATCCTGCACTAAATTGAGCCTAAAAATTAAATCATCGTTCTCTTTTTTAGCCAATTATATTAGAAGAAAAATATTATTTCTCTGGGTTTTTTTTTTTAATAATTCAGCTTTAGGCAAAACTTGCCAATAGAAGCACCACTTTCTGCCTCATAAAACATAGTACAATATTATGAAGCCAGTAGGATAGCTGGACTTGATTCATTTTTTAAAATAGATGGATAATTTCTTTCCTATTGAAACTCTCTTTGGACTTAGTGTGTGCTCCCACCTTTCATTGAAGGCAGTAGTAAATCAGGAAAGACATGGGAGACAAGACCATGCATCAGCAGTGACTGTGCTTTTCCTCAATTCTATTTTCTCTCTTGTTTATAGATTGTGTAGGGAATGAAGAAGACAGAAAAAAAATCAGGACAGGATTAGGATTTTTCTCAATTACGTGCAAACATGGTGGAAATCAAACAATAAAAGAAACAAATGAACAAATAAAGTGAGTGAATAAGACAACAAAACCACCCAAAAAACCTCCCAAACAACCAAACCAAAGAAGATTCATAAGCAGAAAACCCAAATTATTCATTTTTAAAAACAATCACAGTATTTCTTTTTCCATTGCAAAGCATTCGCTTGTTTCTTTAACTGTTTATTAAAAACTATATTATTGTCAATAATAATTACATTATTATTGCCAATTATATTATTGCATCATTTAGATACTAACACATTTGCTTCTTCAACTCTTTGCAAAATATTCCCAAAGTGGTAGATTATTAAGAAAAATATAGATGAAAGTGCATGAAGTTCCAGACTCAAGAATCCTTCAAACATTCAAAGCCCTAAAGGCTCTTTAATACACAGTAAGAAAAAAAACAGTAGGAATACAGCAATTAGTGGTCTTGTCTTTCAGATATTTCTTTTACTTTTGTGAAAAGCTGCAGCTCAGAATTCTACCTGTGACCCACTGCTTGTCCAAAACAACCCAAAGAATTTTTCTGGAAATATCCACAGTTTTCAACACGTTGTGATATTTTTTAGAGAAAAGTAATTTCAAATATGCCTTCCAGTTTTCTATCTCAAAAACATTTCAAAAAATCACAGAGCTACAAGAAACTATTACCAATTTGGTTAAAAGAAAGGGAACTGACAAAATATGTGACTTTTTTTATTCCATGATTCTTCATGAGTTATCTATGCATCATTTTTAAGAACATGAAAATCACAGAATCACAGAATTGGTGAGGTTGGAAGAGGCTACTGAAGGTCATACAGTCCAACCTCTCTGCTTAAGCAGAGTCATCCCAGAGCTTGTTACTCAGGGTGGTGTCCAGGCAGCTTTTGAACATCTCTAGTGAGGACAGCCCCAAAACCTCTCTGGTCAATCTGTTCTAGTGCTCAGTCAACCACATGGTGAAGTTCTTTCTCATCTTCAGTTGGAACTTCCTGTATTTACGTTTCTCCCTGTGGTCTCCTGTCTGTGGCACAAATAAGTGGAGCCTGGCTCCATGCCCTCAACACCTTCCCTTCAAATGCAGACATTGCTGAATTCCCCTCTCAGTGACCCCTTCTCAAGGCTCAGCAGGCCCTACTCTCTCAGCCTTTCCTCATAAGAGAGATGCTCCATTCCCCTAGTCTTTGTTGTCTTCCCCTGGACCTGCTCCTGGATCTCCATGTCTTGAGGAGCCCAGAACTGGACACAGCACTCCAGGCACAGCTTCACTAATGCTGAGTAGAAAGACAGAATCTCATCCCTTGACCTGCTGGCAGTGCTCTTCCTAATGTATCCCAATGGCTTTCCTGGACACCAGGACACACTGCTGGCTCATGAGCACCTTGTCATCCACCAGGAACCCCAGGTTTTTCTCTTCAGAGCTGCTTTCCAGAACAATAAAAGAAATAAAACAGTCATCTACATTCCTAAACCAGTAGTTTCAATATCATGTCTTGCTTATTTATTTCCAAACTTATGAATTCTCTTTTGTTATTAAATGTAATGACAAATACAAATACATTGCATTAAATGTAATGACAAATGCAAATAACAACAAATTCAAAATGTAAAGTGGCAGCAAGGCACCATATGCTGCAGTGCCAAAATCAGCATGAACTTTATGCTGACCTGTAAGTAGAAGTATCAATATTTAGTCTTAATGCAGTGTACTTGGTAACAAAGCTTACTTCAGAATTTTAGCCCTTAAGTCAGAAGGTCCAGAGAGGCTTTTATTGCTACTTTTTGAAAAATTAAAAGTATTGCTCCACAGAATTTAATTTGTGTAATTTCTCCAGGGAGATTTTAAGTATAGAACGTAAAGGAGTAGAAGAGACCCCCCAGAGTGTTGTTAGCCTGGGCAAGAGCTCTATTCTTGTGCCAAAGGGTTTATTTCCAAGCAGTAATATTTTTCTCAGAGGCCCTAAACACTCTTGTCTCCAAATGTACTCTGTGCCAGAACCTTTCATAAAGGTTTCTCAAGTGACGTATTTGCTATAAGCGCTAGCATAAAAATCATGTGAGAAATAACACAGTAGAAGGGCTAGAGGACTTCCTGAGACCCACTTTCAATGCTGATCTTTTTTAAGAACCAATCAGTGAGTCTAATTGAATAAAGATTTTCTCGAGGACATTTGGCAAGTGTTTTCCTGAGATATAGAGGCTAATCCACAGCAGAATATTTGATAATACTTAATTTAACCTGAGAGTCAGGTCTAGTTACATGGCATAGAATCTGCAACTGTTTTCTCCCATGTTTATGATGGTGTTATCTCACTTTATATCAATTTCCATCTTTATAGTCAGTCTTCTTTCAGGATTTGTAAATGGGAAAGTTAGGTGTCTTAAAAGAGCTAATGAATTCACACATACTTTTAAAATTTATCAATGTAAACTGAAGACACCTTTCTAATTGTGAAGAGACAATTAGTTATATCGACCTTTGTTGCTGAAAATAAGCAAAGGATTATAACCTCATATTATTTTCTCCTTTCCTCCTGTGTTCAGATTGCCATTTACCGCTTAACCTGATATCTCTCTTTACTCTAATGTCCCTTACAAAGGAAAAAAAATGTTACAAAAGTGGTTCATGTTTTAATCTCCTCACCTATAATTTCTGCAAAACCTTGATTAGAGTGAAGTTTTTTCAAGGTTTTATATTTGCTCTCTCTAGTGGGTTGACCCTGGCTGGATGGAGGTACCCACTAAGACACTGTATTACTCCCCTTCCCAGCAGGACAGGGGAGAAAAAATAAGATGGAAAACATTTTGTAGGTTAAGATAAGAAAAAAAAAAAAAAAAAACAGAAAATAAATAAGAAGCAAAAAACCACAAAAGCTTGCACATGCATAAACAAACAGAAAAAAGGTTGAAGCTCTACTTCTCATCAGTGAGTGAAGTTTATCCATTTCCTGAGAAGAAGGTCTTCAGCACATGGCACAGTTACTCCAGAAGGCAAATATTATAAAATAACAATTATCCCCTCCCTCCCTTACCTTTCATACCTGAGCTGACATGGAATAGCCCTTAGGTTAATTTGGGTCAGCTGGCCTGGTTGTGTCTCAGGATATTGCCCTCTGCCAGCCCCTTGATGGGAAGGGACAGGAAGGGGAGATGGTGCTGTGCCAGCCCTGCCCAGCAGCAGCCAAAACACTGCAGAGTTATCAGCTCCTTTCCAGCTACCAGGGCAAAGCACAGCACTGTCAGAGCTGCTGGGGGAAGTGAGCTCCAGCTCAGACAGACCAGATAGACTCTCATTGTTTGAGCTTGCCCTTGTAAAAGTTTATTTAATCTCATATTTTGTCATATACCAACGTGAAGCTGTGATAGTGCAATAGGTATTGCCTACCAATTAGACATTTAAACATGATTTTTTTTCTTACTATTTCTGCCAATACCCAATCTGTGCACAGGAAACAATACTGAAAATTCCATAGCCATGGGAATGGTTAGTGGTGCCAATTTTCAATGACCAAGTTTCTCTGGCCATAATTTAAAATAACATAAACTTCTTGACAACAGAGAAAAAAATTCCTTAAAGATTTAAGCTATTTTTCAACCTTAAATTTAAAACTAATTCCTACCTTTGCTCGTAGAAAGCAATTCTTTCACACTTCTTGGCATGTAATCAAATCAAATCATACGTATATGAAATAGGCTGCACCATGATAGACTTTTGATGTTAGTGATAAATTTGATGGAACTCCTCTCACTCACCTTAGACTTGTATATCTGCTTAACAGTAGAGATCAAAAGGCTTCTTAAGGGAGCATTTCTCAGATGTTACTTAAATATTCTCTCTGGGAACCAGATCTTGATCTCTAACTATTGAACTCTATGTTTCGTGGGTTTTTTCCACCCCTGATGGATCAAGATTGCAACAATTGCTTTGACAAAAAGGCATTAAAATTGCAACTGTCAAATCTCATTGCTAGATCATGGTTGGTGACTACCTCTCTGAATCCTTTTCCACTCTCTTTCTTCTCTTAACTTCCTCTCAAAACATATTGAAAGCAAGGCTAAAAAGTCACAGTCAGTCAAAGTGCATTCATCTTTGGATAAGTTAAACACGGCAAAGTATAAATTTGGTAACTTAAATTTTGTGAAATGCCTTATTTTGTCTGAGTGTTGTTTTAAAATTTGCCAAGTGCCTTATTCTACTATAATGTTCTAAAGTTTGCAAGTAGAAGTGTGTTTTTGAACCTCTTGCAAATTTTGTTGTTTCTTCTGTGCACAGCCCAGAATAAATCAACCAACCTTCTCCTAAAACTGCCAAGAAGACTGGGGCATAGCATTCACCAAGAACACCATACTATTTTACAAATTGTTTGCCAGTGACTTTTTCTTTTTTCCAGATAATTTCTGTCCCATCTTAGCTGCAATCATTAGCAAGTAAATTATGGTATCCCAAAGTTTGTTTGGAATAAAACTCCAGATTTTACCTGCCAACTTTATATGTGTGAGTAAAATTGGTATAGAAAGAACTGTGCTGGATGAATTGTAACTAATTTTTCCCTTCCTGATAGGATCTTGGCTGTCATCTTAAGTTTTTGTAACAGACTAATAAAAAAGCCATCTTCACAAGCTACTAAGTGATAAACAGTTTTAAACAAATCTACATTCTAACTCTGCCATTGGCTATTTCAATTGCATTTTCTAACATTTCAAGAAAAATTCTTGTGGGTTGCTTAAAATGTAGGCTGATAACAAGCATAAGCTAAGTGTGGAATATGCATATACTCATGAGTTACCACTGTTAACATTCTCTGTGCTATCCACAAAACACACAGAATTGTAGGCAAGCCACATTAACACAGAGAATCTAGTCCCACATTCCTACAGTTTCCACTCTGAATACTCATTTTTTCTGAATCTGAACTTGGTTCTATTATCTCAAATTATGCAATACCATAACTTTGGTATATTAAGAGTTTTCTACTGAAGTGCTGAATTTCAAGGCAAAGGACTAGATCTATTAAATGTCTCTGTAGAAACATTTCACACCATAAACATTAGTGTTAACTTTATAGCAAAATTCAGACATTTCTAACTGCCATTAGTCATTCAAACATTCCTTCAGTTTCCACGTTGCAGATCATTTTGCAAGTAAAGACTTGAAATTCTTGTGTATATGAATACGTTTTATTTCCACCTTCACAGCTTCAAATTATTCAAGGTAGAGTAACCTCTTGAGCTAAAAGTAATTTCTTTGTATTTTCTATCTCTCAATGTATTTTTCTTCCAAGAGCTTCCTCAAAAGCAATAATTAAAAAAAAAAAAGCCATATTTGAGGTATTGGGTATTTTTCCCCTTGATGACTCTATATAATCAATATTTGGTAATTTTAAAAGTAATTCTACACACTAGATTTGGACTAGAAGCCAAAGATCTCAGAAGTATTCTTCATGGTCGCAGCAAAGAATGCTGTAACAATCTTTTCTCAAGATCTTATGTTTTGCAGATCTTGTTAAAATAAACATAAAATTATGGTTTTCAACTAGAAATTTGCATTCCACTGAGGTATAAGGAACTCAACAGATTTCCTTAATTCTTCCATGTAATTTGAAATTACCAAGTTCTACTGATTCCAGCAATATTAAGACAATGGTAAAACAAAATTAAGACAATGGTAAGACAAAAAGGTAACTAATCTGAGGCTCAGTATAATTGACCAAGATTCCTACTCTCCTTCTGCAGTCTCCTCCAGAAGGCAATATAGAGAAGGAGTTTATCTGTGGTGTTCCAAATTACCCCGTAGAGGAGCCAATTTCTGAAATTGGAAAACTCAGAAAAGAACATCATAACAGTTGGAAAATAACATCATAACATAGACTCATAAATTAAATATCTTATTTTAAAAAGCCTCATACAGATGAATGCATTGCCAGAAAACATTTTAAAAACAAGTCATCTTTAGAAGGAGGACAGCAAGGGAAAATAAATGATCATAAGTTTTATTTTTTAACTTTATATTAAAAAGTAAGCATAGTGAAATATTGGCACATATGGCAGTGGAAGCAGGTAGTCTTTGTTCTAGGAAATGTGTTCATGTACATTCATGTCTACATATGGGAAGAGGAACATAATGTAAACACAGAAGGATTATTTGGAGCAAGTAGAAAGTAAGATAAATATCTCCTCAGCAAGCTGCCACTGAAAAGGACAAGGATTACCAGAATTCAGTTTTTAATTGGGTTTGACAGACTTTTGAGAATGGGAAGCATCAGCACTATAGCTGTCTCCATGTTCAGGGAGCATAGCCAAGAAACAATAATCTCTGAAATGCATTAGCATTTTCTGAGGCTTTCTAGTTTTGACTTTAGATAGAACTGAGCATCTCCTGTGATTCTGAGGAAGTGCTTCCACTCTGCTACCTAATAATGAAAAAGTACCTGGAATGAAATCCAGAGATGTGCTTTGTTACTTTTATTCTAGGGAAGCTGTTGTTCTATCAATATTTACAGTACTGCAAATTCATTAATCTCAGCATAATGAAGGCCTGGGAATGCAACCACAAGAGACACTCCTATAAGAAATCCCTGTTAAAAGGTCCATCTTACAACATTTTCCCTAGTGTAGTTATAGCTTGATATTGAATTTGTATGGGTATCTTAAGATGGTTGTCTATTTTATGAAATTTTTCATAGAGAACAACATAATAAATTAAGTGAAAACTCTGGAAAGAAAATACTTTTTCTTGTCATTCTGAACATGGCACTTAAAAGAGCTGTTACCTGGGTATATTATTAGAAGGGGAAGAGATTCTGTGCCGTGTCACTTGCATGTATTCAGCCAGAGAAGCATTCCAAAATTAGAGTAGATAGTTTGGAGCATAAAAATAATAATTCCCTTGATAATTAAATACTTAGCACTTCTTAATCACCAGTCAAATTTGGAGATCTTTATTCGCTTTCACTTGGTCTTGTGAACACTAAGATCTCGAGGATTAGCTGGAAGTCATCTGAACTGTCAGCTGTTAGCACAGTGTGTAGCACCCAAGCAATAAAACCAGGTACAGAATCTAAGAGGGGAGAAAAAAAGAAAACAAGGTTGCTGTGTTATTTGCATGCCTCAAAAGGAGTATGAGAGGCCTTGTGGATGGGACTAAAGCTCTACAGCTCTCATGACTGGTTGCTTGGGTTTTTTTCCTCAGGATATGAAATGTTCACATCTACCTGGTTAAGACACTTTTTTTTAACTACCTATATAGACTTTTGAAACAAATTTATTTTAATAATTCCAATTTTGAACAGCAAGTTCATATAGCCAGTCCCCATGATAGTTAGGAAAGACAAATTTATGAGAACAGAGCAACATCCTTTGTGATCCACAACTGTTCCAAAAGCAAATGCTAGCTCTTTTACATCATCTACTTATTCTGTCATAGCTGCAGTCTCCTGAAACTCTCTCTTTTGTAACTGATTTAAAAGCAAACACTTGTGGAATAAAAATATGAATAACATAGTATATTCACCAAAAAGCAGAGAGGAAAATGTCAAAAATTCAATAAATGCTTTTAAAAATAATTTTTGTCCTTTTTTATTTTATTTTAAATCCACAAAAATATGTAAATAACATAAGGACTTATTTTCTCTAGTTGAGCATACATCCTTAATGTTATCCTTTACAACCCTTCAGTCTCACCTTAATAAAGGTCCTCAGAGTTCTATAGCGGAGCAGTGAAGCAGCAGGACATGTTCACAAAGCCATTTGCTATCCTTATAAAAGTTCTGTGTTCATTCACATCCAGTGAAGAGAATCATTATTATGGTTACTAAAGCTGAGAAAAAATATTTTAAAGTAAAAGAAAACTACTTTACTCATATAGAATGCTTCTTTTCCCACTGCTGGTTATTAGTACTCTTTTGCTATTGCCTATAGCTTGTCTATATTCACTTTCACTACAGAAATTTTATCATACTTTCACCCCACTCTAATTTTCCTTCCTATTGCTCATCTTCAGAAGATTGTAGTCAGACCACACTATTTTCTAACACCTAAGAAGCATTTAATACAGAACAGACAGAAAGATTGTTTGGCAAAGAAAGCACACACACGCAAAATTATCAGGATATTTCTTGCTTTCATTTACTTTTCTCATAAAGATTATATATAAATGTCTTGTTTTTCAAAATTTTAATCTAGTAAATTGCTGGAAATCAAACCAAAGATAGAAGCACATGCTTTGCTAGAAACTTCCATTTCTTTGAAGTCACCCTACAGAACTCTAAAATGAAAGTCTTAAAAGGGAGCAGAAACAAACTTAGAGTTCTGATTTCTAGAAGAGAGAAGACAAAGTACCTTCTACATGTCATACCTCTGATCTTGCTTATATATATATATATATATATATATATATATATATGTATATATAATTCTATTTATATAGTTTGATACAGAGAAAATCAACGGCATATAATTTTAAAGTGATTTTGTTTTGTTGTTATCAGGGTTTTTTGGTGGGTTTGTTGGTTGTTTTTTTTTCTTCCATGTGGTAACTCTCTTGACAATTTTAATTATCTTTCTTTAGCATTTCCTCAGCATCATTTCTCATAATGTATAAATTTACTCATGACTTCACAGAGCTTGAAAAGCAAGAAGTGCATTGTGGAGAGTCACTGCATTATGCTGATTTCAGCTGATACGTACAGCAAGTCACACAATTATTTTTTATGTATTCCTGTAGAACATCAGGAGTAAAAGGTGCTGTAGATTTCTAATATTGTGTTTTCCAGGAGTCAAGAATACTCATAATGTATAGTTTTCCTTTTCAGTAGAAAAGACATAAAAGAAAAAGACTGCACCCATTATGTACAGGCAAGGTCTTCATGGTGGATATATTTGTAAAGGATATACAAGAGTAAGTAATAAAATGACAAGACCCCAAATTGTGACTTTTAACAGTGGAACCAGAGATAACACAATGATGTTTCTTGTTGCACATTTGCTTATGCTTTGGCTTCTAAATCATAAGCCTCGCAATTTTATTAATGCCGCATCTAGAGGTCTGTTAGCATATATACACCTATTTAAAAAAAAACAAAAAGCTTTTCTTTAGCTACTCTTACCTCTTTCTTGCACTTTCTTACTCAATTAATTTTCAGAAAAATATTAACAAAATAAATGTAACAAACAAGAGGCAAGTAATTTTTACAGCTAACTAGTAATTTTATATACATATACATATATATAAAAATATTTATATAATTAAACAAATTCTAAGCAAAATTCTCAGTCTTTAAATGTGGATTTTGAAAAATTCACAAGAAAGAATTGTTTATATCCAGGGTAGCAATTTCTTTCTGTGGTAGAGATGTTGAAACATCCTTGTTATTCCAGTACACACTAGATCACCAGATTAAAATTTTTAGATCAGGTGCCTTTGAAGAAAGAGGTTCCCTAAGAGTAAGTCTCATCCCACATAATTTTAACTCTTTATCCAATTTGTATATCTAACCCACATTAGAACGAATTTCCTCCTGCAGTCCAATGATCAGATAAGTATCTTGGAGTACCAAGGAAAGTAAATTATTCTGAGATAGATCTTAAGCCGAAGGAAAGATCTGAAAAGCATTATATACTTTTCTTACTTCTACCCCCTGTGCTTTCTTGTTGATTACAATGATAGGAATCTTGGTCAACAATAAGCACTTAAACAATTTACACACCTACACAAATTTTTCAAGCAGACAAAGATATTTCAGCTAAGTGACCAACTCATTCAGTTTTCTGTCATTTGCACGATGCTTGCCTACATGAAATGTCAACTCTAATCCATTTTCAGATGTGTCAACTATCCAGTCTAAGTTCTGTTATCTTAATATGGTACATTACAGAAATTAACTAATGTCTGTTAAACTCATGGTAGTCTTTGTATGGTCTACAGAAATATGACAGTTTGTCACATTTCAATGGAATTCCTCTTTCAAATGAATATAAACTGCCACAAACTTCAAATCACAGTAGGGAAAGAAAGAGAGAAAGAAAAGAAAGAAAAGCAAGAAAAGCAAGCAAGAAAGCAAGAATGCAAGAAAGAAAGAAAGAAAGAAGGAAAGAAAGAAAGAAAAAGAAAAAGAATTTGAAACCCATTATTACTTGCATATCCTTCACATCTGACTGTAAGCAATTATTTAGCAGGTTTTTGAAATTTCAGTTTAGCAATGTTTGGTGTTTAAAAACAAAACCCAAACATCCAATGATCAGTCAGAAGTGTACAGAAAAAACATACAGCTTTTCTTTTTCATTGTATGTGAGTTCATTCAGTTGGATCTCAAATTCCTGTAATAATTTTGGCCACAATGAGAAAAGTCACACCTTTTGCAGCTTAATTTATGAATGCACTATCTAAAAGTTTTATAAAGAATTTTGTGGATTTCATATTCTATCCTTTTAATACAAAACAACAATAATGAAAAAAAGAATACTAAAGCTTGTTCCTCTAAGCTCATGCAAGCATGCCCAGCTTTAAACCAAAAGAAAGATGTCATTACAGAGTAGTAATGTTTTCAGAGAGGATGCATTAGCATTAAAAATAAATATAATGCATTCACATAAAAGCAGAGATCTGTCTACACAGCAAATCACACTTTTAAATTCGTGATATTCAACAGCATGCAGAAAATGGTAAGAAAAAAGCTTTTACCATATATATATGTATGAGTACACAATGCACTTAGTACTTTTAGGAAAAAAAGATGCCAATGCTCTTTAGCAAAGTGGGATGCAATTAATTTCAAGGAATGTTGTTCTTTCACTAATGTGGAGTGTGGCTAACAGACCACCAGTTAATTTACTGAATGAAGTCCATGTGAGAAACAGCTTAGTAGTAGGTATTCATCTATTCCAGGAAACTCCTCATTAAAATACATTCAAATACAAACTATCATGTTGATTTTTTTCTAATTGGACTTTTTACAAGAGTGTAAAATGTGACTTTGCAAATGTTTGATATAAAAATAGATGAGGAAAAAAATAAAAAACAAAAAACAAAAAAAAAACCCCAAAAAAACCCCCAAAAAACAAAAAAAAAAAACCCAAAAAACCCAAAAAACAAAAACAAAAAACCCCAAAAAAACCCATAAAAACCATAAAACCAAAAACAAAACAAACAAAACAAACCCCCTCCAGAACCCAAAGCCAAATAAGAGTTTTATCTGTGGCAAGAATTGTAGCACAATCAATTATAATTTTTGCCATTTCTAGTTAAAGGCTTTAGGCTGTTCCCTGAGCTCAGAGCACCAATCTCAGGGCTGACTTGGGCTCACCTTGGCCAGAGCTGAGCTGGGCTGGTTTCAGCTCCTATCTCAGGTCCAAGTGTCTGTTGCCTTGCCTGCCTGAGCCTGGACTGTGCCAGTGCTTCCAAGGGAAGGGTCTGGCAAACCCAGAGTGTTTCCATATCTGAGCATGTGGAAATGGTGAGGGTTATGCTCATCCCTCACCTAGGATCAGCCAAGAAGCATCAGCCAGTGGTAAGGAAGCATTTAAAAATAAGTACTAGCATATCAAACTGAAGAGGAAAGATGCACCCCACCTTCGCACAGAAATCTCACATGCACTTCATAAATGACCTGCTCCTCCGGGAGAGACTTTTGATGTTCCAAACCCATTAAAACCTTTCCATCCTGAAGCTCATGAGGCATAATGAAATCCTGACCACAGATCCCAAAGACATTCTGAAAAGATGAGAGTAAGGCCAAGTAAAAGGGGTAAATCCTAGCCTGTAAACATACAAGGACTTAAAAGTATTAATACTATTTGGGACTGTTGGATTGTTAAATAGTTAACTGGATTAGCAATAGGATCATACATAAATGTAATTATGTTCCTTTTTGTTTTTAAAATATTTTGAGTGTAATAGATAAACTGCTTGAGAACAAAGCTGGAGTTTTTTTACTGTTTTCACACTTGGACTAAAATAATCTGCAACCATCACATGAAAAATTAAAATCTTAGAACTTAAAAATTAATTAAAGTCATAGTCAGGTAATAGTGCAGCTGGTTTTTTTTAGCTTTGTTCTCATGCACTGCCTGTACCTGAAGATTTAGCAAAATTTTTTAACTTTTTTTTTTGTCAAGAAGGGCTGTCTTCCCAACACACATTGACCGCTCAAATACAAAGTTAGGAAGGCAGATAGCTAAGACATCTAGGTCGATAGAACATGCATGTGGCATCACAGGAGCAAATGTGTACCTGTGAATGAACTATCTGCTTGTCCTTTAATACAAGGTAGAGGAATCTGTCCATCATTACCCTTAATAACTTTGCAGAGATTTCTTTCACTGGAAGGAAAGAAGGGAATTTTACAGAAGAGGAGAAAGGAAAGAAGGGAGGATGGAAAGATGGGAGTTCTGTGCAGCATGTGATGATTTGCTGTAGCATTGTTATGAGCAGTCTCATTCCATTAATAGTCTTCCTAAGCCAGAGGTCTCTTGGTGAATTGTTAAAAGAAAAGTCACCATTTAAGGAGAAATACACCATTTAAGGAAAAACTCCATTTAAGGAATGGAGTCACCATTTGAGGAGGTGAAGGGGAAACGCGCACATCTTAGGGGTGATGATCATTAGTCTCCAATTTATTGATCAGGTTACATACTTTTATAATAGTGTTAATAAGCTCATGCATATTCTGTAAACTAAACATTCTATTCGTTAAGCTAAACATCAACTCTTCTTCATTCTTTCAGTCTTGCATTCCACTTTCCCACGCCTCTCTGAGTCCTTGTTATCACATTTAGAGATGTCCAAGGACACAGTATTTTCGCAGGTGCAAGAACTCAGATCAGAAGGCTAAACACAGTACTTTTCCAGCTTCTAATAATTAGCATTCCCACAGTGAATATTCTGTAGTGGTGGTAGCAATAAGGTTTAAAAGCACTTCTCTGACATACCTACACAAGATTTGTCATATGTACTGCAGGATATTCAGCAGTGGAATTTAGCAACAGTGAACTTTATATGTCACAAGGGACCTGCATAAATCCACTTCAGCATGAATCAAGCCCACAGTTTTTATTCTAGTCTTAAATACTACCGTAATAGTTTTAACTTAGAGTGCTCTAATTCTAATAAAAAGCATGGGAATTTGTGTTTTGTGAGGGGTGGCGGTTTTATTGCATTTGTTTTAAATGGAATGTGTGAATGCAAGATATTTATAGACATATTTGTCTTACCTATACTTTGTCTCCCACTGCATGCAAAAATTCACCTCTTATCTTGTTTTTTGTGAATAGGTTTACCCTCTCAAAAGCCCCTCTTTGCAAACTATTCCCAGTGGCATCTCATGAGTGAAAAAAAAAACCTACAGACTGAAAGAACTGTATATGCTTTAACTAGACTGGAATAATTCCATTACTATTTAACTGTTTATTAATGTCATAGAGTTTAGCTCTGTTATCATTAAATACTTGTCATTATAATGAGACTTCATGGAAAAGCAGTTGGACATTCAAGTCAGTTTTTTAAAGTGATACTCAGACAGAAGATAGGCTTTGACAGAATGAAAAACAATTATAGCTAAAATTTCACAGGTTTTGGAAAAATATCTATCTGTCCTGTTGTTTTGATTCCTTCCTTTCTTTCATGATTTTGATTATTTAAAGACAGCATTTTAACATAAAAATTCTTTAAAAGAAAAATAAATCAGAAAAAAAATTTTTCCCAATTGTGAATTATGATGTAACCTGTAACTTAATTATTACATTTGCTGCTGCTGTCAGTTTGTGTAATTGACAATGTCCATTAAATAGTAGGTATGTAGCTGCTATCTATTTGTGTCCACTGCCTCTCCCTCTCTCAGTGAGACATGGATATCTATATTCAAAACCAGGTTTGAAGAGACAATTCTTAATACATCATGGACATTCTTTTGCCATACATAAATTTTCTCTGGTTATAAGTGACTTTATTTCATTGCTGCCTTATGCGAAGAATGTGTGTTATTTCAATTTTACAGATATAGAATGGGTACATATGGAAGTTAAGGTTTACATATTCATCGATGACATATCAGGTAAGGTAAATGTCATGCATGAGAATATATCTCCAATTACTAACATGCAAATTATTGTTACTTTGTACTGTATGCCAAACCCTGCTATCAGTCTCTTATCTGGCTTTTTGCCAGTGCAAGTGCTTACTTTCTAGTAAAAGGAATTCAGCTTACACCAACACAACATATTTCAAATAGCTTGATCATAGTTGCATATGCTGTGAAGTAGCAAATAGAAATAATATATTAATTAACTTTGTAATTTCTGCGGATAACACACTGTAGCATGTGGCTGTATTGAGCCTTGCATAACAGGTCCTCATTCTCAATGCAAATCCCACATTCTGTGAAAATACAAATAATAGTATCATGTTTGAAGCCTGAGAGGTTGCACAAATAAGAATACATACCCAAAAATTAATGAACTAAGCATGAGAAATTCAAGGAGTTACAGTTTCAGAGCAGTCAAAAAATCAAAAGAAATCATGGAGGCGTAAACCTGATACTTGATTCAACACAGATATGAATGAAATCTCAGTTCTAATTCTATTTATGTTTTACAGTAAACATTAACTGGATTTTAAAGAATTGGATTTTAAAGAAAATGAAGAGTAAAGCCTAGAACCTTGATTACTTCTCGGCCTCTAAATGCATGCTAACAAGTCAGAAGACTATATTTATTCTTTTATCATTTTCCAGGCTTGTAAAGTCCTGTGCCAAAGGATGTGCAGAGGAGCTGAAAGCACCAGCTTACCTCTGATAAATAGGAAATTTCCACAGAACATGAGATATATAGATCAGATATGAATTTACTAAGCATTATAAAAAATTTACTATGTGAATTTATTAACCACTGGGTTAAGGGAAATATGTCTCCTTTGGCTGCATGTCAGAGGCACATTTGTAACTCTTCCTGCTAGAACAGACATTGGCTTTTGCTCTTAGCAGAGGGCTCTGTGCACTCGCCTCTTACACAACTCACCTTTACTACAACTTTACACCATGCATCAGGAGGGTGACCCCAGGACAGAGGATGAGAGTTAGACCCAATGTGAGGCACCTAACTCATGCCCTACAAGAATCTTAAGAGTCTAACACTCCTCTTTGGTTTCCTGTTTTAACCCTTTATCATTATCTAGTCTAAAACTGAAATCAGCAATTCTCTACTCTGCTGATTTCAATGTGAATATTGCCTAGGGATCTATAACCCCAGTCAAAGGCTTTTTGAAGACTTTTCATCAGTTTCAAAAATTTGGATTCATTCAATTTAGAAATCATTTTCAATGGGATATACCATTCTGCATAAGACCCACATTGTACAATGGTCTGAAACTTCTAAGTGCAAAACTTGTATGAAATATCCAGTCAGAAGTCAACATTCTGTATATTATGTAATAAATAGTAGTATGGTGAAAATACCTTAAAAATAGGAAAATAAAAGAGAAAAGAAAAAAAAAACTTTGTGTGTATAAATTTGAGACCAATGTATCATCAGCTACTGCTTTAATTGACTTTACCTGTAACATTTTCAATACTGCCATAGAAAGCATACTAAAGGAGAAAGAGATTTCTTAAGAACTTAGGGCCAGATTCCAAATATTTTTCATTTTATAAAGTCATTTATAATAATCCAAAGGGCAGAATTATACTCAGATTTTAGAGGTAGTTTCTCATTGAATTATTGCTTAAATATTATAGATACATATGGTTTAATAGAAAATAAATATTAAAGCCGCACTTTTCATCCTTTCCACAATTCAAGTGGCATTGTCAACAGATTATTTCAGAATAAATTATTTGAAGCTCATACAAAATAAATTAATGAAACTAGACCCTTTTTATCTACTCTTTCTGAGATTATTTTTTCCACCAAGAAAAACAGTTTCTCGTTAGTGAGCTAAGTAATAAGCAGTGCCCAGATTAAGAGGAAATAGTGTAAAATGTTTTCAACATTTCTTACTTCATCTTTCTTTTTTATTTGATAACTTAAGTTTAGTGATACTTAGAGATAATTCATGAGGCAAAAAATGTCCAATCTGACAAACAACAGGAAGTATTAATGGGCCTGCTATTTATTAGCAGCAACAATTCTCTATAAATGACTTTTTTCACATGTTGGGTATTGAGCCCTCAATATGTCCTTGAGAAATGAAAAATACCTCTGGCATGAGGAGACCAACAGGCAGTGCCTCAGATATTTTAAATGATAATTGCTACAGCAGGCCCAAAATCTGTGATCAGTTTTATAAGCAACATGGTATAAGTGTATTTGACAACTACTTTTATTTCAGCACTTCATAAGAATCATTTACTTTTATTGGATGGCTGCCATCATGGGGCAAAAAGGAAAATCCAGGTCTACAACTCCATCATTCTTTATTTGAAGCCACTTTAGATTAATAGGACCGTGGTGATTTCATATAATTTACCCATCAGCCACTGGTAACTTTATAAGAACTTTTCCCTGGGGGCTGCTGGATGCTGAACTGCTGAGTCTGATCACAAACAATACATTACTAAGTGGATGAAAGAAGTAGAATTAGATAAGAGCATTTACAACACCGATGGGTCCTTGCTGTTTTTCAACAAGAATCCCTGTTGCGCCCACTGCCTGAGATCGTGGAGAGAGAAGATACATATTTACAAAGTGACCTGTTCATTCACGAGCCAATGTTATTACCTGCATTCCTATCTGAGGAAAAAACACTCATCAACTGCAACATTTTAAGCTTCTAAAAGCTTGCAAAGGTGGTGAAAAAGCAGAATGGATTTTACTTTCTGACTTTCATGTCAAAAAAGATTTTAAAAAAAGAGAAATTTTATATGTGTCTGTAAGTCTATAAATATAATAATTCAGACACAAATTTGATATAGTAGTGGTTATTTCAAAAACATCATATAGAGTAAGAAGGAATCACTGAGTGTTCGTGTATTTCAGAATATACAATCTTAATACAAATAAAACAGTGTCTTTAAACCTGTTCAGTTCATAAAATGTCACCTTTGGCACTTGATATCAAAATCAGCTATTGGAATACTTCCCTTTCCAGTGCAGAACCATTATCTTCAATATTATGTAGAAAAAGACAAAAGAAGCTTATTTAAGCAACAGCATCAAGTTATTGAGTGTGGGGATTTTTTGTAAATATTTTCCATGATGTGTATCATTGATCTCAGTCATTAGACTTTTAGATGTTAATTGTATTATTACTCTGAAATGAATAAGCTCGAGCCAAGATTTTTATATGCGACTTCCTTAAATTGGGAACATTTATTTCGGGTCTACAAAATTTCAAAACTCTTACAGGAACACAATAAGTATATTATACCATAGGTCTATCGTCTGCATCCCTATGTCACATTTCTCATTAATCTTACCCATTCCTTATAACCATGAGAAATTACCCATGCTTCTATTTGATTGGGAATTTTGGCCAGCATCTGTGGTGAAAATTCCACGGCATGTGAGTTCTTATTTTTTAATCTTTTCTGTAAGTCAATGTTGGAAGTCCCTAAAGCAGGACAGAGAACTTGTGTGGAACACATGATGTAAGTACATGCAGGTTAGAAATGGAAACAAGTTCACATGATCTTATTGACCAGAAGCCTCTGGCACCATGATATATAGCTTTAGAATTGAACTCTATAGATCATCTCAATTTCTGTCACTGTGCAGTTCAAAGTTTTGCAGGTCTCTTGTGGAAAGAAAGACATAACCCCTTAAATCTATGTAGCTGAGACATGGATGTTTCTCATTCAGAAAAATGCCCCTTGGATAAAAATGAAAATAAGATACAACTGCTAATCTCAAGAGGTTATCTCAGGGCCTACAAAGTGAAATAGATTTTTTTCAAATATTTGTTTTGAATAATTAAAAAATTTATTAATATACATGCTTTAATGAATTTACATCATATGTTATTTATATCACTCCTATTACAAAAAGCATTAAGGGCAAAAGTGTTGCAAGACGACTTCTCATTCAGATTAGGAGAAAAAACATCTGTGACACTGCCCTTAAAAGCCTTATCACAACACTAGTGTCACAAGCTCAAGCTTGGTGTCTGCATAGATAAGTCTCGTAATAAAAGTTTCCAGCAGGAATTTGAGACCTGCTCGTGTTCTTTATTGTAGGACCATTACCCAACACATTTTTAGAACTAGTCATTTTTGCTGATTTGTTGTTTTAATAAAGTTCCAAAACCTGGGAAGAGCTTATCTCTTTGGTACATCAACCCATATATGTGAGTTACAGACACACATTTTTCCACCAAGAAATTGCTTGTTTTGTCTGATAGGCCTCAGTAAAGTAACATAAGGTTTTCTGATATTAGCTTTCATTTGGATCTGATCAATATGAAAAATTCATTTGCTCTCTATAGTTGCCATATTTCAGGTAGAATCCAACGAGCCCATGATTTATATGCATGCTCTAATTTCTGAATAGTGACTTAGAATTAACTCAAAACCAGTGCTAAAAGGCATAGCATGGCTTTCCCCTTCATGTGCTCTTTGGATCAGTTCTACTTGCACTAATATCAACATCAAAACTCCTGTTGATTTTCCTGAGAGAGACATGGGCTCCATTTACTGCACACTCAAGACCCTAAAGGATCTTTTAAAGCCTTCAATAAACCAAGCCCCTGTTGTACTGTAGCTGTTTAATTCTGTTGGAATTATTCCCTGAGTAGCACTACACTGCAAAACATCTTTTTTTTTTAATTCAATTTCTTTTTTCTCACACCATTTTATTGCTTTTAAACTTAAATTCCCTTTTCCTCATCTTTCATAATCAGCTCCAATGTCTTCTTAGGCTAGGACTCACATTTACTGAGAGGGCAAGCAGCAGGCAGTGAAACAAGGGCAAACAAAGGAGTAGAACATAGGAATAACAGGGAAAAGACATACTAATTAAAATAGTTTTAAGTTATTCAGATGTATCTACTTTCATTTTTATCTGAATCTTAGCTGAATCTTATGGTCATCTCACTTTCAGGAGTTTAATATACCTTAACAGTGATATCATTTCCCCTGAGAGGCACAAACCAAAACCACACAGAGATAAATCACCGAAGTTTGGAAATAATTAATATTTTCATGTTTTTATGAAACAAAATTAATCTTCAAATATACACATTTTATCAAGCAAAATAAGTCTTTGTTTATATTCACCAAATCTTATTTCCTCCCCTTTACTGATTAGTAGCAAAGATAACAACTCATATATACCCAGGCACATAACTGTAAAAACACAAATGAGCATTTGTTGAACCACATGTGTTGTGCATGTATATACATTCTGTCCCCATAATGCTCCTTCCTTTGCAGTTTACAGCTCCATCTGCAAATTGTCCTCCAAATACACAGTATGTGGCCTGACATAACTGACAATTCTCTTCTCCAGATGCTCGGAAAAGGGCAATGAATACTGGAGAGAGAGAGTTAACTTGAAACGCCTAAATTCCATTGGAGGAATAAAACTGAAAGGACTTGACAGTACATTCCTGATCAGACCTTTCCACCTGAACCCATTCTTCATTCTCTTTCTGCTGGCATCAGGTTTTATTGTAAGGGGATAGCTTTGTGCAGGCTGCTTTGTAGAGCTAGTGAGCAACTAAGGGAAGCTGGGAAACTACTGTGAAGTGCACAAATTATAGTCTATTAAACTATATCTTCCATATGGGATTAGCTGGATGATAATTAAGCCTTCCCTGCTTCTAGATGACAAAAACCTGTCAGCAGCTCCAGATCACTATTTTTAAAGTGGTTTGTAGTGTGTAGAGCTGCAGAGCTCCATCCTTTTGTGAGATGCATTTATTTCCTGTCTGGATCAGGGATCAGGGACCTGGGTCACTTGCATTGAAACACACACTGTATTGACACTTGCAATATGTTTTTTCCAGACACAGGGTAAGACCTGGAAAGATGGTTAGTAAATAGAATACAAAACAAAGCCACACAGCAGGAATGCTACAAAGCACTCCAGAACTTCATGAAATACAGTTGTGTTTACTGAGGTGGTCTGGCAAGATGAGACTGCATGTTACTACAGGAGTATTTCAGAAGGCATATATCAGTCCTGTGTTCTTAGGTCATCTGCTCTTACCCCTTCACTGTGCTCCATAAAAAATGTTCCAAAGGGGAGCCAAAGTTTTTCAAATATACCTCAGCTTAACTACAAATGCAGGGAATGGAAACTACCTGTTTCCTGTCATCCCAATACAATGAGTGCCACTGCTCCAGCTGAGGTATTTAACCTGAAACCACAGTGACTGACAAGGGGTGAAACTACAAGGGCAAAGTCCTCAAGAAGATTCGCCTAGTCCTGAAATCTGTCTCTGACACAAGCTGCTGCAATAACCAGTAGCTTAATTGTAAAGTGCAAGAACAAGAGAAGTCATTGCCTTGAATATTTTCTTGGACATTACAGGATAAAAGAATACACATCCTAGGAACTGAAAGGCTGGTTTAGAGTTTCAGCTCTGATAAGTTTCAGTAATGCCATAAAGTGTTGTTGGTTTTTTTTGTTTTTCAAAGCATTTTATTTTCTCGACATGTCTGCTATGATTTTTTTTCTCCATTTCATCTACTTGCACTTCCAATTAAATTATCCTTTAAAGGAAAATGCTTCTGAAAATTAAATAATATTTTATGACATAAACCCTGGCATCACTCATTTACATCACTTAACAAAGTCTTATGCAATTGCAGCCACTGGATCTGAGAGGAAAATCCAAGTCAATGTCAATGATTTTCTTTCTACTCTCAGGCTTCAACAATTATCTGGGTTTTTGTAAATATAAAACTGACTTGTTCTTCATCATATAATGTCCAAGTATTGTCTTCAAAGATTAATAATAAAATGTCCTAAAACTACCAGCAATCCGCATGAAGTACTGTCGCCATCAACAGGTCTGTTTCATGCGATGAAATAGCATGATGGGTCATTATTCAGGTTTGACAGTTTTATTGCAGTTTATAACAAAAATATAGTTATCTAATGTAATTTGTCTAAGTTTTGTGAATATTTGAAAGCTTGTTGACATTTTCTGCACAATATTATTAGCAAATCTATTTTGAATTTTTAAAATCTTGAGGAATAGTTATCTTCATTTTATGATGATATTTATTTGAAAGATTGTGATAACAAAGAAACAGTAAACCAAGCTATTTTTGCATAGCGGGTGAAAACAAAGGGCAAAAATAATGTGATGCTTCCTTTGGGATTGATATGATAGTAATTGCACCCCCATAAGTTTAATTTTGGGAATCCTTTCAGTCACTGAATTCACTTTAACAAGTTCATTCATTCAGTCTTAAATGTTCCAGTGCTCGATGCCCTGTGATTAGCTCTGCTTTGTTGTGTATCCAAAGGGGAAGAGCAGTCAAATAATTTGAAGCAGGCTACAAGACTATTGACATATGCATTGATGTTACCCATGACAGGATAGGCCCTAGTGATGGTAATCCACAGGAGGCAGCCCTGAATACCATAAACCCCACTAAGCTGAAAACAGTGTTAGAATTCAAACCAACCTAATTCAATCAAATACAGCTGGGCTACAAACTGTCCATAGATCATCTTTTGGAAGACTCATTAGAAACAAACAAAATTATGGTGATCATGCATTTTATTTAACATTTGATTATGCCAGTATTCATATTATGAATCAATCATGTATAATATATAGTTTTTAATAAAAATATAATGCCAAGAACACCTGAGGGAAGTTGAAAATATACGCTGCTTTTTGCAATATATGTAACAAAGCGCTGTTTCAAACTGTGAATATTCAAGCTGGATTTCAGAGCTTTTTCTCAAGAATTAGAAAACCTAAAAAAACCTGGAATGCCTTACTGTGAAGAAAGAGAAAGAGAGAGAGAGAGAGAGGAAGGAACAAGAGAGAGAGAGGAAGGAAGGGAAAATTTTTCTCCTTTTCTATATGAGAAATGTTCCCATCTACCAATGACAGATATGTGCATTATGGAGAAATCCAGAGCACATGACCTGCTCCCAAATGTCACAGTCAAATAGAATTCAGTATTATATTCCCATTATTGACCTTAACTGAAGGTACATCCTTGAGGATGCAGTATGACATTGATGGTAGTGATAGAGAATGGGGAGTCTTAAAAAGATTTGTTAAGATGATTTGGTCATGCTTGTCAAATCTCAGGCATCTCTGACTCACTTCATTATTTTTATATTTTACATTTAAGCCTGGCATGTTTTATTCTGAATGCTAGGATGGAAGACTATGATACAAATTTAACCTTGTGCAAGTTGGCCCAGCCCTGCAGAGGTTGGCAATGCTTCCTGATCCATGAATGTGTACGTGTGATTGGTACTCACTTTGCCTCATGATGCTGTCAGTTCTCCAGTGCTGCTCAAGTGTGACTGAAAAATCTGTCCTAAAATTTTGGAGAAATAATCTGTGCATGTGCAAAAAATATATGCAAAATCAAGAACTAAACCAAACTGTAAGCCCTTGGAACCTTGTCACCAGCAACAGATCTTTGGTAATTCATATGAGTAGAGAATTCTTTTATTTTGGCAGTTAATTTGTGTGGTAGTAGGAGAAATTGCATAATTGCATTCAGTGTCTCCCAAGTTATTTACTGTTGAAACAGATTTTTTACCAAATATCAGTCTTTCGGGATGCTATCAAAAATTAAAGGTTTAATAACACACACAAAAAAAAATCAAATTTTAAATCTGTTTAATATAAGCTTTAGTACATTAATTGAATAGAATTTTCATCAGCCAGTATTTCAAAAAGAAAATAAAATCCTGCCAAATGTAAGCAGTATAGGGGAAGATATGCTTATACAGAAACAATTTTCATATACCTGTCTTTAACATTCATTACCTTTCCCTATGAGCCTCTCTTTATTACAGCAAAATAGATCATAAACAGACACTATTTCAGCCTTACTAAAAAATCATAAAAAATTGGTTTAATCAAAATCAGCCTTCCATAACTAAAGAAGGAATATGAATCAGTGTGGTGGGTTAACCTTGCTGACTGCCAGTTGCCAAACCATCCATTCTCTCACTCCCCTTTATCAGCAGGACAGGAGGGGAAAAAAATGTGAAAAGGGTCATGGGTTGAGATAAGGACAGGGAGATCACTCACAAATTACTGACTCAGGCAAAACAGACTAGACTTGGGGAAATGTAGTTAATTTACCATAAATTAAAAATAGAGTAGAATAATAAGAAAATAGAGTAGATTAATAAAAATTAAAACAAAATTAAAAACACCTACCCTCAGCCTGCTTTTCTGCTCAGACTCAACTGCATTGGCTCTTTTAAGACTCTTTTAAATCTTCCCCCAGAATGGC
Source organism: Calcarius lapponicus (assembly GCA_039654755.1). NCBI lineage: Eukaryota > Metazoa > Chordata > Aves > Passeriformes > Fringillidae > Calcarius > Calcarius lapponicus. Next base: position 10,263,881 of record CM077463.1, read on the forward strand.
ACAGGCAGGCAGGTAATGAGGGGTCCAGTCAGTTCATAACTTTTGACCTTATTAGTCTTTCCTCATTACACTCTTCTAATCCAATGTGGGTTCCTCAACAATGGGATAGAGCCCTTCATTAATTTCTTCAGTGTAGATCCTTCCCACCAGCTTTATGAGCTTCTCCAGAAAGGTCCTTTCCATGATGTACTGTTCTTCAGGAATGGTGTGGATTTCTTACAAGACTACAGCTCCTGACAGGAGACCTGCTGCTGTGTTCCTCCATGGGCCTGGTCTTCTCCACAGGTAGCAGGAGAAGCTCTGGTACTTGTAGCACCTCCTCTCCCTCCTTCTTCATTAACCTTGCTGTCTGTAGGGCTCTTCACTTATCTTTCCTCTCTCACACAACTGCTACACAATATTTTTCACCCTTTCTTAATTATGTTATCACAGATGGGCATCAGCTTGGATCATGGGCTCAGTTTGGTCCAGTTTTGGGTTCTTTCAGAGCTGGCTGGAACCAGCTGTGTCCAACATGAGGCAGTTCCAGGCTTGCTGTCACAGAAGCCTCTCCTTCAGTGGCTTCCCTTGCCATGTCATCCCAATACAATGAGTTTAACAGCAAAAGAAAACACAAGGCCTTTCACTAAATCCAGTGTGACCCTCTACAGGCTTTTTCATTCTGCAATTTTAGAGTTGAGAGTAAAGCATCAGCAGAACTGGCAGTGGCAGCAGCAGTAGCCAAATTTTCTGTGTAAAAGATTGCCCAAAATGCTATTAGTAAAATCAAAATTATTATTATAAAAGGATGTTTTTAATTTATTCTCCTTTAGAAAGAGAGAAAAACATCCCAAAATTAGGTAAATTGGTAAATTGCTTTTCTGGAATGAGCATGCATCACATCTTTTACTTCTCTTGTGGCAATATAAAAAATATGGAAGTTTCAATGCCAAAAAAAACCCAAACCAAAAATGTAATAAAAAATATATGAGCTACAAATAAAGAATGAAACTCTGCCGTACATATCACAATAGATATAAGAGAATCATCCACCTAATATAAATGCTCTTTTAATATTAGAATGTTCAGCATCTTTGGACTAGTTGTTTTAAGATAAAAGGTTGAAAAAAAAAAGAAAAGGATGTTCTGTCAGATTTCACAGAAGCACAGATACACAGCCAATATTTATCTGAATTCTAAAGAAATGTTCCAATCTGTCACTTATATTTCTGCTTTCCTTCAGTAAGTCATACTCCTGTTTTTGTTTCTAGCAAAGAATAACTTTCTAAAGATAATTTCTGTACAATCTATAGGATGTGAGTGCACCATTCCTTACTATAAAAAAATATTCAGATGTGTTGAATCATGTTCATTCAAAACAACTTATATGTGAAGAATATTTTATTGAATTCACAGCAAGGATCTTATTGTCTAGTTTTACAGTGACTCAGAGCAGCCACAGGACTCTAAGAAAAAAAATTAAGAGTACTTTATTTTAGATTTAGAAAAAAGAGAAGAACACAAACCTTCCATCAGATGCAGGTATCTACTTTGGAACTGCCAGTTTTAGGTGCATTGAAAGCAAACAGGCCACTACTTACTGAAGCATCAAAATCTGTGTTTGTTTTCGAGTCAGTCTGAATAAAGGCCAATTTCCATACACCAGTTTTAGTTGTATCAAGGACAGTACTTTATGAAATTTTGCAAATACTCTGGAATTTTCCCTCTAAAGAGTATACCAGTCATAGAAGTCTGCCATATCTTTTTTAAAAAAATCAAAGTTCTGGATAAAGCATCTGAAAGGGTTGTTAAACTAATGTTTGGGTAATATTGGACAGTATCTATGAATATTTTTCTGGGAGGCCACTTGTATAAACTTAGTGAAACCTCCTTGGATTCTACCTGTTCAGATCTCCCTATTACAGTGTCTGCCTCCAATAGTTGGTAGGAGACAATTTCATGTTCAAGCTCCAATGATGCTCTTCCCATGAAAGTAGAAAATCATACTCAAAGGATGAGAGAAAAGGTGCTGTCAAAGCTGTCATTGTCAAAATAGTCATTTTAAAAAATCACACAGTATAGAAGGAAAAAGATCTGTGCAATAGTTATTGCATATAGCTACATCTAACAGAAATTTGGTAGTGGACATGGAAGGCAAGAGATTCACTGGTTTCTTCAGCTGCAGCAACTTTTTTTTTACGTTTTGGTTTTACTTTCTGTATAATTCTTCCTCAACAGAGAGAGATTAAATGGGAGATTGTCTTCTGAAAGAAGAGAAATATTTGGTGTTTTTTAAATGCTTCATAAAAGTAAAATATCTCAAAAAAAATTATTTGATCCTACACAGATAAAGGACAAAATAGAGGAAAAAATCCTTCCTGAAAACATCTTCATTGATGTTCAATTACCAATGAACGAACACACCTTCTAATGCTGTTTTTCTGAGATGTGAAACACATCTGAGAGATGTATTTAATATGAATTTAAATTTGATGCCTTAGTCATCAAGCTGCACATAAGCTCCCTTGGCCAATAGCATCTCAGAAAATGTCACATGATACATAACAAGGTCAAATATTGTTTCGAAAGCAGATATTATTTTAAAGAATTGTGGTATTTATTCAGCCATTCTCTCTAACAGCAGAATCTGCTTCAATGATAGGATCTTAATTTCAGGGCGTTCAGCAGTATGAAAGCAAGCAACTCAAAGATTCTGTCCTTCCAATCTGTGCAAGATATATTTCTTATGTGTTACCATTTAGAATGGTGAAAGATTCTGCTATGAAAGCTAAGTGATTTATTGCCTTGATATGGAGCACAGGTGAACATATTTCTTCCTTTTTCACTGATACCATTAAAAAGTATTGCTTCATTTGTCTTATATATTCTACCTTCATTTATCTTACATATTTTACCTTCAACACTTGTTAGCAAACTGCAATGCAAACTTCCTAAAGAAACTTTTGATACTCAAATAATGAGATTCCTCTCTAAAAAATGCAGTTCCAGAGCCTCTGGAACATTGTTCTTTTCACTCCTTCTGTAGGAAAAATATTTTAAATAAATTTAAAAATAAATTAATGAAAAATCTTGAGAGAAAAGAGGCATTAGGCCCCATCTTACTAACTATCCTTTTATATGTAAATAAACTAAAAGCATTTTTATATGTAAACAAACTTTAAAATTTCTTAGCTGTGCAGTTTATGATCGTAGGGGAAAATATTTCCTACTTCAAAGTTTCTGCTACTGAATGAGAAATTATATTATTTCTTTACTCATATGGTGAATAAATCAACTAGATAATTAGTAGTACAATTAAGCCATGAAAAAATATCAAGAAAAAATATCAAGAAAATATATCCAGAAAATCAAAATTAGACATCACAAGAACTGTTCGAGAAAAATATTAAGAATCTAATTTTTAAATATGAGATAGCAAATAATTCTCCTCTTGCCTCCCCCAAGATGTCAAGAGCTACAGCTAAGCTCCCTGGGGCAAAACTTCAAAACTCAGCAGAGATTGGTTTACATAAAACAAGTGTTTACCATGCTGGAAGACTTCTCTCTTCATTGTTATGAATAGCTTCCAGTGAAGTTCCAATAATAGCATACATGGGAGACATATGCAGCTAAGAAATCCAAGAGGGAAAAAATATATATTATCTAATGTAAAATCTACTAGCTGAAGTAAAACAAATTGTAAGATCTGCCTTCTTTTCCTAGCTTTGTCCCAGGAGTCAGGACAATCTGTGCAAATTAATTAAAATGTAATTGGTTCTACTATTGAAGGCAAAGTCTGAAAAAACAAAAATGTCTTTTAAATAAAGTAGGGTTTCTCTGGCCGTCCTTCCATGTTACTTCTGTTAGACAGCAATCCTAACTGTCACTGAGCTTCTAGATATTCCTGGTAGTTCTAACCAATAACAGTCTGTATGTCTAACAAAGTGTTTCTGCTTCATTACAGAGTCATCAAACAATATTTCTCAGAGGAACCAAGAGCTTTTCTCTGAACTACCTCTTATATTTTTTTTACCTGGAAAAAGAACAGTGTGTGTTTCTTTTCATTTGGATGTGTCATGTAAGTTAAAATGATATAAAAATATTGCTATGACAAAAACTATGTTAGTTGCAAATTTTGTTTTTCAAACAGTTAACTGATTCCAAGCAAGCGACAGCCACACGTCTGCTATGCTTATGATGCTTTCCAGGAATTGCTGTAGAAAATAACTTTTAGCAGAGAGTCTAATTTTTTCAATTGCAAGAAATCTCATGCACATTTTGTTGAAGAATATATCTGGTCCAGGTAGCTGGGCTTGAAAGCTGCAGATGGAGATGCAGATTGGGCTTGGGTGGGAGTCTGAGACAAGAGGCTGTGAACTGTCAAACTTTGAGATAACAAAAGTCATGAAAACTGGCAACATCGACCAGGTGAATGGACACTGGGACACACAGCTGGAGCTTGGAGTTGCTGATCTTTTGGGTAACAGAAGAGATAAAAAGGAATGAAAGCCAGTGAGCTGGTTGGACATGGAGAAATGCAGGAGCAGGGTCTCAGGAGGAAGAGTGAGACCTACAGACAGGCTGTGAGGGTGTAAAAGTCAGGGGGTTCCTTGATTGGGGGGTCCCTCCTCAGCAGCAGCAGCTGGAGCTGTTTCTGTGTCAGTGCCCTGTGAATAAATGGCTTTATGGGACGAGACACCTGAGACTCTGCAATGGGAACCCAGAGGTCAGAGGGGCGAGGAATCCTGGTCTGCCTGGCTGGGAGTGGGGAGTGCAGGGAGTCAAGGGGGCTCCCCTCGGGCCCTGGAGCTGCTGCTGCCAAGGGGCTCCAGTCCCAGCAGTGAAAGTCTCTGGCCTTGGGAGTGTGACTGCCAGAGAGGCTCGAGAATGGTCATGCTGGGAAGTTTCTTTAACAAATTAAAATTGCAATTTTAATTTCATTTTAATTGTAAATGTTTCATGTATGCACACCCTCATTCAGAGGCACAACATCTCCACTTCATGAAAAAAAGAGCCACCATAGTAGAAGGCCAAGACACAAAAATATACACTTAGTTTAGCCCACAGAAAAAGCTCAAGGGTATTGCCAAGGTCTCTGCTATAGCGGTAAAACTAATCCATGCAAAATGACCCCAAGCAGTGAACCATGTCCTCTGCTGCAGAGAAATTGTATATTGTATGGAATATCCCTTTTGGGGAGTTAGAGGAGCTGTCCTGACTATCTCACTTACCAACTTCTCCAACCCCAGCCTGATGGTGAAAGGGGGCAATGCTGGTGAGACAGTGCTGATCCACACAAAAGGTTATCAACAGCTTTCCAGCTGCTAATACAAAGAACAACACTATGTGGGCTGTTACATGGAAAATCTTAATCTCAACCAGACCAAATTCACACCTCTTCTTCCAAAACCTTAGGATAAATTATTACTGTCTCATTCTTCCTACACTGAGTTGAGTTCATCATGTCCCTTTTGATATGACTGTGATTATTTTTTGGGAAACAGAGGGTACTGCTCGGACTTTTACTGAATCAGCATGCTAGGTTCATTTACTTTTTGCATTATGAGCAGCATGGATTTAAATTAATTTTTCACCCTGAAAATTTTTATTGAAACATTAAGGCTACCACTTCCTGACAACTATCTGGCTTCTGCAGTACACGAACATGACTAGCAGCTATTTTTTTATATCAGAAGTGAGTGGAAAATATTAAAAAAAAATCCACTCTTTTTTATGAAAAACAGCCAGAATGTTTGTAGAGTTAAATCTCTCACTGTGAAAATGTAAGACCTTGGCTCACTCTATATGTGGCAAACCTCCAGAAGTCAACATTTTCTTTGGAGGTGAACCCTTCAAGCTTAGCTCCTTGGTATTGATTGTGACATTTTCTTGTCAGCATGAACATCCAATATCCAACGCAGGCAATATTTCTCATTAAGTTGTATAGACTATGGACAGCATAAACTTAAACAAATGTGCAGTGTCAGATCACAGGCTAAGTGTAACACCTAGTTTTAATAAACTGAAAACAATCCAGCTGACAATATTTCCTAATTTTACTTTTGACTGTTTATGTTTTGTTCCATCCAGCATTCCTCCTTTCATTACTTTAGCTTCTGCTTTTGTAATCTTTTTTTCCCAAATGAGTGCCTTCATAGAAGGCTGCTTCACTGAACTCAGCAATAATCCTCTCATTGGCAGCAATGGTCCAGTATCAAGCTCATCTCCAGCAAAGTAAAATTTTTATTGCTATTGCTCTGTTAAGTGTTGAATACTCCCCTGTAGCAGTATAATTCAAGTACTAATTTTTCACTAGACTCACAGATTTTGAATCATGAAGAAATCAACAAGATCAGCTAATCTAGTATGTTACATAGCATAAAGCATATAATTTTGCTACATTTTTTAATGCTTTCATTACTTTCAGCTATACTATCTCTTTCCAAAAGTCAGTTTTCTTGAATGAATGACATCATATAAAACAGAATGTGTCCTGGTCTTTCATAAGTTATTGCAATGGCTCATTAAAACACAAACCAGTCATACTTAAATTTTCAGTATGTTTGTTTGTTAATTAATATATCAGATTAGACCTTGCAAAAAGCACAATCTGATCAATTTTACTTACCAGCTTTGAGGTATTAAACACAACTAAATTTCAGTAATCCTGTGCATTCCTTGCACAGAGTTAATCTGCCTTTTCAAAGACACAGCAAATTAGGCATGTAATCACAGTTTACCTAACGGAGTCACAAAATTATTTTCATAACTTTAGATAAATTTCCAAAAGCTTAGAAGACTATATCCAATATATATATGTTGAGGAAGAAAAAAAAGATGAGTAGAAGAAAAATTATAGAGAGGAAAACCCTAAAAACCAGAGAAGTAATTTGAATTACAGCATTGGGAATGAGGGAATAACTTTATGGTTTTGTGAAAAAGTTCAACATTGTAGTTAAATAAGATTTAAATTGTAAAAGGCTTTCCATTTTAATGGGAAATAACAAGGTTGCTAAATAACAGTATGATAGATGTTAAATCAGCAGGTCCAGATAATTTTGCCTGCAAGTGCTGTAAAGAGTCAGCTGAGCAGATCTCTTGATCATCAGTGATGATTTTCAATAAGTCTTGGAGCACTGGAGCATTTCCAAAGGGTTGGAATGAAGCTAATGTTATGCCAATATTTTAAAAGTATAAATGGGACATCTAATTATAGGCCTGTCATCCTGACATTGATCCCAGACAAATTATGGAACAAGAGATATGGGATTTGATGAATAACCTATTAAAAGAGGATAATATAATTAATGGCAATCAGCATGGGCTTATAGGAAAGACATTCTTTTGAACTTGCTTGTACACTGATCAGGAAAAGCTATCAATGAACTTGTATAAGGATGATGCTGATGATCTTGTTTTACTTCTATAGGTCATTTTGTTTCATACTGAACATGCTGATTAACAAAGAAAAAATTGCAAACACCAACATTATACATACTAAAATTAATAAAATGTTCTAGCATGTAGGTTTTAATATACTGTATTTAAAGAATTATCAATGACTATGTATTCTATAAAAATGCCAGAGGGCTTATTTGTTGCCTTATTTGCAGCCTCAGTATAACAGCATTATTCCCGGGGAAAAAAAAAAAAGGATAACATTGTAACTGGAGGAGGGATAAATGAGGAAAAGGAAAGAGTGCTGGCAAGCATTTGGAATCCACCAGATATCAGGTATAAACAATTAATTATTATAGACCATGAAAATTATGTATCTTGGAACTACAGTGTAAAGAATACTTGTTAAATGGGACCTCTATCCTAAGAATTAAAACTAAAACCTTGGGGATGACAAACAGCAACCTACTGTGTCTGGAAGAGCCTAATACAGTCCTGGCCTGTGCAGGATTCAGTCTCTCTTTCTTGGAATATGAAGGCTACTTCTGTACTCCTCAATTAAAGAAGGGTACTCATACATTGAAAAACAAGTACCGAGAAACATTGCAAATGCATATAAGCATCAGGAAATAAATGTTACACCTAGCCTTAAGGAACTGTTTTAAAAATTTTCTGGTACAGCAGTTCCTTTGCCTCTTTTGGCAAAGAGAGCATAGCAACAATTCCAGTAAGTCAGCCTTCGTGACTATTCCCTAGAAGTTCAATCTGCTTGAGAATACAAAAGAAGGTAAAGGATTCATTTAACCGTAAGCTGTACTTACATTCAGAACAGAAATATGACTGTGGAAAATGTGATAACCAGAATCCATTTACTAGACAGTAAAGCTCCTCTTTTTTTTTCCTTTAAAATCATACAGTAATTCTAACAAAGTTTTGTTATGTCATTAATTGTGGGATTGTTTGACTGCAATAATTTGACTTCCAGAAGTCAGCACTGAATCATTCCCACAGATTTTGCTTTTGCTAGGTGCTGTCCTGGCTCATATTTAATTCAATAACATTTATGAGATTTATGGTTGATGACAATCCACTGTATAAACCCAAATTTAAATACCCAAATTTGAATGTATTATTTCCCTGCCCTTTATATCTTCTCACTCATCAAAAATAGAAAAGAGAAAAAAAGGAGGAAAAAATACTAAAACAAAACAAAACAAAAAAAAACAAACAAAAAACCAAAAATGAAAACCCCAACTAAACAAAACCCCACAAAAAAATCTACAGAGTAATTCTGGCCAGTAGTACCAGTAGTAAAAGAAGTAACACATTACTTCTTCAGCAACTGATATTAGGAGTGTAACATGTAAAGTCAGAACTTGCTACTCTCATTCAGCTTGTAACAAATTTCCCTTCCTTTGGAATGAAACACATGAAATATTATATTCTAAATGCTTTTTTTGAGTTCTAGAGAACATTATGTTTTTCTGTATTTGGAAACAAATAATAGGTGTTCCTCTTTATTATGACTTAAAAAATAATGCTATGAAACTATTCAGTTTCACCTGGCTGTCTATGCAATAACCTATTTTGAACTCATTCTCTAAGACTTCAGATCTTCTAGCCTATGGTAAAATGCAACAGATGTTTGAGAGCATTTCCAGCCCTTTCTGAAGAATCCGTGTGAATAAAAATTAACATATTGTAACCATGAAATTTTACTTTAATGGGTGCTGACCATATCAGTTTCCATTGAATTCAACATGATATTAACTAAAGCTCTCAGTCAGGAATGTCAAGGAGAAACATAATTCCATAATGTGGACAAATTCAGGACTCTTCTGCATAGAAAACAAAAAAATACTTGAAGAAATAGCTTCTTCTTTCAGTGCTGATTGTTCCACTGCTGTCCTTTCATTTTGAAAACAATAGCAATCTAAAATCCAAACTAAAGAAATCTTGAAAAATAAGAATATTTTTAAAATCAAGCTTAGTGTAAAACTGAGCTTGCTTTGCAGCTCCAATGCTACCATATTGCACCAGTACCAGTATGACAAGTGAAGTTCATGAAAAAATTTAGGGGTTTTCCATGTAAGGAGAGCTATTCTTAAAAAGAGTCATTAACAAAACTCTTATTTTATGAAACATTGTATAAAACTCTCTAAATACTATCAAAATGTGATAGAGCAGTTAAGGAGCAGAAACATACATAAGAATACAATTTTCCAAAGATGCAACACCAGAGTTAAATTTTCACTGGAGAATGATTTTATAACAAGCAAAAAATACTTTATCCTGCTATTAATTGATTGGCAAAAACCAGCATAATGACTATGAATATAACAAATTATGTGGTTCTTAAGTGTTTCACAGATGCGCACTGCCAAGGTACTGGAGTGTGAAATTAGTGAAGTACTTATGTAATATACAGGCATTGTGAATATGATTATATCTAAGAGATGATTCTAGTAATGATGACTTGAAGTTCATACTAGAACAATTGCTCATTTTCATCAGGTGATAAGGGTGACAGTTTTAATGTTCAAGGTCTCTATCTTGATCCCTCCAGCATCTGTATGGATGTAGCCAATGCAACCATGCAGTAGTGTTGAAACAATTTATTTTCTGATGAGAGGGATAACCTTATCTCAGTTCTGTGCGGTGTTCCTATGGCTAAAGAAATTTCAGTGTGGCACACAGAACACTGAGCCATGAAATATATTTAAAGAATAGGATAAAATAGAATAGTTCAGTTTGAGGGGACCTACAAAAGTAATTTAATCCACCTGCTATATTTTGCTCATATATGTGACAGGCCAAAAGCTACTATTATGTGGTACACTGATTGCAAAATTATAAGGTGGGTCAAAATTATGCATGGTCTAAAATAATGCAGTAAAGAGTATGAAATGAGAAAAAAACATCTAGCTAAGGCTAGATACTGATCACAAAGTGTCTATTTGGATACTTAGTGTGCGCTACTCATGAATGAAGACAGATTGTACACATACTTCAATACATAAATGTCACTGTTGATCAGCAATAAACCAAAACCAGTCATATTCAGGAAGGAGTTAAGTTTCTTTCTCTTTTTCGAGGGGATCATTCTGGAAGATGCAGGCTCTCCACCCTATCAGTGAGCACAGCAAGAAAACCTATAAGGACAATGCTTTCAGGTACATGGTGTGGCTCTTGGGGTGTCCTGCAGGGGGGCAGAAGGGGGAGTCAATGATCCTGATGGATGCCTTCCAACTCAGCATTTCCTATGGTTCTATGAATTAGACCTAGATTAAAAAGAAACAGCATATGTATGAAGATGCATCTTGAATTGTGCAAAGGAGTTTTGACCTTTGTTACAATCTCCAGCATAGCTCAAGTATGTATTCAGTGCGAACTGACAGTTCCCTGTGCAGTTGAACATACCATCAAGCATTCCTAGAGCTCCAGTAGACCAAGTCTGAGCTTTAAAAGAATCCCATTCTCTTGAAATCTATAAATCATGAAAATGTACCATCACAGTATTTAAAGTTGTTTTTATACAGTGACTGAATTGACATACCCTCTTTTTCACTAAAGCCAACTTGCATAGAGTTTCTCAAGCGCTAAAGTTTGAAAGGAAGAAAACTTCCAACATTTATTTGAATATGGGCCAGAAAATATCTTGTTTTTCAGGCAAACACAATCACAAATACACAGAGGTGGTTGTCCTAGGCATCTTTAAATTTCTACTCCTTTGTATTGATGTCCTCAAGCAATAATTCTTAATTTCATTTTTGAACATATCACCTACTGAATTATGAATCTAGAAACACTGACAACTAGCCTGAAGTAAATTTATTTTAATAAAATCTGAAACTTTCATTTGGAACCTATCTTCCTCCAATAGCACTATAATCACCAAGACAATTTGCATGATTAACTGGAAAACTCTTTTCCAATCCTAAACATGAATACATGAAAACCCATGCTGGTTTATTTTCTTTTGCATTTGAAAATGGAACTGAACATGGTCCTTTGTTATTGAACCAAAGAATTACAAGTCTAAAAAACATTTGAGGGAGCAGATGGCTCAGGTATTCCTGTAGCTTTCATTTTTCCTCAAAATTTTAATAATAAAAGTGGGTTGGATCAGTAAAGGTCTCATTCCAACAAGTGTCCAATTCTGTGGCTTTAATATTAGCCACAGGATTAATATCTGAGAGGGTAATATATTGTTTCATTCTACGCTGACCATGAGCTACAATAACTTCAAGAGTTCCAGCTGATGGAAGTGAAGGTCCTTGACATCCAGTTAAAGACTCAGGCTTTAAGGCAAATTGTATCATATTTTGGAAATTCTTAGTTTCTTACAGTTGCTTTTACAAGAATATGTGTGCAAAAATCCACAAGAACACATGCAAAAATCCAGAATGCATCTGCAATTCTGACATTCAGATACCCAGATTTCCTCATTGACCTGGCACAGAAGGTGTAATAATTTGTAACAAGGCTTTAAACAATGCAGAAGAAGAAAAGAAAATGTTCACTGAAAAAAAAAGATTTGTAGGTCAGATACTGGTCTTGCCCTCAGGAGACCAGTATTCATTTCCTGATTCAGTAAGAGATTCATTTTATAATACTGAGCAGATCTGTGTCTCCATTTCCCACTTTCAGAGCAAAGATAATGCTGTTTAACACTCCCTAACCACAACATCCCAAAACCTGCTTTGAGTTGTTGAAGCTTTCTAATGATTTAATATTCACAGCTTTGTACAGTCTCTCTTAGGAAGATGTTGAAGGGAAGGAATAAATCAGCATTTCCTTACACACCAAAAATTTCCTTCTCCTGTGATCATCTAACCTGACTGGTTTTCTTACCATCCAGATGGTCTCAGTCTTGTCCTTGTATTTTCCTGGTAACCCATAGTCAAACTCCAAGGACATTACCACTTTGGGGAGTCCTTCAGCTTACGTATTGTTTTGTTTATTCTTGCTACTACCAAGAATATCAGATTCTCTGTGGCTGTAAATTCTAGCTTAAAGGAAAGTCAGGGATGTAGGCAAATGTGTGCAGCTACATCCTTAGAAACAGTTTGGAGCTGAACGAAAACCCATCAGAAAGCAACAGAATAGGTTTGATAGTAAGAAGTGAACAAAACACTATTTGGCGGTCAGCAGACAGTCCACCTCTGCTCAACACCCTCCCATAATTCATAACAGCTCTCGTTAATTACTTATTGCAATTTGTACCAGAATAAAATTCCATCTGAGGCTATGACCAGAAAAAAACCCCAAATATCAGTAAGTGACATCTTGAAGTACAGAAATAATTCAAAAAAATATTGCTTCTAAAAAAATAATTTTTTATCTTATTTAAGCAATACTGCGAAAAGACCATTTCTACACTAAATTATCCCAGCTGGATGTCTAATGTGTTCTAGTTTTGAAAAAGTGATGCTCAACTGACACTATAAATTTCACACAAATGTTCCAGTTATTTACCAAATCATTAAAATCAAATATATTATTGTCATATTACAGACTTTTTTTTTCTGGAATCTTAAAAATGCTCTTCAGATATGCCCTTTACTGCTGTTTATCAATCCAGAAAATGTTTTATTCCCATATGGCAACGGTGGAAAGTTTTATGAGTCAGGAGTGCCCTGGCAGCCAGGAGAGCCAAGCATGACCTGGGTTGCATCAGGCACAGCATCATCAGCTGGGCCAGGGAGGGGATTGTTCTGCTCTGCTCTGCTCTGCAGTGGGGCAGCCTTGCCCCAAGTCATCAGGGCAGTCTGGGGGGCCACAGTGCAAGAAAGACATTAAACTGTTAAAAAAAAGGCATTAAACTGTTAGAAAGTGTCCAAAGGAGTGTGACAAAGATGGTGAAGGGCCTTGAGGAGAAGCCGTATGAGGAGTGGCTGAGGCCACTTGGTCTGTTCAGTCTGGAGGAGACTGAGGGGAGACCTCACTGCAGTTACAGCTTCCTCATGAGGGGAAGAGGAGGGACAGACACTGATCTCTGCTCTGTGGTCACCAGTGACAGGACCTGAGGGAGGGGCCTGAAGCTGTGCCAGGGATGTTCCGGTTGGATATTGAAAAACAGTGAGTGGTTGGGCCCTGGAACAGCTTCCCCAGGTAAGCAGCCACAGCGCCAGCCTGACAAGAGTTCAAGAAGCATTTGGACAATGCTCTCAGGCACAGGGTGTGATTCGTGGGAATGGTGCTGGACAGGGCAGGGAGTTGGACCCAATGGTCCTTTTGAGGAAGGCATTGTGAATATGATTCCTTTCCAATTCAGCTTATTCTGCACTTCTATGATAATTTTTCTCATAAAAATGTTCTGAAACTGAAATCACTTTAATAATTTAACAATAGTACTGATAATGTGATGTTTTAAGTGCTTATTTCAAAAGCATTTTAGATTTTTTATATTGCAGATTCTTATTATGGAGTTTTCTGAGGTGGGGAGATTAATTTTTTCCACTCAAGCTTTTTTAAATTCATAAATGAATTTATATTGATAGAAAAAATTTCACTGCAGCCAAACTCACAATGTCACATAATTTGTGTTGAATTGCTTTCTTTCTTCAGTTGGATAAGATCTCCAAAACTAACAAAGCAAGTTTGAATGTCATTTTTTTCTTCTGTCTCAGACATCTGGCTTTGGGTAAGAAGACTTTTCTTTGGGAAGTACCTGTCTTTTTCATTTGAGTTTAGAGTTTGTGTAAGGGGACAAGGACTCTTTTGTCAATGTTTTAAGTCAGAAATGAGAGCCAGAAATTGCAAGTCCATAGAAGTGAGCGCCTTTTTAAGTACGCTGTCTCTGAGATACTCCTTCCCTTAATTTAGAACATATATGGGTGATCTATTATCTAAATAGCAATAATCTAAACAAATCAATAATCTAAATAAATAAACAATTTATATAATGGGATTTTTTATATTTTTGTATTTCAAGTGTCTTGAGGAATCAACCTTCTGTTACCTGATCCAAATCAAATACAGGGAAATGTGAGCTCTTCCATTAAATTCCAAAGCATAACCATCAAGCTACTGTTTTCAGGTGGCACACAACCTCTCTTTCATGGACTGACTATTAGCCTTAATACACCATTGATGTATTTTACCCAGAAACATAGCAGACATTATTTTCTCTTCCCAGAATGCTAGTAAGTACTAAGTACTTAGCACTTCCCAGTACTAAGAAAAACCATCAAGTTCTTCTCAGCAATTTCCTTCTTTATTGACTCTTTTGAAATGTCAACATGGAAATAAAGTTAAAATCAGAGGATGTATCATTATATGCATTTTAAGAAAAAACAAAAGTACTAAACTGGTAAGAAATGAATTATTTGTAGGAGAGGCTTTTCTTGTCATGCTGTTGTCATTTATGTCTCAATTGAAGTAATTCTTAAATCTTAATTTAGGCCAATATTATACTGACAAGTACTGCATTCTCTAAGTGTGTGCACCTGCTTCAAATGGACATCTCATTGATTGGACATGCAGAATCAACTCTTCCTGTAGGTTTCAGTGACAAGTAAGAGAGATGAGTATAGAAGAATCTGTGTTTTACAGTAGCTGCAAAGGATGGGCAGGGTAGCACTTTTATACCTCCAACAAATTGTACTGAAAATCTGTAAAGCTGATCAGAGAATTACATCTCAAATAATCTCAGTGGCAAGAACTGATGCTATTGAGAATTGCAGTTTGAACATTTTTCTAAATAAATCTGTTAGCTACACATCTGTGTGGATGGAGGTGTGGCAAGGTGGGGGGTCATTTTCTGCTAAAGGTGCCCTGAACTTTTCTTCCTAAATCTTTTTCTCTAATTTATTTAGGCTTTCATAAAGCTGCATGTTTCATTGCAGTATTGGTCTCTACAGCATTAGAAAGTCTAAACTTCAAATAGAATATTAAAAAAAAAATAGTCTAGAAACAACCAAGCTAATTAAAGTCTTAAATACTCTCTCTTTAGATAGCAAAATAAAACAAAACAAGACAAAAAATAGTGATAAAAATCAGGCTGCCCTGCCCTAAATAAAGAATACATATTTTTTTCTTGTGGAAGTGCTGACACACTACATTATTTGTCAACCTGATCCTTCCTAACTCAGTGGGGCACAAAAGTGTAATCAATGAGGCACAGATGTATAATCAGAAGATGAAATGTGGGGCAGAGAAATCTACTATGACATGCTGGAGGCTGCTGAGAAGCCATCACAACTGCTCACTTGTGTCAGCAAAAGAAGTGTGCGTTGAGGTGCCTGATCTGCAAGGTGAAGGGAGAATTTTATTTTTCCTTTCCCCCAGCATCAGGCTGGGTTTGTATTGTCAGAATAACTGAATAAATGTAGTGTCCAGAAGAAATCACCCTCAGAATTCTTCATACTGATCTCAAAGGATAAAGGTGCTTTACTCTGACCTCAGGTGTATCTTCCACTCACACTTGAGGTAGAGTGCAAGTTCTGTGCATTGCACAAAGGCTTCCAGTGTCAGGGCTTCTCCATAAAAGCTGGAAATTGATCTGAAGGATTCACGTTTTAGCTGAAAATGCTACTGCATGATCATCTGCTACTTCTATTCCTTTCAGAAAAGCGAAAATATGTGATGGCACATGTGTAGCTATCTATATTTATCTGTAATCTATATCTATATATGTAATCTATATCTATATATTTATAGGTGTCTCTCAAAAAAAATGTTCTCCCCTTATGTCAATTTGTTGCTACATGAAGCGAAGACATACCTGCTTCTTTTTAAACCATGTTTCAGATAAAACAGTATTTTGGTCAAACGGTCTATGGATTTATTATTTCTCTTTGAAAAGTAATCTCTTTGTCAATATGGACACATTAACTGTCCATCTGTGCCAGAAATAGCCAAGCAAATTCCATTGTGTTTTGCAGCATTCCAAAACCCTCTGAACTGGAAGTAGATCAAAAATAAAGACTTCAAATTTATTACGGCTGATCAGAAAATGAAAATCTGCTATGGAAAAATTACTGAAGTTTGCAATTTACTCAGTAACTGTACAACATTGAGATATTTCAAATTTTTGATAAAGAAATGCATGTGAAGATATATATATTAATAAAAGACATGGTCAAACGTACTCTAGCTTCTCTAATTGAAGCTATTGGATGCTTGAGGGTTTAGGCTCTATCTATAATTCTCATTTATTGTGGCTAGAAAATGCTTTCTTAAAAAGAAAAAAAAACCCTTCAATTTTATATGCTCCCACTAACTTTTTCAGTCTGAATTAATAGATGTGTTTTTGACAAAATTTATTTCATCACAAATTCCAAGCTGTTCTTTCTCCAGTGTTCTCAAATTTTAGTGATGATGTAAATCTAGATAGTATTCATTTCAAGATCTAATCCACATAAACCAGTGTTGACCAGAGTGAAAATAAAAGCAGAATACAATCTCTTTAACAAGCTGTGGTCATAATAGGCTTAATCACATCAGAATGTTCAACTTAGAATTCTGCCTCTTGATTTCTAGAGTTGTTGCATTCTAGAAACTGAAACTTAATTATGGACCCTGGCCCCACACTCATGCAGTTAAGACAGATGAGACTAATAACAGTTATTTTTGCTTGATAGCCTGCTAATGTGATTGCATGTGCCATCATGATTTTCCCACTGCCTCTTCTCTGAGGGAGAGGATACTTGATTTATTTGTAATATACCCCACTTTTAAAAAAGGGATTAAATCAATTTAATTTTAATAAAATAACACTTCCAAATGGAAATGTATTTTATTACTCTGTATCATTTGATTGGTATTGATTTAAGAGGTAAAAATAGATACAATTCAAATATTATATGATTTAAAAAAAAAGACATCAGAAAGCAAAATTCGATTCTCACACATGAGATTTTAATCAAGTAAACATACAGTACCATATCACACACAATTACCAAGAAACTTTTATTGGAAGAAAAATATAGAAAGAACACTTAGAGTCGTGAACCTGAAACACACAATCATTCAAACATGAGCACAGCAAGCCTGAAATAATGCACAGATCTCATGGGGTCAAATGTAGACAGTCTGTTTCCAGTGTTCCCATCCAAGGGATTCCAGTTTTTCCTTCAACATAGTGGCACATGTGGCTCATTATTTTTTAAATGGAGCTTTTGTCAAGCACTTAAAATAAATAGATTCATACAACTCTTTCTCTTGACAGATCACTCTCTCCTCAGAGGATGAGCTTATATTCTTTAATTCCTTGCTTTAATTAACTCTTTCAGTGCCATATTATAACAAAGAGAAAAAATAACTTGAATTTTGAAAATTATGGAATCTGGTGCATAGTCCAATACTTTCAATTGTTTTTAAAACTAGGTCTCCCACTGCAATGCCTAAATATGCTAGACATTCTCTCACTTAAATAAAGTATGAAAACTTGTATATTTTGTTGAATACAAATAGTTATTAAAAACTATTTTAAATATATAAGCTGTGTTGTATGTGATTGAGAAAAATCAGACATATGTAAAATCAGCTTATGTGCTGTTTGTTATCCAGTTGATCTGTAAAAAACATATTGTTAAGCTCAAGAACATAAAAAGTTATACCAGGCCCAAAGGTTCAGAATTTAGGATATGTTCCTACAATAAGGTGTTTGGAATGAGGGAACACTTGGTAAGATATTTGATAACATTCAGGGCTATGGTCAAAAATTTGATGAACACACAAAAGAGAAGCCTTACACAGCATAGGGAATTTGTTTACACAGGTCAAGGACAGCTTACATGCAGGATTGAGGTAGTTATCAATGAAAGCTGGTGTCTTAACTTCAGGATGAAAGAAACAGTAGTAAAAGCTTAGCATTAATGTTCAGTGTCATTTATGGTTCTGCAATGTTGTTCTGACACACCGTTTATGGATGCAGAGCTGCAGCATTTGGATGTAGACAAGAAAGGACACATAGTCCACACAATAAGGAATGACTCTGAGACAATGCATCGTGCAAGCAGGATAATTCTGGGAATAAAGGAAAATAAAAATCAAACAACCACTAAAACAGATCTGTAAAAAAAGGTTATGTAGGGAATTTCTTTCTTTTTATGATCAGTGTCTGAATTTTCTACTCTAAATATTTTGACCATCTTGTATGAAAAGGCATTACCTTTGACTTCACCTATTACACTAAAGAAACATAAAATCAACTTTTGTTTTGGCAGTCGCAGATAAAATTACTTTCCAGAGCAAATACCTCTTATGGTCACAATTGGAATTTTTGCTGCATACACTTATCTCCATGAGTTACAGTATGCCTGCACACCCTCATTTGATGATGATTTCAGGATATCCAGGAAACGTTTTCAACTATCCAGGAAACATTTTGATGATATGATCTACAGAATATAGCAACTTCTGCATCTTCTGTAAGGACTGTCTTGGTTTAACCCTAATCAGCCACATGCTTATTTCCCCTTGGTGCATTTCTCCACTGGGAGAGAGTTACAAGAGTAAAGGTAACTCAAGCCAACAATTCCAAACATTACCCAATCATGATTTTAAAACCAGTAAGATGGGGGGGAAAACAGTATACTACATAGTGAAACCAAACCAATTCATTTGAGATCTGAACAAGGTACATTTCCAGTTTAAATAGATTGAGCTTCTTATCATCTACATATGCACTGAATCTTTCCTTTGGGGGCAAAAAAAAAAAAAAAAAAAAGTATGAGCAAGACCAATGTGGGAGAAAAACATGAATAAATACAAATTCTTTATACTTTAAACTGTTAGGAATATGTAACAAATACTTGTTTCTCAAATATGAACACAAATAGAGGAATCTTGTAGTTCTGTGGCTCTTGAAAGAAGGAGATGAAGATGGAAGAACAGCTCCTGAAGCTGCATATTCCAGATTAATATCAAGTCACTCCTAGTGAACAGAAGAAAAATAATGTAAGTAAGATTCAAAGCATGGAAGTTATGCAGCACCTTTTATATTTTAACAACACTTCATAAATAGTTCACCAGTGAAATTAAGTCAGTTTGGTTTTGGCAGTGATGACAAAGGTTTCAATGTCAATTTCATAGTAATAAAAAAAAAAAGTAAACCAAAAATCTTAGGGTTTAGTGTTTTTTAACCTAAAGTATTAGATGGGACTCTGGTCTCATCTCTGAAATTACATGTTCTTACTTGTTCTTAATGAAGACAGGATGACAAGGGGTGCAGGGAATATAACTATAAGAGGTGATTATTTTTTTTGTCACATAAAGACAGAATGATAGAATAGTCTTGCAAACATTAGTATGTTTAAAACACCATTGCAATACACAATTTGTTTTAATGAAACTACAACAGTTACAAAAGTTCATGAAATCTTCATTACTCAAGATTACTCTTCCCCATAGAGTTCCTGTGGGTCTCCAGCACATGCTGTACAGAATTTCATGTCAATCCAACATTTACTGCTGAAGCTGTGGTCAAACACTTGAATTCTACCCAATATATGCCTCTTCAAAGTCTGTATTAGGTGTACTTCCTATTATAATTAACAGGGTTAATCACATCAGTATCACTCATAGAGTGCTCTTGCAGTGCTTACTATTGACCTTATAATTTAACTGTAAGAGGTCAAGATCCTGAAGATAATATATACTTGCTAAAAAAATAGCTTTGCTATTCAATATATCCTGTATTAATAGATATATAAACTATTACCATTATGATTTCCTGTATCTTCCATTTACAATTATGCTTGATATTTCAATTATTGAGACCCTTTATATCTTCAAAATTTATCACAAAATAGAGGTTTATATGTAAAATGTTATTCATGTATGTTCTGTGAATAACTGTAAATGAACAAAACTACTAGCATATGGATGACATGATTTTTTTTAAGATTGCTCTACTTTAATTTCCCCTTGATTAAATTTTGTGAAGGTTGTATTCTAAGATCTGTGATGAGAAGGTATCAGTTCACATCTAAGTAGTTCATTGAGAATTGTAAAACACAGTGCTGCGATAATTAAACAAGTATTAAGTGGATTAGTTGGTCACATCCCAAAGCTCTAAAAGGCCTTCTCAGTATAAAATAATGCAAAATTACTACAAAATCTGAGGGTAAAATTTCAGTCATGGATTTAGCTGTCTTTGTAAGAATGAGCTTTTACTTTCTGTTGTATTTTCTCCTTGTCACCTTACAACAATCATCAAACAGTCATGACCATATTATAATTATTTGCTACTTTCAGTATTAGTTTACATGGAAGAGAAAGGGTCTAAAATTAATATTTGACTCTGTAATTCCCAGATGGATTTCATAAAATATGTAAAATATGGGACCTACTAATACTCTTTATTTCTACTTTCATAGAAAATAAAGAGTGTCATAATACTGGAATCAATGTGTCCTAAGTTCTGGATACTTGGTATTTGTAGGAATTCAGACCATGACCATTTTTCAGGGGAAAAAAACGTCTTAAATTGTTCATATTTCATATTAAACTCTGTTTATTTTTTAACTGTTGTTTATTTTGAATTTATAATTATAGCAAGACCAAAAGTTTCAACTTAAATAGTATCTCAGAAAGCAAATAATATTTTTCAAGAAGTAAACATACAGAAAGGAGAAGATACTGGATAAATATAAATTTTTTTTTTAAAGACAGTAACTAGACTCGTTTAAGTAAGTCACTTTAGGACTATAAGTAATACCTAAGGGGAGTATTTTCTCATTCCACTTTGGAAATTTGAATTATTATGCATCCTGTCAAATGACAGAGTTCCACTGGCAGCCACCAGAGGTGACCATGGCATGGCAGCTTGAAGTGAATATTCCATTTCAAAGCTGAAAGCTATGAACAGCTACAAGCTGCTCTAAGGTTTTACTTCAAAAAAAGTTGGGGTCCTTTTCTCATAACAGTGTTTCAATTTTCTCTTTTTTTTTTTTTTTAATCTGGCCTGAAGAAAGGTACTTCAGTAAACACATGGGAACTGTTTCATCACAGAGATTTAAATGCATGTTAACTAAATCAAAATTCAATCTAATAATTCTTCAAAGTGAAACTGTACAGAAAATGTTTGTCTTCCTTGGAATTTCCTGTGTTAAATACATGATGAATTAATTTATAATTTTATCTCTAATTTTGTGGAAATCATATTTCTTGGACTTAGGAGCCTCATTCTTTTCTGGGTCCACTATAATGAATAACACTGTGATATTTTTATTCTGTTTTGTGCATATTTTGCAATACTTTTTCATGTCAAGTCACATCTTCCTGGAAAACCCTCCCTTTTTTTTCAAGTATTGATATTTGATGTATTTTGCTTTAGATATCTGAAGACAAATTTTCTTTTTGTCACTCAATTTAAATCCTTGGTAAGAGAATATTAATCTTCCCCAAGGTATTTCTCTGGAGATACTTTTCTTTGGTAATATCCCTGGCTGCAGCTTGTGGCTGTTCACAGCTGTTTAAATGCAGACACATCCTAAATTTTGAAAGGAAGGAATTTTGCTTAAATAAGTCAAAGACTTGTTGACAGTGATTTAGAATTTTCTTTAAAATAAATAGAGAGGCCAGAGCCATAATTAGCAGGCAATGAACAGCAGTGTAAAATCAGCAGATAATTATTATTAGTTATTTACTTCCACACTTTCCAGGTGACTTTAGTCAGTAAAAATAATTTGTTAGTAACAAACTTATGCATTATAATAACTCTGTATATTACAACAAACTACATATCTTCATGGAAAATTTTGAAACAAGGAAATTCCATACCATTCCAATTTTATATGCTTATTGTTTTGAAAAAAAAATTCCTAAGTAGATGGACAGCTATCTGTAAACAAACTACAGAATGTTTTTTAAGAATAGCTTTTTTCCCCCCAGAACATAATAAAATTGGTATCAAAAAAGCACTTGTTTAAAGTAGTACATATGTTACAAAATACTTTTTATTGTCTTTGTCTATAAATATGCAAGCATTTAGGTAAAAGGAAAGACAAACAACAAAGAAATAATCATCATAAAAATTATAATTTTGTCTATTCGGCTTCAAAATTGTAAAGTCTGGAATTTCTAGTAGAAACTGTATACACGCTCAGAGTTCATTGCAAAAACTCTATCAGTTAAAAGGTCCTTTAAAATGGGAGGAAAACTGAGACACAAGAATATCTTTTGAAAGGGCAGAATCTCGCTCCCTGTATTGAAACAAAAAGAAAAAAAATAGAAAAAAATGAAATTAGACCTTAGAAAGGCAATGGAAGAGAGTACAGAGAAGATACAGGAAAGTCATAGTCAGAGGACATACTGAGTGATAGTAGAGGAAATACTTATAGTACATGTCTTTAACCACCACTTCTTGGGATATTTTCTTTTTGCTACTGTTTTAAATTACCTCTCTTCAGGCTGAGAAAATTAGTAAACTGAATATAAAGTTTTCCACTGAACTGACTTTATGCAAATGATTCATTAATGCAGTCTCCAGGATGTTGTCAGCCCAATCTGTTTCTCTCTCAGCATTAACTTCATAACATATGTTTGCATCTATTTTATGATACTGGTAACACTTCTATCATGTGAACCAGGAATTGGCCCCAAAACTTCTGAGTAGTAGCAGCTTGCTGTACAATAGAGGAAACTGTTGTGCAGATCCCTTAAAAAACGATTTAAAACATTCCCAATACATTGCTTAAATAGATTGCTCCTTTAAAGAATTATAAAATAAATAGATAAATTGGTTCTATTCATTACGCATGCTGGTGAGCTTCCTACTTTGTTTCCTTACTATTTCAGATTTGACATGCTGTTACTGTGACTAATACTACCTCACAGGGCTTAAAGAAACTTGTACGCCAGGAATCAATAATAAAGGGTATCTTTGCTTTGATTTGTACACTTTATTTATTTAAAACAATAAAAATATCTTTTTCTTAGTAATAGTAATAACTGTTCTAAATAATATACAAATGAAAATACTTTTCTGATTGCAGTCTTTAAAAAAAAATCCTTCTTTAACTGACAAATAAAAAAAAAGATTTGTACATAAATAGCCGACAGCAAGTTGATATTGTGTCTCTTGTTCTCTCAATAAAAATGAAAATTATAACTCCAGAAAGCTTTCCTTTTTTTGGAACTATTAAAATTTTGATAGCTGCCTTTACACTTCAGTTTGAAACACTGTCTGAATGATTTCAAATGAATTTTTTGAGACTGGCAGGTTGCAAGAGCTCAGAAATTTTAAACTGCTACCAGTACAAAAGGCATTAACATCCCACTGAGCAGGGACTGAAATGCTGGATGACTTCTTAAGATGTCTCATGAGTTTTTGAGTGAAGAGTTATTTTTCTACTGCAAGAAAGAAGACCAGGGGCTGGGCCAGTTGTGCCACAGAAATGACATAGTGGGTGTACAAAGCTCGTGGTGTCCACAGCACAGCCAGGGGGAGAAGGACGAAGAAAGAAGAGAACTGACAGCTTCAGAAGGGAAGGTCTTCTCCCTCTGCAGAAGCTGTTGTCCCAGCTTCTCCTTTTGGAGCTGGCAGCAAAGGGAGCCCAGCTTTTCACAGCTTTGATACAGCAGGGAATGAAATGGAGCAATAACTGGCAGTCTGGGTCCAGCAAGAAACTGGCTTGGAAACCAGTACAATCAGAGGCTGCTCAGCCTTCTTCCTAAGTTATCATTTGTAACAATTGCACTTCAGCTGTGCTTCCACTTTGTTCTTTTTTGCCCTGATCTCATGAATCATACACTTTGATTTGCACAGTGATGCAGCTTTGTCATATAATTAGCCTATAATAAGTGGTCATGGTGAGATATGGATCTGAGACTGCTGGACTGAAATGGATATTTTATCTTTATCACCAATTTCTTGCATGATTCATAAAACTCTCTATATAAAGTTGGCAGGAAACAGTGGCCCATGGGCAGTAATTTATTATAGATGCTTAGATAGTCTACAGTCATTTCGTTTTAATTTGATGACCATATCTACCTGCAGATATGTCAGAGTCCTGAGACTGAAAAGTAATAGGATTTCATGTACCAACTCTCTGGTCCTCCATATTTCCTAAATCCCTAATCCACACATGTGTATTTTGAAATATCTAATTTCTCTATGCAATGCACAGGCTTTCCCACTCACATATTTGACTTCTACTCAAATAAAAAGGAGGATCTAATTTACAATTCCTAAAAAAGTGGCAGCTCAAGAATAACTGTGGGAAAATTTCCGTTTCTAACCTCATTGAAGGATCACAGTGCAAACAAATTGTTGTTTCATCTTAATTTCTTTCAACCTACAAATTTGCATCTGGATACTGTAATATTCAATATTTGGGGCTAAAAATATCATCTTGGATTTTTCTCATTGACCTGTCTGTGGTGGATTTCATCTTTTTTCCCTACAAGTTTTCAATATTGCTATTGTTGCTGTGACTGATACTATTTTTTCACTGATAAAATACAAAAGCAAAACAGATATGCTCCAAGTTTAAACGAAATAGTCACCAGGGACATCACTATAAGGGGCATAACTAGACCCTTGGGAGCACAGCAGAAGATTCTGCTTCTGAAGTTATAGCTGTGGAAAAGAAAATAACAATCTATGTAACAGTGAAAGCCAAGAGTAAGAGAAGAAAGGAGAATGAAATGAGGTAAAGACTCATTAAAGGTATTCTTTAAGGAACAAACAAAAGACTATATCAGAGATGAGAAAACAAAAGGAAATTACTGTTACTCTGCTTTATCAACACTTAAAGCATAAATACATTTTTATTCCCTAAATGAGAATATTTAGAGTAGATCCCTGCATGAGCAAGAGCTCACAGAGTTACTTCATAAAGGTGTTTTTTTCTCCTAAGTTTGAGTTTCAAAGAAAAATTCCTATAGGAAATAGCAGAATCTCTTTCTGACATAATTACTTAGGCATAAAAGACTATTGAAAAATAAATATTGGCTAAACATTTATATTTAAAATTGTATGTTTAAATATAAATACAAACTGGGTTTAACCAACTGCATATTGTGTATTAATGTACAGCTGTGATTTTAATCTGTAAATGAAGCCCTTCTATTGCTCTTCAGGAGTTTGCACATATGAGAAAGAATGAGTTCATTTGAGAGATTTAACAAAGGAGTTATTTGAAAACCTTCCTAGAACCTCTTCCTCCTCTGTTTGTGGTACTCCTCCTTATGCATCATTAACTGTAGGATGATTCTGCTTTACATAAGATAATATTAATTCAAAATGTTTCCATAAAAAGATATCTTCAATCACATTCCCTCCCTGTGTTTCTTCTGGGGTTTTTTTGGTTGTTTTTTTTTTTTGGGGGGGGGGTTGGGTTTTTTTTGGTTGGTTGGTTGGTTGGTTGGTTGGTTTGGTTTGTTTTTTTGTGTTTTGTTGTTTTGGTTTTTTGGTTTGTTTTTTTTTGTATTATATGATTTACGTGTGTTTTCTCCTCTGAAGCAGCTTTAGTGTGGTTGAAAATAATATATGAGGGTAAGTGTAAGGGGCTAGTCTGTGCCGTTAAGGTTATCTGGTCAAAGGAGCCATAAACAAGAACACACAGAGACAAACCTGACCACAGAGATAGCAGGGGTTGTGATATAAACAATTGGGTTAGTCACCCAAATCACTACGGGCATATGGATGGTGAGAATGTTCCTCTATTCAGTTGGAAGGATAAGGAAGAGGAGGAAGACAACACACAGACATAAAACCTGAGCAGTTAATGTTTACAAAGAGAACAGGAAACAAACCTGGTCATTCGCACTAAATGAAATGCTGTCAGGAAGCTGCAGGCAAACCAGGACACTGGTTTTTGGTACATGGGAGGTGGTCAGTGGGACTATGGCAGCTGGTGAGGCATTGTGCAGGGTAAGGGCAAACAGGGAGCAACAAAGTGAGGGGCAAATGGAAAATGATGTAGAAAGGAGCAGCTACGTGAAAATGGGTTAAGTCAGCACATTTCTTTGACTGAGCCCTGTGTCCCATCACTTCAGTTTATCCTATCTTCCCACATCTTGTTCTTAAACATTTTCTTGTTACTGTACAAGCTGACTTGCACTGGGCAATTAACTCTGCTATAACTGAGAAACCCAGCCTGCTCCATAAAACCAGCCCCTGGGTTTACTGACAGAAACCTCAACCAATTATATTCCATCCAGGCTGCAGACATCTCGCTGGTCCAGGAGCTGGGCAGTGTCAAAGATCAGACCAATGAGATATCCAGACCTGGTTTTTCAAAACCCCCTATATAACAGGGGCTCATACAATAAATACTCTCTTTTGCCACATGGACATCAGGGTGTGTGTTGTCCCTGTCTCTAACCACTGCCCCACAAAACACGAGGACATTAAATGTAATATTTTCTTAACTCTGTGTAATCCCTCTCTTTCTCTTGTGTGTATTTATGCAATTGCAATGGCTGAATTCCAGCTACTGGTGAGACCTGTATATTGTGAGTGGAATTTGGTGCCAGTCACTAGACACAGTCCGGGGATATCGGTGCCCCTAACCTGTGGTGTCAGCTATGGGAGTGGGTGTGGTCTCAGCATCTGGGATGAGTGGGCATCTTTAACCTCCACACACAGAGCGGGAATGGTGCAGATCCCAAAGAACAACTGATGTTCTGCTCAGAACATCAAGGTGAGTGATGAGCTCTGTGCTGGTCGATGGAGTGGCACCACAGGACAGAGGCCATGTGCCATGTGCTGGCTGCTGGGGCTCTGGGCAGTATGTTTGTTCTCTGGCAAACCTTAAGCTGGACCAGCTGACAAGGGGGCAGCAGGGGCACCCAGTGGGTGGAGGGCTTGCACTGTTATCTGGGGCACCACTGATTGTGGGGTGCTTGGGTGAGTGCTGCATGTGTGCAGTGATTACCAAGCTGGACCAGCCAGCAGGAAGGAGATATGTGAAGGTAAAAGGGGTCCAAGTGGCAGTGGTCCCAGGCAGACAAAAGGGCCTTGCTAATTCCTGAGGGAACCACAAATGTGCATGAGTTTGTGAACCTGGAGAGTGCTGTGTGTGTGCCTGCAGCAGTGACCTCCTGCCTCTGCAGCCCAAGGATTGTTGAAGGCAGTGCCTTGTCTGTGACACCTGTGTGACTTGGCCATGCCAGTGTGTATGTCTGCGTGTGTGTATGTGTGTGTGTGTGTGCCTCTGTGTGTGTGCATGTGCCTGTGTGTCTGTGTGTCTGTCTCTGCAATAAGTGAGCAGCATTGTTATTGGTTGTACCTGCAAACAGGAAAGCAACCACTGTGCCCCTCAGCCTGGGGAGAGACCCCTGGACCCCAGAGAGCACTGGACATGGCCATACTTTTAACATCTCTTAACATGGCATGTATGCTGTTCAGCAGAATTTCTTTATTAAACTTATTGAAGGAGGAATACCACATCCTTTAAATCAGTGCAGTTTTTAGTTGAAAAACCTGTATGTTATTATTATATATTTGTAAGTGATGCTGCAATACTTAACAATAAGTTTTTATTAACAGTCTCTTATTAAGATATAAAAGAGTCTTAACCTTGTACCTGAGGCTAATAGTGTAATAGTGTTAGCCTTTTCTTTTGTCTCTCAAATAAAGATTAAAAGAAAGCAGTATAATAAAATGTTTCCATACGTTGAACTATTTTTTTTAATCTCTATTTTGCTGTGAAAATAGAAAATGATAGACCCTTTGTGGATAAAAGATTGTTAAACAGCACCAGTCTTGATATTCAGTCTGTAGTAACATATAAGTCAATGAGCCTGTTAGCCGTAAGGCTTTTGAACCAAGGAGCCAAACACGTGTCCAGACTCTGATTTGATTCTAAATCAAACTGTTCATTTTCTTTTCAAATCTGACTTTCACAATATGAAAATGAAAGAACATAATATAAAGGCAAAAATATTTCTAGATATTTAAATAGATTCAGTACAAAAATAGGTTAATGATTCTATTTTCAGTGACAAGTTAAGACTGTGTCTTTCTTCTTATACTTAATTAAGTATCTGTCAAATTTTGAAATTGTGGAAATCCACTGAATAAATAATTTTTGTGTAACTTTAACCTTAGAGCAAAGACCACTTGTGTATTGTTTTTGAATGGCTCCGATTTGTGTAGAAATTAAATGTTCATTTTATGTAATAAGGGAGTGTTTAGTTAGAAAGCTGATACTTTTCCCCTAGCTGCAATCTAGGAAAAAACTTATTTCCAAAATTGCATTAACTATAAAAAATGTGCATGGTTTGGTGTCTCATGTAGAGCATACAAAGAGCATCTCAAGGAACCTGCAAATGTAAGGATATCACAGAATCACAGAATTTCTAGGTTGGAAGAGACCTTCAAGATCATCGAGTCCAACCCATGTTCTAACACCTCAACTAGATCATGGCTCCAAGTGCCACATCCAGTCTTTTTTTAAACACATCGAGGGATGGTGACTCCACCACCTCCCTGGGCAGATGATTCCAGTATTTGACCACTCTTTCTGTGAAAAACTTCCTCCTCAATTCTAGCCTGTATCTCCCTTGGCACAGCTTGAGACTGTGTCCTCTTGTTCTGTCTGTTGTTGCCTGGAGAAAGAGACCGACCCCCAGCTCACCACAGCCGTCCTTCAGGAAGTTGAAGAGAGTGATAAGGTCACCCTTGAGTCTCCTTTTCTCCAGGCTGAACAACCCCAGCTCCCTCAGTCGTTCTTCATACGGCTTGTGCTCCAAGCCCCTCACCAGCCTCGTTGCTCTCCTTTGGACACGCTCGAGCATCTCAACGTCCCTCCTAAACTGAAGGGCCCAGAACTGGACGCAATACTCCAGGTGTGGCCTTACCACTGCAGAGTACAGGGGAAGAATGACCTCCCTGCTCCTGCTGGCCACACTCTTCCTGATACTGGCCAGGATGCCCTTGGCCTTCTTGGCCACCTGGGCACACTGCTGGCTCATGTTCAGCCGACTGTCAACCAGCACCTCCAGGTCCCTTTCCACTTGAGCACTGTCCAGCCACACCTTCCCCAGCCTATAACGTTGCAGGGGGTTATTGCGGCCAAAGTGTAGGATGGGGCACTTGGACTCACTGAACTTCATCCCATTAGATTCTGCCCATCCATCCAATCATTCCAAGTCCCTCTGCAAAGCCCTCCGTCCCTCTAACAGATCGACACACGCTCCCAGCTTAGTGTCATCTGCGAATTTGCTAATGAAAGACTCTAAACCCTCATCCATGTCATCAATAAAAATATTAAACAGAACTGGCCCCAGCACAGAGCCCTGAGGGACACCCCTGGTGACTGACCCCAGCTGGATGCAGCACCATTCACCATCACTCTCTGGGCCCGGCCATGCAGTCGGGTCCTAGCCCAGCAAAGAGTCCTCCTGTCCAAGCCACGGCCTGCCAGCTTGTCTAGGAGTGTGCTGTGGGAGACAGTGTCAAAGGCCTTGCTGAAATCCAAATAAACAACATCTACAGCCTTCCCTGCATCCACTAGGCGGGTTACCTGGTCATAAAAGGTGACCAGGTTGGTTAAACATGACCTACCCTTCCTAAACCCATGCTGGCTGGGTCTGATACCCTGGCCATCCTGTAA
The DNA here is from genome assembly GCA_039654755.1 of Calcarius lapponicus. Taxonomy (NCBI): domain Eukaryota; kingdom Metazoa; phylum Chordata; class Aves; order Passeriformes; family Fringillidae; genus Calcarius; species Calcarius lapponicus. The sequence continues at coordinate 10,293,778 of CM077463.1, forward strand.
ATTCTGTGTGATGGCATTTAATATAAACTGTTCCATTATTTTGCTGGGTACTGAGGTCAGGCTGACTGGTCTATAATTACCAGGATCTTCCTTTGCACCTTTTTTGTGAATGGGTATCACATTGGCCAGCTTCCAGTCATCCAGAACTTCACCAGTGAGCCAGGACTGTTGGTAAATGATGGAGAGTGGCTTTGCAAGCTCATTTGCCAGCTCTCTCATTACCCTGGGGTGGATCCTGTCTGGTCCCATAGATTTATAAACATCCAAGCATTTCAGTAGTTCTATGACTGCCTCCTCTTGGATAATGTGGGGACCATTCTGCTCCCTGTCACCATCAACCAGCGCAGGCGGGCAGGTGTCTTGAGGGCAAGTCATCTTCCCACTAAAAACTGAGGCAAAGTAAGCATTAAGCACTTCTGCCTTCTCCTCATCTATAGATACTAAGTTCCCTCCCTTGTCCAATAAAGAACAAAGGCTGGTCTTACCCTTCCTTCTAGCATTAATGTATTTGTAAAAACATTTTCTATTATCCTTTACAGAAGTCGCCATTCTAAGTTCAAACTGACCTTTGGCCTCCCTAATTTTTTTCTGCATGCTCTAACAGCCTTCTTGAATACTTCCTTGGACACCTGACCGTCCTTCCAACGCTGATACATCCTCTTTTTATTCCTAAGTTCCTCCAAAACCTTCTTGCCCAGCCAGGCTGGACGTTTACCCTGTTGACTGATCTTTCGGCACACAGGGACAGTCTGTTCCTGTGCCCTCAAGATCTCTGTTTTGAGGCATGCCCACCCCTCCTGAACTCCTTTGTTTTTAAGGGCTGATATAGTGCAAATGCCTATCACCAAGCCAATGAACATTCTCTTGCATTAGGACCTGAATGTCTGTGACCTGCTGAAAGACCTCAGGAGTGGAAAAAGGAGTTAAGATGTTTCTAAGTCACATTTCACCCTTCTGAATCCCTCATCTTGTCATTCATAAAAGTTGCCCAGAATAATTTTGTCTGGCAGAGCAGTATAATTCTTTTTTTTTTTCTTTTTAGAGATTCCCCCATTAAGGAAAAAAAAAAAAAACAGTATATATATAAAAATTAGAAGTTAATTAGAAATCAGAGTAAATGATGCTCACTAGGTGGATCTAGACTATCAGACAACAAATTTCTGAATCCTTCCAGCATTTGTCAGCTTCTCCCACTCATCAAAACAGAAGGTGGGTGTTCTGAAACTTTCATGATCTTCAGAGACTTCAACAAAGCATAAATAGTGTATGTTGCACAAAGGGAGTTGCAGCAGAGAAGCAGGACTTTTTCCGACAACTGTTTGACTTAGGGCATGGATTCATAAGCTAATTCCAACTAAAGACATGCACTGTTTGGTGTGGAATCACATTTTTTAATCAGCATAAGAAGAGGGAGCTGAGCCAGTGCAAAAAAAAACCAGTCCCAAAAACATTTCAGGGATAATGTAATCAATAAATCTCAGTCTGTGTCAGGAGTCTGATTAGCATATCCCAGATGTAGTGCAAAGGACATACGGGGCACCAATAAAAAGGTCAGAATACGGCACACAGCAGTAATTGTGTGCTGCTTATAAAGAACACCTACAGGGCTGTGTACTGCCCTCAGTGAAAGATTGAGAGAACTGACTACAGGCATTTTTAATTTAAGAAAACCTAAAGTACAACCTCTTTTTGCCTTTTTTCCTTAGAAAAATAGAATTAGAAATTTACAGAGCTACTTAACAAAAGTAAACAAAACCAAAGGAATCTCCTCCCCCAGTAAAATTCTAACTCCCAACAAGAGCTGATATCTGATCATCTATCTAAATATGTGTTCAGATCTTAGATCTTCATCTCTAAATTATTATTTCTGTTGAGGTTTAACTCTAAATATTAAAATAGATGAACCAATTAACTATGTTAGATTGGTGTTAACATCTGCTTTAGTTCTGTAATAGCACTGTTATTTTTAATAAATGATAAACAGTGTTCCTCAATCCAAGAATAATACAGTTCTGATTTATGTAACAGATTAAATATTACTCTGTCTTTACCACTATTGGAATCAAAATAAAAACTGCAGTTAAAGAGAAAAGGTATAGTGAGAGCCTGATAATATAAGCGTTCTCGGCTGCAGGTCAGATGAAATCAGTTTACACACCTCTTTGTGTTGAAAGGAAGTCATTCACTAAGAGTTTCTGGCTCTTAATGTATCTGTAATACTTAACATAAGAAGCCAGTATCAATCTTCCAAATAAAAAAATTGAGAATATGAGAAGGAAGAGGTATTTTTCTGCATGCATTCAGCATAGCTGGTAGTCTCCCAGTCATTCGTGGCTATACCTGCTGCTCTAGAAGCATGCCAGCATAAACATAGTCTGCAAAATCTCATCCCAAAATAACTGTGTAACGATCCCTGTGTTACTGTGATCTTTTTCTAAACTAATTATAGAAGTCAGAAGAAACTGATAGGTATCTAAGGAAAAAATTACATCTTTCATTCTGTATAATATCTTTGGATCAAAATCCAGCCTGTTCTATGGGAGAGACATAGCTGAACCATTGCAACAGACTAAATGAAATATCTGTGTGAGAGTTTTTCTGGTTTGAAACCAAATCTTACCTGAGTGCCTAACCCAACATGTCAGCTTAGTATCTATGCAAAGGAAAGAGCCATATTTAGGGCACATATGTTAATTATAACCTTCTTTCTTTTTATTGTGTTCTACTGTCAGAATCTCTAATTCCTCTCCTTTGGGACATTAGCTCTTTTGGTTCCCACTTTTCAGCCTGTAGCAGAGGTAACATGAAAACTTAGTCCCTAGTGAATTAACAGTGAATTTCTAACATTTGTATATCCAGGGCCTGATGTCTCAGTACTGACTTGTAGGTTCCTTGTAATTGCTGTAACTATTTATAATGAATTGATTAATGCAAGTAAAAACATAGCCAACAAATTATGTAGCACTTGTAAACTATAGGTATTCAAATGTACAACTAAATTCATGTCATTAGCTTAGATAAGTGATTTGATTCCTTCATAGTGATTCTTCCAGGCAGAGCATATTGAAGAACATCACATAGTTTCTTGTGTAAAACAGAAGCAGCATGTTCACACATCCTAGCTGGCTGCAACTTCATGCTGAGAGTAGTATATGTGCTCACTGGTGAGGGAGGCTGGCTACAGCCCAACAGACATCTTCTTCTTCCCTGTTTAGATATAATGTACATATTTGTAAATCTGCCTACCATGATTCCTAAAACACTGCTTTACTTAAGGAAAGCTTAATCCTGCTGAACATGCCACAAGAGAATTGGATTGTATAAGGACAAAAATACACAAACAAAACCAAAAAAAAAGCTCCTTATTTTTCAGAGGAATTCTATTCCCTTATTAACCTCTCACAAGTAGCAAGAATTCACATTTGCTGTTTGCCTCATGGAAAGAGTCCTATAACTATGGTTGATATGGAGATATGGTTTCTACTGTAGCCTCACATGCAAGTAGATTCAGTCCTTTCAACTCATAGCAGAAAGGAAATGTTTTATGCTTTCCTCTCCATTCCACTCAGACTTTAGCAAATGGTAGTGGTATTGTCCTTGTGCTTTATAGAAGGAGGAACAGTAGCTCATATACAGCCAGCTACAGCCATTCTTTTGCCCTATGATGTCTCATATATTAATATGAAGCTTTCAGACACAATCCAGGAGTTTCAGGAGATTAGCAGTCTTTTGAAGCAGCAGCTGGAGAGGGACGCTAGGGCATACACCTAGCTAAAACACAGAGTAGATGGAAGAGAGGACTCTGAAGACTTTGAAGTTCATTGCTAGATCTGCAATTCATGTGCAATAATAACACAGCAACTGATCCTACATCCCTTTAAAAATTAACTTCCATCTCTGACAGCAGACTAACACAGCATTCCATAACCGCTGCATTTTCTCCCACCTTTCTACACACTGGGAAGGAAGATTTGAGGTAAGGATTGAACATGCACATCTCTGTGCAGCCTATAACTCTCTTCAGACAGCAGTTGCATGGCTGTAAATGTATTAAAAAAAAAGTGAACTAAAGGCTCTACCCTTTTTTCTTGGGGGATGGCATACCACATCTAAAGACAACATCTCTTTCTTTCTATTTTTCTGAGGATGACAACATGCCCAACGAGTGAATGATGTAGTCCCTTTTAGGAAGGTTCCAAGTCAATCAGAAGCACAAGGGGCATATGATTTGCCCTCTCCTGCCTTTACCAGAGTTTAATTCACAGGCATTGCATAAGAAAAATAAGTCAGATGAATGAGGTTGGAAATCTGGTTAAATTGTTTGAATTTCGGTCCTAAAATACTTCATATCACACACATTTTATTTTATCTTTCAGGATGTCTTTCTTTTTACACTCACTACTTTGGCATTCTGAAGGGCAATGCTCATTTTAAAATATGTATAGACTTCATTTAAAATAAATGAATCTAAAATCCTCTGGGGCAAAACCACGTTTGGTGTGTCTCAGCTAACTTCAGGGAGTTACACCAAGGTTGAATCCAGGCCTGCATCCTCTCATCATGAGCTTAGAGAAAAACAAAGAGACACCATTAGAAAGATAGGGTATTTTACATTCTCTCATTCATTGACTAGCTTTGTTTTATGGCCTTAATAAAACCTTATATTAGTGGGATTTCATACATTTATCTTTATGTTTGATAACGTTTTTGAGCACTGTGATAAAATCAACGGAAATTAATGTTACTGTTTCCAGGCAGATTCAATAACTCTAATTACCAGCATTTCTAGTTTCTAGTCCAACGGCATAATATGCTTAACTATCCTATGTACTGCAGAAAATTTAACTACTGCTGACTAAGTGTTCTTTTATATTTGTATATGGATAACAATCAGAAGAGTAAATAAAGAAAAAAATGAATTTGCAAATTTCTGTTCATCATAGAGCTATCATTATTGCCGAGCTCCATAGAAATATATGAAAAATCCAATCAGGAATTTTTTTCATGGTGCATTTACAATTAGAGAAAATTGTATAAACCATTATATGAAGAAATGTGGCAACACAGTAATGCATTTTTAAATTGAAGAACATCTATGATATCCTAAAATAGCTAACTCTTTCTGGTATGATATATTCATGACTGTTTTTCTACACTTTTACACACTTATTTTTGTGTTCCTCTTGGCTGCAAATCTCTTCAATAGTGCTGAAAACAACACAAAGAAAAAGATTGAGTCCTGATTATTTATCTGAATTTGATCAAGAGAAACAGGAAGAAATTATAACCTACTTGTATGCAGAAAAATTTTAAACATACTTCACTTAAATAATTCTGTTGCTAAACTGTTAAAAAAAATTTGTATATCACTGATTTATGGGTATTTTCATTTATGCAGATATTTCTAGATATTTTCATCTAGAAAATACACCAAAAAACACAGGCACAGGGTATGGAAGTTGCTGGCATTTTTTACCTTATCACAGCTGACTCATGTGACTCTAAGCAGTATATCTACAAGTAATTAATAAGGGTGGTATCTCTGTTACCTTAAGAGGACAGACTGAGAAGAAAGACTGAAGAAAAAAGATCATAATGTTCACTTGTATGATCGGTAGAGATGGAAGAAGTCACTACTCTACCATATGATATATAAGCCAAATACCAACTTCTTCCCACTGAAAATTCAATTATTTATATTTCAGAGACAGTCATGATCTAGAAAATACTTTTGCATTTTCTATGCAAATTAAAGTGTTTAAAGCTTGTTGTGGATATAGGATTATAATTAATTCTTCTCAAGGCTGCAAATACAGTGATTCACTGAGTTTATTACATGGAGCTCAACAAACCATGAGATTTAAATATATATGCATCACACTCTACCTACATTAAAATAATCATTGCCATTATATGATAAACACAAAGTGTAGAATTTTTTTTTCTAAAATTCTCATTTCCTATGAGGAATGTTTTCTGTTCATTCTTGAACTTTCCAACATAAGTTTCCTATGCAATATCAGAATACACCCTAATTTATTTTACTGCCTATATGTTCCAGCAGTATATTTCAATGTGCATCCCTATGGTGTTCACTTTTACTTGCCCACAAAACCAGCTGAGGCATAACAAAAACACAAAAATCTTCAGGTCTTGTATAATATACATATACAGAAGCTCAACTGTCCATGACTGTTTATTCTGAAGCAAATATAAAGCAGAAATTCCCAGTTAGTTTGACAAGCTCATCATATCCTTTTTTTTTCTTGAATTGAAAAAAAATTTTCTCTGCAGAGTAGTAGCATAGCACCTCTACACTGCTCACATTGCTTTAAATCCCTAAGCTTTGTACTGTTCCTTTTCAAAGTCATCAAATTTTTCAAATTGCAAGACTGGTAAATCGTTAACAGTCCTGAGTGTGTCATTTTTAGAATGACATGCTAGGTCATGTTTATGTTCTCAGCTTGCTTTGCCTATTTTGGTTCTTCTTCTACTCTGGCTTGCTGCTATATTTTGTTTACTGGTGCTTGTGCCAAATCTATTTTTTTCCTGTTCATGTGGAGACCATCACCTTTACAGTGACTGTGATGATTCCAGTAAAATCCAACATCTCAAGGAATCAGTACACTTGGTCTTCCTTAGAGTTGCAGTAAGCATTCAAGTTTAAGGATGTAATTAATATCTTTTAATTTATTTATGTAAAGAACAATGACCAGATTCACTCAAGGGGATGCAAGGAGCCTCAGCAACTCTGAACATCAAAGCTTAATTTAGTTCTAAGACTGCAGAGTGATACAGTGCCCTAAGGAAGGTCAAAGTACCTGGAAAACCAGGCTCCCTTTAATAGAGCCAAGCTGTATATATTTATTTTGTGATGTTCAGCACTCTAAGGCTTCCTTTAAAATAATAAAATATTATTTCCTAATAAAAATATCCCCTATATTTATTTCCATAAAAATGTTTACTTCAGTAGGCATTTTTTTGAAAATCAATGCTTCAAAAAGTGCTTTATTATAATTTGACCTTGGGTTTGTTTTTTATCTTTGTAGCTAGCTACAATTTTAGTACCTTTTGATCATGGTCTTGGTTTTTTCATCCCTTATTAGAGTTTCACATCCTCATCTGAGCTGTGTGAGACAGAAAACAGAACTGTAGGTACAACACAATGAGCACAGTCTCAGCTGCTGCTCTAACACCCTTCAGATTGCTGAATATATACAGTAATGTCTACTAAAAATGACAGTGCACAACTTTACATAGATCAAATTTCATGCTGTAGAGCTGAGGAAAATAGTGATGTTTCACTTACCTTTTGGATTCTGCCCTTTTTAGTTGCAACCAAGATTAAAGAGGAGGAGAGGAAAATAAAGTAGCAAAATTGCTCCATAAGGAAGTGTAAAAGTTATTGATGATTCTAATGAAAACAAATTTACTATAATACCTAGAAGCTAGTAAAACCAGGAGGAGGATTTTTTTTTCTTTTGAGCAAAGTAATTATTAACAGTTCATTCATAGATTATATTGTCAGAGGTGTTATGTTTTTAATAAAAAGAGTTGAGCATTTTTGCCCAGATGTAGAATACAAGTGCTTTAAAGCAATACAAGTACTTTCAATTTTATTATTTTTTCTCACTGAATTTGTTGGGGGCTTTTTTCACAGTATTTAAACCCTCTGATATTATTTGCCCTCTTTCAAGGAAAATGTTTTAAAGTACTACAGACCCAATAGAGTTCTTTGTGCATCCGTCTTGGCATACTTCCCTGTGCTCTTCTAGCCTCAACCCTAAGGGCAGCCAAAGGCAAAAGTATTTTCAGCAAACTAAGAAACACTGTAAGCTTCAGGGATTTCTGGATGACAGATTTTAAACTGTAACCAAAGTAGAGGTGTGATTAAAAATAATGAGCTAAAGCCTCTCTCTAAATTGTAAAGGGAAGTGTACAAATTTATCTTCCCTCAACATTATAACTGATGACTGAACAATTTCTAAGTTATTCACAAAAGTTAAAAACAGAATCCATCTATAGGCCATTTGAGTCATGTTCTTAACAGGCAGTAAAAATTTACGTTAAATTTTTTCATCTTTTTTTTGCTGTCAGAGTTCAGGTGTTTTGAAATTGCCCTTGCTGCATATAAGGTGCTGATGTCAAATGTCTGCGCTCTTCTGGGCTCTTAAAGATTTTCATTCCTTAAAGTCTGCAGAAAGATCATTGTTTAGTCTGGAGAAAAAGAGGCTCATGGGTTACCTCATTGATCTTTCTCAGCTATCTGAAAAACTTCTGCCTAGTGTCAAGTAAAAACACAAAAGGAAATGGCCCTAATTTGTGCCAGGAGAGGTTCAGATTAGATCCTAGATTTTTTCCTTTTTTTTTTTTTTTTTTTTTGTCCACTAAAAGTGCGGTCAGACATTAGAATAATTTTCCCAGGGAGTTGGTAGAGTGTTCAAGAGAAGTCTGGGCGTGGCCCTTGGGTACATGGTTTAGTGGTGATTGTGGTGGGGCTGGGTTAACCATTGGTTAGATGATCTTGAAGGTCTGTTCCAACTTCAATGATTTGATGATTTTGTCATTCCTAAAGAGTGTATAATCAAAACAACAGAAAGTTTCTTCTTCTATAGCTACCTCAGTCTAATTAGCAAAGCTGCTTTTAGACAGGTTATGGAACTAAAATAATGTAAAGTAGGGAAATTTATGGAAGCATTTGTGGAATTAGGAATTAATTCAGTGTAAAAAAATCTTTATCATTAAAATTTTGAAATATATTGTGCACAAAAACCCAAATCCATCTGAGCAATGGTATATATGCTGAAAATTCTGCCACACATCTTTAGAGTAAGTGTGGTAGAATAACATAGTACATTCAAATTTATATAAAGTTTCCTATTCCAGACAAAATAGCTGTCAGGTGTTAAAAAATCAGGAATCTTACAGTGAATATAAAACAAAACCTGGTTGTGTTTTAATACAAGTTCTCTGTTTCCTGTCTTTGCACATAAAAAATTAAAACATCTTCAGCATGTCTTGCACCCAGGATTAGACATGAAGAGTTCTTGCTTTTCTTGGGTCAAAAGGTCCTGACTCAACAAGTCACAAAATATTGTTCTATCCCAACTCTACAGCCAAAATAATTTGATTAGTTTAGATTAAGATGTCTTTCCAAACATTCCTCATTCAACCAAAGTGGGTCTTTCTTTTTTTTTTTTTTTCTTTGTCACTTGTAGAGTGTAATAGCTTTCCTTTATCCAATCCCTACCAGCCTTTCCCATTCAAAAGCATGTTAGGAATAAATTGAAATCACTTTAAACTCAAAATCAACTGAGAATTATCTGTAGTGTTAAATCAAACAAAGTAACCAAAGGATTATTTCTACTCCAGGTATAATGATACTAACAATTATATAACAATTATAATTCAAAATATGTGACTTTAAAAAGATAAATACTAACTGTACTTGGTGTATAGCTCATCTATTCTATGTCCCTCTATACCATTCAATTTCAGTGCACACGGCAGAACAGGATATATATAAAATATTGATATGATATGATATTATATTTATTACATATATTCTATTCTATTCTATTCTATTCTATTCTATTCTATTCTATTCTATTCTATTATGACTCCTCAGGTTTTTTGAAACTATGATATTGGTCTTGGTGATTTCCTTCTTACCTCCAAGAGTTGCTTAAGAATATTTAATGTTTGCTAATACACTTTACAGCTTACTTATGCTTTGGTGGTCTGCAAGTCCACATAGATGTGAATTTGTTGTCTATGATGTATTTCTCTTATGTTGGATACATGTTTTTTGTTGTGTTATCACACGACTCCAATGATAAGAGGTGGTTGATCACTGATAGGTGGTTTACAGTCCGGAGCCTCCATATTGTCCTGTGCCTGTATTTTCAAGATCCTTAAATACAGGTACCACATCACCAGGTCTCCAGCAGCCTCTGCAGAAGGGTACACACTGATTTCCTACTTCTGTCATATCTGCCAGACCGACTGTCTAAAATGGAGCTGCAGGTTTAAATCAAGGCAACTGAATCTCTTCTAAAGTTCCGACAACCTTTGTGAAAATCTGCAGTCTAATGAAACAGGTGATAAAAGTACAGTAATTCCCCAACTGGCAAGAAGCTATAGAACTCAATGCTTATTTATCTAGAGCCCGTTTGTCAGAGTCTGGTCTATACCACACCAAGGTCAGAATCAGCTCTAAGAGATGTTGCCATTTACTCTGTTTTTAATATTAGGTTGCCAAAAGGAGATGAACATACACCTGAGGAGTTTTGTGGGGATTTCTCTTTTTTTTGTCTTCTGCTTCTGGAATTCTTGGTTATTCCTGAAGTGATTTATGTAACAATAAAATTTGCCTTGCATGTGTCACAAAGATGACTTTTGTCCTGGCTTAGCACCCTGACAGCCTTGAAGGATTTGTTCATGCTGATCCTCTGGAATTAGACCTGTTCCTCAAAATGATTCTGTCCCTTCAGACCATAATTCCTTTTCATTTCATCAATTAAGCTGTCCAGTTCTCGCAGTTTCTCAGTTATTCTACCTACTTCACAGATTCCATTTTTATATGTAAGTCCTGCATCAATCACTTTTTCATCAGCTGGTTAGTGGTGGATTCACTTCTCTTCCCCACCAAATTTTCCATCCTGTCTCCTAGAGTCAGGGGCAGAAGGAATTGTTTACAGCAGGACTTTCTTGGACTCTGATCCAAGACTGAAGGAAAAGTAAGAAGTTTCAAAGCCTTTTGATCACCTTTTCCTCTTCCTAGGGAAGAGCTGCAAGGAAGTGGAGAGAAAAAAGAGAAGGAGGAAATATCTTTGTACTAACAGGACAAAGAATCTGTCCTAAAAATCTTGTTATTTCTGTCTCTTCTTTCCCATTTACTTTAGGCAACAAAAACTTCATTGCTTATAACACAAGAAGGTAGGTCTGTTAAAAAGTCTTTTTTCTCCTTCAGAAAACTAACTGATTAGACAAATTTCCTAGGTCACTGAAAAATTCCTAATAGTCCCTGAAAAAATATTATTATTAAAAATTTTATACTGTTGATTGGAAACATTGTCATGGTTAGGAATATATTGTATTATAGGTAGATTTCTTGTACATTTACATTTATGCGGTAAGCAACAACAATTTGTCATTTAGTTATAATTATTATTATTATTATTTTAAACCTCCAATTTTAACCAGATGATTTTAAAATATACCATGTTTCCTTTCAAGACATTAAGAAATTTCTGAGACACAGAAAACTGGAGCAGTTGTAATTCACATATTTTAGCTTTAGGGTTTGGGTTTTTTTTTTGCTATTTTGAATGAGTCTCTGGACATATCTATTTCAAAGTAATAATAATTTATATGCTAAATTTGTAAGTATTGCAACTGAATATATTTGTCTATAGGTTAAGGTTTGTATCATTTCAGGAATTAGAAATTGTGTTGAGGGTGATGCTAAGACCAAAAAAAATAGGTCTATGGAGTTTTTTCTGCATTGTTAGCAGCAATAGCTATGGCTCTTGGTGGTGCTAAGTTCCTGTAACCAAGGCGAGCAGGCTTAACAGGTCTTTGTCATAAGAAGTCAGACAGTTAAGTGGAACTGTGATCTTTCTCTATCTTCCTCATTTATTCCAGATGCACTTATACTACTCGATCCTTCACTCCAAAAGGAGCTTTTATTTGGTCCTGATGCTGCTGTTAATTTGTTTTTCTTTTCCTGGTCGTCCTCATGGACTTAGTAATAAGTGCTACTTATTCACAGTCCTTTGTGTTTGCCTTCATTGTTCTCTAACTTGAAAGAACCCTGATTTGGATACCTCTTTGGACCAACTACACAAATATTCATTTTTCTCTCTATGTTGACACATTGCATATGTATTTGTGCAAAACATCTACACATTTTCTTTGGCTATGTCATCACAGTACTACAAAGTACCTATATACTGTTATTGGTCATATAATTACTATGCAAAATTTTGAATAATCCCATTCTTGGAAGTCTGGGCTGTTCTCACTTATGATCAACAGATGAATTTGAAAACCATTGGTTTTGTTTATTTATTTATTTGATTTTCCTATTTAGCCATTTTTCATTTAATACAGATTAGGATTCTCTGAATGTTTTGTATCTGGATGTTGATCATTCTCACATATTAATGGATCAAATTGATGTCACTTAATATCTGTGATCAGCACAAACCATCAGTCACATTGCCACATCATTCTGCACCAGACCACAATGGAAATACTCTTCCTGTGGGAGGAACTGTTTGCAGCACGTTCTATGCACAATGGCTGGGCTGCATCTTGCTTAGCTGAAGATAGCTACAGCGCAGAATTCCATGCCTCAGCTAATTGCCTTAGGATTTGGTTAGTTATTACCATTTGTTCACAAAGGATAGATGTTTTTAGGGTGTCATTCAGCTGATGAGATAAGGCATAACATGCCATGCCCTTTTCTTTTCATTGCCTCTGAAGGTAACTAGCTGAGGTACCTGCATTTAGCAAGACACCCAACTTGATGCCAAATACAGCATAATTGCAGAAAGTCCCCCAAACTGAAATAGTGTTGCCTGCATGTCAATCTATTTTTCTGTGTAGCTGAGTAATAAGATTCTAACATCTCCATGTTTAACTTGAAAAATGCAACTATACAGCAGGTAGTAAGTACATGGCTGAAAATCCAGACCGATTAAGATTGGTAGAACATTGACTCTATATTCATTGTCTTTAGGGTCAGAAAAAAAAGGCAGATACATTTCTTTTCTGCAGAAGTAGAAGTAGTAGAGTTAGTCAACTCTTTTCTACATTTCTGATTAATTCAAAGCCCAAAGTGGCTTTCTTCCTTTGGATCAGCTTGGTAAGCTATATTTGCTTGCATTACTTTCCTTGTCATTTAGAAAAAGGTGCTACTAAAATAGCATCATTTTATAATTTATGTCTATTTTAAAATTTAGCTTCTATCCTAAATTTATCTCATATTTGATCTTTCCTGTGAAAATGGATCCAAGTTTAATAATGTGGGAGTATATTTCTTTTAAAATGCTATCTTTGCATTTTTCCTAAATGTTACTTGGAAAGACTCCCATTAATTGCAGATTTGTTTTAGGTTTTTGTTAAGGAAAAACATTCTATTTTAAGAATTCTATGTTATTAATTACAATATTTTCATATGGAAAATAATTGTCAATTTAATTTTAAGCCAGCATGAGACATAAAGGTACTGCAAACATAACAAATATACAGAGATTTATACAAATTGGAAATCCTTTCTAAGGAAATAGGCCAAGAACAAGTACTAGAATATATAATTTACATCAGTATGAAAGTTGATGAGATTTAAAGCAATAAGTAAAAATAGATGTTTGAGATAAGAGTGATTGAAAAGTTGATATAAAACTTATATGATTTAAGTCCAGAAATTGAAGCAGATGGCAAAAATTAAGAAATTCAAAAAACTGATGCAGCTCTAAGTAAAGAATGGAAATAGCGAGTTAATTAAACTTGAAGAGACTTAAAACTTGAAGAGATTTAAAATGCAAAGCAGCTAGGTGCATCTGAAAAATCTATATGACTTAAAGAGAAGCCTGGAATAGAAGACCTGAAGTAGAATTAACCAAAAAACTTACTTAGGTGGAAGTGAGAAATAGAAATAGTCAGCTGAATTATGACTGGTAAATTTCAAGGAAGATACAGTATGAGATTACATGCTATGTCCTTGTTGAAGTCCAGGATAAATTCTACTTTAAACCCATGCCAGCTTCCAAATATAAATGCCAAATACTTTTATGAGAATTTTCTTGGATTTCTTTATCCTTTGTGTTATTATTTTTTTAACTTGCAGTTTCCTGTGGAGCCTCATATGCTTCTGCCTTGGGCTCCTTCATTTTCAAATGCAAAATTTTGACCCAAGCAGCTGTTCCTGTTTATGATTTAACCATGGCTTTAATACCTACATTATGGTCAATGCTCACCTGTGTTTCTCTGCACCCCAAAGTTTTAGAATATTGTGACTTTGCAGAAACATGCTGGTTTCTTTTTTTTTTTTTTTTTTTTTTTTCAGTCAGGAGCTTTCATGGACCTTAAGGGATGTCTTCTTGTGTTTTGAGGACAGGGATATGAAGCTTGAATGAATTCAACCTTGGCACTAACTTTGGCAGCTCCATGGTGCTGGAGAAACACTTCATGTTTCTTCATCAATTTCTCATTTTGCAAAGCTGTGATACAAACACTTCTCTGTAGGCTGTTTCAGTGAATAATTGAATTTTTAGGTGTTCAGACCACTATTTCTGCCAGTTTTTTGACACAGAAAAACTTCACGATGCTGGTGCTATGGGGAGAATGACCCGGAAACAAGGGGGATATGGGAGTGGGGTTGGGGCAAGAAGTAAATTTAAGTAAATTTAGGGAGGACAATATCAGTGGTATGATTGGAACATGAAGTAAATCTATTATTGAAAGAAGTGCATATATTGATATTCTATGGGGTAACATCAGATTTTCTAGACCTTGGTCTCTAGTTATTTCTCTTAAAATCCTGACTTTGCATGTATCAACTGATTCAATAATCTCTGAAATTTAGTGTCCCATCTGAGTTTTAGCTTCTTATGTATCTGGAAATATAAGTCTGACTTAGAAGAAATTTGACATTTTGTATCTTTTACTACTGAACACAGACATGACTGTTCTGGATATGATTTTAACTCATAAATAAGCTGTATCAGCATTAAAAGCATGTAAGGTAAAGGGTACCACAGCAGTAAGTGTGGAACATTATTAAGGCACATTATTTAAGCTGCCCTGTTCCCAGCTGCACTTCACAGCACAAGTTTCTGTAGTTTTCTGTGGAGAGTTAAGCAGTGAAGGAAATCAGGAAAAAGGTAACCGTGAAAAAGGTTATTCACTCATTCCAGATATTTGACTGAAAATCCAGAGATAAAAGTCCATAATTCAGGAGGTTGGCTTAAGTTTGGAGGCATAAAAAGGAAAAATATTTTCTATTCATGAATTTATTTCTTCTGTCCTATGAAACAAATTATGAAAACAAAACTCAAAGGAAGTTAGATGAATTCTGTAAATCACTATTGTCAAATGAGTAATCTACTCATATGGCTGACAGTCCAAGTGACAACTTCATACAAATTCAGACTTCTAGCTCTTATGCAAACACTATCTTTAACCAAAAGTATAAGGATTAGTAGGATGGCAGACATGTTTTGCATTCAAGAATATATAGAAGCATTTTCAACAATAGGGCCAAATAAGTAAAGAATACACTAAACCTGAAATAAAATTGTAATTTATCACATTTTTTATGCCAGGGGAAAGGTCTCTGTGAATTTAGATACCTTATTACTAAATCAAAATGTAAATTCTATTCCTCCTTGGTCCACTTTTGGTAGTGCTTTGAAGATAATGTTGAAGTGGTAAAATGATGATTAGCTTTGATATTCATCCAGGAATAAGTTAAGATCCATGACTAGGGTAGGAAAGAAAAGATTTAATTAGCATCCAGCCTGTTTACTGGTGGATATATTTTTGTTGTTAGTATTTTTGATGGCACTCTGCCTCTTACTTAGTTCCACTAGAAATCCAGATATTGAAGACAAACCAGTTACAATGTTAGGAGCTCCTTCTGAGCAGGACAGTTTGAGATAAATCAAACCATTCAATATTTAGGCATATATTTGTGTGTCTGCATATGTGTAAAGTCATTGTTTATTGCTTTGACAGAAAATTACCCAGACAGTGTCTTAGGTTGTTCTTTTCAGGTAGATCAAACAAAGAAATTGCAATTTAGTGTACTTGAGACTTAATTTATCTATTTTCTTCAAGGTGCATGGCAATAGGAATGCAACTACGAAGACCTGGGTCCTAATTCCAGTTTTAGTATTATTAGGTTGCTCTGCTGCTTCTCCAAAGTCACCAAAATATGCTAAAACTTTAAAGGGAATCAGGACAAGTATGAAAGATCACTGTCTGGGACTTCAGGAAAGCAGACTCTCGTCCTTCAAGGACCTGCTCAGTAGCAGGTCCAGTGTCGTTAGGGACCTTAATGATAGCTAAAGGTACTTCCAAAACTCACTGAATTCAAGGCAATTGCTTCCTTCGCCTGTGCTGGGAAGGAGTAAGAATTAAACAGAAGGGAACTGACATGGCAAAAGACTATAAAGACAAGTGAAGATAAAACTGAATGAAAGGAAAGCAAAAGCAGATAATTAAAATAATAAGAAGAATAGCTCAATGAACAAGAAGATAATGAAAGAAATGAGAACCAAAGTATGTGAGATACATAACCAATAGAAGGTGCAACACAAAAATTAGCTTGAAGCAGTTAAGGGAAAATTGTCTTTTAAAGAGAAATCTGAAAAGTGCATCAAAATTAGAAGGATGAAGTATATAATTGACTAAATGTTGCTTAAAAATTCTTCCGTGTGTTCATTACTGTTCCTCGTTCCCATCTCCTCATTTTTCTGATTCTTTCAAAAATCTGGTGCCTAATTTTCTTTTGCAGTGGTCAGCAGTCCATGCCTAAGATTGTCTTAAAAAGGACCACTTATGGTTCATTTCAAAAGCTAGTTGAGCTTTGTATTTCTATTTGTTACTGCTTCCAGCTAGTAAAATTTGTAGATACTGCATTTGCTATTATACTGGCCCTCAGTTCCCTACGGATTTTGCCATCAGAAACAAGAACACGGCGATTATGCACATTTACTTTAAAAATAAAACAATCCATTACTCACCACCTGCTAATCAGGAACTCCAGTCACAAGGCATTAGAGAAGAAAACACACTGTTGGAGAGGCTTCTGTCAATCAGAGAAAGTCTTCTGAATAAATGAGTTAAAGATCCTATAACAGTTTGGATTGGAAGGGGAGATCAACATGTTCCAATCCCTCATCCATGGGCAGGGACAGCTTCCACTACACCAAGCTGCTCAAAGCCCCATCCAACCAGGTCTTGAGCAACGCCAGGGATGGGGCATCCATGATGTAGGAAAGGAGTCTAAAAATGATCTGTACAGAGAAGTAGGAAAGTAGGAGGAGAAAAAACGTCCCTGTCTAAACATTGTTATAAAACAGGAAACCTTTTCCTCGTGTGTATTCATTTGCACTTTCAGATGAAACATCAAATGCTTTTGTGAGGAAAAACTATCTCAGTTATTATATTTACTTTGACTAACTCTGCTTCCATATATAAATATAAGTAAAACATTAGGACTCATTTTAAACTTAGTGGCAATTTTCAAATCCAAATTAATTGCTCTGCCTGGATATTGTAAGTCACCAACTACTGATAGACTGATATCTTCTGATTAATTAAGTACTCCAAATCCAGAAGTCACATTTTTAAGAATACAAATGCGTCATGCCACCCAGAATAGATAGATCGTAAATGGTGCCATTTTCCTTCTCGGACTCTAAGCTAAATTCTTATATTTTCCAGAAATTGAAATCTATAATACAGACAGGTGGCACTCTTAGTGATATTCAGCTGGCCTTTCCCCAGCTTCTTCCAGGAGATATTCATTGTATTATAAAACACCTTTTCATTTTATACACCCCTTCTTGGTGAATCGCTAATTTTCTTATTGTGAAAGATTGGTTAATAATATATCTACAGTATTATGCTATTATGCAACTGTCTCTCTTTCTTGATTTAGAAGTAAGAGGGTGACCTCCCAATATAGCTAATTTAATCTGCAAAAATAATCTTGCAAATTGACTTGCCAGAAACTAATATTAGATGAAATCTTTGTTCTATTGAACCTGAATGTCATTTGTGATTCTCCATAAAAGGCTTAATCTGCAATTTTAAAAAATCTCTACTAATGTTGTCAGGTTTCATAAAACATCTATTCTATTAAAGAATTAGTGGTGCTGATTCTGGTGGATTTGCAATATTTGGGTAGAAAGCTTGGATGTGATTCAGATTCAGATCACCTTTTTGTACTAAGGTTTGGTAGAGCTGTGGAAGTGTTGCAGTAGCTAATGTTGGGATAAGTCAAGGGCATATGGTTTTAAGAAAATGCTAATTCTTCTAGGAATGTGAAGCATTTTTGTTTTTTTATGAAAAAAGAAAGGTTAGACAATTAGAATCTTTTTCAGCAATGCCCATTTACGCCTGCAATTTTCTTCTTACCTAAATAACTCTACTCTTTGTTTTAGATCCCCTATTTCACCATATAGGAACAATTAATCTTCACAACAAAACAAATATGTGATGGTGCTGCGCATTATGGGTAGTTCTACAAATTTCAGTATTAAAGCAGCAAATCAATTTGGAATAGATTTTATAGCTAAATATATTTAACTTTGCTAAATACTCAAGCAAAGATACAACAGCTATGCTGAAAAGTTAAAAATTCTTTGTGCATATCTGGAACAACTCCTAAAATCATATAAAGGTTAGGATAAATAGGAAGATGATTCTCTAATGCCTAGGCTGTGCAGTGTTTGAAGTGATGTCCCACCAGACAGAGTGAAATGCTAACACCTTATCATTTAAAATTAAAATGCATAGATCAAAGTTATAGAGAAAAATCAAGCTTTGACTGGGTGCAAAATAGTTGGGACTAGCTACTTGTGACTTTTCTATGATTCTTTTTACTTGCAGATAATGCTATGAATTGCATGAGTACATGCAATTCATAGCATTATCTGTAAGTAAAAAGAATCATAGAAAAGTCACAAGTATTATTTTTTAATTTTTTTTAAAATTTGAATATAATAGAGCATATTACACTAGTGTACAGACTGTTCTGTGAACTAACCAATGACTATATGTGTGCTCTGTACATAGGCATATATTTTTTCCTAGGTCAAGATTGGAGGCAAAAGAGAGGTTTTCACAAATTTTCACAAATTTTTGAACATGAATTCAGTTCAAAATTCAGAGCTAGATGTTAGAACTCTTCCTTCTAATGGTCCATTGTATAGTACAATGAAGTACTGAACTTCATCTGAGGCCGCATCAATATCTATATATGTGTGTATGTATGTGCATGTGTACATATTTTTATGTCTTTCCAGAATTTACCTGGTTTACATTTTGAATCTAAGCTCCTGCTTGAGTAATGTTTTCAGTGTGTTTGACGAGTGTCATTGGACTTTTGCCTGTCACATCAAGATACACATATGCATGAGAAACACAAAGACACATATTTATCTGAAGCGTGTACATATATATTGTTTACATATTCTATTCTTTATCCTACTTCCATTTTTCATGCTGTCAGTATATGATTATACAAAAACATGCAAGCAACAAGATACATATAGTTGGTTATGTCTGCAAATAGCTGTGTCAGCACCAATAAATTGCATAAATGTATTTATTAATATCTTTTTACAAAATAAAACCAGGTGGAGCCTATTTTTTAGCTGCTTAGAATTGCAACAATATTTTTAACATTTAAGTCCTTAAAAGCTACTCAGTAAAGCCTAATTTTGGACATTATGCTTATAAAATGGATCAAACTATCCCACTCATTTCTTTTCAAATTTAGTAAGTGAATTCAAAGGTGATATTTATTTTTAAATTAACTGCCAACAATGTGTGGACTAAAGAAACTATTTTAATAGAAAAGAAATAGTAGCAGGCTTCTGCACTGATATTACATAGAATGTGAACAACAAAAAGACATCAATTCCAAATAGGCCATAATAATTACCCATTTGAATTGCAATGGGTTTTTTGCATCATATTAAATAAATAAGCATGCTAATGGGCCAAATAACTTGTGTCCATATGAAAAAAAGGTCACCTGTCACAGTGCATGCTAGCACTTTCCATTGTTTCCTATATGCCTGGATTGAACTTGGGCTATAGTTCTGTATGTTTTATGTATAAAATACCATATTTAATTAGCTTTTAGCAACCTCATGTTTTCCTAGTCAAAAAAAAAGCCACAGGAGGAACATCAATGTTTCTCTTGACAGTATCTTTTCATAAAGTGATACAATCAAAGGAAAGCAATTTGCATCCTTATAGCATGTCTATCTGAATCAGGATAGTCAGTACATTTCTCAGATATTATGAAAATTTCCACCCTACAGTTAGAAATTATTGGTTAAGAGAAAAAGCTTTTTTAGGGAACAATGTGAGTCTGAATATGAAATGAACTACAAAAGGATCCTGGGACCTCATCATTTTGCTATTGCTGCTTGTTATGGTGACTCATTCCAGTGGGCTTTGTTTCTCTAGCAGGCTGCAGCTAGGTCATCTGGAGAAAGTCACACATTTTCTGTGCTTCAGCTGTTGCAGTCTGAGTCACCCAAATCCTCCAGAAGGTGGAGGTGAGAGAGAAGCTGTTCACATTTGGAAAATTAAAGGGTAGGACAAGGAGATGGAATGACAATAAGGGTGGAACCTGGAGCACACAGAGAAAGGCGGAGTTTGCTAAAATGAACCAGGCACCAGGCTCAGCAGTAGGGGTTGAGTAGGGATTATGTAAACTTTGTTGCAAAGCAGACATAGCCGGAAATTTTTGGGCCAAGCCTTCAGGCTAGAAAATGTTACATCCAAAGTTTTGTTATGGCAAAAGGAAACCAGATAAATGGAGAAAGGAATTTATTGTCTGTTAGTGTTTTAAAGGTCTAAAAGAGTAAATTATCATATTGTAATAGAAAAACTATGTTAATTATTAAACAAAAATTGTATGTTAACAACCTGCTTCTTTTCTTGATTTATATTGACCTTTCCTCTAGACCTTGAGTTTAAAATTTTCTGTCTTTCTGAAAAAGCACTAGGTGTTTGTAAGCAGATGATACATGATATGGCATTAGTAATCTAAGACTTTCACAGGGAGGAATATGATGCTCACGGTGAGAGGCCCCTCCACTGAGCCTTGGGGGGGTCCTGCTCAGGCAATTTTTATGTTCTTCCTTACCCTGGGCTCCTGCCTTTTGGCTGTTCCCAGCTGAGCAAGAGTGTGGCCCTGCAGCCTCCCCAGGCTCAGCCACAGGAGATCTTCTTATCTGGCCCACGACCCCCTGGCTCTGCCAGAGCCTTCCCATGGAGGCACCAGCAGAGCTCAGGCTCAGGCAGAAAGGCAACAGGCATGTGGCTCCGAGGCAGGAGCTGAGACCAGCCCAGCCCAGCTCCTGCCAAGGTGAGCCCCAGCTCTGAGACCAGCACTCGCAGCTCAGGAGTGTGTGATTTCTCAGCAGGACTGACAAACCTTATTGGTCAGGTGCATTTCTTAAGCTCCCCTTGCACTCCTTATGTATTGCAGAGATCAGAGACAAAGAAGAAGGCCAAGGATATTTTTTAGGGATCAAGCATTGCCCATCCAGAAGTCATGCCTTAGACTCCCCTCCCTGCACCAAGTTGCTCATAAGCACATATGCACCAACTTATTGAAGGTGGACATTTTAAGTTCATTTACCCAGACACTTGCTAAAAAATGTAGGTGCAAAATCACACCCCACTTACCGCAGAATTATTCATTCTGCACAGGAAATTCGTAATAATATGCTAATTCTTCATACTATACAGCTTCAAAGTGTACCCAATCTTCATTTTCTTGAGAGCTTATTAACATAATATAACTACACATCAACAAAAGCATAGTCCTACCATTAAGCTCAGAAGAAATGTGCACAAAAGGAAAAATAATACGATAATTAGGGAAGAAAATAAGGGAGGAAGAAGTTTGACTAAGATCATCAAAACATCTTCAAGAGGCAGGAAGAAACCTAAAGCTTTTCAGAAACCAGCAAAAAACCCCAGCATAACTACTAGTCCTTTGAATTATCAACTAATGAACAAAGGAATCAAAGCAAGGCAAAATGAAAAGAAGCTTTCTACACTCATATTTGCTGTGAAGGGCAATAAGGAAATTTCTTGAGTCAAAGATAATTTTTATAAGGAATTAATGAGTGGACTTAACAAAGGTTGATGCCTCTAAAATGTTATTGAGCAGCTCAAAAAAAAAAAAAATCCAGGGCAGTAAATCACTGGGACCAGATGGTGCTGATGAAAGAATTCTGTAGGAACTGAAATGTGAAATAGCAGAGGTAGCAATGAAGATATGCAATAGATCCTTAATAAACCACACACTGTTCCCAAAGATTGGGTGAAAAATAAAATAAAAAAGCCATATATGACCCTTGGCATTGCAGACCAGTAGGTCTCATATTTGCTCCAAGGAAACTGGTTTCAAATTTAATTAAAGACAGCATCCATGCAATTATAGCCCAATAGGGAATGGCTTCTGTGAGGGCAAACCTTTCAAACCTCCTAGAAGTTTTAAATGACAGTGGAAAAAAAGATTTGTGCTTCTTAACTCGCCAGAGTAATAATGTTTTACAGGTTTGGCATATTGCCAAACACGTGGGGATCACAGTATACAATCTAATAGATAAAAGTAGAGGAAAGGTACTTCATTTTACCTTCCCAGAGTTATGGTATCAGAAGAGCCAACTTCTGAGGGTGCTTCTAAAGTGCTATGATTACCATCTGAAATGAAGGTGATCTCACTTGCCTGCTCCTTAACACTGTAATCTCAGGAGAAAGTATTGTCTGACAACCTTTCCCAAATTACACAAGTAAATTGACTCTTGACTTCTCACTGATACATGTTTGAACTTGCTTTTACAACTGTAAGGGAGATGGTAATGAAAATTTAATTTTGAATAATCAGACATGTACTTAGAAAGGCTGAAAAATGTTGCTTTTGGGGAACTAATAACAGATATTTGTTATGGTCTCTTTTTTTCATTGCCAGAATTCTCATTTTCTACCTCACAGCTTGAGAGAAGGTAGCTGCTAGAGGCTCTGAAGTAGCAAGAATTCGTCATTAACCTTCTCATCACTTCATCTTTCTTTCTATTCTTCGTGCCTAATTAGAACTGTGCAGAGATGGACAATTCCATTTTATCAAAGAATGTATATTGTGAAATTATGTTATGAAACAAAAAACGCAACCAAATAACCATTTCTTTTTGGGGAAAGAAAACAGAGCTCTGTTGAAAGAGTGGAAGATGTGGGTTGTCTAAAAAGTTTGCATCCTAGAAGTCCCGGAATCCACGTTTCTGGGTTCAATCCACATGCTTCAAGACTAGACAACATGGAAAAATTGCTCGGTGTTACAATAGTAGGGTGCTGTAGGATCCTCAGCCCTGTGGCAATCAAAGTGTCTGGCAGCTGCATCAGCCAAGTTATCTCCCTCAGCAAATCTATCTCTGAAATGTCACCAGTGCACACTGGAACACCATGCAGATACATTAGCAGAAATCCCAAAGCAATATATTCAAAGTTATATTGAATTCACTTTGAGGTCTTGCTTGTTCAGCACAAGAGCATGGCTCTGGGCACCATGCAGAGCCACTCTTAGAGAACTGCACTCCTAGGAAGCCAAAACTGCTGATGGATTGTGCACCTAAATTGCCAGGAGCCTTAGCATGCCATATATTTAGGGCTGATTTACAAAACTTACAAGGTTTACATCAGGTTATTTTATTATAGAATTCCTAAAATAAAAAAAAAATACTGTACTTGGGATAATATGACACCAAATTAGTACGTACCTGATGCTTTGGTTCAACTTGTTTCTGTACCTCAAAACCCTCATTGGACTTCCATCTCCTCACTCCTCTATCATTTTTCTTTTCAAATAAATACTATATCATAGATGGTGGAATTCTATTTTACACACCCTATAGTGCACTGAATTCTTGTTCAGGCAATACTTTGATATGGATGTTGAATTGCAGTAACAAAGATTTAATGCAAAATACAATTATGTCAGAAGAAACCGGTTCTTACTGGAAAAAAGATTATATATTTGCTTGTTGTATGACAGGTTCATTTTTCTGTCTTGTAAAATAGTTACCTGGTTCAAATGGTCAATATGTTTTCACATTCATATTAGCCTCCCTTGTAAATCAGTAGTGCATTTATAAATGTTTATTTTTGACATACTGAATGTTATAGCTTCAAAACAAATTATTTTTCAGCATGGTATAAACAGAACAGGAGAGTTAGTTATGAAGGCTGTTGAGTTTAACAATAATAACATATCTGTCTTCATATCACTGTTCTACTGTACAATACTCTTTTGTAATGCAAATACCAGAGTAATGTAAGCATAATGCTAAGCTTAATTGCCTTACAAAATCTTTATCCATTTCTTAACATGCATTTTAGTCATTCAGCTATTCATTAACAGATAGTTTGCCATGTGGAGATGATATTTTTAATATGTTAGGCAATTTATAGAGTATAAGAGTGCTTACACCACAGAGCTGTTATACAGGTCATTGACCTGTAAGGAAATTAATGAAGAAAGCTTCTTAACTTAAGACTGCCAGTGAAAAAATGAGACATGACACAATGCAAATACATAACATTTATCTATGTAAATCTCTTCTATATACTTGAAATCCCAGAAAAAAATCAATAAATTAGACTCTTTTTTTTCCTTTTTCCAGCAATCACTCTGGAAATCATTAACCAAATCAGGGAAACAAGAAAATGATCTTCAAGTACTATTCATTATTATTTAGGGCAATATTTGAAAATTAAGATCTACCAGCCAGGAACCTTCTAAAACAACCGTTGCACATAAATTCAAGTGTAATTAAAATCAGTATCAGATCTCAGTTCTGAGGTCATCCTAATTATGTCTTAATACTAAGACAGGTGCAGGACCTTGGACTTATTGAACTTCATAAAGTTCATATAGACTTACTCCTCCAGGCTGAAAAAGGCTCTCTGGATCCTTCCTTCAAGTGAATCAACTGCATGGCTCAGCTTGGTATCATCTGCAAACCTGCTGAGGGTCCACTCAATCCCACTGTCTGTTAATAAATATATTTGTTAATTCTGGCTCCAGAATAGACCTCTGACACCACTTGTTACTAATCTCCTAATGGACAAAGTGCTGTTGACTGTAAGCCTTTAGAAACTGCTATCTGTTCAATTCCTTATCAATTTTATATTTTATTCCATTCATCAAACCCATATCTCTCCCATTTAGAGACAAGAATATTGGGAGGGAACATTTCAAAGGCCTTACAGAAGTCAAAGTACATGACATCCATAGCTCTTCTGTCATCCACCAATGTGGTCCAATCTACGATGGACAGATTACACCAGATTACTCAGGCACAATTTTCCCTTTATGAAAACATTCTTGGTGTTTCTAATCACCTCTCTGGCATTCACATGCTTGGACATAGATGCCACAAGAATCTGTTCCATGATATTCCTGGAGATAAAACCAAAGCTGCTTGGACAGCTGTAGCTCCTACAAATTTATTTTTTATATAGATTACAAATTTTGGACATATGAATTATTACACCTTTCAAATTTTTGAAATGTTAAGCATATAAATAAATGCTACTAGTATTTTATTAAATATTTTGACACAGGTGTTGTGGAAAGTACTGTATACTTTTTTCACAATCATACTTTAGATTTCAGAAGAGTCTGCTAGCATGTACTGGCTATTTCTATGATTTATACTGTGTGCTGTTTCTTGATACTAAATTAATCTGTTTTCTGCTTTTAATTTGTGTTAGTTTCATGCATTTGAAATAATATCTGATTCTGTAAGACATCTGTAGACTGTTTAATGAGATTTTTATTTTCCAGTTTCTCTAGTGTTTTAAGTAGTTGTAAAGAGGTTATAATGAAATTCTTTGAACTACTTTATAAAGTCAGTTAGTTAAGCCCTTTACTCTAAAGCTTTGAAATAAGGTTTCCAAAACTTGTGCCACTCTTATAGCTCTTTTCAAATCCTCAAGTATTTTTCTATATACTTTAGAGGAGTGGAAGTCAGGAGCAAGGAAGCAAGGATTATCAGGTGATACATTGAAAACCTTGCACCAGCTGAAAATCTGCATCTGCAGATGTATGAAGTATTCTTGAACATCTCTAATCATTTTCAGTCTTTGCAATCTCTGTATTCACACTGAGTATCACCACAGAGTTGTGCAGCATCACTTTCAAAATGCATGATAAACGAAGCTGTTTATTATTTCTGCTTTTGCAAAATATTTTGGTTTTTGTAATCTTCTCCTTGTAAGTGTAATGCAAATGCTACATTTCTACCTGTGTGATTCAAGCTATTTAGCATGTCCTGTAGAACTGACTTGTTCCATTTCAATTATTTTAGTGCATTCTTCAGAGTGCAAGAGTGTTCATAGTAAGCTACTCAGCTTTATTAAAAATTAACAGCATTAGGGATCTTATTTTCTCTTAGAATTGTTAGGAATAAGTTACTCAAACTTGTAGATCTAACAAAAAATAGTGTTCCATTTAGAATTTGTCTAAATATTTCTGAAACAGAAAATATGTCTTTTTCATTGAAACTATGAATTTGTCATCAAACTCTCCTACAGGGGCAGTAGAAAAACATTTATTGAGCATCTTATGCCACCTTCCCATGCCCTTATTAATCTTCTGCAACCCTTATATAAAGAAAATTTAAAAGAAGAATCTGCAACACAACAGCATCACACTTTCCCATGTTTAAAGTAGCGTTCTCTTCCTGTACTCACTTATGCATTGTCTTTTGTATTCCTGGTTGAATACTTAAATGCATTTCTTTCATTGGCACAGTCACCTCTACTTGTGATCTATATAAATATAACCAAAGCCAGTGGAAAAGTGAATAACACCTACATGCTATAGATTCCTTGTCTGCTGTTGGCTCTGTCAGCAGACCTCATGGAGACTTGTCAATATGATGAGGATCCAAGTACATAGAAATTCAGGGCTGTAACAAGGGAAAGATGAATTGTCTCGTAGCTTTCTTGTCATTGCTGTTGGTACTGTCACAGAAAAAGAAATACTGAAGCTTTATAGACCCATGGTTGAAAGAAAAGGCAAGAAAAACAAAAAGAACAGAATACTGTATAAAAGACTCCAGGAGTATTAATCCTAAAATTTAGGATTACATTTTTATCATGTGTTCTCCTTGTTATGTTGGAGATATTGTTTTATTTTTTTTAGTTATGTTAAAGTCAAAATTTTAAGAGACAGTTGAAAGCAAGCAGATTATCACCCGCTGTTTCCAGAAGGCATACCTACGTAAAATCTTCTGGCAGCTTTGTAGCCAGGAAGAAACTGATCACGATTGGCCATTTCAGCACTGAATTCATGCATATTTCCCTCAATATTCGCAGTTCCCATCCCTAATGGAAGCTGACAGAATGTAAATGAGTTCCTAAAGGAACCAGCAAAAGTGGCAATTTTTCTCATTTAATCTTCAGATGAGCTGTCTGTCTCCCAGCTGCTGAGCTTCATTAGAATTCTGAAAATAATTTCACCTATCAACACATGATTATTGGTTTGAGTGAGGGTTTTGGGATATTCTGAGTAAAAATCACTACAACGCAGAGTTGGCTCAATAAAAAAAAAAAAAAAAGAAAAGAAAAGGATTTCAATAAAACTGGCAGGCTTCAGAACAGTCAGTTCTTACCCTGAAGAAAACTTTCATCCATCTTTGGAGTCTGGGAAAATTTCATCCTATACAGATTAGCAAAGTAAAAAAATGTGATAACTAGGAAGCTCGAAAGAATTAGACTTTATTTTTTAGCATAAAATAAGTTAGAAAGTATTAAAATATTT
This sequence comes from Calcarius lapponicus, assembly GCA_039654755.1. Lineage (NCBI taxonomy): Eukaryota > Metazoa > Chordata > Aves > Passeriformes > Fringillidae > Calcarius > Calcarius lapponicus. The sequence goes on from CM077463.1 coordinate 10,321,370, forward strand.
TGTCCAATGACAAAAAGTATTTAGCAATCACTGTTGTGTTTATCCAAAAAAATTTACAAGTAATAATGACATTCAAATGACAAAGAAGTAGAATATACTGAAAAAAAAAATCACAAATTGATTCTTCTCTGCAAAGTGAGAAAGTTTTTAATATTATTATCAGATGAATATTGTCTTTTCCATTTATTCCCTGAAGTCATGCTCTGGTCGTCTCCAATATTTGTTTTCTATCAGTCGTTCTAAATTAAGCAATCAGGTGTGTCTGTTCATCTTTTTCAAGATCTATGATGACCACTGATGTATTCAAAAATTAGTCATAAAACTGTATGTATACAAAGCAAGAAATAAAAAATAATTAGTTTTGTACATTTTAATTTGTCCAGAAAATTTCATATGCCTACAGGAGATGGGTGTAATTGTTACCATGACTGTGTGTCCTTGGCACTGGACAACTGTGTTTTGCTGTGATTGTCTTCCCATTTATTACCAAGAAATCTGTTCTCTGTCATCCATTTACCCCTGCATTTTGTCTTTATGGATCTGTACATGCTCATAACAAGATGTATTTCATTTCTCTCACTGTTTTCATTTGGGAAGTCAAGTTTTCCCTAATCTTGCAAACTATTCAGTGCTCTCTTAAAGTACACAATAATTCAGCTTCGACCTAGTTATCAGTTACATCACAAATAATTTGTCTCTGTTGGTCCATCTGTTATCTGCACAGCTTACACGATTTAGCTTTATTATGTAGGGGTAACAGAATGGCTAATAGTCTCAACTGGCAGCCTGTTTCTTGTAAAGAAAATTCCTTTCCCCTGTGATATTATTGAATGCATCACAGCGGTCTTGAAATTTCTAAGTGACTTTGCCTAGTATTTTACATTCCTTTTCTTTCTCCCAAAAGTGCATTGCTCTCAGCTTGGAAGACAACATTTTGATTGTTTCCAACTCTGATTTCTTTACACTATTACCCATTTTAACTTGATGCAATTTTACACCAGGAACCCTGTGTCACGTGTTAAAGGACCATAGAAGCACTGAGCAGAAAGAACAATGTTGATTTCTTATCCCTCAGTCCAATGGCATGGGGCAGTTTGCAGAAAGATAAATATACCACAACAGAGATTAGCATAACCTGATACACCAGAGATGCAGTACAACAGAAAAGGAACAAGCTAACTCTAAAAAAAAGAACCTGTTTTTCAAGGTCAGATCTTAATATTCTTTTTTGGAATCAGGATGTCCCAGGAAATGAAAATAACTTTTTCAGTACAGGAGACATGGAGTTAAAATAGCTTCATGTTCCCTTTTCATTTCTAAGGGCAATGAAGTAAAAGGATTTCTTGCAAATATAAAATTAAAATAAATTAAAGAACAAGGAATAATCACAGATACAATTTGTATTTACTAATTAAAACTCAACAGGCACTTTCCATAAAAGCACTCATAAGAAATGAAAGGTAAAATTTCAACTATTTCTAATTCTAGTAAGCATATACAGGCTTGAGAGGTGGGGTCCTGCAAACCTCATGAACATCAACAAGGCCAAGTGCAAAGTCCTGCAAGTGGCTTAAGTCAATCCAAAGCACAGACACAGCTGGGCAGAAAATGGATTGAGCCCGGAGGACAAGGACTTGAGGGTTTTGATTGATGAGAAGCTTGACATGACCCAGAAATGTGCAATCACAGCCCAGAAAGCCAAATGTATCATGGACTGAATAAAAAGAAGCACAGGGCCAGCAGGTTGAGGGAGTTGATTATCCACCTATACTCCACTCAAGCAAGGCCACATTTGGAGTAATGCATCCAGCTCTGGGGCCACCAACATAAGAAGTACGGGAACATGTTGGAGAGAGTCCAGAGGAGTGTCATAAAGGTCATCAGAGGGCTGGACCTCACCTTTCATATGAAGACAGGATAAGAGACAGTGTTGTTGCAGCCTGGAGAAGGCTCCAGGAAAATCTTACAGCAGCTTTTATTACTTGAAGGAGACCTACAGGGAAGCTTGGAGGGCTTTGTACAAGGACATGTAGTGATAAGAAAAGGGGTAATGACTTCCGATTAGATACAAAATAAAAATTATTCACAAGAAGGGTGGCAAGGCACTAGAACAGTTTATCCAGAGAAGTTGTAGATGCTCTGTCCTTGGAAGTGTTCAAGTTCAGCTTGGATGGGGCCCTGAGGAACCAGGTCTAGTAGAAGTTATCCCTGACATTGTAAGGGACTTGGAATTAAATGGTCTTAAAGGTTCCTTCCACCCCAAGCATTCTCTGATTGTACATCACAGAATGCATGGTCAGTAAGCCATGTCCTATGTGCAGATTCACATCACAGGCATAAAAAAGGCTAGTCTGAAAAATACTACAGGAGAGATAATTGCAGTAGCCTACATTTGGTATGAAAAGTCTGTAATTCTCTCAGAGATACTTGTCATTTTTCTAAACTAACATATGTAAGAATTATTTATTACACAACTGTACATTATGAATTTGTAGTTCTTTATGGGAGGTTCTGCAGGATAACTACAGAAAGTCATTATTATTCCATACATATCAAGTGACTTTACAGGAGTCTTTTTCATTTCTCATATTCACACATTTTGTATAGCTAATAACCCATAAAGCACCTTTACAGTCAATTTAACCTGCTTTAAATTTCTATTTATCAACTGTACAACACAATCCCACTTGCTGCAGTTGTTTCAACAGGTTACGACTATACTAATACATTAAAACAACCTTCCAGGACCTAAACAGGGCCTGGAAAAAATCTGAAAGAGGAACTTTGTAGAAAGGCATGTAGTGACAGGACAAGGAGGAATATCTTCAATGAGAGAGAAATTTAGATTATGTGTTGGGTAGACTTTTTTTACTGTGAGAGTAGTGAGGCGCTGGCACAGGTTGCCCAGGGAAGTTGTGGGTGCGCTATCCCTGAAAGCACGGAGGACCAGGGTGGGTGGGGCTTTGGGTAACCCGGTCCAGTGGTGCTGTCCCTGCCCATGACAGTGGGCTTGGAATTCAATGATCGCCAAGGTCCCTTCCAACCCAAATCATTGTGTGATTCCGTGGTTCTATATTACAGTAAATTCAAAGGTGAAGGATTTGACATATCATAGGAATGAATCTTAACAAAGTATTATCTGCGCTACGACAGCGTCTTTCCTGATGAATGCCCTTCTTTTTTATTGTTTTACTGCTTGCTTTTGTTCTTATAGTAGGTGAAAAATGAACAAAACTCTTTTTTGCAAAAGATTTCATAACTAGCTAGAAATGGCAATTTTTCAACAGGTTCAGTTCAGAGGCTCTCACTAACTGGATTTCTTTTCCTGGTAGATAAGTCACTGACAATTCTTAATCTCATAATGAAAAAAATAGGTCCTGGGAATAGATATTGTCACACAAATTATTAATATGTGTACTGTGTGTTAAAAAAAAATAAATCTCACGACAATTTTCTAAAAGGTAATAATTATTGTAGGAGAAAAAACAACTTATTAAATAATACTGAAATGAAAAGCACCTTGAATTGGACAACCAGCTGAAGATTAGACAGCTGAAGATGAGCAGCATATAACATTTGTATCATAAGAATACAAATTCATTCAAATTTTCATTTCTAATTTCTAACTCTTACCTTTTCACATGATTTTGGCTACCTGAGTGGTCATTCTTTTTGTCTTATTTATATATAATATTTTTTAGAGAAAGCCAGAGTCTCAAGGGTATGTATGGGAGAGACAGGGCATTAAAAAAATTAAATATTCCTGCAGTCTCAGGGATCACCACTATTTCCTAAAACCAAGGAGATGACTTATGTTGTTTCCAAAGCTGACAAATCAATCCTAGACACCTTTAATCAGACAAAGCTGGAAAAATGCAGCTGAGATTTTATTAAATGAGTCTGAGTTGTTTTTTTTTTTTTCTTGTTCTTCTTCTTTTTTTTTTTTAATGATGAAAGCTTTTGGGTTTTTTTCTAGGGAGGTTATGCATAGATTTTGGATAGTAAAGGAAAAACCAGGATACAGGTATTATGGCACTCCAATTACTTTTACAAAGGGACATTCAGAAAGAGCATGAGTCATTGCTACATTCTTCTGCCTGTGAAATGGCTGATATTAAGAAAACCACAGAAGTGAAATAATAACCTTATTTCAGACTTCTTTACCCCTTGTCATCTTTATACACACAGAGCATGCATTATACCGGACCACTGCCCATGGTAAAATTTCATTTACATAAATGTGCTTCATGAATTGAACTTGTATTTTTCCCATCCTTTTTTTCTGGTTTCTAGAACTATTAATATGGATATGAAGGCTTTTCATAGTGTCATTCACAGTGGTAGGTTATACTTATTCATTTGCTTAATTAGTTCATTTATCAAATGGATGTGCTCCATTGTAGAGAAGCCTGATTAAAAGCCTGTCTTTTCTGTCGGTTGGTCGGACTCCAGCTTGGCTGTGAGTTGATTTCACTAAAACCATCCAAAAAGTTTATAGAATGAAGACATGAGCCTGATCGATCTCCAGTTCCTCCTGTTGTGTTCACAAGAACATTAATAACAAGTATTTTTTCTGAAATTACAGAAAATGAGGAATTTTCTGTCATTTGTGTGCTGAAGACAGAGTTAAAATTGGCCTTATTATAATTATTATTTATATTGCAGTGGTTTCATTGTGCATGCTACAAATGTGTAATACAGACTCTTTTGAAAACCCTAAATTCTAGAGAAGAGACAAAGGGGGAAACAAGAAATGGAGACAGAGAAAGGTGAAGTAACTGCTTAGAGACCACACAGCAAGTCACAACAATAACAAAAATAGAATGTCTCCTGTCTTTCAGTTCACATTGTCTCCAAAATCCCTAGTAAAAAATCATAAATTCTCTGAAATAAGTTCTCTACATGTTGAATATCAGTTTTCTTGCTGTCGATTGAGTGAACATCTGCTGTTTTCTTGGCAACAATTCCAGCCATTTTGAGGCACATAATATGTTTTGTTCCTTTGCAGTATTCATTATGGTACCTCACAAAAAATAAATATAATTAAATTATGCTAACATATAGAACATATATTACAATATGTTTCACCTAAGGGTTGACTAGAATGGGCACAGGAACAGATCAAATTTTACATGTGCCTTTGTTATATTTTATGCCCCTTTTTTTTGAAAACAATACTCTTTAAATTAAAAAAAGAACCATATTTATGCTGTGAAACACAAGAAAAAAACAGTACTGAAAGATAAAGAATTCTCTCACAAATAGCTGCATTTTTAATAAAGCTGATGGTTGGATCTTGCTCATCTATCTTTTCCAATGTAAATGATAGTCTAAAGCAATGGCAGTGCAAAACCATTAAGTAAAAAGCTTGAAAGAGTCTTGGATTTTGGTCACTGTTTTAGTTGTATCCCTACCCCATATAAAGCCAAGATTGAATTCCTCCTATCACATTTCCCATCCAAGACTTTCATTGCCCTGGGAAATTAATCTGGAAACACAGAACAGTAGGAAGGGGAGCAGGTTTGAGCTGGCTCCTGATCAGGACACAGAAGAGATGAGGCACTCAACGGTGTGCACCAAAAGGCAGAGAGAAGGAAGTCTTTGTCCTACCGATTTGCTTGCCAAATTTGGGCTCAAAAAGCTTGAATATTGAGACTGCAGCCCACCCCTACAAAGTTTCCTTTCACTGAATTTTTAAAACTTGGGAGTTTAGGTTTTGGTGACCTTTTTTTGAGTGGGTTTTGGAGGGTTGGAGGGTTCTGTTTTATGTCTTTCAGGTTTTTTTTGTTGTTGTTGTTGTTTATTGGAGTATACTTCCTAATAAATAGGTAAAAGGCCTTATTTAATTTGTATAGTGTGACATTTTGAGCTTAAACATGACACAAAATAGAGATATAACAGTAGATGAAGATGAAGGTGGGAAATGAGAAACAGTTTAATCTAAAAGTCTCTGAAACCATTTAAACTTTGTTGATAATTTTAGCCTAATTTTAACCATCTCCAAACCATTCATATATTTGAAACTAATCTCCACAGTTCCAGCCACAGAGAAGGGAGAGTTTGGCATCCCCTGATTCACTTTTAATTTTGTATCTTCATTAGTTTAAGACAGAATGAAATGTTTTCTAACACTTTTCCACTGACATTGACTCTGGATAGAATCCACAGCTGTGCACCTATGGAAGAGCAAATGCACCTTAGAAAGTTATTTCTCTCAATTTGATGTTCTCTGAAGGTAGAAGGAGAAGTTGTAGATGCTCTGTCCCTGGAAGTGTTCAAGTGCAACTCTGTTCAAGAGCACACAGTTCAAGTCCTAATGCACTTGTTGCTCAGTCAGTGATTTATAATCTATTATCAATATATATTAAGATAATTGATAGCTCTTCTTCTTGATTAGCCACAAAAATTGCTCAACTTTGAATTAGTAGAGAGGGGAGTAGGATAACTAAATGCAAAATAACTACTGTAACCCTTGAAAATGTCTTCAATTTAGTAGAACAGGATCTCAGATAAATACCTCAGCAAAGAATAAAGCATCACATGGGCAGATTTTTACACTTCAAATTTACTTGCATATTCACTAAGGTTGCTGACATAGCTGTGCACAAGGCTCACACAAAGAGATGGGCTCCCTTGTTATTCTAAAAAGAACAGAATATTTCTTCCCTTATCTTTCAATCTCTTCCAAATCACATTGTAATTTCCCTTCTTAGTTTCAGTTATCTTTTCCACTTCTGGCTTCTTGAATTTAGTTTCATTGCATTTGGCTAAATTCACATATATCTTCTTTAATAAGTTTCCTTATGAGTCCTTAGTGTTATTACTCTTCAATGTCAAATTCAGTTTTGTAACCCACATTGCTATATTGTTCCCTGCTGTTCAGCAATTTCAGTCAAGTGATTTCTATTCAAAGCTAGTAAAAAATTGTTTGGCATCAGCTAACTATAGGTAAAAATGTTTCTAGAGAGAGAAAGACAGCAAGATATGCATATACAGTTTAATTTTTTTTTATTAATTACTTAGTCTGCTAGGTTTTTAATTATGCCAAACACAGCTTCTTATAAGCCTAAGGCCAAAATGCTTGCTTGCCCTTTACTTGCTTTCATTAACTTAGCCAACAAGATGGACACAAATGAGAATTAGATCATCTACTTGGACACACAATTTTTCTTTAAAAAATCTATAAATAACAATCTAGGTAATAGAGTTAGTCCAATTATTAGGATGCTCATCAGATGATAGAGAAGATGTGGATTACCTACAAGCAAAAACATACGTCATCATCCCAAATGAGTTCTACAAACATCAGGTTATGAGGTAAACACCTTCAAAAATCCTATCTTTCTGACCATATGTTACTTTTTGTAAGTACATGATTATCAGACTGAAAAGACTGAACAACTAAGTGCACAGCCCGGTGACTGGGCTATGATCAACTTTTTACATAAACAGGATTTGTATTAAAGATTGAAGAAAAGCCACTACAGGATTCCACTAGGGTGGCAATAGCATAATCGGAAAGAGATTAACATCTTGAATGCAGATGCCCCTTCTGTTGGGTCTGGGGTAACCACACTCACCTACAGGGCTGTGCATGCAGAGTACGCAAGAACATTTGCAACGACAATTTCATCAACAGTCACTAACCAGCTTGAACTGATAGACAATTAAATGTCTTTTTTTGTTTTTCATTGAGTCTAAAATAACTTGCGGACTGGTGGAATATATTTTTTCTAGCAACTTACAGCAGCTCTGTCAACTTCGGTTAAAAAGATCAAACGAGAGAGGTTGTCCCAAGGACAAAGCAGGACAAAGTGTCAGGAATAAAAGACCAGTGGTTTCTACTAAGAACGATGGCATGAAGGTGGGAAGCATTGAATTCACTTCAATGTGAAAATAGTCTTAAAGCTGTGAAAGAACAAGACTTAATGCAAAGAGGAAAGGGAATGATACCAAGATGCATAGTACAAAATTGATGAAACATGAGAGCTCCATTGCAATGAGGGGTTGCAGTACAAAGACTATGTAATACACTACTATCCTTCACTTCATAGCAGGCCTACTTAAAAAAGAGAAATATATATAGTTGTTAGGAAATACTGTTCCTTTTATGACCTTATGTTATTCTTATTAATTTCAAACAGATGTAAGCCAATAGTGATAGATATTATAGATTATTTTCGTGCAACATTTGTTACTAAATCTTCATGTTATTTATATCCACAAGGATTCAAACAAAAAATTAAACAAATCATTATGAAGGGCACATTTTGTAACATGTAGCAAGACTGCGGTCTCTCACATCTCTTTTTGTACTTCTAGTGAAGAAAGCATGGGGAGAGTATGTATATATACATTTAATTTTCACATATATACAATTTTTAACAGATAAAAGCAGTATTTTTGGCATAAGCTTTCTAGCTATGCATACAGTACAAAGTATTTTCAATACTCTTTAGATCTGTGGATCCTATGACACATATAGAACACAATGATTGCATAGCTGTAAATCAAATGTTGCTTTTAAATTGCACTAAGATATTTCTCAGATAACTTAAAAGACAGATAATTCTAATGGATTTGGAGATTTGTTGCACTGTGTCTAAGTAATATTTACAATATTTCATGCATCTTTGGCATTTCTTCGAGGTAGTGTCTCCGGATAACTAGTCTGACACAGGTTTTTAAGGAACTTGGAAAAGCACATTTCATTATTTCCTTCAAGAATCTTGGCTTTAAGATCACCTACTTGAAGGTAGTATTCTTGAAAGAGTATTCACAAATTAGAATACCTCCGTAGCTCATCCAGCTTATGTCCAGCATTAGTTTGAGCCCATCAGCTCTCTGAATATGTAATAATAAGGCCAGCTATGGTGTCAACTCCCTCCCTTGCCCGGGTGAAACGAGCCGAGTGTGTGCAAGAAGGCATATTTGCACACCCCATTATCTAGTTTCATGTCATGTTCCAGAAATATCTCAGTAGTTCAGTGTTTAGGAATTCACTTCTCATTGCTTTATACAGCTGATTACACATATAAAGACTCTGCTATTGAGCACACAGTTCAAGGGACTGTTTTGTTAACAAATGTTCTGTGCCACGGATGAGATGGCACATAATTACAAAAACACAGATCTGCTTTTCCTTTTGTTATGTTGTGAATACCTGTTTTAAAACAAGTAGCGAAACATTTTTATTCCCAAAATTATTTTCTGCAGCAATTTAACTTCATTTCTAGAGACTAACATTTGTGGTTTCGATATTTTTCCCCTGTCAAACAATACTTTGATTAATGTACGATCACACCTTTTGTTACAGCAAGTCCTTCTTCTCATATCGCCATAGCTGTGTGAATAGCTGAAGACACATTCAATCTTTAATTATCCTCAATAGCAGCTTAATGTGGATATATAGCTTTCAAGACCAGAGCAGACATCTTGTCATGGAGCTGTACTAACCCAGGAGATAGCTTAGAGCTGAATCTAAAAGGCCTAAATAGTGCACTGTATTGATATGGCCTTTTATTTTGGCTTCTCTTAAAGTGTGGAATGAAATTCATGGGAACAACTCATCTACAAAAGAAAACATATATCATATAAATACCTTAAGGAGATATTAGTGAAATAAATGTCATGTATTTATTAAATCTCTATTGCATTACACTGTGATACTGAATTACTTAACTGCAGAGAGCAGCACAGAACAGATACACCTGACTGAAGTCAGGTGTATGATCTAAACTGGCCAGTAGTTTTGACTCCCTAAATAAACATGAGAATGTCTAAGTTCCTCTGTTGACCAAATCTTGACTTCACTCACAGTCAGACTGTTGGTCTAAGATACTCCTCAGTGTGAGGTGTACACTGTGAGCAGCAGAGAGGAACTGATCATTCCCCTCCCACCTGTGTTGTGCTGCTTGAGGGGACAGTGGAGGACATAGAGTTAGGAAGGAAGGAGTGAAGGTCAAGCTGGGAAAGTTGAAAGTGTTTCTTTAATTTTGTCCTTGTTTCTCGCAATCCAAGTCTATTTTAATAGGCAAGAAATTAAATTTGTTTTCCCAAGTGAAGTCTGTTTTGTACATAACAGAAATTGGTAAGTGGTCCACATCTCTTTTCCTTGACCTGCAAGGTGTTTTTTTATCTTGTGTCCTGTCCTGTTGAGGAGGGGGAGTGAGACAGCAGGCAGGTGGGCATCTGGCAGTTGGCCAAGGTCAATTCACCACAGTCAGTAACAGAAGAACAATCGCAAACACAAGAATATCATTCCCAGTTTCCCAAAGAATTTGTTTATGTAATTTTCAGGGGTAAACATATATCTAAGGAGAACCAAAATAAGTTCTAAAATAATTAGGCAAATTATTTGCATGCTAAGAATCACATTAGTGAACAGGAGCCCTCAGAGTTCTTTGGATCTTTCAGGTCAGCAGCTTTAAATATTACAAATTCTTAATAAACAAATTTATAATATGTTATTATATTTCCCTGATTGCACTTAGGAATTCAATCTGACTCGTTACAAAGTTAATATTTTGGAGCCTTATCATAGTAAAATTAGACACACTTGAAAGGCATCACACTACATACACATTTTCAATAAAATATTTTGAAGAGAAAGCTTCATCACTAAAATAATGGCATTCACCTCTTCCCAATTTATTTCCACAGAGATCTCCTAAATATGCATGAAGGCTAGAAAGATTTTACCTCTTTGCCTTTACATTGTGTATACTTATAATTAAAGGGAGGGGGAAAAAAATCTCTCTTTCTTCTCTTTGTCCTGCTCTGGTTATTTTGTGTGCGGATAAACCCCTGGAAGACCCCGGAATGTTTGCGATGCCTAGCAGTAGATTTCAGTAGTTAATCGGACGCCACCCAGTGTTAGAAGAAGAAATCGCTACTCCTCAGTTCCGCTCCAGAACAAGATGGGCACTGGAGAGTGAGGCAAGGGGAAGGCTTACAAAGAAGGTCGAATTGTATTTTATTTTTAAAGTAACATTTTAAGATGCAATCTGCTTACTGCTGCTGTGCTATTAAATGGAAATTAAATTAGATAACAGAAAAGTAGACAAGAAAAAGTGGGGGAATGAAGTTAACATTAAAATTTTAATTTTTAGTTTGAAAATTTCAGGTAGTGTTGATCAAACATTTAATATTGAATTTATTAGCAAATAATTTTAAAAAATCGTCAGAGTTAGCCCACATTATATAAATTTTTTTCTGTCTTTTGAACAATTGTAGCTCTTAAGAATTAATGGATATTAGTGGAGACAATTTTGAAACTGTGTCTTAAACCTCAGACGCATCTTCTTCAAAAATTAGTTATGTTATTTTAAATTTGAAACAAAACAAACAATAAAACAACAACAGAAATGAAGTGTCCAACTATTACATAGTTAAAGGAAGCAAGTGCTGGAAAAATAATTATGTCCATGAAACTCAGGAAGTTTCTGAGAAGAATAATCAATACAGAGATATAAAAAGTAACAATTTTGAAATCATTTATGGACATGCCTCATAAAACATGAGAGAAAGGCAACAGAGTATTTGGGGGTGGAAGGAGGTATTTTGCCTTCAGACACTCATATTTTGAATATTTGTGACTTATAACTCATTCGGATGTTGCTTCTTTTCCTGGTCCCAAACTGTTGGTGAGCAACTCATGATTGTTTCACTTCAGTTTATTTTTTGCTGAATGCTGCTATTGGTTGATCTCTTGGTTGTTCATATTCACTTTGTTACTCTTGATTCTAAATTAAAACCTGCCTTCACTACCCACATGGTTGATCTCTTGGTTGTTCATATTCACTTTGTTACTCTTGATTCTAAATTAAAACCTGCCTTCACTACCCACACAACAAATCAGCATGAAAACAGAGAGCCAAACCCAAACACTTTGCACACTGTGTAGTACTCAGTAACAGAAAATGAAATATCCAAGAAAGCAGTGAAGTTTACTTGGTTGGTTTGGGGTATTTTATATATTCATGTGAATATATAATTCATTTTATTATTCAGTTTATAGTAGTTCATTTTTATATTCACGTGAATACTTGTGCTGAAATCTGAAATCTTTTTGTACACTTTAATTCACAACTAAGATAAAGTCTTTCTCTAAGAAAGTACCTGTGGCTACTCTTCTTACTATCATTTCCTAAAACTGATTCCTCAGAGCTCAAGAAAGAGGGTTTTATATATTATTTTATACTATATGAAAAAAAATCTCTTCTCTCAACAATATGCACCTAGCAGATTTGATAACCACCATGCCATATCTGCTCTAGTTTACATATGCTGACAATGTTAGACATTTCTTAATACCTTTTTTAGCCGGTGTATGAGGAAATAGAACAATGAGTAGTCTTTAGAAGTATTTAGAGGAAAAGTCAATTATCATGAGACCTGTATGGCAATTCTTTACTGAAGGCCCTAAGGTTATTTGAAACATTTCAGTCGAAAACCACCTTTTTTTCAGTAGTATATAAACAACCCTTTTTATGAGAACAATCTTTGTAATTATATCATCACTTTGTAATAGAGGGTGTCAAATTCTTAATCCTGGTATTGTAAGTGAATATAGTGGGTACCTCAGTGAAAGAGAATGAAAATCAACAAGCTTGAATACATTAAAAAAAAATAAAGAAACTGAACTTACATTTAATTTAACAGTTTGAAAAGAAATCCATACGTTTTGTAGGACAAATCAGAGCCTCTACAATCTGCTTTTTCATGGTAATAAGGGCTATCTAAGAACAGTGAACATTCTTCATAGCCAATAAACATGATGCTTAAAACTCATTTTATTGTTTTTAATTAAAACTTCAAGAAGTTGTGGAAGAAATGTCAAAGACACTCTTGTTTGCCACTAAAGAGATTCAACATTTTCTAAGATGCTGTAATTTCAGCGTATAGTAGTATTTAGATTTCCATTTACACAAATGCCTTCACTATAAAGTCAAGATGGACCCCAGATGCAAATGTAAAATTAGAACTAAATCCAAAGTTTTTCAAAACAGGCCTTGGGGTTTCGGTTGAAGTTTAGCCTGCTTTATACATAGCACATTTTTTCACATAAGCATATTTTATATCCCAAAAAGAACAGACAAATATATACTCTTCATCATTTTCTATTCTAAAGAACAGATAACTGACAACTGTAACAAAACCAATTTTTTTATATTGCTATGAGCAGAAAACATAAAAGAATGGGAAAGAAGAAATGACTGCTTTTATGCAGTGTTTTTCTATTTACTTTGTATCTTCTACATCAAAAAAGTCCTGAACTGATCAAAAGAAAAAAGTAGTTCAATTATAATCAGCACTAAAAAGAAAAATAAATCTGAGGGGTGGGATATATCTATATATATGGTTAGCAAAGCTAATATTTTTAATAGGAATCTCCTTCAACAGGACTTACTCTGAGATGATGGGGAAATAAAACCAGTAATTAAATGAGTTTATGAGGCAGAAATAAAATAATATAATAATAATAATAACAGTAGTAGTAGATTAGTCATTATTTAAGCAAAATATTATACAAAACTTGCCATGTTAATTTCTTATTTCAAATGCCATGTCCTTAGCAAAGAAATGCATCTTACGGTATTTTTTTAGATTTGTTTATTTGCAGAAATTATTGTATTATTTGTAAATACAGTATCTCTATATTTAATATATGGATATTTTTTCCCCTTAAGAGTGGAACTGGTTAAAATTTAAATGATAGAGATTAGATATGTTTTCTTCAACAAATTTTCCATTTTAATAGAGAATACGTTTCATTACAAATTGGGTGGGAATTAATCACATCAAAATAGTCTGCTTAAACCATAATCACAAACACTTTAGTATTTATTTATGAGACCAGCAAATAGATGCAGTCATATTAATCTGTGATTTGAATTGTTCTCTGTCTTTCTCCATAGGAACTGAAGAAAACTCAGTTCAGTGATGATGTTGCCCTGTTTGGGCATGTGGGTTTCTGCAGCCTGAGCTCATAAGAAGAAATAAAGAAGGGAAAAAAAAAAAAAAAAAAAAAAAAAAAAAAAAAAAAAAAAAAAAAAAAAAGAGGGAAAAAATGAAAAAATTGTCTACATCATGAAAAAAAAAGTGAGATGAACGAGGTCTGAATTCATTCCACTTAACTTGAGATAGCCTGCTAAGTTAGGACCATCAGTCACTCTAGGCTCCCTGCACGGAAAACAAATTAGAGATAGGAACCTTCAGAAAGCAATTTACCCCACCTAAGAACCAAGTCATCTTCTGGTGGTTTGTCTCACACTGTTCACTACAGGGACAACCCTTGCTCCCAGACAAGGTGTGCCACTTTATTCCTGTAGATGTCCTTGAGCTTAAGAAAGAGACAACAAAGTGACAAAAATAGTAAGACATAGAAATTAATAGATGTCTAATCAGAAAAAAAATTAAGAGCATGAACAAGAAAAGATTAAGCACAAGTTAATCACCAGGGAAGAGAAAAATTGCAAAGAGGAAACTGAAGAACCAAAGAAAAATGCAACAAATTGCAAAGAATTCAAAACAAGAAAAATTTTTTCTTTTTATTTATCAATTCAAACAAGCAGAGATAGCACTGTTGGTTGTGAATTAAGAGGCTGTGTTGCATTTATTATGTTTTATATTATTTTTATGTTGCAGTAGGCTGGAATTTCTCTAATCAATTGGCACATGTTTGTCCACAGGTGGTTTGGTGTACTATAAAGGTGATGATGATTTCAAGTATGCTGGGACTTGTAATATTTCAAACATCCCAAATTACAGCCAAAGAAAACTACATCCATCCAGACAGGCAAAAATTCTCTAAGCACCCAGACCCTACTGAGAAATTCAAATGAATAACCTTTGTGAAATATTTATATTCACTCACTAAGAAAGGAGTGGGGAGAAAAGTGTTCGTAAAATGAAAAAGCATCTTGAACTAATTTCTAAGCCATCTATGCTAACACAGGCTTACAAATGATTCAATGTCCATTATTTGTTGAGACCTGTACATCTTGTTAACTAGAAGGATAAAATAATCCACTTCCCCCATTGAGCAGAACACTCTCTTTGACTTGGAAGTTGGGCAGCTACTAAAGCCACTTAATTTACACAGGCTATGTAAGATGTTAAATGAACCATAAAGGGCAGATGACTAAGACAAACAACCCTTTTCCCTGAAAGTGCCAAGTTTCAGGGCCTTGGTCTCCTTTTCACACTGACGCAGTGTGTGACACTTGAGGACGTAGCTATCACTTTCTATAAATGGCTTAACCTTCAGCTTTGTGTGGTCTGTCTAGTACTATACCCTGACAATTAAAGAAAATCAATATCTGGCACTTCAATGCTGAAAACATGGAACCCACTTTGGAGGTAAATAATTAGTTCAGAAATGCTTCAGGCAATAATTAACTAAACTAGACTTATTAGGAACTCTTGCCTAAAGCATTTTTCCTTTTCAGAGGTGTTTAATATCTATCACATAACTTCTAAATTATTTAAATTTAGGCATTTCAGCTTTTAACAGTGTTATAATTAATATTGTTTGACTATTTACTCTTTTATACAATAAATTATTCTCAAATCAGCACCTTAGCTTCACCTTAGTGAAGCTTTTGACCTCATGCTCATTTATTTCAGTTTTCAAAGAGAAAAGTGCAGAAGTTATTTGATTCAGAAGCCTCTGATTTACATTTCTATTTAATACTCATGGAGAGGAAGGATTTTTTATATGTTTCTGTTTGAATCTTAGATTATACATTTGATTATACAACGCATTTGCACAAAGAATTCCCATGAAAATCACTGACCATGAGAGTGAAAGGCTAGCATCCTTAGTTGTCTGTGGGATCTTTTCCACTGCGTTTAGAAGGAATGGGAACTTATGGAAAACTCTTATGGTGAAGTCCAGTGATGTGTCCAACATATTTCAAGTTTACCTCATTCAACTCAGTGACACAAGAAAAAAAAAAAAAAAAAAAAAGTCATATCTTTTGGCTAGTTACATTATGGCTCAACAGCTGGTTGGAAATAGAGAGTGGGAAGAGGTAATTTTTGTCAGACTAAATGTTTGTCTTTTTCATGATCAACTGTTGAATTCTTATCCAGGTTAGGTCTTAGCAATTGCTCAATTTTGGAAACATTTCTGTTGAAGTCAGCACTGCTTCTAAAGTTAAATAACACATGTAAAAATTTTCAGGATCTGGGCCCCTAGGTGTGTTCTGTTACTATTATAACACTGGAGTAGTAACATTTTGAAGGCAAAAAAAGACACTTCATGCTTCTGGGTGCAGTTGTTCTGTGGTATCCTCACACTCTAAGCTATTATCCTACCATGATTTTTGCAAGTAATTTACAAGAACAAAACAAGAGATTTTCACAAGGCTGGGCTTGGGGCTTGTATGTGTGTGTGTGCATGCATGTGTGCATTCTGCTCAGAAATCCATCATTCACCTTCAGAATTCTATGGAAAAAAACTTATACTAGAACATTAAAAAAAGGAAAGAAAGATCCTAAAGCCCAGGTTTGTGGGCCTAAAGCTAAACAAATCAGTCACCCACAGCCCCTCTGAGATCAATGGAAGGAGTTAGAGAATCTCTATATAGAATACTACCCTTTTTTTCTCCTTTAATTGAACTGCTTGATGGATAAAATCAGTATTGTATATAATGTATCCTCCCCAGTGCCTCATGAATTTAATGGGTACAAAAGTACACTTCATCTTGCACTGCTTTAAAAAACCCAAACACTGTAGGAATTAACAGTCATGGATTACTTTCTATATTTTATAGATTTTATATCACCCATTTAACAATTTAAAGGTGACTAGTTGGGAAAGTCAAACACAGAATCATAAGGTTTTACCTTATAAAGCAAAGTGAATACTCATGTTAATTGAGACACTCTAATGCAGAAGAGAATTGTCCTGTTTTATTTCACCTACCAATCTTGAAATGCAGAAGTACAAATAATGCAAGCAAGATATCTGATTTCAGTAACACACTTATGCTTCTGGTATACTCTCTACAAAGAGATTCAGTTCTCTGACCATTGGCACATATTCTACACTAGAATACATAACTTATCTTCCGGAGTTGAATTATTGGCTGTAAAAAGGTTATAAACAGCTTATAGTATGGGAAAATTGTGGCCTCATTTTAGTAATATAGAATGCAAACAGCTACATATATAGGTTTTAAGCTCTCATAAGTCAACAGAAATTAAGTTCACGATTTATAAGTTGTTCAGAGGGCCAAATGCTTGTGTCTCCCTTAGGATAAGGTAAATTGCTCTCAGAACACTATTAACAGTACTTACGAGTTCTCCACAAACTGTATGGAAGATCTGAGAAAAGTTGCCTGTGCTTGAAGCAGTTAAAGCCAAGGCAAAAAAAGTCCTACTCAAGACGCTTAACTTCTAGGCATATAAATTATATAAATTTAGGTAAGACAAACTTTGCCTATCAGTAATTTCCCATTAGACATTTCTCTCCCCATTATCTTGTAATTTTTTATATGACTGTCATATAACGTGATTCCTATTTTTACTTATTTCTTACAGTTTTATATCACTGATGCATCAGCACTCACATTATATTAACAGTGTTTAATTTTCTTTCCATGTGTTTAAATTTTAAAGCTTAATTCAGTTACAATACTTAAGGCTACATCCAAGGTTTAATTAAACACAATTTATTTCAGAGTAGTATTATTTGAGTGATTTTTATTTAATTTCAGCAATTGAGGCACAACAGGAACAAAACTTTAGAAAATTTCAATATCTACTATTTTTTTTTAATAAAAATTCCTCCAAGGGTGTAAAGTTTTCATTTAGTCAGTACGTTCTGTAGATATTTGGGGGAGAAACCATAAGGTGGGTACATACTTGCCTTTTCTAAGACTATAGATTGAGCCCAGTATAAGAGTAGAAAATATTAAAAATAAAACATGCATTATTGAAATTATTGTAAAAACACTCCATGGAGGATAAAATAGGTTTGCAAATAAGTTGTTATAAGGTTTTTGTTGAAGGCCAGGGTTACAAGAAAATAAAGTCAAATGGAGCATTTTATTATTTCATACCCATTACAACCTCCTGGGTAGATGAGGTTACTGTGAAAACAGATTGATTAATTTTCCGTATACTCCTATATTTTTATATTGATCTTCACCTTATTTGTGTTCTTTTGCCTTTCATGGATTGTTTACCACAGAAAGTTTGGCAGACCATTTTTAGTGCCACTCCTGTGTTCAGTGTAGAATTTCACTATGACAAGGATTTCATTCTGGTTGTAATGATTCAAGGGAAGTCTAAACTGAAGAATGAAATCCCAGCCCTTTTCAGAATAATTCATCTGAAGTCTTAGACATTTTAGGCACAGTCAGCCAGCTTCTACAACATCTGATTGATTTCCATATATTTTTTTCATTTCTTTGCATTCCTCCTGACCTCCAGGGACATTTTTAATTCTCAGTAAACATTGCATCTCATTCAAAAATATTTGCTCTGTTATGCTGAAAATAGTGAAGAGTTTAACACCGAAAAAATGAAAACATTGACAGTCCAGAAGTAGGATGCCATTCAAACTAAAGGAACAGGAGGAAATGCAAGTGGAGGAAATAACTTTACAGCAGGTAATATTTCTTGTTTCTGTGTGACCACAAGTCATCCTTAATAGCATTTTATCATGAAACAATCATACAAACCTCTGCCCAATTGGGAGAAGAGCTCAGTTTAACTAAAACACACATTAGCATGAAAGCAAGTTTAATTATCTCTCTCAAGACTGTCAAGTGCAAGTTTTTTTGAACAATAAAGATTATGTTCCTGTCTCCTCAATAAACTCCCTGCTGTACTATAGGAAGATTTACACTGGAGTTTGTCTCAATTTATTGTGAAACTACATTCATATAAATTTATTATAAAAATGACAGCTTTTAGATATCTTTAGTGTAATTAAGCACATCCAACAAGTATTTAATGTCTGAACTGTCCAACATTTTCCCAGATATTCAGGTGATGTTTCTATGCTTGAAATCAAAGATGTATTTTTATTTAATGATATTCCACAGTTAGTATTAGAAATACATTTATATTTATATTTACATTTATATTTATATTTTCTGTCATATTTTTGAATATGCTGTCACATGAACACCAGATAATTAGGGAACTAAATGGAGAATTCAGAGCATCCTATATCTCAACTGACCTTCGGTATGTCAGGGGAAAAGCAACAGAGCACATGCATGAGATCAAATTATTGGCTCTTCCTCTGACATGTTAGCAGTGATGAGGAAAGCAGATAGAGAAAAATATTAGATATTGATCCCTTTCTCATTCCTGCATACCCTTTAATTAGTTTTAGATTGTAAATAATGCTATTGTATCTTGTGACAGTATACATGAAATGATAGCCTGAACTGTATCTATGCATATTTTGAGATATGAGCCAAACTGAGTGACTGGGAATTTCATGCATTAAAAATATGTTTTATGTGACATTGCAAATATTCCTAAAAATTGACATTAAAAAGAATAGAATGCACTTTTGAATGCATAATCAGAGAATAGACGATGAAAGATAACCAGAAGACCAATATGGTCAGTATTTTTGTCCTTTTGTTATGCCATGGTTGTCACTGCATCAGCATCTGTCAAGCCGATACCATGCAAACAAGCAAACATGCCCCTCCATTTTACACACAGTGGTACCTCACTAAATTACCCTTTACAAAGCTGATGGGAGTCCAGCAGAGTTTTTCAGCTTAGATCTGTTGTCACTGGGGACTGCTCTCTGACTGTAAAAGAAGCTCTCTCCTACAGCAGAACACATCAACAGCCTGATCACAGGCTCCTATGATTTGCCAGAACAGCAACAGCCCTGAGCACTGAGCAGTCTGGATAATTCTCCTGCTTGCTTTGAATTCTGGATGGGCTTATTAGCAAGAGATCTGTGTTATAAAACTGCAATTACACAGCACAGGGTGCTATGCTAGTTCCTGGCACACAGGTGACCAACCCCAGCTATCTGGTTAGACAGGCTAAATTCAAGAGTTTGGTGCAGAGAGACAAGAATTTCACACAGGGAAAATTCTGTATTGGCTCACTTCACATTGTTATGCTCTGTTAATCTCAAAACATCATCACTTCAATGATGTTGAAAACAAATACATGAAAGTATACACCTGAAATGAAATATAGGGCATGTAATTAAAGTTACCAATTTGGATTTCCCATTCTGTTAGATAGTGGTGAGAGTAGCAATGAAGTACACTCTTCTCAGGGTGGCAAACAGGACAAGAAGCAAATTGAAGAACATAAAATTCCATATTAAAACAACAAATTCTCTTTTACTATTACTTTTTACTGCTAGGAACATCAAACAGTGGAATAAATTGCTGAGAGAGGTTGCATTGTTCAAAGCACTCAAACCTGATTGATTAAGGTCCTGAGAAACCTGCTTTAGTTGACAATCTCCATCAGTCCCTGCCAAGTTCAACCATTCTGCCAAAAGACATACACTTTAATGAATGTCAGCTGCTTTTTAAGATATAAATATATATATTTATATACATATGTATATTTATACATATATGTACTCTTTGAAGAGATGTTGCATGAATATGCTGATGACACACCTTCCAAGTATTTTCTATTGAGGATCAAAACTGGATATTTATTTTTTTAAAAGTGGGTCACGGTCCCCCATGATAGGATAGATCATAAAACTCAGCATGCCACATGTTACAAAGCTTCCCATTCAAAGCCATCCAGTTTAAAATTAAAAAAAAAATTTAAAAAAAGTTTCTTGAGATTTAGCAAATCTCTTTTTTTTCCTTTCATTTAAAATGCTATTCATTGTGCTCCATTCCACACGCCATGCAATCTACTTCTCTGTTCCTTCCTCCCAAAGCACCACCAAACTCAAGTTATAGGAAGGATTTTGGAGGAGGGGAGGATGTGGAGAAGAAGATTGAAAGAGGTTCATCCAGCCATTTCTCTTGTGGACTACCTGTTGCTAGTGACTTCTCAGCATACGGATACAGCAATGGGCAGAAGTGCTGAATCTTAAAATAAACTCAATGAGATGGTCTGAATGGAATAGTCCTAATGGAGTGGCTTTTCTTCAGTAAACACAAGCCACTGGGAAGTCATGGATTGCAGCTGTGCATTAGTAAGTGCACTATGGTTCTCCATGGCCTGCAATGTTCTGTGAAAGTAATTCCAAAGCCTGAGATATCTGGAGCTGGCTGCAAACAGGACACAGCCATAAATACAATGTCAAAGGCATTTGCTTTTCCTTCCTTAATCCATTGAAAATATAATTATCCCCAGAGACAGGAGATGAAAGAGACTTGGGAAAAGGGAATTTTTCTCAGTCCAACAGGAGATTGCCAAGAAGGGTGTCTTGTCATGCTCTATTGACTTTACTAATTTACTTATTTCCTAATTTCCATTAGGCCTCATCACTTTTGTAAAGAAACAGTTCTCTACTTCTTTTTACATTTATGTCTGTAGTTTAAATTTATTTTTTTAAGTGACTTAAGTGGCTTTGAGGATCAGTGGAATTTTGGCTTGGGTTTTTTGGGTTGTTTTGGGGGGTTTGTATGTTTGGTTTTGGTTGTTTTGTTTTTAAAGACAGTTGCTATTAAAATGAGGTGGATTGGAGACTAAATCCCTTGCAATTAATAAAGAAACATATTAGTTTTAAAAAGCCCAAACAATTACAAGGAAAAAGAAAAGCAGCTGCCAGGGACCTCAGTGAGGAGGATCAGGGCTGCCCTAGGCCGGCTCCACACAGCTTGGCCAAGATGGAAACACCACTGGGTAAACAAATTTAACAAAGGTCAAAACACTGCACAGCAGCGAAAAGTGAGGTAAAACACTGGGAGAAACAATCCTGCAAACACCCAGATCAATAAAGAAGGAGGAGAGGAGGTGCTGCATGTGCCAGAGATAAGATTCACCTGCAACCTATGGAGGAGACCATGGTGGAGCAGGTGTTTCCTTGCCGCCCTGGGAGAGATACTGCTGGAGCAGATATCCACACTGTAGCCTGTGGGAGATGACACATGGGATGGCAGAGGTGGATATCCTGGTTTTGGTCGGGATGGTAAATTTTTCCACAGTAGCTGTGAGGGGGTGGAGGCTGAACCCACATGGATGTGCGGAGGTGTTATTCTACACCACTCACTTCACTTCCAGGGAGAGAAAGTAAGGGATTCTCACTTCCAAGGAAAGGAGTGTGACTGGTACTTGAGAAGAAAAAGATGACCTGTGGAGGGTCTGCTGCCATTTCATTCATTGTCTCAGGGGTCATTAGGTGCTGGATTGGTCAGCGAGCATCTTTTGCGGGTAAACCACCCTCATTTTGTATACTTTTGTTATTAATATTGATTCTGTTCCCGTTTGTTTTCTTCTTTTCACAGCTTGGGATTTCTCTTTTTTCTCTCTCACCAGAGGGATTGGGAGAAGGGGAGAAGCTTGGGGTTTGCTTTTTAGTTAGGAGAAATTAGTTAGGAAATACTATTCCTAAACCATCACAGTCGATATGGTCTGAAGGAACTGTGGCATGTGGCAGACCCACACAGAGCTGGCTTTCCCTTGAGGACTGCAGCCCCTTGGAAGTAACTGTGCAGAAGCAAGGAAAAGTCTCAGGAAGCAAGAGCAGAAAAGAGGTTTTTATGGACTCATCACTATTCTCCCACTCCACATCCTCCCTGTGCCTCCTGAAGACAGGAGGAGGAGGAATTTGGAATGAAGTAGTGAAGTTGAACTTTGGGAAAAAGATGAGAGAATAGTTGATCTTTAAATATTGTCTTTTTTCTCACTATAAACACCAATTTATGGTCAATACCTTGGACTAATTCTCCCAAGTTCAGTTTGTTTTTCTTTAAAGATTAATTAATAGGTTATCTCCCTGTGCCTGTCTCATTTTCTTTCACTGTCCTGTTCAGGACAGGAGTGATCCAAGGCTGTGTAGGTATCTGGCTGCAGGCCAAAGTTAATCCACCTTGGTATAAATCCCAAATAAAATTACCTTGAATATCAGGAGCAGCAATATTTTTAAATTCATTGTCAACATGTAGATAGATTCTGTGAAGTGTCCGTAGCCTATGAATATATGTATACATATGTATACTATGTGCAGGACAGGAAGAATCTAACTAAAAGTACCTGACTTTTGTTAACAGTACCATAGAAAAAGTGAAGAAAAAGTTTCTATTGTAAAGATCAGCATCTTCAAAAGGCCAGAAAAACCCTCACATATGGAAGACTAAATATTTCTCCCTCTACCACATAAGCTCTACAGACTAAAACTTTAATTTTTTACCAATGTTGCTGTCATAACTGCTGAGTTCAACATCTATGAGAGCAAGAAAGACAATAAGCTCAAACCA
Organism: Calcarius lapponicus; assembly: GCA_039654755.1. Taxonomy (NCBI): domain Eukaryota; kingdom Metazoa; phylum Chordata; class Aves; order Passeriformes; family Fringillidae; genus Calcarius; species Calcarius lapponicus. Next base: position 10,344,763 of record CM077463.1, read on the forward strand.
GACACAGTGTACTTCGCTATATATATACACATACATTTATCTAATATATTTAAGATAACTTTGTCTTTACCATTTTATTAATAATGTTTTCATTTACCTGTGCCAAGATTATCCCACAGGGTTTTGTTTTTTTTCCTTTTAATTATCTATTTTCATACAATTTTAACCCAAGAAAGATGTTGTATTCAGGTCCTTGAAACAGGAAAGAGTATTTGGTCTTTCAGTTAATTTAACACATATTTAATATCTTACCACATTTTCAGGTAGCAGAGGGATCAAGGTGCCTCATTACATAAGAACATTTTGATATTCTAAAATGCTGCAAGGTGTAGCATTTCAATACTTGTCCACTTTTAACTCACACTTATTTAAGCCCTGCTAATGGAATTAGAGAGTTATGATGTTTCCTGGCAGTAGGTATATTGTCCTGTAGATTTTTGCAGAACTTCCATTATCATTAAAGGGAGTTACACACTAGAGTACCAATGTCTATTAATACGAATAGCATCTTCCAAAAACAGTCTTCTAAACAGCAATTTGGGTGTCCTAAAGCCCTCTAGTCATTCAGGAGAAATTACTCTGATGTCAACACTCTAGCAGCAAAGAAACATCCATTCCTCTATAACCACTCACAAGAGACTCTCAAGCAAGACCTTTTTTTTTTGTTTTAGTTAGTGGAAATGTCTTCTATTCTTGAGCCTATTAACTTGTAACAATAGAAATAATAGGAGCTGAGACAGGTGTAGAAAGTTTAATTCTCTTCTCTCTTGTGAGCTTCAAATTTAAAAAGGGAGTTCAAAATTCATGATAAAAAAGGTTATTAAAATTCATGAGTGCCAGTATAATATAATTTTGATCTGCACAGTTTTTCAGGGATTGTTGTCAGTTTCTATTCCACTGTTAGCCATCATTAACAGCAAATATGACAGATACACTAATGAAATCGATTTGGTCATGTTATCAATTTAATTCAAAAATGTAACCCCATTTTATTACCGTGTAAGTTATAAAGGCTTATAGGCTAATGTCATCTGTCACTGTAAGAGTTCTCTGCTGGACTTCTTAATAAATAAATGTATGTTTATTTTATTTTTTTATATTTTGGATTAATTACTTCAGTACAGCAGTAATGCTGGTTTAGCTCATGGTAGGACTGAAATATTGGTCAATGCACTCTAGTAGGGGAAACCTTTCAGTAAAATGAAAATAACAATAGAGTATTGCCTTGGAGCCTTGCTATAGCTGAGCAATAGATCACTGTGCAGCAATATTCCCTGCAGCCAACTCACTGTCTAAGAAATTAATACATTCCTCATACCCCTATAAGAGGTGTGCCTTGTTGTAAGGATGTTTTTTAAGGTACAGTGAAAGCAGGACTGTCCTCATACACATTCCTGTCTTATTAATAACATTAGAAGGCTCAACAAGATATTCCTCCTTATATATGTCAATATTTCTTTTAAGCATTGATTATCTGATGAAGCCACTTTATAGCTTTTATATTTGTTTGGAAAAATAACAGACAAGGTTAGCTATCATTATGACAGGTGTCATGAGATGGCATCATTAGACTCAGACCTCTGAATTATTTCACTGAGTAACTAAATGTTTAAACATGGGAAGCTTCTCAATTATGAATACATGCTAAGGCAACATCTTAAAAAGTGGAATGAATAGCAATATTTTTATTTCTAGTTCAAGTTTTTTTCTTCAGGAAAAACTGGTTTTGGAGCACAGAAAAGTACTGTTGGATGTAAATAGTTGTTTTACAAGCTGATTGCCTTGTTTCTAGACCAAGACATCTTTACAAGTAGAAAGTGAACAAGCTTTACTGTGCATCTATCTAGACTTTGTACTTCTAATTCCTCACAAGACAGTAAAAGAATGATCAAAGACTTCTGAAAAAGCAAAAATTTTCTTTTTTCACTGGAGAGAGGTACTGAAGAAAATCTTTCATTCCTGATCATCTCAGAAAGCTATTCAAATTGCAGTGGTTTCATATTATGCAATCTATACAAAATCCCCTCAAGAGTAACAAACCTGAGGGCCAGCCAGTTGCCACTTGGCATCCAAGTGCTCAGCTAGAGGCAATTAAAAGCTGGGCTTTCAGTTGGTACTGCATCACACCAGTAGGCAAATCAGGATGACCAACCTTAAAATAATTCCTTTAGGAATGCTGGTAACCATTGCAGTGGGTATATCTACACAGCACTACAGGGTGCAACAATGGGAGGAAAAGGAGAGGAAGCTTGCTGAGTTTGTCAAACTGCCTAAGGTGACTGACTACAGTCACCATCTAACTAATACAAAATGGCCTTGTCATGGAGTCAGTGACAAAGATTTCTTCCAATGATATTTTGTTTATCCATGGAGAACAAGTAGCAAAGTACAGGAAACATTAACCTGATAAGTAGAATTAAACAAAAATTTCACAATAACTGCTCCCTCTAACTTGCTGTATTTATCTTTGGGTTTGGACAGTTTTCATGTGTTCCTGGTTTGGAAGAAACTCTAAAAAGTTTCTTCCAAACTCTAAAAGTTTCTTCCGAAAGATTCCTGGAAAAGCCTTTGTCTCAAGAATAGGGCGTGGCCATTTGCTCCTCTCAAGAACTGTCCATGTCATTTTCAGGGGTGTTAGTTTCCTGTGCACAATATGGTCATTGTTATTCACTTAGCTAGAATTTTTGCCACTCCAGAGCTCACCTCCAGAGCTTTGATTTGTCTTGCATGAGTTGAAAGATACATTATCACTCTCATGATGCACTCTTCAATATTCTGAGAAGAAACAAATCTGTCTGTGAAGAATACCTAGTGCTTCATGTCTTCATTGAGATGGAAATTTTAAGTTGTGTCAAATTAAACATAATTATTTTCAAGCACCAATATACTTTTGTGTTTGCTAATAGCACGCCATTTAGGCTTATATGTTTTAAAGTTGCTGTCCATGTTGAATTTCTGCTTTGGAATCTGCTTAAATACATCTTTGTAGAGTGAATAGAGAAGGAGCCAACGTTAATTTTCATCTATCCAGGTGGAGATTGTCTGCATATACAGGAAGAAATATATGACCCTTGCACTTGCACTTGCTTTAGTTTTTGTGTTGGGAATGCCCTCTTTACTACCACTGGGGGTCTGTGACCTGCTTTGTGCAATGCATTTGTACATTAACACAGCCAGGCTGTTAATGTACAAACACATTAACAAACACATCAGGCTTCTATTACACATTTTTTGTTAGCACCTTCACAGTTCAGTAAAAAATCTGGTTGATAGCTGATGTTAACCTTTCCTGTCATTATAACCTCTGCCTGAGGTGGGTGTAATGTTATACCTGTGTGAGAACCCATATTAAAGCACCTGCCTCTCTTCTTGGGAACATAGAAATGTATACATCAGCTTCTTCCAGTGCAGTGAAGGAGGAGAGACACAGCTCACAGTGCTTATACAACGGATTTGAGGTAGTGCTCAAGCTCCTTAGATAATATAAACTACTCTCTGTACATGCCAACAATGTTCCTTCTGTTATGTCAGACTCTATACTAATATAAATACCTTTGGAGTTTTTACTCCTAAACAAGGATCTTTGCAGAAATGTTCCTTTTTTATTCTAGATTTTGGTGTGGTTTTCATTTGAATGTTTGTTTTCTTTTTTACATTAACAGTCCATATATGTGTTTGGGTTTTATACTGAAGCTGTTCTTTGTATGCTATTTATTAATACTTTTAGAAAAATTGAGTTTTGATTATATGTTAATCAACTTAATTCATTTGCGCAGGTCTTTTTGCATCACTGCAGCACAATATAGTGTTTTAGTGTCGCTTTCACTAGCCTGATATTGGCAATATCAAACTTAGAAAATTATGGGCATGGTCTGTCCAAGCCAGATGTGGAGGACATCAGTGCCATGAGCACATTGTGCTTTGTGATTACAGATCACATATTGTAAGAGTACTCCAAAGGGCTTGCTGGAGCTCTGAAAAGGCATGAATAACATAGGATTACCATATGAAACCAGTGACTTGACTTGACTGAGTAGCTTGAAACCAACATCAGTATCTATTTTAAGAGCAGAAATCCTTTTACACGTATTTCCAAAATTTGACATAGTTGAAACTACAATTACTTTGATGGTATAAGAAATGATAAATTGACACTCTCGATTTTCAGTTTTCCATTTTCTGCTAATATTTGGTGATCCATTTTGTCTCCGCATGCCTTCATATGCCTCTCATATCTTCACTAATCTGTGTAATTTACTGATACCAACAAACTGTGCAATCTCAGTATTTATATTTCATTCATAGTCAGAAGCAGTACAGGAACTTGTGTCGATCCTCCAACAGAATGGCTCATTATTAGTCACTATCTATTCCAGTTTATTGTCATTTCCACTTTTTAGTTTAGTTCCCAGTTTTTAGTTTATTTTTAATCAGTGACAGAATTACCTTTTATATATTACCCATGGGTCTCTAAGTTTAATAGGATTTATATCTCAAAAGAAGACAACCATATTATCAGTAAAATTCTCATCTCTGCAGTTAAAATAATGTTTCCTTTCTTATTTCCCTGTTTCAAATAATACTCCCTTTGACTCCCCTAACATGTATTGAATAGTAAAAAGCACTTATTAAACACTACATACTCTGAAATGAAAAATTTTATTTTTCTCTGGTCTCAGTTGTTTTTTTCTTCAGTTTCTTTCTTGACCTCGCTTCTATGCTCAAGCCCCGTCTGAAAGAAGTAGAATATTGTGATTTTTGTCCATCTTTATTTTCTTACATCCAGTGTGAGAGATTCATTACTTCAATGTAGGATAAATTCTGTGATGTCAGAAAAAAAATAGTCAAGCCATTCCTGTCTTTTTCTGTTACTTATGTATATGTGATTCTTGGTATACATCATACAAAGATGTTTAAAAGGAAATGCATTCTTATGTATTTTTTTAATTGGAAAAGATACTGCAAATATGTAGGTTTATGTGATGAAAGAGCTGGTTCTGGGTGTGGTTTTTCTCCCCTGATTAAATATAATAAATATTTCAATTTTGGTTTGGGGTTTTTTTGTGGTTTTTTTGTTTGTTTGTTTGCTTTTTTTGTCTGTTTGTTTGGTTTGGTTTGGTTTTTTGTTGTTGTTCTTGGTTGGTTGATCAGTTTTTTGTTTGGTTGGTAGTTGTTTGTTGTGGTTTTTTGCTTTTTGGGGTTTTTTTCTGGGCTTCTTGTGCTACATCCACTGCTGGCTTGTTCATTTTTTCTTTCCACTAGTTCAGTTCCCCAGGCATTCAGTGCTATGATTTTTCTGTCATCCAACCATTTACCACCTTCGAGTTCAGCTGTTCCTCACAGCTATAGAGGCTTTTCAGACACAGTGTTGAATTCTTTATTTTCTTCTCGAAACTCTAATTAGTAATCAGGATTGTGATGAGTAGGCTATATGAGATAGTAACTGCCTGGCTTAAAGATTTATGCAACAGCACATGGGTACAGTTTCAGTAAACAAGTGAATGATTGAGAATACCACATAAAACCTGAGCTGCTGCTAAGAAGAAATGAATTGGCAAAAAAAAAAAAAAAGGCTAAAAGCATAATTATGAAATTGGTGAATGATGTGTCACATTGATTGCTATAGTGTGCTAATGTTTGCTCCATTTGATATCCCAGATATTAAAAGCAGTACTTAAATGTGTCCTTGCCCGGGCTAACAGAAAGCTACAGAAAAGCTTTTTTCAAGAAATCTATGAAGGTTTTCTGCATTTCTGGAGGTTGTTTTTATTAGTCTATTATGTATTTTTATGTATTATTCTGTTCCTTTTCAAGCATGTTTTGAAAAAGTTACTTGTGTGCAAGCTGAGAAATGACGGATATTTAATAGCATTCAAATAAGACATTACCCTCTGTGTTTCAAATTCTGCTTTGGAAGAGGCACATAAAATACTTTCAGAAACAAACAATTTTTTTTATGTAACTTAGTTTTGTAAAATTAAAGTTCACAATATTCTGAAAACATATTGTTCCTGAGAGAGAAACATTTCACCACTGCTCTTAGAGTAGTAATTCACAGTGACAAAGGCAGCCAGTATATTTTGTTTGTTTAAAACTATACATTCTGGGGGAGGACGGAAAAGCACAAAATACATTTTAAGTGCCTTGAAGTGTCTGTTGTACACAAGAGACTCGGAAACTAGAATGCACCTCTGAAGAGTAATCAGAATCTTTTTTCTTTGATAGTTTTCATCCAGAGTAGACCTTATAACCATGTACATCTACCCCTTTTTAAGTATTTAATGTAATTAGAAAACAAAGACATAAGGTTGCATATTTAGAACTGATTGGACTGTATGATTCTAGATGTAAATATTTCAGATGTCCATTCTTAGATCCTCTTGTTCTTAGAGCATCCGTTTTCCTGAAAACAAATGACCGTAATATATCTGCAACTGAACACACCAAAATGAAGGTACCCAAGACATGAAAATGGAAGGGTTAAAACTTTCAAACACAGTTCATGTCCTCAATTTCCAATTCCATCTTCCTCTCTGTGTTCCCACCTTTCTTATGAACTGGTGAAATTCCTCTGGTGATGTCATGCTCAGGGAACAAGTCTCACTTATAAAAGGATTTTCTTTATTTTTCATAATTTAGCTGAACCAACACAAAACTGAATACTGTAAAGCAACAAAAATGATGCAACATCTTTCATTTTTTTCTGTGTTTACTAAATAAGGCTACGAAGCTCCCTTTAAAATAAATCAAAACAGAGAGTTGATAGAGTGAGGGATCTGGCTCTTGAGGTCTACATGTACAGTAAATCTATTTACCATCATTTATTGCATGACATTTTAAACCTGACATTGGTCATTTATAGTGCAGTCAGTCCATAACACTTTACAAGTGGCTGGGCTTTAATTGCTACTTTGATACTGGTCAAAATCCTATGATTAAATAAGAATTTTGTATATATTTATTTTGCTTGAAGACAAAATGATCCATAGTTCATATTTTCCTGCAACTTCTGCATTTTATAAGCCTCAGTGTTTGAGTAGGCTTTAAAAAAATTCTTTAATCAACTTTTCATTTTTGTATCTTTTCATCTATGGTCACTTGAATAATCTCTATTTCTTTTTCTTTAGTAGAATAGAACTAGCTTAACACTAAAAGTTAATTGGAGTATTAGGTAGTATACTTGAAACTGTAATACATTTGCCAGGAAGAAATTAAGCTCCCTTGTTGATTGTATCATACCAGTATAAACTCATATGCCAAAAGGTACAGTAAAAGGAACAAGGTTTTGTTTCTGTTTTATCATAATTTCTCCCTTGTCTATGCTGTCTTTGCTAAATTTTCACTAATCAATAATGCTGAAAAAGTGGGCTTTCTAACAATGAGGTAAAAACACTGAAAATGGGATCAAGGAACAGGCTTCAAACTGACCCTTACATAAAAGTAGGGAAGAGAAGGAAGAGAAAGAAGGGAGGGAGGGAGGGAGGGAGAGAGGGAGGGAGGGAGAGAGGGAAGGAAGGAAGGAAGGAAGGAAGGAAGGAAGGAAGGAAGGAAGGAAGGGAAGGAAGGAAGGAAGGAAGGAAGGAAGGAAGGAAGGAAGGAAGGAAGGAAGGAAGGAAGGAAGGAAGGAAGGAAGGAAGGAAGGAAGGAAGGAAGGAAGGAAGGAAGGAAGGAAGGAAGGAAGGAAGGAAGGAAGGAAGGAAGGAAGGAAGGAAGGAAGGAAGGAAGGAAGGAAGGAAGGAAGGAAGGAAGGAAGGAAGGAAGGAAGGAAGGAAGGAAGGAAGGAAGGAAGGAAGGAAGGAAGGAAGGAAGGAAGGAAGGAAGGAAGGAAGGAAGGAAGGAAGGAAGGAAGGAAGGAAAACCTTGCTATGAAAAGCAATGAGTAAAATATTTTTACATCCTATTTTTATCAGTACATAAAGACAAAAAAAAATTAAAATAAAAAATGCCTTCCAACAGTGCAATGGTTGAATGCATTTATGTAATATAAACAACATTATTCTTTGCTTTTTCTACACAGTCCTCTCTGGTCATGCTTTACATCCAGAATGTCCCAATGGAAGAAAGCAAACGACACCAGTCACTTCAGAGACAACTGAAGTAATAAAACACAACTTAACTCTGAACCACTTTTCATGACTGTCAGAGTTATCACGTTAATTGTTAAATAGGATTTTCTACAAATATACAACATATAAAAACTGTTAAATATATAACTTTAGGCTTTTCAAAATACATTTAATGATCTCTTTCAAACAAGTGTTACTTTTGTTTTCTCTTTAATTTGCTTTCTGGTGCTAAATGGTGTATCAGATGAGACATAGGCCACAGATGACCAAACATGCTCTTTGCAAATACTGTATTATCCAACTTTAACTATCAAAAATGGAACTGTAGAAGAGGCATGTTTAACTGGTTAAAACGGAAAATGATTTTAGTACGAGAAAGTCAATCTAAGTACAGAGGAATAAAGGTGCTGTGTAGACAGTTTGTGTTCTTTTTGTCCAAGTTTTTCAAACATAGGTCATTTTCTCTCAGTGCTCTGTTATGTTCTCTTGAACATGGCATTTCAAGAGCAGGTCTCTGAGTTTTTACTTCAGCTTTCCATAAAGATTCTGCTGGACAACATTTCAGCTTTGTGAAAGCTGGAATCATGTCTTTGTGGAGACCTTCATTTTAATGACATAACTCTCTTAAGAGTAAGATTGTGTCCACTTTAAAATAGATTTTGCTCTTTGGTCTATTGTAAATACTGAAAGTATAAGAAAATAAAAGCAATTCAGACAGTTTAGGGCACAAGAAGAGTTTCTCTTTTGCACCTCAGTGTCCTCCCATAGGCAAAACAGTCTTCTCTAAGGCTGATTGGGATGATACTCTTCATTGTAGCAGACTCTTCGGATTGAAACATGTAGGTAACAGCAAGTCCAGCAGTGGTGTATAACGCAGATGAAACGTTAACCATGAACTTTTTTGTATTGCTAATGCCCAAGCATATCTCTTTTTCTATATTCCTTAGTCCAGTGATCCTTAGAATGGCAGAACAAACTTTAGCTCATAATGCAGAGGAATTATGCTGTCATTCATGAGATACAGAGAAACAGACAGTTGAGTTGATGACATATAACAGATGATGATCAACAGCAGTGAAACTTGACTAAGTTAAGTAGCTCACAGAGAGCCTAAACCACTCCTACGAGGATTCTGTGTTGCTGCATTTGTCAGGAGACCTGTAAATCAATAAGAACAAACGAGTCAGTGTTTTAATTTACAATTCTGCTTGTCTTTGCTGTCCATTATCATAAAATATACTGTACTGAGGTTTTTCAAGGGGACAGTTAATGAATTAGAAGATATTTATTTTGCACAGCATTTTCCCTGAGAAAAAACATGTGAAAAAGCATATATTTTATTACAAAAATGTTATGATGTTATGCTTTAATAATAATTTCTAATAATTTATAGCTTACAATAACTTCAATGCCATCTAATTTTTACTAAGTTTCATGCACATTCCTTCTCATAAAAATCACAGAATGTTCTTTTACACACATTAAAGTTACAAATAACAATGCCAAATATACATGGTGATTAAGATTACTTTTACTTTTTATGTTCAGGATGTAATGAAAAATGGACTTGAAAGCCATGACCATGTATTAAAATGCAAAGATGTTTGTACTGGAGGCTTTTCTGCAGTTAAGTTTCCAAAGAGCACTAGAGTGTACCTAATTTAATCAATACTGCCCTCTAGCGATGCTATTACAAGTGCAAATTAATGTAAATAATGGCTATTAATAGTCAATTTAATCAGAAAATTGTTTTAGTTACGCCCCAGAAAAAAAAAAGGAAAAAAAAAAACCTCACAAAACCCCACAGAATATAATAAAAATGAGAAAGTACTGCCCAATGAACCTGTTGCAAAGAAAATTGAATGGAAGCAGCATTTCTGAAGAGAAGCAGAAACAAAGTTCACACTATTAAAAAAAACAAGAGTATTGGAAGACAGCACAAACACAAATGAGAAAATAATGACTTATTTATACAACAAAGAGCTAGCTACTCATGCTCACCCAAAATATGAGTTTAGAAATGGTTTAAAAATTCCACAGATTCTGTATACACCAAAATGTTGTGGGGTGTATTAAGCAAGCATGATTGTTACAAAATCCTGTTTGCATTTTCAAACATTATCTTCTGCATTGGCATTGTTCTGTCTCCAAGTAGTCAGAACTGTTATTACTGATGGAAATACCATGCAAAACTCCATAAAATACTGAACAGTGAATATAAAAGAGCAAAACGAATAAGAAAACATAATTCAATTGGTTTAAGCCATATATTGAATTTTTAACCTAATCTTCAGAGCAGTACATGAAAGAAAAATCTGCCTCCAAATCAATTTTGTGACAGCTTGAAACATATGGATCTCTATATATATGCATGTAGAAAGAAAGAAAGAGAGAGAAAGAGAGGCAGATAGACAGATGAATACTTTCCTTACAAGGCATAAAGTGTACGTCACAGATTTCTGCTTTTGTCCTCTCACCTTTTCCAGGAAAAAACACCCCGGAAATCTTGCAAACAGCCTTTCCTTTTCGGACTAGTGATCAGATCTCCAAACCACATGGCCTCAGACAGGCTGAAGGCAAAAAACCTGGTTGATTATTGTGGTATATTCCCCTTCTTAAATATACTTTCAGCAAGAGAAATAATGTTTTGCTTCTATTAATTGCCCTCTTTCCTCTTTAAACTCTTTCTTGACCTTCCTGCTAGGCCCCCTATTTTTCTTCCCATTAGAAAAGAACACAAATTTTAAGGTAGTAATACTTTTTACGTTGCAAGACACAAAGCAAACAATTAATGGTTTATTAGGTCTGAAAGTAAATTACTATGTGTTAAGAATTAGCTTGACATAGCTCCATCTTTCCTTTATAATGCCAGAAAGGCCCACAGCTAAAAGCAACAGTGTAAACTGCTGATGGACTGTGTGCTCAGTGTTTTCACAGTGTGCTTCTCTACCATACTGGTCCCAGGAAGAAGAGAGAGTTCAGGAACAACAGCATACATTCAGAGATAACCTTCTGTTTTGTCACTTTATGGGGATAAAAGCCTCCTTCTTTCCTTCCTTGCTATCCCTGTCTCCACCTTGAGGACCCCTGCTGCATGAATATGGTATTAACACTTTAAAAGAAGATGAGAAGAGGGGAGAAAAGTATGCACTTTAAAAATGCGGAGGAAGGGCATAGAGCAGGCTTGAAATAAAGTGATGACAAGAAGAGGAACAGATTAGAGAACAGGAAGTGAATTTACAACTTTGGACAATGACAGGAAAAAATGAAATGAGAGGGGGGAAAACGCATGTTAGCGAGGGAAGTATAAACATCACTTATTAAAGAAGGCATGAAAAAGAAGCAAGATAGGTAATAAGATTAACAGATAAAAAGGAGAGAGAAGATCGGAGAGAGCATGATGAGTCCAGAGAAGAGGAAGAGAATGCACACCTACCCTCCCACCTCCTGTTTTATCCCTTTCGTTCCTCATTACAGGTAAATTAATCACTCCCCAGAAAAACAGACAGATCAAATAAGAGAAAAGAGGGACTCCTAAAAAAAATAAAAAGGACTAGTTTACTATTTATACTAATAGTTCAATCCATAGAATAGAATCATAGAATCAGTTAGGTTGAAAAATACTTTTAAGACCATCAAGTCCACCCCAGCACTGTCAAGCCCACCACTAAACCATGTCCATAAGGACCACCACAAATATTTTAAATACTTCCAGGGATGGTGATTCAATCACTTCCCTTCCCTGTGTAGCCTTTTCCAAAGCTTGACAACCCTTTTAGTGAAGAAATTTTGACTAATATCCAATATAAACCTCACCAGTGCAACTTGAGGGTGATATCACTCATTCTGTCACTTGTTACTTGGGAAAACAGACTGACCCTCTTCTGGCTACACCTTCCTTTCAGAATGATAAGGTGTCCTCCTTTTCTCCAGGCTAAACAACCTCAGCTCCCTCAGCTACTCCTCAAAAATCTTCTGCTCCAGACCTTTTCCCAGCTTTGTTGCCTTTCTTTGGACATGTTCCAGCACTTCAATGTCTTTCTTGTAAGTGAGAGGCCCAAAACTGAGCACAGGATTTGAGATGTGGCCTCACCTGTGTCAAGCACAGGGGGAATATCACTACCCAGTCCTGCTGACCATACTGTTGTGGGTACAAGCAAGGGTTCCATTGCCTTTTCTGGCTGCCTGGGCATAGCTGGCTCAGTTCAGCTACTGTTGATCAGAATTCTCGAGTCGTTTTCTGCTGGGTTGCTTTACATCCACTCTTCCCCAGTCTTCTAGTACTGCATGGGGTTGCAGGACTCACCATTTCACTTTGTAGAACCTCCTATACTTGTCCTCAATCCACAAATTCAGCCTGTCCAGAGCCCTCTGTGGAGTCCTTCTACCCTCCAGCAGATAAACACTTCCATCCAACTTGGTGTCATTTGTTAACTTGTTCAGATCATTGATTAAGATATTAAGCAGAACTGCCCCCAGTACTGAGCCCTGGGGAACACCACTAGTGACTGTGTGCCAGCCAGATTAAATTCTATTCACCACAACTCTCTGTGCTCAGCCACCCAGTATTTTTATTTTTATCCAGTGAAGGGTGCACCTATCAAAGCAGCCAATTTTGCCAGGAGAATGCTGTGGAAAACAGTGTCAAAGGCTTTACTAAAGTTCAGGCAGACAACATCTGCAGCCTTTCAGTGAGCAGGGAGCCTTGGCATTAGATGAGGTTGGTCCAGCAGGACAATGCTTTTCATAAAGCCACGCTGGCTTGGCCTGATCCCCTGTGCATGTGCCACAGGGTGACACTCAAGATGATCTGCTCCACAACCTTCCCTGGCACCAAAGTCAGGCTGAAAGGCCTATAACCTACTCCATGGAAGCCCAAGGTGGCAGTTCTGCTGACCTCCCTCTTTACTTCTCTAAGAATTGAAAATGTGAATTGAAACACATGATAAGTACTACTTCCCTAACAGGCAAGTTTAAAGTAAAATGGTGCTTTTGATGGCTGTTTGACAGTAATTTTTAGAATATTAATTAGCTCATCAGCTTGCAATAATAACTGTAAATTAAATAACTACATACATAGAACTGTTTCAAAGCCTAGGAAATTGGTTTTTGCATTGATTTGGTTCTTTTTTCCCTTCACTTAGGAAATTTGTTGCAGCATCAAATTAAAGAAAGGCTGCATAACTATCACATAGAGCAACATTTCTTCTGTTTATACACAGAACTCACGTCATTTCTAGGTACCAAAGCACATGTCTGTCACTGACTTCAGAGAAGTCAGAATTTCTTCCCAGCTCTTCAGACAGCAGGTTCTGCTTCCTTTGGAAGAAGCCAAATATTTGGGCTGTTAATTTGAGTTTCTTCAAATTTGAGGTACTGAGTGGGCATCTAGTACCAGAGATTAAAATACTACTGTATGTTTTCTGACTGCTTACATGGTGGAAGTCCAAGTCTCTGTGTGTTCCAAGAGAAAAAAAAATTCCCTGTGTGCTCAAGAGGAAAATAAATTTTCCTGCTAATAATCCAAAACATAAGAAGCAATACAGTTCACATGTGAACATATGAACATATATATCTTACCATTGTTCTGGGGTGGCTTGAATATGTCCCAAGAGTGTTTGGCATATTAGAGCAATTATAACACATTCCACTTAATTTGTCTTATTCTGGAGGAAGTAGAATAAGGGTCAGTCTAGCCTCAACTGAGCCCTAATGGCACACAAAATATTTTATTTCTTCATTTTTATGGTCAAAACAAAGGAAAAAAAAGTTATGCAAGTCACCTTGAGAAGATAAGAATGTATGACACTTTGCTGACTTACACAGGCTTTCTATCAAAAGAAATCCCCACAAAAACCTCTCTTTCAGTGTAGTATCTAGGATTTAACTGAATGACAAAAATGTTTGAATTTCTCATCACAACCAGAATGTTGAGCCAGGCTTACTGCAAGTGGAAAATATTTTCAGTTACGACTGAGTTTCAAGTATGTCTTGACCTTTCACTTTATATGGAATCCACATAAATACCAACAATTCCATGTCAAGCCTGATAAAACTTTAGCAGTTTCACCTGCTTTTCACTCTGTGTTTTAGAATAAAGAGTTCAACAAAGTTCTGGTTTTTGCTACAGTAGCCAAGTGTTCTTACGTGACCTATTGCAGCCACATTGGCACTCTTTGATGACAATTCTATCATGTTTCCAGAATTGATTTCTGGAAATTTTCTGGATACCTGCAAAGTAATTGGTCAAAGTAATTGGTCAGTGTTGCTTAAGAGCTGAACTACTTGTCTAAATTGTGTGTTTTACACTTTCAACTACAGTCCTATGCCTCTGTGAGTCTTAGGATTTTGTGCAGCATCCATGAGTGCAAACAGCCTTTTTTTGTTTGGGTTCTTTTTACCTAAGAAAATTCACAGAGATGGATGCTGGTTGAACCAGTCTGTGAGCCACAAATCTACTCCTAACAGAAACAGTTCCAAACATTTACCAACTGACTGCAAGTCAGATTAACAGCATGTCTTTCCCCTCTGCTTCTGTGGCTCTCAGTTCTAGGTCCCTAAACAACTAAGCATATATGATGCAGAAAGATGTAAAAGCATTAAAATGCCCTAGGAAGACCTTACATTGCCTTGCAAGATACCTCCTGCTTTATGGGAATAAAAATGTAAATTTCTGGTGATGATCCAAGGAGCAGCAATGATCTGTTTCATTCATGAGAACTCCCATAGTCCCTCCTGAAAATTTATTTTGTTTCCCTCCCTTCCTCTCCATTTCTCCACACTGTTCATATATGCAAACTGAATTGCTTAGTCTTGAGAAAAAAAAGACAAGTTAATCTAACTCTCAAGTATCTGCAGCTTTTAGGAATAAGAAAAAGAAACATGAAAGCTATCCTACTTAATGCTGTATTCTGTCTCACTGAGCTAGTCACAGGAAGAGAAATTTCAGAGTTCAAACCACAGTACCTACAGAATTAGGAGTTATAAGATTGAACAAATTTAGTGTCTGTGCTTCTGGATGAATATTTATAAAAAGAAGTCTAATGTATTAGGTCATGTATATGCAGGTATATTTTCCTGTGCTGCACTCCAACAAAGTAGCATTCCTGAGTTACAGATAGCAGAATCCCATTATCAGTGCCCTTCAAAAAAAAGATGCCTTTTAACACCCATTGTATGTTTCTTTTCACTTCCACTATTCAGGCTGACACAGAAAGAAGTGTTTATTCCCAGTCTGAGACTCTTTGCATATTTTTTTCCAATAACTATTTTAATATCAGTCTGTCTCAAAAAAACGCCAAAAAAGTCTCATTTCCCCTTAAATAACACTTCTAGTCCTATCTTCTCAGCTTCCCCTGACCATCTGTAAGGACTATCATCATGATCATTAATTTCCTTTTCTGTTAAAACCCTTTTTGTCTCATATTACCTTTTTTTAACTTACAAGATCTTGGAATACACTGGGTCAGATAATACACTCCTTCTTCAGAATTGCCTATTACTTCATAAGCAATAGCAGTGAAGGAAGTGGGATTGCTGTTATAATTAGATAATCCTTACAATGACTGAAAATGTTAGAACCACATGTTTTAAACCAGCTGAAATACATTTGAACCTGGGTCATGCAGGTAGCCCTTGTTTAGGAGCTCAGCCTCAATTAAGCATGTATAATTACACAACTTTGGTTTTTGGCATCTGAACACTGCTAAGGAAAAGTAATGGAGGTGGCAGAATCAGAGACTCATTTAGGTTGGAAAAGGCCTCTAAATGTCATCAGCTCCAATCTTTCATCATCACCTTGCCAGCTAGACTATGGCAATAAGTACCATGTGAAGTTTTTTCTCAAACACTTCCAGACATGGTGATTCCACCACCTCCCTGCACAACCTGTTCCAATGCTTGACAACCCTTCTGTGAACAAATTCCTCCTGACAGCAAACCTGAGCCTCACCTGGTGCAGCTTGAAGCTGTGTCCTCTCCTATCACTAGTTGTTTGAGAGGGTGATCCCTACCTTTCTACAGCCTCCTTTCAGGTATTTGTAGAGAGCAATAGGGTCACTCCTGAGCCTCCTTTTCTCCAGGCTAAACACCCTCAACTCCCTCAGCTGCTCCTTACAAGGAGCTCCTTGTGCTCCAGCTCCTTCACCTGCTCCATGCCTTTCTCTGGACACGCTCCAGCACCTCAATGTCTTTCTTGCAGTGAGTGGCCCAGAACCGAACACAAGATTCAAGGTATGGCTCACCAGTGCTGAGTACAGGAGGACAAACACTGCCCAGGTCCTGCTGGCCACACTGTTATTGACCAGGATGACACTGGCCTTATTGGCTACTTGAGCTCACTGCTGACTCACGTTCAGCCAGCTGTGGACTCGCACCCAACGTCAACATTGGTCCAGAAGAGAAAGACAGCAGCAAGAATCTCTCTCCTCAGAAGATTCAAAGCCCTTGGATACAAAGGTGATCATAGGAGATTTTTGCTTACAGTAGCATTTGAAACTGTTGTGGATAACAAAAGAGCAAGACAGGCCTCATTTTGCCCTTGTGAAAGTCTAAAATCCTTCAAGCAACATGGGAGGAAAGAGGGAAGGATGAAGAGGACCACACATCTTAGAAGGCACAACAATGCAAACAGTATATTTCCATCTCTCACGTGCTGGATAAAATACGAAATATCCTTAAAATAACTCCAGCTAAAGACCTTGAGCAAGTAACTCAATTTTATATGATTTCTTTCTCCTCTTTCAAGTTGGTTAGAGCTGTGCACATATATGAAGGTTAACAGCAGATAAAACTAAGGAAGATTTGTAACTGGTATGGAATTGTAAACTTAAAAAATTACTACTTCTCTGTCACCCTTTTACTCTTTAAATAAAAAACAACAGCAATATTAGCATGATTAAAAGTGTCTAAGAATAGCCATGGGCTTTCCTCAGGATACTGAAAAAAATAACTGGAAGTGTTTTATATTTATATATTTATTTAAATTTATATGTATGTTTCTGACACTTTTCTCTAAGGTAGGAGACAGGGTCATATAAAATTAACAATGTATCTAGAATTTATTTTTTGTTTAAATGCATTATCTTAATTTTTACTGAATTCTGAATGTTCATACATATATATCTATATTGAAAGCATACTCTTTATGGATTAAAAAATCTTAAAGTTTTAAGCTTAATTAAATTAAATCTTCTTGTGAAAAAAGTGATTTAAATATTTCTGTGTGCTAATAAATCTATGCAATACAATTATATCCCACAAAGTAATGTTTTTATTGAAACAATGGAAGAGTATTTTATTGAGGGTGATGTGACTTTTAATTATAAAGTTTTAAAAATCTTCTCTATAGTTAAATCTACTAGTCTACATCATGGGAAAAAAAGGAAAAAAATATTAAGAAGAGCATCAGACAGTACTGAAGTCCACACACAAGTATAAGATTTAATTTTTCTTTTCTAATTAAAAGAAGAAGATTGTTCAAGGACATCTGGGAGTACTATCTGATTGATAGTGTTGGTTCAGCCAACAGGTGGTTGGGCTGAAGCAAGGTTAGTCTCTTACACAGTAAAAACTGGAACAGTGTTTTACTAAGACTGATTGTGAAAAAAGTTGAATAATACATCAAAAGTGCACATGCTTTTAAAGGGAATATTTAGGATATTTCACCCATTAAAATAGCTAATTCTGACTTTAAAAGCATGAGCTTTAAACTGGAAGTTCAACTGGTAGTGAAGGAACTGCATAGACAATGTTCACTAGTGAGATACTTTGTCTGCTTTATGTACTCCATTTGACAAATGATTGTTTAAGAAAGCAGTCATGTTTCACATCATTCCAGAAAGCAATGCAGCACCCTAAATTACTTCCAACAAGCAATTTTTATAAATATTTTGTGTATCGGAAATAAATTTTTGGAATTACTCTGCTTAGCCTTTGTCCAGAATTTGAGGAGAAAGTCGTAAGTGGACAATTATGGGAAATCAGAGTAGAGGAGGAATATATATATTTATGTGATATAAGAAGAATGCAGGAGGATTTTTATTGCCCCAGAGACATGTTTGAAAACAAAAGCAGGAACATACACAACATTTTTCTCTAGAAATAACACATGGACATTCACTGAAAGCAGAACAGCAAGTATGGTCTTCAACACAGCTCATATGTAGGTAGATAAGTAAACAGAAGAAAGTCCATTACTGGTCTTAGTCCTTACATCCTCTGCAAAGAGAAAGTCCTCTGAGGGTAGAATTTTCTAAAACTGAATTATTAGACAGTCCTCTAATATGTACATGGAAAACAAAATAAGCATTTAATAGCATAAAATAGTTCAATTTTTTAAACCTTGATCCTATTCCCTTTTACTGAAAATTGAAAAGTCCTGGATTAACAGATTGTTACATCCTTGCTAACAGGTTTATGAGATTTAATTCCTGACTCTAAAGATGATTTTCAAAATAAGAAAAATCTTTCCCTAAAACATCTCACCACAGAAACAGTGAGGTTCTTCAGGAAAGTGAAATGGATATTCTTCAAAAAGTCAACTACCATTCTGTATCACATTAAAGCCAAGGTTTTCTTTCTTCAATACATCATTCAACCATGGACATTCTAAAAGGACAGTGGAAAACATAGTTATAGTGTTTTCTTCATAATTTGAGGAGAGAATATTTCTTGACAGAGTAAGGGGAAAATTGACAGATGTAGGGGATTGTGCATAAAGCAACATATGCTGATCTTCTGTTTAATGAGAATATATCCATACATCTTACAAACTTTTATGTCCTGGTTTTCTTCACTCCAAGAAAAGTTTATGTTTGTTTTGTGATATATTCTTATAATCCCCAGTAAAATGTCCTTTGGCACACCTATGCTCATCCTCCAGTTTTAAGTTGTGGATGACTGTGGCAAAGAAGTGGAAAGAAGGATGAGACAGGGAATTTAAGGATCATTATCCCAAACTAGCTAATTAAGACTATTTGATTCCCCTAGAGTAACACATTTAGGCATAGCAGACACATAAATGCACTATAATGTGTAGCATTCTGATTGACAATGCAAATATATTTAAGCTTAACTCGGGTTATGGATGCAGTGTCTTAGAAACAACCAGTGTTTCAATGACTACTGAGGCAGAGCACTCTGTGCACTGTGCAGCATATTGGATCAAAATTCTTTGGCAAGATCACCATTACTCTCTCTACCCTGTTTCTGTGCTATTTTGGCAAGCGGTTCTGTAGTGATCAGATTTCTGCAGTACTCTGAAAACAAACAACAAAAGAGGAAAAATAAACTGTGGCAAATTTCAAGGAATTTTCTGTAATTTGCAATAAATTTATACAGAAAAAACGCAGAACTATATAAAAGCAGCTTCAGTAAAACTTCTGGGGAGCAGAAGAGGAAGTAAATCTTATCTTCTCTCAAAGGTATCAGTCTCATGTGCTTCTCTTGGAAGTGGGATGAATCCCCTACCTTGTAAAACCTTTCTCAACTAGATTTTAGAGATGCCTAATGCATTGTCCCTTCCATGACTGCCCTTAAACACCCCATTATTACAGCTCCTTGGGTCAAATTCAGAGATTATGACACCTGAATGTAGGTAATTTTTGTGATGATTGTGATCTCAGTTAGGATAAACAAAATCTAGAGCTCAATTCTACGTAAGCATAGGTGCTCAGTGTCTATCGGACGTGCTTGGGTATGTCTGCTTTTCTACAGATGCTACTTAAAAAGCCCTTGTTGCTCTCCTGAATATATCATAGACTTCTGGAACATATAGGCTGCTCTGGACCTATGAATAATGATATTCATATGTCAGAACAGAATTCTGCCCTTACTCTCTTTTCACAAGCCAAAAAATTCCAAGCAGCTCCCGCTTGTGGCTCAGTGAGCCTCCTTTACCCATGAGTGAGTGACCCACTGCACATGCATCAATGCCCAAACCATGTCCTTGTGACTGAGCATTTTGTCTGGGTTGAATGATGCATGACAGGGAAGAAGAAGATACCAATCATGATCAGTCGCTGTGTTCAAGAAGCAAGTGATTGTCGTTCAGTTAGTCAACATTATGGGACAGACCATGAAACATTTCTGTGGATTCATCCTTAATAAAGAAATGTCATTAGAGCAATCCCACAGGATCAGGAAGATGAGATCACAGATAATGTCTTATTCCACTAAGCACAAGCATTATAAGAGCTGTCAGTTTCTTTTTTAAAAGCATTTTATCTGACCTTTGTTATCTTCCAAGCTTGTTCTCACATTTATAAAAATGACAAATAGTAACATCAGACCCTAAGACTATTTCAAAAGTGACTGAGCTATTTGAGAGATCCTTCTAGGTTAAATCAGAGTAAAATGCTTGTTCCAATCATAGGTGTGGAACAGAAGATATTGGTTCATAAAACAGTTACTCTGATGAAATGCAATGAACCTGAGAGGGAAATAAGCTTCAGGTGAAGACAGGGATCAAGCTATAGTGTTGACAGTGTCATCAGTGAATCCATTTTAGTGGGTCACACTGTTCCTGTGCTGGTCATCAGAAAACCATTTTGGTGTACGTAATCTAATGCAACAAATCAGCTTCAGGAACCGCTGACATGAAACTTATTTTTAATAAAATATTTTATGCTTTAGGATTTTAGGCCTTTTGGCCTTTCATTATGGTAAGATTTTTGCTGCTGAGAAGTCACAGATTTCTTTTTCTCATCATAGATTTTCCCAGATTTAAAAAAATATAGAAGAGATCTGAAAGAGTTCAGCTGCTGGCAGTATCAAGCCCTTGGTTCCTCTGGTATGTCTGGGTACGTGAGGAGGAGGTTCTCAAGACAGAAGGAAGAGATATCACTATGTTTTAGCAGTTACAAGAAAGTACATCAAAGTTAAGGGGATAGGTCCTAAAATATTAACTATAGTCCAGATGGCCTGTGTGGGTGAAACTTGAGAATGTTTAATGAGAAATCACACAAAACTCAGATGCTATAGAAACAAGAGACAAAACAGAAAAGAGGAAAATGTATTACTGAGTCTGCCAGACATGCTAGGCAACATTTCATAAATATCAGATGGAAGAAGTCATGATCAATCTTTCCCTTGAGGTCAGGAATAACATGCCATATAGAACAGGACTGGTGCGCAACTGATATTGCATGTTTTGTTTCTGCTGTAGAAGGATACTTGTATATTTTCCTCATACTAGGTCTTGGCTTGGGCTAAGAGTTTCTTGGATATCAGGGTATCAGGGTTAATTAGGAAGGAATAGTTTGTGTTTCTCTAACACTGGCCATTTTTCACTAATTAATCAGAAATGAAAAAAAAAAAAAGGCACTTTTTTCCCCCCCAAGTAGGAGCTGAAATCTGGTCTGTGTAGGAGACAATGTGGGTGTGCTCTACAGATTCTGCAAGATTCACAGGGACCACTGTGGGAATGACAACATACACAGGAAAGTACTACTGAAAGACAACCTTGCAAGGTAAAAGTATGTTTGTCCCTGCAGTCACATCTCTTTGGAAAGCTTAGCTGCAATTCTTTTCTACATGCAATTAATAACTCTCATCACAAAATCTTTTATCACTCCTAGACTCAATAGGTACAAGAACAGTTAAAAACTATTTTGAATAGTTTTGTTTGAGAAAAAAAAAATATTCCAAAAAGTTAAACTTTCATTTAAAAGTTACATAATTTTTTTAATTTTGCATTCCAGAAGTAGTAATATGCAATAAGATATGAGCTGTTTTGAAAAGTAGACAAAACTTCCAATAAAAACCTGGTCTGCAAATATTATCCTATTCACCTCTGGGCATTTAAAAGCCCAACTTAAAATTTTGTTGGTCTCATTAACTACAGCAAATCTTTTCTGAAGTCATGTAGGTGTTAAATGCCTTATAAGGAAAAATGAATCTGGATGTCACAGATTATTTCTTTGATATTTTAAAAATTATGTTCCTTGGTTTTATATTGTTTTTGTTGGTTTTTATAAAAAAAAAAAGAAACCACAGCAAACAACACACAAAAAGCCCCAACTGCATGCTATGCAACTTCTAAAGATAAGATGACATTTTCATTTCCCAGCAAAAAATTATTTCAAACTAAGATATTAACAAGAAAACAGCTGCCTTTCTAATTAGTACATTTGATGCTTAGCTTCTTTTCATTACAGCACAGACAGGGAACACTTTGATCTAAATGTTTTAATCACTTTTAAGTAGCATCAGGCCCCAATAATTTAAAAATTATATATATATATATATATGTATACACAAATAAATGCATATATATATATATATATATTATAATTTTATGAACACCTAAAAATTGATCGGATCAAGACATTCCCTTATAACACATCAGCAGGAATTGAGCACATTATAATTGCTATGGATAGGCCATATAATGCCTGAACTGTAATGTTAATGAGAAACATTGTGATAGAACGGAAGTTTCTTTTGGGTTCTGAAAGTAAAAATATATTTTAAAAAAAGTAAATAAACTTAAATATCAAAAAAGAAGAGAAAATTCTAAGTTGTAACAAATATGGTTAGTTCATCTGTCCATTTGTGGATTTAACATTTGGGCAGAAAAAATTGAAATTATTCCTGAATCTCCTCCCTTTCCTTTTAAAAATTCCATACCAGCACACCATCTGACTAAAAGGTAGGGGTCAGGAGAGTTTACTTTTTTACAATATCTGCACAGTTAAGTCTTTAAATTTACTCCAATAAAATGTGCTTAATTAACCAATGGTACTTATTCTTCATACAGACTTACAAAATGCAGAACAGCTATATCAATGTGTAATCGAAGACATTTTCACCATAATTTTCTATTTAAAGGTGCACTTACATTGATATTTGATTACACTAGTGTTCTTCTATAAATAGCAGAGTATCTGCATATTCCCCCAACAAGCTCTGCTCCTGGGAATTTTCACTCAAAATCTGGCACGATTGTAAGTCAGAGCTCTGACATCTGGAGCACTTTGGGCTACCTCCAAATGGAAAGAAAAAAATCAACATTTGCCAGAGGGCATCTTTCTCAAAGATGGACCAACTAACCTTGGCCAAAACCATATAAACTGAAATTGAGCACCTTGCCATCAAAATTAACAGAGTGACTTGAAAATAATGTTATCATTCCTAGCAAATGACACTGCTTTGCTCACTTTTTAGATATATAGTAGCCTGATAGGCAAAAATGATAAAAACTATGTTTGGACAAAATTGGCATTAATTATAAGTAGACATAATTCAGAAGCTACAGATTTAGACCTTTATTAATGTCAATGAAGAGAGAAATACATTTTCATTTAAAGCCTCATACATGG
The DNA here is from genome assembly GCA_039654755.1 of Calcarius lapponicus. Classification (NCBI taxonomy): domain Eukaryota; kingdom Metazoa; phylum Chordata; class Aves; order Passeriformes; family Fringillidae; genus Calcarius; species Calcarius lapponicus. The sequence continues at coordinate 10,368,149 of CM077463.1, forward strand.
TTTGATCAGAAAGTAGTGCCAAGATTCATCAAAAGCTGTCAATTGCCATTTGCTGGGCTAATTTGAGACATTCATGTACTTAAATATACATTTTTTGTTTTACAGAAATCCTGCTGATTCTCCTGAGACCATTATAACTGGCTTATTTCCCAGACATATCTATAAAGGGTATTTGGCTTATAGAAAATATAACATATAGTATCCTAAAGTGAAAAGTGTGGTAGAACACTTCTGTCTGTCAAGTTTGTGAGTTAGGGAAAGAAGTGTTCCAAACTCAAGATATGAAAGGTAAACTGAACTCTTGACTAAGTCCTTAAAGCTTAAAAAAAGACAAGTTAAAAAAAGCTCCTTGGTCCTTTTGCCTAATAAACATAATGATTTATTGTCAATTAAATCCCTGCTTTTTATTTTCTGTAATATAATTTATGACTGGTCAACTGTACAAACAATAACCGTAGTTCTCACAATTTGGTTGCTAGTGCAATAAGGCACAAAGTCTGAGGTAATATCTAAAGTACTGGCTAACTGCCATACTTTACCTTAAACATAGCTCAAAACTACCACCCAGAAACTGAGAAGAATGCTATTCACTGAGATTCTGAAGACAGGATAAGGTATACATATCTGTAACACTTTCAGACACAGAAAGAGATAAGGGGACTAAGGATATCATTAGTCTATCAGTATCTGAAAGCAGTATGGCCGTTAGCACAGCAGAGTTATTAAATTTTATAACATCAGAAAAGCACTTAGCTGAATTGTATGAATTTGCAGGTTCTGATTACTGTCTCAAAGCACAATGTGAACCTGTTCACAGATTCAGGTCTATTTTTAATCAGATGATGAATAAAGAACTACTCAAATAGTTTTTTTGGTTTTTTCTTTCTACATTTTTTTCTTCCTAAGGAACCATTCAAACGACTGTCTTCTTTGCTGGATTGCAGTTCCAAATTCTCCCCTGCTCCTTCTAATGTTCCTGGCTGCACTGTTGTACATCTACAGAAGAAAGATTCAGCATTCATTTTCTTCCTTTTCTCCTTATTTCTAGACTAGAGACCAAGAAGATTTCAATTCCTACACTGAAAAGAGAGCAGAACAGGAGTTTCTTGCCTCATCAGTAATTATTTTCTATTAGGTCTAACCACTAAGTCTATGGGTTCAATTCATTAACCCCAGAATGCCATGTTTAGATGCCTCAGTGTATTGAGTGCTGATGGACCTGGTCAGGCTCCAGTGACCATGGATACCTGCCTATATTTCTTCACCAAATATTGGAGCTCCTAGTAGGAAGACAGGTAGGCAGCTGCGGGAACTATCTCACATAGGAATAAATTGCAGCAGATGAGCCACTTCCTTGAAAAAATTCAATTTTGTACAAATAATACCTTACAGGTATTATGTGACAAAAGTCTGCACAGGGAGAAGTAGAGCAGAATACCTGACTTCTGATAAATTGACTCAGTAGAAGTTTGGACAGCCCCAAACCTCAGAGGTTCCTAGAACTATTAGTCCCCAGGCAGCTAGCTTGCAAAACAATGCTCAAACTCCGTGAAACCTCCAACAGATTGGGTCCTGGTTTTCACTTTGATAAGTCCTGGTCCTGGTTTCACTCTGTGATATTGTTACAAAAACATAGCTGGTGCATTTTTCTCCTATTCTAGTTCTTGAGAAAAAGGCTTTTGGATCCAGTTCTTTGTGCAGAAGCCCAGAGTACCAATATGCACAGGATCAGTTCAGAATTAAGCAAGGGAACTTGCACTTAGAGGATATCAAACATCCTTAACCTCAAGGCAGCACTAAATTTCTCCATTTTGCCACAGTAGCTAGACCTTGGGGTGCATGCAGAAGTGAAATTATATGCCTCTGAGTAACACTACTGGGAAAGAATATGTTGTTTATAAAATTACAATGACAAAGATCCTAGGCAGACCCTGTATCGAACACCATCTTGGATTCAAGACTCATCAATAAAACAGGAACAGCATGAACACAAATATATTGCACTAGAGTATTCAAGTAGAACATGATTCCATGCAAGAAACCCTAATTCCCTGTATTCTGTCTCTGATAATCTGTTTCCATTTACATTTGTGCCTTAATCAGCATACCAAATGTATTGGCCTCCATTTTTGAGCTCACCTTTTGACCTCACTGTTAGAAAACTCTCACCTCAGTATCACCCATGGGCAATATTCCTCAGGAATTATCAAAAAGATGTCAGCATAGATAAAGCTGAGTGGGTTGTAGTCCCCATGGGCTTTAAATTGCTTATGAAAATGATCCTGGACATTTTGGATGCTTTGGCGTAGTAGAACTTTTATTCCGTAAATATCAGTCAGATGCCTTCCAGTGGAAATATGATAAATACAGCATCACAAGACTCGAATGAATGTCTACTCCAGGGACAAGGAATGCTGACAGGCTTTTCACATGAGGGAGCAGATATCCCACTGCACATCTCTTCATCCTCACTATTCACCAGTCTCACTCTCCATGTTCCTTTGAAGGATGTCTCCACCAATGATGTTTCTCACAAAGAATTAATTCTGAAGTAGACCTAGTTTCCTTTTCTTAACAGAGGTAAGTTACTTTGGAATTGCAGTAGGACGCAGAGCAGAAACCAGTAACGCCACTCTGCAGATGTCTTTTTTAACAAAGCTGCACTGTAGGCATGCTGGACTAACTGGAATGCCTAAGGTCAGACCTTCCCTTAGAGCTCAGCCAGATGCTCTCAACCAACTCTATAAGATGTTCTGGAAACACTGAAATGTGAAAACAAAAATGATAGAAAATTTCATAAATGTATCAAACTGTCTGAGGACTGCACTAATGCATACTCTGTAATATTACTAGTATGATCCTGACTTTTTTTAAATTTAAAAATATATTTATATTTTTAGTACTTTATGTGCATTATCTGTACTCATGAAAAATGAATACTTGAAAATACAAAGGAAAGGGACAATAAAAAGAAGTGCTGGAAATTTCTTGTTCTGTCTTTTCAAACAAATATATTTTAAAATTCCCTAACCTCTACTTCTTTCCACTGGAGTGTATGTAGCATCTAAGATCTTATTTTGCATTGCAGTATCAACCAGCAATGGGTGATACTGCACAAAAGGAGGTGAATATTGCTCTGTCTCATACAGCTGCCTGAAGAAAAGTACTGTCTGTCTGTGGTCCACCCCAGTGTCACAAGGAGTTCATGTGTTTGTGGCACAGTTCTTCTTATAGCACCTTCCAGCATCACACAGCTTTCCCTCTCACTGAGGCCTGTTTCAACATATTACAACACAGTCAATCCCCAATTTATTTCTGAAGCTAATTTGGGCCCAGTACTGCCCTTCAGTTTAATGCCCATGAAGTGTATCAAATATCCCCACTCAACAGGACAGATAGGGGATGATCGAAGAAAAAACCTTTGACCCTGAAAAACACCTTCACTCCAGCCACTGCATCAGCCCATGGTTGGTTACAAGAATGCAAATGGAAGTCATATAACTCCTAATGAAAAATTAAAGTCATAAAAGGTGCATGACTGACCGACCTCTAAGGCAAGCTTAAAAAATCTTGAAAAAAATCCAAATTTAAAACCTTCTCTTATGCTTTAAAAAGCTATTATCTTAGTTTAGGAGGCACACTAATCCATTTATTTTCCTCTTGGAAAGAAAAAAGGTGAAATTTAAGGCATTTTTTGTGGGTGAGTAGCTATCAAGGGCAGCAGATGCACCAAAAGTTCTTAGTGGTTTTGGATATGGTGGGGGATCAGTCTCCTCTCCCAAATGACAACTGACAGGATGAGAGGAAATGTCTTTAAGTTGCATCTGGGGAGATTTATATAAGATGTTGGGGAAAATTTCTTCACCAGATGGGTTTCAGGCTTTGGAGGAGGCTGCCCAGGGAAAAAGTTCAGTTACCAGACTTGGAGGCATTTAAACAATGTGTAGATGCAGCACTTAAAGACGTGGTTTAGTGGCGGACTTGGCTGTTCTGGCTTATGGTTGGACTCAAAGAACTTTTTCAGTTTAAATGATTCTATGTTTCTGTGATCCTTGATGATTATCAGAATAACTTGGGCCAAACTTCCTTACTCCTAATAAGAAATCAGCCAACCTTCAGTTGTAGGAGAAAATAAATGAGATGCCAAGATGGTATCCAGTGGTTGTCCATTGATACTTGTACCAGTGAGGAGTTGCGTGTTGAGCTTTCTAGTCATATCTGAAGTTTTGTTGATTCTGACTTTGGATGTAAAAGGAGAAAGGTTCTGTACAAACATGTTGTCATGTGCTATACACTGAAGGATCAAGATCTACAAAACCTTCTATTGGCAGAGGAATATATACCATATTGACATCAGTAAAATTCATGACACTGACCTAGGGATATGTCACTATTAAAAAGGGTTTTTTGGTATCCACAAACAGTGACTACGATGCCTATTACCATTAGTGTTGATTAAAAATTCATGAAAAAGATATTACAAATATTCCTTTTTAAAATCAATTTCATAGAGAAAATGCATTTGTTCTATAAAATAAGCCCTCCAAATGTTCTTCTTATCAAGTGTCTTTCTCAGACTTTCATGTTGTCTGGATTTAATTTTCATTTCTATCTTAGACAAGGATCATCCCCACTTATTCTTGGGTATTTTTTCTGTCAGAATTAAAAAAGCTACTGTGAATTATATTTCTGGAGAAAGTAGATAACTCTGTCATTCTTAGTGATGGGATCACCATAACGTTTTCAGGCACTTTGAACAGCACTTGTGATGATTATAATGTATTTCCATTCCACTGTGTACTCATGGCCTAAACAGAAAACCTCAGTTTCTATTCAAAAAGCAAAAGTTTTGAACTTTCTTAAGCATTGGAACTGTATACACACATCATATTCAAGTTTGAATACAAAGATAATTTTTTAATAACTTTTTTGGTGTTCCTAATATGTTAAGAAAGCACTGAAAAAAAAATCTAAACTATCTTCACAAATCTAAACATTAGCATACAATAAATTCTTTTCTGTACATCAGTTGATTTCATCTCCCTTCATTGCTTCTCTCATGCTTTGTCACATAAGTGGAACAGTGAGATAAATCAACTGTTTATTTGCTTTATTGCATAAATCTCACAGCAGTAAAACAGAATTGATCACATAAGGAAGTTTAAGATGGGTTTCAGTGAATCCTTGAGACACTGTAAATTAATCATGCAAGTTGAAATTGTATTTCCCAAGGGAAATATATTTTAATAGATATTTTCCAAATATTTTCCTCCTTTAATATATTTATAAATATTGTTACTACTCTAGTTTTTTTCTAAGATGATTAAACCATTATTTTTCCCTAGTCTTGTGTGTTGAAAAACAAGTCAGGAAAATTGCTTTATTGCTTATAAAAATATGCAACAAAATAACAAGGAAATTTAAAATGAAAGTATGCATATATCTTCAGCAGCAATTATGTATTCCTAGCCTTTGTTTAGACCAAAATAGATGACACTGCAAGAGGATCCATTAAAATGGAAAGCCACGCTATATGTAGCATATAATACTACCCTGAGATGAGTTTTAAAGAAATGAAAGAAAATTGAACTAGTCAATTCATCCTTGGCATTACTTGATACTGTGCATATAGCATTTTAAATAATTAAAAATTATTTTTAATTAATAAAATTTAATTTCAAAGCTACTTGATTTATAATACTAGAAAATATAGTTTTAATTCCCATTTGGAAAGTATGGATGATTGATTTTATGTGCAAGAATATAATTTAAAACAGGACTGCTACTAGCTCACAAATAGCTACTGCATGAATGTTGTCAGTACACAATCTTCTTCATTGCCATGTCTTCCTTTTTCAGGGACCAGAACTGTGAAAGTGCAGTCTCTGCTTGCTCTTGAGATCCTATACTAAAACCTTCCAATGTCTACTGATTTGTGCAAATCATAGTAATTTTGTTCTAAAAGAGAAGACTGAAACAAAGCATGAGCACATTTATACTTGTCCCCACAATGGAAATTGACATCAACAAAAGGAGGGAACTGGGTTAAACTATGACTGGAAATTAAAGCAGTTTTCCTATCCCAAGTCCTAAACAAATTGTTAAATCTACCGAGTTTATTATGGACATACAGGATTAAAACATCTGCAAAGAGTGATAGACAAAGTAACATTAATTCCTTTGATAGTCCAAACATATGTGATGGTTTTAGTTTGCTCAAAGTTTAATAGCTCTACAGTAAGAATGGGCACATCTCCTTGGCTCTTAACCATCAGCCATTAAAAGGAAGTCTGGTGATAATGGTTGTTGTTGTTATTGTTGATAATAATAATAACTACCAATATTACTGTTTTCCTTTCTAACAAGTAGCTGGCTGGTAAATTTGGGTTGAAACGCAATATTGTCACATAGTCAAAATCATCATAAGGCTGATTCACCAGGAAATTGTTTATGTGAATGTAAATCATGCATAATTTTTGGCATGGAATAAGGTCAGCAAACTTTGTACCTGATTCCAGAGTACAAAAAGGGCTACTTGTGGCCACTGATATGGATAGGGTGAAACGTAAGACATTTTTGAGACAAACTAGTAACATTGAACTTTGCTGCACAGGGTTGTTGTTCCCAGCAGGATTTCTACAGTATCCTGTAGCAAAACCACTACCTTTATGCTTCCATACTGTGACTTTGTTTTCAGTGTTATTGAAAGAAAATCCAAACAGATTAAGGGTATGGTAAATGTTTGTTACAGTATTTTGCCTTGTTACCATAATTTGAAGTGAGTGATCCCTCACCATCTTCAGACAAAAGAGGGCACATGTAAAATAAAGCAAAAGGATGAAACAGGACAATTGACTGCAATAGTAAAGCCATTGTTAATCTGCTAACTCTTTCACTTTAATTATTAAGCTTTCCAGATATAGAAATAAAGGTGTGGTTTCATTATACTCTATGCTATAGTTCACTCCTAGTCTATTCAATTCTTCTCCAGCTTTCTTGCACCACACACAGTTGCTTATCCACTTGTTTCAAATCTAATTATGGTGCAATCAAAGAAGGAAGTGGAACAGTTCAATGATCTGATAGAAAATTAACTCATTAAAAAAAGGGGAAAAAAGACTTTCTGTCAGAGCAGTGAGCTCAACTGATTTATGCACACAATTGCTAGTTGCAAGAAATGGACGTGAATTTCCAGCCAGGCCTAGAAGAGCCTACTTTTCAGTGGCAATGTATAGCTGTACTGAATCAGGTACAATCTCACAGTAAGTCATGAGAAAGATAAAAATAAGACTAGATGTTATATGATAGGATAACTTAGTGATTAGAAGTTGTCTTGATGCTTTGACATACGCAAAATATAATGATTGCTTCTATAGAGACTCTGAATACACAGGACTCAAAGTAACTATTTTATCAGGCCTGTATTTGAATTGGTCTAAGAACCATAACTTTAAGCAGAAAGTTTTACTATATTTGAAGTATTTATCATATGATTTCAAGCAATGCCTTTTCTGTGACAACTGTGGTTCTCATCTTCCCAGGGACCAGCCAGCTATATGCAGACTACTATATGTTTCATAGTATAATCATTATTTAACTAATATTAACTCAACTCTACAAAGCCAAGTGGTCTTCTTAGCTTTTACTTATCTCCTTTCTTTTCTTTATCTGGCAAATTGCTTCCCACAGATTTGAAACAAAGTTTTGAAGACAAGTAATATGTCATATGTGTACAAGAGTTGAAATAACAGTTGCTGATCATTTTAGATTATTTCTATATAAATCTGTGTTGATTTTGCTTGTATTAATAGGAAAAGCAACAGCTGATATCAAGGTTTAAGAAGGTAATTTTTAATTTTAAAAAGGATTCACAATCGTCCACCGTCTATGCAACACATTCCAAATAAAATTTAGTGATAAAGAGAGGTGTTGGCCTTCAGCCCTTTTTATTTAATGTGCTAAAAATGCTTCACTTTCCTGGCCAGCTCTGAGAACATTTTGATTAAAAGTAGATAAAACTGGATAAAATGTTTACAGTTTAAGCTGGAAAATCTTTCTTCAGAGACAGACTAAGCATATCCAGCTCCTGGCTAAAGAACTTTGAATCTATTTTCTTATCAGAGGTCAAGCTTGTCAACTATTTTTGTAATGGCTCAACCTGTACTGCAGTTTCCACAGCACCTGGAGAGAAAGGATTAGTGAATAGCCTCTTTCCACTATGGAGATCAAGAGTTAAAACACTCTTGCAGTTGCCTCTGAAATTCCCCCAGATTATGATCAATGAGTTCATTCTATTTTCCTGATGGCTCTTCAGTTCCTTCACTATAGAATGAGCTAAGAGAAGCCCATAGTTTCTTTGCTCTAAAGAAAACTAATTTCCAAGTAGTTTGATCCTACTACAGTTTTGCTGTACTGCACACCCCACTTCAGAGTATTTGTTCAGTCAACATGACCGAGATATCTGGGTAAACACACCAGATGAATACAAGCAGCAAAAAGAAAGCTGATCAAGCATGAAAATGAACATTTCTTCCCTTAAAAGTCTTTGTGTTATCTTTACATTCAAAAGAGACATTTCTATTGGAAAGAACTCTTGTCATGACAAAGCAATAAATACAGTTAAGAAAACATTACATAACCTTTAGTGAAGTTCATTACTGGTCTTGCTACAAGAAATTAATACTGTGAAGTAGGAATATGAATGACCATTTCAATGCTTCTTTTGATTTGCTTAGCACAAAAACTTGGTATTACCTCTGGAAGAGATGCTTTTTAATACACTCATACATACTACTATTTGGGTAGTAGTATATATATACAGAACAATTTACTGTTATATCACCTAAAGACACTAATTTTTGCCTGTTAATTGAAATATTTCACTTGTACCTTCTTCCAAAAAAAGGAAACTGCTCTTAACAGAAACTTTAAATGAGAACTTTGGCTCTAAGTTTACTCACTGAGTTTACTCACTGAGTAGTTTCACAACTATGAAACTAGCTTCCATTCATGAGATCAACTATATTTTGCTTCTATGCCACAAATTATTGTTCTTTAAAAAATATATTGTTCTTAATTCAGCAGCTGCTTCAGGCTGTAAAAATTTAGAAACCATTCTACAGTGTGAGACAGGATGAACTGGAATGGCACATGCCTTACATGAATGCCATACATGGACACACCAAAGAAAATACCTGAAGTGCATTTGCATTGCCAGTTTAAATAACTAAATCTTGTTGTTCCACCAAAAATGAAAAATATTGAGGATATTTTTGTTTGTTTTGTATGCTGTCAGATGTCTTGTTTTTAAATACTGTGACAAAGCTGAAATCTCCATTCTTTCAGAAGCTGGCAGTTCTGAACACGCTACGTACTGTCGTATCGAAGTGACTGAAGCAAAGCCAAACATCATATTTGCCATCATATTCCTGCATTTCCATTTTTTTCCCCTGGCCTATCATTGCAACAATTTGTCTTTGTCTTTTTCAGAAAATGCTCCCTTTCCAAATCACCCCTCAAACAGAACAAGCTGCCAGGAAGACTGAAAGGCACATACAACATTGTCATGATAGGTTGTAATGAGTGCTGTGGGTATTAGACATTGCAATGGGTGCATTTGGTGATCCAGTTCAATGGATCACATGGTTACTTCCAGTCTATATTGTACATCATAAATAAGGATATTCTGCAAGGTATATTAGGCATGCTGACCAAGGAGGTACAATATTGTTATATTAGCAGGCCTCTATTATCATTCATTTCTGTATCATTTCATTACTGTTTTTTTCCTGTATTTCATCCAGATTGCACTAATAGCTGAGGTGACATACTCATTTCTATAGGTTACATATCTCTACCATATATTATATGCCAGCATCCCAACAAGGCCACTCAGGCTTCTTTAGGGCACCTTTAGAGGGTTTTTTAGAGGATTTAATGTGCATATCTATATTTAGCATCTTTAATGTGCTCAAAGTAGTGGATTTACCCAGGTAACAAACATTTTCATCACTCCAGTATCTTTCTAGTTTGAGGGAGACATCTTGGTAAGCTACATGCACACAAAGACTGTGTGCTATAACCATGTTAGGAATTACAGAAGTGCTGCTTTCCACATTTCCCGTGTCTAATAGACAAACACCTTTCACCATTCCAGTGGTATAAGACTGTCGCCTGTGACTCCCCCCACTCAGAAGGTGCTCTCTGGCATCCCCTCTGTTTAGTCAGAATCTGAAGCTCAGAAGCTCTTGAGGAGTACCTCAAGAACAATCTGGTGTACCGGTTCCACTTCTCCTCTGACTCCCCTGTTGGGGGCTTCCATATGGCATTTTTTCACAAAGAAGCATGGGAGTCTCTGCCTCTGCATGGATTACAGGAAGCAGAAGGACATCAGAGTGAAGAACCAGCACTCCTTGCCTCTTACTCTGAAGTGCTCTGAACATCTGCAGTGGTCTCCACTGCCCTCTATGGTGGATTTATAAGGGGCCACTATGAGCATCCTCTGATGACATTCAGCCTCTTCAAAATTCCAGTATTCTGTAAATGCTGTTCCCAAGGGCATTCTTCATAGTTATGCTATGGTATACCTGTATGACTTCCTGGTGTTCTGCACCTCTAAAGAGGTATTTATTAACAGCATTATCAATGACTCGCAGCAGCACTGTCTGTGCTGATCAGAAGGAATGCTGCTTTGACCAAGAGAGGGTGGAGTTTCTGGGGTAACTGGGCAACCCTGAATTGCACATAAACTCCAAGAAGACTGACGACATCACAAGTTGGCAGCACCTTCTAGCACAGGTGTAATGGTTTTCAGGATTTACCATGCTCTAAAAATAATTCAGGAGTGGGATTGCTGGTTTGTAGCTGAAATAATGGCACTCAACTAAAAGAGGAACTTTTATGGATGCCTGATGCACAACCAGCTTTTCAAAAATGGGTATTCACTATAGTTTTTATCCCATACTCATTCTTTTAGTGTAGAACCAGATGCTTTAACCTGTACCTGCTTCTCTGGGTAACTCACCCCACTGAGACAAATTATGCCTGAGATAAGGAGCTCCTGCTAATAAAATCTAACTTTGAGAACTGACAGCACAGCTGTGAGGGAGCAGAAAGACGGAAAATGGTGATGACCAACCCCCCAGACTGGAAGAGTATTGAGGGATGAAGTGCATCTCTCTCTGCTTGCATCCTGGCCCTCTTTTTTTCCTTCCCTTTCTCTTTGTCATCTAGGGAAGAGAATTTCATGGCAGGTGCCTTGTCATGGAAAAGTGACACAGATTTGGACACACACCTCATATACAAACCTTGTTGTCCTTTCCTCTGCTTCACTTCAGCTGCGGCAGAGGATGAGCCGATGGCCAAAATTGACCAGGTCATGGCAAACAATATGCTACAGGCTCAGCATCATGATGGCACAGCATCAACCAACCTCTAAGCAGGAAGGGAGATCTCACAGGGACTGCTGAAAAGATGGCTCTTCTATTGATGCCATGTTGCATCTGAAGCTGGAAATGAGCTTCAGCACTTTTGTATCCAATCCCGTGGGTAATGCATTGTATGGACAGGTGTGGTTGATTATATTTGGGTCTGTAACATCTGTAATTGTACCAAAAGGCTTCTGCAAAGACCATATCATGTTGTATAGCCACAGCAAGAAAGGGGAGCTGTGGTCCCTCAGTGGTACCTTAAGATCTGTCACTAATTTAGCTAAAAATGTAAACACCTGTATTGTTTTTATAGCTTTCATTGGAGGAGTTGGGTAGGAAAGACAGATCAACATTTCCATGTCTCCCTCTCTCCATCCCAGATCATGGATACTAAGGAGAGGAAAAGAACCTTTGTTTCCATGCTTCAGGTCCTGGGTTAGAAGATGACTGCCCTGCTATTTCACTGGTGGTTTGAGTAAAGGTTGCTATAACGAGAAAAGACAGCTGCCATGAAAACTTTTGATAGATTTCCTCCAGCTGTGCAGGTTGCTGGCCAGATAGCTCCTTCTTACTTTTTTACTGCAGTCTTAATTTTTGAAATTTTATTATCTTTCATCACTATTTCAGTGCACATAAGGTAAGCAGAAAGGAAGAGTTATCAAAATGTCTGTTGCATAAGCACACACAATTTTATGGACAGTTTCTTCTTTCCTTTGAATGTGAGATGCTCTATTCAAAACTAAATTTTAAACGGTATTTTATTTACATAGCAAATTTATCTCCACACATTATTACTTTTATATTATTCAGTATTAAATTTATAATTTCTTTTAACAATTGAATATTTTTTCCATGGGACCTTCTTTGCTTTTCTCCATATCATGACCTAATGTAAGAGAAAAATCTTTGTGCAGCACAGTTTCTATCAAAACATCATAATTAGCAATAAAAGTATCTCAACAATCTTTATTCTTCATAATGAGCCTGTACTTTCTAACAGTTTTGTTGGCTTGCTTACTCCCTTCATTCTGCATTGCTCTTTCTGACTTGGTCATATTATTTTTCTAACTGGAAAAATGCAAGCTGTCTAGTGCATACTCCATTAATTACTAGTTTTAGTCCACAATTTGCAAAAAAGTCTTGGCAAATTGTCAGTACCGAAAAAGATGTCTATCGTAAAAAAAAAGGATAAAAGGTTTTCTGGTGAATTTTCTTTTGATCAGTCTGTGATGTTTTGGAATTTTGCACAATGGAATATCTCTTAAGAGAACATTAACCATTTTGGTTGGACTATAATTTCTCTGGAAAGGTCATATACACTTAAATTAAAAAATTGCAAAATCTTCACAGTTGCACACAGAAGATGTAGAAACACAATATGAAAACAAAATTATGGAAGAAATAAACTGGAGATGAATATGCAAAATAACAGAGATTTTAATAGCACCAGTTTTCTGTAATACAAACTGTGAGGTGCTATTAGTAAAGTGAGCAAAGATAAAAAGAACACTAATATTGTAAACACAGAAAAATAAGGAGATGATGGGAACAGAGTAGTAAGAAAAGAACATAGTTTTTGGGGTTTTTTTGGAAGCTCAAGTCATGACTTTTCTAGGAATATTGGTATAGAATACTGTGGCTGTGCCTAGTCAAGTGGAAATTTGATTACTGCAATGACCATTTATGATTTCTGCCTTGCCAGCCTGACAGTGTCAGCTGTTAAGTGTACAGGTCCCTGTATACATCACTGAGATTTTGACAACACAGCTTTGTTGTTGTTGTTCTTACACTGCTCAATGGCAACCTCCTGAGCTTTGGCTCTGCCGCATTTTGTAGTGTAACATTTCAGGCTGACATTTCTGCTATGGCACCTGATTCACTGCTCCTGCAGACAGTACACCTGAGCTTCCTCCATGGGCAGAGTTTTCATGGTGTGGTGCTGCTTCCCTCTATCAGTCTGCCAGCCTGCCATTGAGCCCAGCTGGAAAATAAGCACTATTTAGCTGCTCTCTCATCCCCCTCACTCCCTTGCTGTTGTACCAATTGCTCCTCATTATGCCCTTCTGACATAGTAGGGTGCTAGGGATACCAGTCACTGTCAGCTGAACCACTACCAGACCTTATTCCCAATTCATAGAATATCAGATGAAATTGGAGAAAAGCTTTATATTTCTCTTAATGCACAACTGTAATTTCACTCTGTGTTTCAAATGTCCTCACAGGCTTGAAAAAATCTGTAAGGTCTCCATTTTCCACGTGTACCCAGATAATACATTCTATGTATAGAATAAGAATAATTTTCAACTTTTAGACAACTGGATTTATTAGATATGCATAGGAAAAAAGATACTTGGCATGCACTGTCTGTGGCAATGTCTCATATAGGGCTCTCCTGGATTCTAACACTCATACATATCATCTTGCAAGTTACACAGCCTTATTAGACTGCAAAGAAAATATTTAGGTCTGGGAGTCAGGTTCAATCTAGACTTTGAGCTCTAGGTCAGAGAGCTCATTTTAAGTACCATCTGTACCTCAGCTATCTCCAGACACAGCATAGGACATTTTCCCTTGTTTCTCCAAGGATTGAATGACCTTCTGCATGACAGTCATTCAACTGATTCTTCTAACGTTTTAGTTAAATGCAAAACATTTCTCCGAGTTATTTCCCACTTGATACTATCCACAAGGCTACATCTGTTATTCTTTCCTAGTATTGCCCCCTGGTACATGAAGGACAGATGATAAATCTGGGCTAGATTGCATCTGGCTTTGCATGGGCTTGCGGTGAATCAGACAAAAGGATACAAGGAACTCCTCCTGCTTTCTTGAGCATTCAGTCAAGGGGCAGACACAAGACACAATTTCATCCCTGATTTAGTAGAGCTCTGAATGTGCACAGCTTTTGTATTTAATATTTATAGAAACATTGAGTACCAAGAAAGGACCTAAGACCATGGTCAGAGGTGGAGTTAGGCGACTTTTTTTATTAATTTCACTCAGAAATACAATCCAGAAGAGACCAAAAATACTAGGATAGGTAATTTGGATTTCCTGACTACATTTACTCGACACTTCAAAACAAAAACACCAAGTAAAGCATTTTCCTTCTCCCTCAAATTAGAATAATACAATGGCAAAAAAATTAATTATTCTGTTTCAGTTGTCTCTGTGTCTTGATTTTTTTTTTCAATTTGACTAGAAAATTAAAAAACAAGACAAAAAAAAAAACCCAAAACCCACACAACATTTTATGCAGTACAGACAATGAGAAAGGCCAATGTTTAAGGAAAACAAATTGTACCCCTTAAAAAGAGCAAAGAAATACAGCACAGTAAACGTCCACCACACCCCTGATATGAATTTCATCCCTATCATACACCAGTAGCACCAATCACAATATATTAAAATTCATTACATCATCTTAGCTTCATTATCTTATTAACAGGCTAATTCAAAGCCTGCTCCCATTATTAATCAGAAACATTTTAATTTTAAGATCTCAATTGTCCATGGCTACTATTATTGTCCAGTTGATCTTGTACTGGTGTCAACAATTCTTTCCCTTTGATGTTTACTTTCTAGCTTATGCCTGTCTTGCAATCATCTACCTTCACAGGCTTGTTCTCCACATAGGGCCACAGAGCACAAAGTCCCTTGTATTTTTTTTTGGGGGGGGGGCGGTGGGGGGGGTTACTTTTGTTTTGGGGTTTGGTTTTTTAGGTTTTTTTTTTCTTTTTTTCTAAAAGGAAAAAAATTCAACTTCTTTTACAAAAGTGCTTTAATCTGATTAGTACAGTAACCCTTTTCTTGCTCAACTTTGAAATAACCTTGAATGGTGAGTATAACTAAACTTAGGATTCTAGATGAAGTTTCATTTCTGTCTTATGCAATACATTATTACTCCAGGATGTGGTTCTTCTGGTGCTTCCAAGGGCTGGTAACATTTAACTTATTACAACTCACATTTATTGGAAGGCCTGATGCAGAAGTGACAGCATTAGTGACAAAAGAAAAGCTTAAGAACTAAGTGTACTCCTGAGGAGTTAGAGGAAACTATTATAATAAGACTATTAACTTTGGTTAAAAGAAAAAAAAAACAAATAAAAGATAAATGTTGTTGGTAAGGCTTTGGGTCAGATAAACTAGATTAAAATATTTGTTTTAGCCTTGGGAAAAGAAAACTAGCAAACTGGGAAATAAGAGTTATTACAGTTAGAAATGGATAAATATAAAGAAGATTAGCTGAGTAGTTTAAACCAAATAATCAAGGATGGAAACATTTCTGCATTGTGTTTATGAGGATATAATGGAAAGCAGGAGTTAGACACTTGTAAGTTCTTTCCTTAGTGTCTTCCAATATGCTCATGGATTGATTAGCCACCAGTGATTCTAATAAGGATATAATACCCACTAGAATTTAACTTCATTTCTCAAACAGAACAATTTGAGCACATAAAGCTTTCTGTCTGGATACTGAAACTTTGAGACATATTACCTTTGCTCTTCGGCATTACTTGTGCTGAAGTCAAGACCAAAGTAATTTGATTTGAGGGCAACAGTGGTAGTACTTTGAATGTCCCTATAAATGGGTGGTGTTTTTTCACTTTTCCTTATTTAATTTTGTAATTGCATGGTCAATAAGCACATTGTCAACCTTAATACCCCATAAAAGTTTCATTTCAGTTTGCTCTCTGGAAATCTTGATTTTATTCTAAAAGAAGTAAGGTATTACATCCTTTGCAGTTTCTCTGTTTAATCTTAATGTCCCATTTGTATTGGTTATTTATCCAGTTCTGAGCTTTTCTGAAATGTCTTGTAGCTCTCTGCTTGGGATACGTGTTCAAGAACATTTCTGGACATTCAAGACAAAGGACTTCCAGGCCTCTATCACATCCAAGTCAAATATTAATCTGAGTTCTGTTGGCTGTATGAGTAACTAATAAATTTTGTTTATTGTAGCTTGCCTCTTCAAACTGATATCCGTTACTACATGCCTCTATTTACTCTTTTACTTAAATGATTGTCTGCCATGTAATCCAAGTCGATTTTCTACAACTGACATTTTGTTCTCACTACTTAAAAATACAATTTTATAGCCAAATGAGTTTTGTTGTTTCATTGGTGGAAGCAACACAATTTCTGTATTCTGAGGGAACACATGCTTTATGAGTAGCTTGTGGTCAGCAGATCTAGCCAGGAAAACAAAATCTCCTGCACATGATTTTCCAAAGGTGCACACTTGACAAGATTTTGCATATTTACTCTCAAAAGTGTGGTGACATGAAACTCTTTCAGGACAGGTAAGCTCCTTTAAGGCATTTGCCTCACAGACAAGGTTCTGGAATACTCCAGGACAGTGGAGCATCCTGGGATGCTCAGAGCAATATTGAAGGGGCCCTACTTACACTGTTCTTTCACAACGAGGTGCAGTTTCACTTCTATTACACTTTGCTTCTTTATTTTTTTCACACTGAAAATCAAGAACATGTTCCTAAAGCAGGTATGTTCTCCCCATTGCTATCTTTTTCTCTTTCAAAGAATGAAAACTGATGTGTTTGAATAAACTATAAATTATGTCTGAGTTCTAATTAATAAAGACTATGGAAATAATCAACTAACACATATGAATGATCAGCTTTTTACTAGCCATTCTGTAACAAAGTAATTTCAAAGCTGTTTCAAATTCCCTCACATGCCAGATGAAACTGGGTATTAAATAAAATGCTCTGGGTGCCTGTGAGATGCAGAAGGAGTGGCAGTAATACATTTGTCTTACTTATTTTCATACTAGGCTTACACAAAGGAGGTCCTCTAGAACTAATTTAACAAATGTTCTGCTCTTTTGCATTGCTTTGTAATCTAAAAGGAAAATTTCTATTATGCTCTTTCTCTGAGGGTCTTTGTGGTTTCAGCTAAATAATTTTTCTTTGGAAACCATGACATTCTTTTCAAAAAAATCAGTCAGACTCAGGAAAGATCCCATTATTGTTCCATGGACTATGTGGCTTCATATATTGGTAATGAATGGAAGACTCACTGCATTTCATCAGTATGAGAGCATGAGTGCTTTTCAGGACAACACTGGGAGTTTGTACCTTTGTAGGGCACACAAGCAGAACACTAGCAATGTTAAGAATTATTCAAAATGGTTAAAATGTCATCTCCAAAGGCTACTTTTTGCACAGTGAATACTCCCCCTTTCATTTTCATGGATCCCTTCATCCTGACTGGAAAAAAAGAGCATTGAAGCACACACTCAGTTTTCTGTCAATATGCATGTACCAGTCTGAAAGCAGGACAGTGAATCACATTTACCAGCATTAGTTAGTGATGACTGTTATTTGGGGGCATTGCTTCACTGTAAATCCATTTCTTTTCACTTCTCATGTAGGGTCCTGATTTATATTTCTGTAATTCTAGTGTAGCACTCAGTCTTTCTAATGAGACTTCAGCCCAAGTAAAATCATGCACAAGCAGATTTTTATCTTCCTGTAAATTAACAATTCTGCAAGAAAGTCAAATGGTTCTGCTAAACACACAAAACTGGCCATGCTTGAAAATTAACTTTCTAGTCATTGCTCCAGCCCACATGGCTCTTGACAAGTGCTGTAACACTCCGGAAAAACCATGTTAATTATCACATGACTATTATTTATATCTCTATTTCTTGAAACACTATTCAGTTATTACAGATAGTGAAAAATGGCACTATCCAGAATGAATATGAAATGAATATTCATAACATAGCTAATTGTCACTGACATCTCAAATTTCATTATAATTTCTGTTTTGCTTAGCACTTTCTCACACTTGCAATAAGCCCATCACTGTGCTATTCAATTACCGACTATAACACAAGTCCAGACAAAATTGCACATACACAGTAGGATTCTACATTTCACAATCAGCAATCTAGTTAAGATGGTTAGAGAAATGCTTCTTATATAAGTATAGATGCATATATGTAGCATACCGGATCTCAACTTGCTTAACAGAATCTCTCCTTTTTTTTTAAATAGTCATTATGTGTTTTAATTCACAGCAAATCTAATAATTCAAGAGTTTTTATACTTGTTAGTGTAACTAAAATCAACTTTTCTCCACTATTGGGACATTATAATAGGCTTTATTTATTTACTCAGTGCATTTCATCACTCCTTTGAATGTGCAAGTAGGAAAATGTAACTAAACAAAAAGGTTTACAAGTGAGCCATACTAATGTTTATCGAGACCATTATTTTTCTTGCAGGCTTGTTAAGCTCTTAAATATGCATTTGTATCAAGCTAATGTAGCCCATGCTTTTTGTGTAATATCACCTACTTCACATACACATAGACAATAAGGGAGCTTAATTTAAAAATTACTGTGGTTATAATGCTGGCTATACAAAGCCAAAGGGAGACTATTTTAGCTTTAAAAATTGACTTGGGGAAAATTAACACAGTGAACAAGCATATTAAATACTAACTGCTTCAAACCATACTGATTTTTGCTGCTGCTAAAGAAAGGGTTATCTAATTTAAAATATCTCTCAGACTTCAATGAGTGCTTCTCTTAGAAGCACTTCCCTCTACAAGACTATTATTTGAACTGCATTAAAAAAGAAGCTTTTTATTGTCATCTGTTTAGAGCCGAACGCTTTGAACTGGGCACTGTGATAAGGAAGTCTGTAACAGGTGGGAAAATAGTAATTTGGGAAGAAGAATTTTTGATGGTTTTATCATGACATATTTGCCAGAATTCCTGGGACTGTGGGTCAATGGATCTGCTTTTCCATAAAGGGGAGGAAGTCAACTCCTAACTAGAGGGCGGTCAAGCCACACAGAGCTGCAGAGCCAGCTGCAGAATGCCCACTGACTTCTGCTGCAATAAATGTCAGCCTCTGAAGCAGTTATTTACAAGCCCTGTCTGTGGTAACCCTGAGATTCCCAAAGCATGGTTGGCTGCAGCATTATGCGTAAGTTCTTTCTATCAGAGCAACCAAGGAAACAGAGACTGAAGCTGACAGGTCACAACCCCATTACACTTTATGGTGACTGACATTCTTTTTCATTAATGGATACTTTTAAAAAATTTAAAACATTTTAAGAAACATTTTCCTAAAAAAATGTTTGTGTATCTATAAAAAATAGCTTCTCTCAGCTTCTCTTGGGTGTGCTATCATTATTTCTTTTACTTTCTGCTGCAGAAGATGCACAGAGGTATATAAGCAGGAAGGACAAAAAGAGCTGTGTGTATGAGAAAGTTTTAGACTAACTGTACATTTTTGTTCTCTAAAAAGGGTAGTAGGTAAAATTTTAAGAATTCCTTAAAGGGAAAAATCAGTGCAGACACGCAGTTTAAAACTGATTTTGTCTGTCTGGTATTTAGAGAAGCCATCCATGATTATTCTAACTTAGATAAATATTGAATAGAAAAAAAAATAAACACGAACAAACATCATACAAAGAATCTTTCTTGGAGAAGAATTGTCTGGTGACACTCACAGGCCTAGTTAGCTGTCCCTCTCTGAAAAGGGACTAACAGCTAATGACACTGACAAAGAAGTTCTGCTGGAGGCCATATTTGATACTTGCGACATTTAAAACAGAAATGTAGAAAAAAAAGGTGTTAATGCTGGGAAAAGAATCAGTGAGCACAAACTGAAGCACAACTGAGTTGTTAATCATTATATCTATCTACAAACACCAGTATTTTATTTATCCTATGATGCAGCTAGTGGTCTGATACATCCTTATGCTGCTTAAATATGCTAAATATAAAGACCTATTTTAAGTGAATTGAACAATACAATGGGAAACGTGTTTAAATGGCATTTTACACAAGATTTTAAATATGTGTTTCCTTGAACTCCATCCTTCATCATCAGTTAATCAGCTGGGTCAGACTAGCTACACTGTGGAGTGCAGAAGTGTATGAAACAGGGCATAAGATTCAATTCATGGCTAAAGTACTCCCAAAGATGCCAGAATCACTGTTGATGGCCTGGATTCAAAGTCAAAAAATACAGACAAGATACCTTGAAAATTCAAATGAACCTTGGAAATTAGAAAATGTTCTCATGAGAGAACAATCAGGTTCTGTAGCACCACACATTCACTAATTTTTTTCCTAATCTTTGTGGTTTGGAGATAACTTTTCACAGGTGATCTAACAGCAAACTGGTGTTTTCTTCAGTTTGCAGTCCATCAGGAATGTAAAGATTTTATTGAGCTTTTAAAGAAAAACAAGACTTTTAATGGGAATCCTGAAATTTCCCTTTGGTGTGGTGAATACTGCTTTTCTGATTATAGTAAATGTTGAGTGAAGCTGCTATTAAGTCCTTTATGGTTCCAAACTGACAGTACTGAACTCACTAAGGGAAAAAGAAATTGGTTGTCAGAAAAGAAATGGACAAATAAATACTGGTAGTAGTCAGAGAAAAATAATTTGCAATACAGCTATTGGGATTGCTGTAAAAAGCACGGCTTTAATCTACTAGAGAAATCCATTCAATGTGAAGACATGATTTTGACAAGAACAATGGGAGTGTAATTACGTCCCTGTTTTTGACAGATCATACTATTAAACTGGCACAGTAGTCATGTTTGACCTCTCCTACAGAGTAGTTTTTTACAAAATAAGCAAACTAGAGAACAAAATACAGTACCTATAATAATAACACAATGTACAAAAATACTATTTAATTGCAAATTTTGATCTTGGAAAACAGGGCAACAAAAAAAGTGAGGTGATAAACCGTTCTCTTCTAAACATTCCTTGTTCTACTTAATATCTACAGGATATTTGAATTCAGAAAGCAAAAGATCACCTCCTCTGGAGAGGAGATTCTTCTCATTCAGATATAGACATTGAGGACAATGAGATTTACCTCACAGGTTTGAGACACCAAATTTATGTATCTACATGAGACTTACATATCCAAGACCTCAGTCCAGTCAGTAAAAACTGTAGTCTCAGTCAGCTGTCTAAACACAGTATTGCCTTCCCATTTAAAATGGCTTCCAATTTAAAATGCCTTTTTAGAGTATCAGAGAAAACCCCATGGGACTGCTAGATACCACAGAGGACTTCAAGGACACTCTTCTGGAGAAGGGGCTGGAGAGTAGGCAAGAATACCTGAGGCATCGCCCATAAATTCGTCCTCTGTGCATGGACAACTGGAGCAAAGCCATTTGATCAATGGAGCCAAAAAGCTATTTAAGCCCCTCCAAAATGGACATCTTCAGCAGATGGAATGACCTGATCCCTACATGCCCCTGCAGAGGGCCAGGACAAAATTAGAACTATGAATAAAGTAATATGCATCTACTTTCTCTTATGCATACATATTAAGTGGTTGGTTAAACATTATTCTGCAGTGCACATGTTCTACAAATGAGCCAAGCCTTGGATTCGTTATTAACCAAGTGAACTCCCACAGCACTAACTTTTACAATCTAGCAGGTAAATCACTGGAAAGAAAGAGGATTATTGTCTTGTCATATGAAGCCACTTTATTTGGAATACTTCATTCAAATGAAAGAACTACATTTTTAGAAACAGATTGGCAAATGGGAAGGAGTTCTTCAGAGAACAAAAAAATAGGAAGAAATACCTCAATTTTTACTTATTAAATCACTTAAATATTCCAAAGAACTCAGTGCTCCAACAACCACAGAAAAGTGATGGCAAGGAAGAATAGTATCATCTCGATATAGTACAACTCCTTAAGGAAAGAAGGGGATTATAGTATGCAGTACTCAGGGGTGTATTTAGAAAACAAAGACAAGAAATATAAAGAGAAACTTCCCAGTCAGTGATACTTTTTAGTTATTCAGTAACCTCTGAAATACAGAAATCCTGCTTCACAAGATACTGAAAACCAAACTCAATTTCGTAATAGAAAATGTGCTTTAGAAGAGTGTCCTGTATAAACAGGGAGACAGATAGGATAATCTGAGAAGCTCATCTATTAGCAACACCTATGATTTTTTCCACACACTATTAGCTGTCAGATATTTTGTCAGGAAAGCAACTATCCTGAAAAAGCAACAAGATTTTTCAAGAGAATACCAAATAACCCTTACTCAGAATTCAACTGATAGGCCCTTAGCATGCTGCCTTAAATCATATCTATCCACCAATATTTCTGTTTAGCAGATGCTCCTTGGCTGGTACTTATTTCGGACTAGCTTTAGAGTAAAAGATTAAGGGCATTGAGTATTGATAACTAAATTAAAAGGGCTGGCTGCCAATAGCTATAACAGTAAATAAAGAATAAAGAGCATTGCCTGCTCTGTGTCCTCTTGACCACACAGAACAATCATTAAGAATTAAGTGCTGTGATTCAGTCCCCCTCCTCCCTTTTCCCCAGGAGGCAATGCCTCACACACCACCAAGTATGCAGTACTCTGGGAACAAAGCCAAAAGGAGCAACTCGTTCTCTGAATGAGAACAGCTCAAAAATAGGTCTTGCCCAAGACAGAGGGGCAGGGGGAGGGGAATGACAATATTTCCTGCTATTGCTTATAATGCAATTTTTGTAAATGGAATGAAATTTTTATTAACCCATCTTTTACTGGCTTTCTTAAATGAAGTTCAGGATTGTAGCTGAGAGAGGCTACTACAAAAATTTGTAATAAAATTATACTGTTTCTTTTATTCCTTTACTTTTGCAATCATATATATATATATATATATATATATATATATATAAGATAGATTTTTGTCTAGCCAGTTCATGTAAATTACATTAATTGATAATATATATGCTTTATACACATACACCAACCTATATGTGTATATATAAGCATAGACTTGTATTAACTCTTGTAGCTTAACTGAAGCCCTAGTAATAATGGCAGTAATGTTTTGAAAAATCTGTTTTATAAAAAAACTAAAGTGCGACTAAAAATAATAGCTGAGAAACAGATCCCCTTCTGTTGGCTTAAGCTTGATGACTGAGACTGGTTAAAATAAGGGCACTAACTTAATTGTAGTTGAAATCAGGAACAAACTACAATAAAAGTTATGTAATGTTTGCATCTCTTCAAGTTATTTAATTTTATCTTAGAATTAAACAAACTGTTGATTTTCTCAGTTACATTTTCAAAGGGTTTCTTTCTCTTTTGCTTAAAATCAACAGTTGAATAATTTCAAATACATGTTATTTTCCATTTGGAAAACACATTGTGATTTGAGGTTTTTTTCTCTAGGCTTTCATTTCTAATGATGACCAACATTATCACCACTTTCCTATTTATTCTTGCAAATCAACCTTGATTGTCAGAACAACAGTGTTGCTGGATGTGTTTTTTAAAATTATTTCTCTTTAGAGGACTAATTGCTCTAGAGAGCAAAAAATGGGGATGATATTGCATCATTCAAAAATCCTCCTGTGGCTCTTGTTTATGTGTTTTTAGATTCTACATTGATGACTACAAGGTAGAATAGGCTAAACACAAATGGTATTGAATTCAGTGATATTATACTGATGATGCATTTAATCAGGCATGTTCAGCATAAAGAAAATATTAAATACTCTCCTGGCTGTGGCTGACGTACGAGTGGCCAGATGACAGAAAAATTTACTTTTGCAGGTGAGAGCCACAGGAATACTGGGGAGGGCAGCCGAGGTTAGCAGAATTGAGCTGAGCAGTGAAAAACAAGCTCTGAATCATTTCAAACTGTGGCTGAACTCCTCCTCCAGCATCCCCTCTCCAGAGGTCTGGCACCCTCTGAAAAGGCTTCAGTATGTGACAGATGAATCAGAGAGTATTCCTTGAGGGAATTCCACTGTTGCAGGGCTCCTCTTTGTCTCTTGTTCCCTCTAGTGTAACACAGTGCATGCAGTTGTCACGTTCAAATATTCAGACCCTGGATTTACACACAAATACAGATGTTTGCATCTGCATCATAATGAATACACCTCCAGTTTTTAGGGTATGCTCAGAATGATTCCAGCATTTAATGTCTGATTAAATTAGGAAGATGTGCATTGTGACTTTATATAAACTTCA
This sequence comes from Calcarius lapponicus, assembly GCA_039654755.1. Taxonomy (NCBI): domain Eukaryota; kingdom Metazoa; phylum Chordata; class Aves; order Passeriformes; family Fringillidae; genus Calcarius; species Calcarius lapponicus. The sequence continues at coordinate 10,392,583 of CM077463.1, forward strand.
TGAAACAGTTCTCAGATCAACAGTCTGTGAATTTTAACCATTAGATACCAATGTCTTTCAGTTGTTCCAATATTTTATTTTTATTCTTTTTTACTACTCTACATACTGGAAAAGGTCATGTCTTAGATATATTTTAGTATGAAAAAAGTATTACAGTAGCTGTTAAATGGAATAGTTGAACATTTTTTTGACTGAATAGTTTTCCTGATACCTGACTTTTAAATATCTCAGAACAAACTGGACACTAAGCTTACATTTCAGTCATTGGAGGGGGAAAAAGGCCCTCATCCAGAGAGCAATCAATATTGTTTTCCAATAAGCATCTGAGATAGGTCAGCACATTGGTAAGTGCTCATTTCTCTGTGTAATTTACAGGTAGGAGCTAGGATAGATATCTGAAGCTTGTATATCTACATTTTTGATGACTGTTGTCAGAGAAATCAGCACAAACCCAAATGACCAATGCAAGTTAAAAAATGTACCTCTGTGCTTGTCCTCTTCTTTCTTTTCCCTAGACTTCATCAAGGAATCACAAAATCTCAGTGGTTGAGCTTGGTGTGGATGTCTAGAAATCCTTTAACACCCACACTCAAAACAGCTAAAGCAGATTGCACAGAGCTGTGTCTAGGTATCGTGTGAATCATTGTGTTTGACCACTCTCAAAGAAAAAAATAATAATCTTATGCATAAGTGAAATGTACAGTAATTAAATATCCATCTATTGTCTCCTGCCCTTTTACTGTGCACCACTGACGTGAATCAGGCTCTCCTTTAGAACCCTCCTATCAAGTACCTCCAGAAATGCATAAGAATCTGAGCTTTCTTATCTGAAGGCTAAATAGGACAGATGCTGCAAGCCCTTAAAATCTTTGTGGTCCTTTGCTGGACTTGCCCAACTAAATCCATATTTCCCTCATAATGGGAAGACCAGGACTGGACTGCACTCCTGATTTGTCTTTCTGATGCTCACCAGTGATGAAGGCAACTCCTTCTGACCTGCTGGCAATGCCCAGTCTAATGCAGTCCAGATGGCTCTTGGTCTTCACTGCGAGAGAGCTCAGGTGGCTCAGGCACAATTTGCTGCCCATCAAGACTTCCTCAATTCTGCAAAGCAGTTTTCCAGCCAGTCAGTCCCCAGCCTGTACAGATGCATGGTGCCATGTTTCTTTTGCTGCAAAACTCAGTATTTTCCTTTGTTAAGCTTCACATGATTAATACTTCCATTCATTATAGCCCTCAAGAAGTCAATTAATCCAATTTTTTTTTAAGTCATCCCAATGAATTGGAATGGTAAAATTGCTTCAAAGGGCAATTCATCCATCTATTGCACCACGTAATGCCTGGGAGAAAGGGCCACATCTCTCTCCACATCTGTGGCCAATCACAGACTGAGGAGTATTTGATGTTTCCTTTATGCTGAATACGTTTGCTTGCTTCACAAAAATCCACTCTTAATGCCTTATGCATTCTCATTTGAAGAAAATATGGATACTAAATTTCTACTAAATATGGTTGTGATGGTGCTCAGCTCTTCTTTGATCCCTGGTATTCAAAATAAAAATGCTCTACCAATAGCGGCCTTCCCCCAGTTTAAGGCAGGTCTTTTATTTGCTGTCTTATTTTAGTTTTTAGTTTCCTTACCCACTGCATCAAAATTTTTTATTTTTAGTTGCAATAATTTAAAGCTATTTCTGTAATATTTTATAAATCTCATGTGATAAATATTCACTATTCCTACATCCAGTCAAATTGGGTACCTTTAATATATCTTGATTTTTTCACACATACCACATATATTAGGCCTGATTTTAAAGTTTCCTTAATATGAACTACTTTTTCCATGATACTTTAATTACTTTTAAGAGTTCATGTCGTGGTAGCTTTCAGCAAAGAAAGAAAAGAACTGAAGCTGGTGAACTTAATAATTTTTTCTAAAGCAAATGTAGAAAAGTGGCTGCTTTTATAATTTGCACTAGTCACTGAAAAATGTTTGTATTGCCATTGGCAGTTTAAAGTCCAATGATAGCTCATACATTAAAATCATAGCATGAAACTCACTTGTAATTAAAGTATAGATTATTTTACAAAACTGTCTAGGGTTTTTGAAAAAAGAATTGAATTATAAAGATATAGGTATGCTAGTTAAAGGAACAACACAGCCAAGTGGAAATTTATATGTAAAGGAAAAAATAAGAAATAACTATTCTTGCACTCCGTAGGTTTTGTAAACACTTATGGCTAAAATTATAAATGCTGTTACTTGTGGAAGCAAGTTCTGTACCAAAGTACAATTTTATGATGGAATTATACCATAACAGACTCCTGGAATTTTTTTTCAAAAATATTTTCTGTAATTGTCACACAAATCACCCCATTAAGCCAGGTTCTGAAATTCTCATTCATTTTCCCATGTACTGAAGTGGCCTTCAATAACCCTTTCAAAAAATGACAGAGCTCCCCCTCTGGCATGCCCTCTCCAGAGCTGTGACTCCTTTTGAAGAGAGGTCAGCTGGTGCAATATAGACCATGGCATGCCAAAAGCAGACTGCTGAGATAGGCCTATCATTTGAAGTCATGCATGCTTTTCTCCACCTTTTTGTCACCTTCTCTTCTTAATTTTTTAAGGCTGCTGGGAACCAAACTGGCCCCTGGCATAAGTAAGGGAATCTTAGCAGCCACTTTGCTGGGCTTAATTATTTCAGTGATGCAGAAGGGCTGTGCATTTCTTTTTGTATTTTTACTGTCCTTGGTAGAATATTACTGAAGGACAAAGCAGATGATGTAATATATGTCACAACATATTACAGAATTTCTATGAGGCCACATATATATTTTTTGAAACAACTTGAAAAAGAACTTTACACTTAAAAATGTAAACCTCTAAGAAAAAGATAAACTCACCAAACATAACTGCAGGGAAAGGACAGTGTTTTAGGGTCTTAAGGTGTCTTCAACTTTATTCCTGCTAAAGCATATTCTGCATTCACATATGAAAAGAAACCAACAACAACAAAACAAGCCTCCCCCCAAAACAAATCCAAAAATAACTCATCTCAAAACTAAAAAAAACCAAACCAATACCCAAAACAAAAGCACACATAAACTGCTTCCAAAAATACTGCAAGTGAAAAAGCTCTATCCTAGACTGATAGGATCTGGTGTCCTGGTGTATACAGGTGTTTCCAATAACTCCTCAAATTCCTCCTTGATTTCAAGACACTGCAAGGTTTTATTAAAAACCACCAATAGCATTTTCACTAAATTAATTTGCCTTTGTTCTTGCTTTCTTCATTGGTGTGAACTCTACACTGTTTTCCTTCCAGGTCTATCATCAAGCAATCCATGACTTGACTGTCATTGCGTCTGCCTGAGCAGGACTGATTACTTTAGTGCATTTTGTTAGCTTTTTATTTTTTATGTCACAGGAAGATAAGTTGATGCCACAGAGAAAGGTTGTTGATTTCTACTATTGCTATGCTCCTTTGTTGAGAGAGTACAGGATCGCATGTTATTTTCCTTGGATCAAAATGGCTTTTTCAGACCAACCTGGAGTCAGATAAGGGATTGCACTTTTCCTGCTGATCACAGGTGTTCTGTGGCATGATGAGCAGCTGCATGGCTGCATCCTGAGGCTGCAGCTCTCCTTGCAGCCACATGCACAGCAGGCCCCAGCGCCGTGGGCAGTGGCTGATTCTGTTACTTCAAAATAACAATTCTTTTCTTGACACCCCTTTCCTTTTGAACTAGATATTGCGGCATCAATAGCAAAACACCTTTGAATTGTATTGAAACCTACAGCTTCCTGTAAAGGCTCTCTTTTCCCCTGATTAATGCAGCTTTTCTTCAGCACTCTACCTCTGAATGGTTTGTCTGCTGTGTGTTTTCCTTCTCTAAACCAAAGCTGTCACTGCAAAATGCAAAAATGTTAAGAATATGAGCAGGAAGATTTGACTAATTTCATTTCTAAACTTCTAATTTCTGACTGCCATGATCATGTATCGATTTTAACGTTATAACATGATTATAATGTATGTTGCCATCAGATTTCCTCTTTAAAAGTCATCATTTAAAGGCATCACTCCAGTGTAAAATCCATGCTTCTGTATCAACTGTTTTTAGCTATTTTATTCTTGAAAAGAATATTTGAAGTTATAATCTCAGAGAGGAGAAAAAAAAATTGTTCTGGATCTTCAGTCTTTATTTTCTGCACAGAACAACCTTCTTTTGCATCATCATTCTGTTCCCTCATTGCTTTCAGTTTAAATTAAAGCATAATTTGGTTAAGTCTGTAAGAAATGACAATATAATAATTCATAGGAAAGTCTGCATTAAATAATTTTATCTTTCTTGACACTATTACTGTTAAGCTTAAACCAAATTCCTGTTTTTTACTCTAGCAGAAAAGAAGAAAATCTGCTTTACCAGCAGAACAGTTAATCATTAGCGAGGGCCAAAGAATCATGTCCTGTTTTAATCATGATGTCAAGAAAAATGTTTCCATTTATTTGAAAACATGTCATAAGTGAGAAATTGCAGGATGCTTTGTTTTTTATTAAAGGTATTGACATTTTATCTCTGATTCTTCACAAAGTAGCACCATTTATTTCATCCTTGTGCTCATCAGCATTAGAATCATTAAAGACAATGAAAAGCAGTTAAACTTTCTAAGACCTGGATATTGATCTAATTAAAAAAAAAATCTTCCCAGGTTTATTTTTATTAGATTTCTGAATAAGAAATAAAAGTGCAGGATCTGCACAGCAGTCATGCTATTCTCTATTAAATGTAGTCTGTCTCTTCTGTGGACATGTCATCAGGGATGTCAGATTCAGCCCTTGCATTGTTTTGCCTATACAGACTCTGATTTGTATGTTAATATACCTGTGCTGCACCTTTTTCCATCTAAGATATTTTGGAAGGACTATGAGTGTCTTCTACATGATGTATTTCATTATATTTTGCCTAGAGTTATACGTCACATTATCTATACTGTATTTCTATTCTCAGACAGTCACACTCAGGCTCCCTCTGCAGCCAAAAACTAACAGGAAACTATTAATTTACCCACATACACTAGGTACTTTAAGGATGAGAGAAATCACTCACTGTTACAGTTGGTTTTGCTCCATAGAATTTAAATGTAATTCTCGATATCTACACTTCAGTGAGTCCAATTCCTTGTCTGTCTTTTTCATCCACAACTTGCCTAATGTGCAATTAAACCATGTCTCTATCACTCTACAGGAGTCTAGTCAACAACTGAAAACTAAACCCGCATATCATATTTAATTAGGCAATTTAACCATGCTGATTTCAGGATTGCAGTTCTTTCTGATTCACATTTGAAAACAAAACCCAGACTGTTGAGAAAGAAACTGTCACGTTGAACGGCAGCTGAAGGAGCTCTCCAAATCATAGTATCACTTTTTCCTGATACATCAGCTCTTGAGGAGCTTTCTCCATCACTCTAGGAAGATAGGGACCAAGCAGATAAATTGTGATGTTGAGGTCCAGGAAAGTGGGGAATGTGAATTATACTGCAAGCCAACAGTACTGAGAATTTAAAATAGAATCTACTTCTGTTGCCTTTCCCACATAAAGGTCTTTAGGCTTAGCTTAGGTTCAATGTAAAGAGCTATTTTTAAGAGTCATTAGTGAGGCAGTACAATTTTAGTATATACATCTTGCATATGAGGTTTGTTCAGTTTGCAGTTTACAGAATTGAAAGATCAGAGGTGGTTATAACCTTGCATTTCATGTGGATAACCACACGGCTCACCCATCTCACCAGAAAAAGCCTGAAATTCTATGACTGAACACCAGGCAATAGTGTTCTCAAAAACATTTTCAAATTTTAAAGTACTGAAAATGTTTGGCACCTTCTAACCTCTCAAGTCTGCTCTATTCAGGAAGAACCAATGAAAAAGCAAAAATTTATTGGAGCCAGGACAGATTTCTTGGATGTAATTTACATCAGTCTGTATCTCCTAGATGATATTCCTGGGTAAATACTGATAAAGCAAACCTACATATAATTCAAGGCAATTTCAAACAAGATATGTAGTTGATTATCTAACATCAAACCTCCTTCTTGTGAGTCAATCTGTTAAGTTACAAAGCATTATTAGTGGCATATTGTAAGATTTAAAAATTATTACACGTTAGAAGAAATGTAGGAAGTTCATTTTTTTTTCACCTTGGTTATGAAAACTATAATTTGAACTTTTGGGGAGTCATCTCAGTAAATTCAGTCCCCAAATGGTTTTCTTTTGTTTAGGAGCTGTATGATTGACTGATTCTTAATACGTGCAAAAAATAGCTGTAGGCAAACAGCAATACTAAGCTTGCAGTGCACAGAAGTAAGCTGAAAAACAGATGCCAGACCTCAGCTCTTCCTGTATAATTTGTACATGGCAACAATAGTAAAGTGATTCCTTAAGCATATTTTCTAGCTTATTATTCACTACTATCTTATTTCATGTGGCACTTCAAAATGCTCTTTTATACCTAGGTTGCTAGAACAGGATATCAGCAGCTTTTTCCTAGTGCATAAAATTGAAAGGCTGTTACTTAGAGGAGGCACCATTAAAAATTTGAATTTGCCAGCAGTTAAAGCCCAATTCTACACCTAGAATAGAAAAGCAATTATGATATGCTGCTGCATTTAGAAGTGTTGGCAAGTCTTGATCTCTTAAGGGTGACTTCTGTTCATAATAAGCAAAGAAACAGTGCAAGTAGGTAAGATAGAATGAAAAAAATATCAGGATTAAACTTCAAACAATAAAATTTCATTACATTTCAAAGGTAATTTCATTTTCTGAAAATTTTTGTTGGTTCTCCTGATTTCAGAATTTAGTTTGGAATCGCATCTTTTTGTTTCTGTTTTGTGAAAGCAACCCCAGTGTTTGATATGAAGTACTTAAATCCACTGTTAAGCTTTAAAATGAACACCACTAACAATTCCTGACTATTCGGTGCACAAAGGGGATGAAAATCAAATGACTTAACATTCTAATTTTTTCCAGAATTAGAAAAAGTCCTGCTGCCTCAGGTGAAATCAAAATAAATTCCCAGTACTGCAAAGAATATGTGTGTTCTCCCATACAGATGTGTCCTAATGGCACGGCAGAGTGCAGCATGTGGAGCATATTTACTGCCCATCTTGTGCATTTGTTAAAATAGAAATGTACCTGGAATTTTTGAGGCAGACTCAAAAGATTAGGAGGATAAAATTGTTAAGAGCTGCTCCTTTTGTAGCTGAAAAAGGTCTTATATTTGAAGGGACCAGTGAGCTGACTAGATTCCAGTATTGTTGCACATAAGCTGGATTTGCACTAACAATACAGTACTGATTAGACCTTAAAGCAAGATTTACTTTCCTGTAGAAGATCATCCCTCTTTATTTACTGAGCTAAGCACTTTAGAGGCATTGCCTTGTCTAGCATGAAATAAAAGAGCTTGTATTGAAAAAGGCTGCTGTTGAATGAAGAGTTATGTATGCTGTAATATATTTTAATTATTTACCATTTATGCATTTAAAATGGTTGTAAGAAACACACTTTTGTGAAGAATTGATACTTATGTTGTCAATTAACATATATAGCCTTTGGGAATGTAGTGACAAAGTTCTCAACTCCTATGTTGTCCCAGATTGGAGCATGAATGGATGTCAGCTTGATCAATCACATTCAGGTGAGATTTTCACCCTAAAAGTAAAAATCTCTGGGTTTTTCTTAATACTCAAAATACTCAAAACTTGTATTTTTATCTAAATAAAAAATGTAATTCATAGAATCAGAAAATCTTTGTTAGTCCAAGGAAAACAAAATATACTTTAAAAGCCACAGCAATTGCAAATGGAAGGTAAAAATACTGACTTTTTTTTTGCTAAAAATGAGAAAACTTACTTGATGCTGTAACAGTGTGTGGTCACTGGAGATTGACATCTTCATATGAGTCAAGGGTTTTAAAATATATATTTATATTTTATTGCTACAGCAGCCTCTCTGGTATTAAAACACTAATCTACTACTCAAATTATGTCTTATTAAATAAAAATAATGGTATTTCTTTTACTTTGTCAATACAAGGTTTGTACTTGAAATGCAGCTACAGAGAAATATTTCAATTAAACCAGGAAATTTTCAAGAATTCAGGAATAGTGTCTTCACATTAGCCTGAACAGAGGTCATTCTATCCCAGTCTTTTCTGTACTGAAAAAGAGTCTTTTCTCCATAACTTAAAAGAGGATTTCAACCCCAAGATCAAGGCATGTCCTCATTATCCATTTTAAATCTAATTTCTATTCTAAGAATTTAAGATACTGTGGAGTCACAAAACTGGCACACAGAAATCCCACTAGCAGCACAACACTGGAGCTCAGATACCTGAAAAATGACACAAATCATAAGAAAGAAAATCCAGATTCATTCATTTGATTTAGTAGATGAAAAGGGAACAGATTTCAAAGAGAAAACTCCAACTATAGGTTGCCCTCACTCAGGCCAGTTCTCATGAGCACTAGCATGAATTAAATCAAGACAAGATCTAAAAATTTGGCTTAGTCGGATTTGTAATTATGTGTGTCAAGGTCTGGCTTTTCTGTCTCTTTGAAGAATATCAATCTTTTTACATGCTTTTGCATGTCTGTGTTTCTCTTCAGTACCACGTTTACAAATCTGTAGTAATATTCAAAACGTTACTCACTCTCCAAGTGTACTTTGGACTTAATTGATGGCAGAAGTGGTTGCTATTTTGGATATTTTGGGTCATGGAAGAGAATGATGAATTTCAGTTTCATGACTGACCTTGTGCAGAAATTCCATAGAGGAGTTCTGTGCACAAAAGTAGATAAGAATAACAGTAACAATGGTCGTCACTCCGACCTTCAGTGGTGTTAATCTGAAAGTCTACAGGCAGACATTTCAAATGTCATGATTTCATAGCAAATGCTTTTTGCAAAGTAAGAGAAATATTTCCTCCTGTTATTCCTCTTCAAGAAAGTGAGACTAATCCTCATGAAATGATCAACCCCATTGAGGAGGTCTTTCAATTCCTTATATTTTAACTGCAAGTTGAATGTTTCACATTGTCTTACTTTTGATCTGGTAGATTAACTTATATCTTTTATTGACTTCCTCACAGTCATGGGTAGCCATCTAAAGATATAGATTTTCCAGGCATATGAATGCCAAGATTCCCTAAGTAGTCCTCAAGAATTTTGCACAGGTTTTTCTCTACTGCTACTGCAACACTAAGAATGTATAAAATATCTATCATGGACTAATGCTCTGATTTTTTCTATTACTTTCCATAAAAAAAAAAAACAACCAAAAAACAGTGTGTGATAAGTTGTAAAATTATGCTGAAGTCATGAGGTACTCCAACTGCAAGACTAAAAGCTTAACTACTTTATCAATATTAATGTAGAGGTCTAAAAATCTATTCTTTATATTAAAAATAGGAAAATCTAAACTTAGAATCTTAGAAAGGAGAACCACTTACAGAACTAAATTCCTCTTAGTCATTATATGAAGCTTTTATACATATCACTTATACCTAAAAACCTCATGGAGAAAATACTAACAGCCTGCAACCAATCATAACTGTTCTTTCACATTCTTAATTACAAAAAGTCATGGTATGATTTTTTAATTTTACAAAGGAAGAAGTTTCTTCTACCAGCTTCTAAAAAGTAGAAGACATGATATTTTTAAATGTAACTGTGTTCCTACCCAGCTGGCTGTTAAATCAGATCATAAAGAAATATACACTGTACATGAACTTTTGTTTCACAGCATTTACATTTCTTCCATGCATGCAAAGGAATCCCCAATCCAATCAAAATACTGATAATATTCAGTTTAGAGATTGGGTTTATTTGAAGGATATCTAGATTTTAAAAAGCAATAAAGGTTAAAAAAAGAACAAAAGAAACTTATTAAAACTAGCTAGCTGGCTACCTAAAAGTATTGCAAATATAAACAGACAAGTCTCATTGACTGCTTCTAGAAATATTTTAACTTTTTTTCCCTTGCAAATAGGTCACTTCTTGGCCATGATTTTTAACCATAAATGTACCAAACTTGCAACACAGGCACATCTAACATCACCTGTGGTAAGATATATGGTAACACAAAGAGTACAGCCAGGTAAATGAGCAGGTCTGATCCCTGCTGCAGAACAATTGTGACTGGTTGATAAACTGTGAACAGGAAAAATTTCAGGTCAAAAAAAAATAAAAAGGAAAATTAGTATGGCCAAAATAAGATTATATCTATATGAGTAAAGAATGAATGGCATTGATGCAGGATGTTAAACTAGATTCTGGGGTACAAAACCTCTGCAAAGTGCTGTGAGACTGGGACTGGGCTGAATATCACTTTCTTGTAAGAGACTTATCTCAAATCCGTATAAAGGGAGGATCTTCACTATTGAGTCAATAGAGCACTGCAGTCCAAGACACAGTTAATTTTCAAAAAGTCTGTTCAGTTCTGCTAAAACTGTCATCTGGAATAGCACCAATCAAATTGAGAGGTTTCAGAAAATATTAGAGAAAATAATTAAAGGAATGAAAATAGGCCTTCTGTGCAATTCAGAGTCCAACTTGCCTGATCAAAGGAAAAGAATAATGGGGAAGAAGGGACTTAGTCACAGCCTGTAAAGATCTACAGGTTTTTATCTTGCATTTTCCTATCCAGAAAAGGTATAATAAGATCCCATGACTGGCAGTGATGGCATTGATGATAGACAAGTTTACCTCAGGAGTGTAATTAAATTTTCTAAGCAATGTCTTTTAGAATCATTTATGTAGTATTACTTTTGAGTCTCCCCACCTGATGATTTAAAATAATGCTTTTTAGAGTATTGTTTAATAACATGATGGTCTTTTCCAAACTAATTACCTACAGAACAACTTAACTGATAATTACTGCTTCTAATATTAGAGAGTAAATTAATTCAGTGAATGATTCAGAGAAAATACAAGCCTAATTCACCAACAATCTAAATGAAAAAATGAGCATCATAAACCCATATCTCATGAACAGATCTATGATTTAAACATATTTTTGCAAAAACTCCTAAACAAAGATTCATTTCTCTTGGGTCAAGAAGTATGTTTCTTTATTCATAAGTCCATAGTTCTTTAAAAGCATAACATCCATTCTTATTTTGTCATTTGGGAAGGTAATATACTGAGTTAAAATCTTGTCTATTCAAGCTTTTTTTTTTCTGTAGGATGTGGACTACAGATAATTTAAACAGCAAAATCTCCTGTCTCTTGGGAAATACTAGTTTGCTTTTAAGCTCCAGTGCACTCACTGAAATCATGCACTAAAGCACCATATTTAAAACATGGAATGCTGGATATATTTAACAGGCTCAATTCTGTTTTCTGGTTAAAGATTAAGAGACCAAGAGATGGCATCTATTAACAGTACTGTATGAAGAAAGGAATCACTGCAGACTGAAGTAAGTCCCACTGGGGGCCTAACAAGCACCTGCCATTTTCACATGGTGAGAGATCAATCAGTCTCTGTGTGCAGCAAGACGACCTGCCAAAAGCTGAACCACAGGAGGAGAGAAGAAAAATGATCAATTCCCCAAACTGTGTGCTCTGCAGTAATAAAACACTGTTCTCTAAACACTTACACTCTCTTTGCAATTGTGATATCTTGGTCAAGATTAAAATTTGCAGTGAAACCCCATGAAGATACACAGAAAAAAAGATATCCAAAATGCATTAGAAAATGAATTCTCTGTATTGTTAATGTGCAAGTTCTTCACATTATGAGAAAAAAAGTTTTAAGGTTTTCAAACTGACAGTTGTGGAGAGCAAACAACCAAGGTTTTTCCTCACGTACAAGACTGCATTTCAAATTTTCCGGACTTCAGTTCATTGCTTATTTCATTTCTGGTTGTCATGGAGGATTGAGTTGGCCAATGGAATACTAAAATGTTCTAAATATGTATCAAAAACACAACAGTGACAACTGGAAATGAAAACAAGAGAATTGAAACCTGGTGTTTGTCTATTTGATGAAAGTGTTGTACCAACATCTCTATAAGTTCACTTATTAAAAAACAGAAGAATAGGCAAAAAAAAAATCACAGCACCTTGCAGATAATTTTAAGTCCTATCAAAAGCACAAGATATTACCACTTTGGGTTGGTTCCAGGGCACCATACATTTACATTTTAAGGTAAGGAAAGCCAACCTCTATTTGCAAAGATGAGAAACCATGAGTGAAATCTCTAGAGAGTACTATTCTTTCCTAGGAAATTAAGTACTCAAACTCATCTTAACAGCTGACATGAGCTAAGAAAATTATCTGGAATTCTAGGGGAAGCACTTAGATCATGTACTTCTTATGTGATTAGCCTGGATTTTTTAATATTTTCATGTTCTCTCTCAAGTATTCTTAAAGCCACTCTCCCACAATATGATGTGTGATATTTTATCTCCTGTTATACAGGAGACAGCTGTGGAGCTGCTGTGGTACAGTAGTAAATAATACAGGATGAGAATCTGTTTGGTATACAGAAAAAACCAAAGAGGGCTTATGAGAGGTATTTATTTGCATTTTCCCTTCACTATGTTAAGAGCAATGATGGTTATGATAAAACCCCTCAATTAGAAACAACCAAAGATGTCTTTCAATGTAACAAAAGTCCAAACTAGCAAAAATTAAAAATAAAAAAGACAACCAAAAAATTCAAAATAGTGTAATGATCTTCATTAGTTGATTAGAAAGATACTTCTGTTTGAAACCAAACAATGCAAACGGTCTGAGAAAACAGTGTGCTTCTCATTCACTGGAGAAATTATTATGGAAGTGTTCATCCTTATACAAATATTACCTTTAAAATGCTATTAAAGTCATGGTGTACAGAGGTTATCTGCTGAACAAGTGACTGCAGTGTTAACTCAGGAGAGATCCAAGGGCAGCTGTAACTGTTATATCAAACTTGCAGAAGAAAAAACAGGACTTTCTCATAGACAGGCTTTTAAATAGCTAGTTCTGTTCTGCTGGTTCCTGCTTCAGTCTAGTCTCTGTGACTGCAATTAGGTTTCAGCAAATTCATCTTCCCGTTAGTTTTGCTCCTTAAACACCATTTTTGACATAATTAATTTTAATACCACACCTTCTGTTGTCTCACAAAGACAAATGAAACTGGATGGACTGTACAGCTCTTCAGTCTGAGGTAAAGTTCTGATTTTAATGAAGGGAACAGGTAGATTTCCTCTGATTTCTGTGGCTTCATGGTTTAATTCACAGACTCTGTAAATGAACACATCTCTAGGGTTTGCACCATAAATCCTGTTATCACTGTTATCACATGCCCTGACAAAGTTCTGTACATTAACTCTCAGTAAATTAACTTGTACAGTTAAAAAACGCCAAAAAAAAACCTAATCAATGACAGTTATGTAGATAATCTTTAAGAAAACACTTAAAATAAGCTCTTGATAAAGACTACAAAGATAAAAAATAAACAAACAAAACCCAAAGCCAACAAAAAACCTCTTCTTATCCTCCACAGAACTGAGTATATGAGGAGGTAAACAGTAAATAATTTCTTTCACACAAAGCAGAATAGATTTCAAACTGCAATGTGTAGCATACTTGCCCATTAAATGAGAAGAAATATATTTTTTTCTTTTGGCCACAAATATATATTGTGTAATTCTGTGTTAGAGCTGAGTACAAAAAATGTTGAGCAATGCTGAAGCCTTTAGTGGTTGCTTCTTTTTCAAAAAACACTTCTAGGATGACATACCTTATGAGCAAGTTCTGTGTATGAATTGTGTGTCACTTAGGCTTACTGTGATGCAATGCCTGTGGAAGAGATTCAAAGGTATAGCTGTGCAATAATACTCCAAATACAAAATGAAATACTTCTCTTTTTAGGAAAAGTAGACTAAATTAAATAATGCCTAAAATGATATTCAGATATCTTACACTGGACATATCTTAATATCCAGCTTTACCTAGTCCTGAAAGCATTTCACTCTCTGCCCAGTTGTCAGTTTGATCTCAACTTTCCCTGTGTTTTTGTGTTAAATATCAGTGTGTGTACATTGACACTGATTCACTGGGAAGAATGCGCTCTAGGGAGGACCCTGTCCTTCCTCTGCCTACACTTCTCTATGATCTACTGTGCCTAACCTAAATTCCACTTAACTCCCCAGAAAACTGCAAACACTTCTATGGTCAGTCTCAATCTAAAAGGCAAGGGAAAACACTGTGTTTAACTCCTAGGAAGCAACCTAATGGGTATCATCCATATTCCTTGCAATCTAAGCTATAAAAGCTTATATTCACAGCCTGAACCATATTGAAAAGTTTCCAAAAGCTCAGCTTCGAAGTTTGAATAAAAAATTGTAAACATTAATTCTTAGGTATTTTTAAAGAATGTCAGTGTATTTTTCCTGGATCATTAGCAAGCACACTGGCCAGTTTATGCTGATAGAGGCTTCGGTTATCATTCTGAATATTTTAAAGTACTACTGTGTCAAAAAAAATCGAAGGATTTCTCAAAGTATCCATAATATATATTTATAAACCATTTTAATTAAAACACATATCTCTGCATTTAACTTAAAGCCTGTATTTCAATCTGCCTTATGATTTTTCAAGGCTCCTGTACCATATGCACATATATTTTGAAAAACAAATATAAATAAAATATGACAGAATAAACACTGATTAGAACATTTTGTAACATCATTAACATACCCAATTTACATGGCACAAATCTGCTAACATCTGCAGTGATTTAGAACCCCTCAACATCTTTCACATCATGTAGAATAAAACAGCCTTTTTAAAACTCTTTTTGCTTCATTTGTTACAATAAATAAAACAGTGTATTTCACTTATTTCGCATTTAACGAGAAGCCTATGAGTGTTATTACAGCATATCAGCATAGAACATGAAAAGGGAGAAGATAGAAATATGATGCTGAGCCATTCAAGTAATCTGTTAGCCCAGGACTTAAAACAAGAGATTACTTCCATCAAGAGATCTTCAACAAGAGATTACTTCCATCCATTCATTGTTCTGGGAGGCTTCAAGATGAATAACCTAGACTAGAGCACTAGAGCATCACCCCCCTGGCATTTTTCACCTTTCTTCATTTCATTCGTCCACACTGAACAGTGGAATTTCAAACAAGGAACAATCTATTAAAGCTGATGAAAGACATACCTGTATGTACACGAACATGCAGAAGGTTCTGAAATCATTGCTGTTGACTGTTTGTGACAAATATTAAGTCCTTGTTTATTTAGATGGATATTATTGTTTGGCTAACTTTAACTGGGAAAATGTTTTCTTGACTCTTAACAGGAAAATAGAAATCTGCCAAAAATGAACATATATTTTGAAGGGTGCCGATTCCTGATGTAAAATGAAATTATATTACAATTATATCCATAGTGTGCTTGCACAAAGATACAATAAGCATCATTCAAACCTTACAGAAGAAAGCTCAGCTTAATACTCAACTGCCAGATTTTTGCATCAGTTGAACTGTTTTACTCAATATCCATTTGTATTAATAAATTAAAGACTACTCTTTATTCAGTTTGAAAAACCAGCTATAGTCTTCCCCTAATGAGAGTGGAGTGTACAACTTACCTAATAGTAACAGATCTGTGATTTGATACTATAGTCTCTCCATCCGAAGATTTTTAAAACAGATAGTTCAGATCCATTTCAGATCTGCAATTGTTCATTCAAAAAAATATTAAGTCCTTAGAAACAACCCTCCTCTGCAAAGTCCTACAGACTAATAACTGTTGACAACCTCTTAATTTGCAGTTCTTTATTCCCCCAGAGCCATGTGGCAGCAATCTATCATCCACAAGGTTTTTCATCTCTTTGCTCTTTTCCATTGTCCACATCCTTTGCCCCAGGCATTCTTCTGCTGCACAAAAATGAACCTCTTGTATTTCAGAAAACCTGAATGCAAAATGTTATGCATTTGCTAGCTTCCAGATCCAACAAAGCCACTGTGCCAAAAGTGAGCACTTAGATTCAGGAGACTGAAACCAAATCACTGAGACTTCAAGCTCTTAATCTTAAACTAGTTCTGAAACAAAAAAAAAAGGCCAGAGACACCTTGTACAAAATCACTTTTCCATGGGCCACTGCAGCTGTCAGCATTGCAGGGGCAGCTAGTGAGCTGGGGATTGAGCAGGTTGTTGATCAGATACTGATTTTTTCTACTTGTGCTGTTTGCCCACCTTTCCCTTCCATTCAAGTGAAACCATCACAGAATGGTCTCTTCCTAGCCATCTCCATGTGCCTTTTCCACATCCTATCTGGTGTGGGATTCCACACCTTCTCCCATACACTTCCCAGTTGAAGAACTATTACCATACATTAAGATAACCTACAAAGCTAATATCTAATCATAGGATCAGTCTGAAAAACAATTTATTACTGTTACAGATTTTTCAACTACTTATCCTTTGTAACTCAGGGTTTTTTCTTTTTTAAAATTATCTTCCAGATACATCACATACTTTTCCAAGGACAAAAAATGAAATGTACACCAAAAATAATTTTAATGCATATGTGTCATTCCTCACATAAATGAATGGAAGACCTAGTTTTGGCACATAAAATTCTTCCTTATTTGCCTTTTTTACCATGCATTACCAATGACATATAAGATACATCCCTGTCTGCTATTTTAACAAGCACTTTTACTAAAATAATTGTAATTAATGATGGGCCCTTTATAACAGATTATTTTGAAATTTCCACTTCAGAAGATGTTATCAGCAGTAAAATCTCCATCACTAACTCCATCACTCTGCACCACTAGGCAAGAGAAAGTTAGCTTCAATAGAGCAAATAAAAAAGCAAAATTGACTTTTTTAAAATAAAAGGAACTATAGTGGCTGGATGTCTCATATTGGTTATATATTTCTTGTGCTTTCTGCATTTTTCATGTTCACCCTAATTTTTAAAGGAAATGGTTCCATAAGATTGTAAAAGACAAATCATTCCTCCTAGAAAGATAAAATTGCTCCTGTGATCAAGTAATTCAGCTTGCTCTGGCTCTATGGGAGGCAGAGAACTCAAAGAGCAGCAGCCCCTTAGAGCACTGGGCCATTGGGTCACTCTCTTCTCTGTATGAAGACCTAATTCAAATGACCCAAGTGACTAGCCACTCACTGTAGATGAAAACTCCCTGATTAACCCTTATCAGGTCTGTGTTATCTTCAGAGGACTCAAAGATGTTCATGCAATTTCTGATATTTAAGATGCAGTTCATCATTAAGGAGCAATGGGGATCTACAGCAAGACCTCAGCTGAAGCACCACTGTCTGTCTGGGACAGTAACTATCTGAAACCTGAGTGAGTTGGCAGATGACACTGCAGGGATAACAGCAAAAGCAAGGAAATCTAAGATTTTGCAGGAAACTTTCACAGAGATTTTTCACAGAAAAGTTTTAAGAGGGCATTGGCATGTGTAATCGTAATAAAAACTTTTGTATTAATACTTTTTGCCCCTTTCCAAACCCTTAGTTCACTTCTGACTTTTGTCATCTACATAATGAAGTCCCCTCTAGAGGCCTAGTGCAGGAAAGTACATAACTTCATGGTGGCAATTGTAAGAGATATGGGAAGATTTCTGGTTTTAAGAGGCACAGTTGGACCAAAATATTCTACTGGAGCATGTACTATCAACACTACAAAACCAGAAATGCATCTTATTTTACAGGGTTAATAATCTTTAGTGCAGTTATCTTATTCTTTCATCTTTTTATTGTCTCGTAATGGAATACCATTTTTAAAGGATATTGTTCCAGATAGTATCTGAGATTTAAGAAATACAACCTATTAGTTTCTTTCTGCACTTATATTAGGCCCCTTAAGAATAACTCACTTGGAAATAACTTGTGAGAAATATTATCTCTATCTTATGGGCTTTTACAGAACTCAGCTTTATTTTTATAGATGTTGTTCATTTACTGAAAAGGTTAAAGATCTTTTTAAGTGTTTCTTTATTCACAGCAACAGAACTTTACACTCATTCTGCGAACAAAAAACTTCCCCCGTACCACCTGCAATTTAATTGCTTCTGCCATTATACACTAGCAGTGAAACTCCTAGATTTTTCTTACCTTATACAATAAATTATAATAGGGTGGAGTATGATGAAATATACACATGCCGTGCTGGTCAACAGAATATTACTGAATCCAGCTCAATAAAGTCTGATTTTCTAGGTTTAGCAAGACTCAGAAAAAAAACCCACCACCATCAGCAAATAAGATAAATTATTGGGGTTTCAGTCCTACTATCATGGAAAAAGAAAAAAAAAAAAAAAAGGAAAATTTCACCCTGCTGAGGAATGGAGACACAAATCACTTCTGCTTCAATTGCTGGCTTCCCTGAAAGCACAGGCCAGACATAAGGGTCAAGTCTTCTAGGGCTGGATCACATTGTAGGCCAGAGGCAGCTGTGAGAAGTGGAAGCTGGCTAATCCTGAGCCTTGAAGGTGCCCTCATGCACAGAAATATATGGTTAGAGACAAAGGTCTATACTAGCCTGGAGAAAAGGGGCTGAGGAAAGACCTTATCACTCCCTGCAACTATCTGAAAGGAGATTGCATCCAGGAGGTGGTTGGTCTCTTGTGACAAGTCATAGAATAAGAGAAAATGGCCTCAAGTTCCACTGAAGGGGCAGGATGGTAGGGGAATGTGTGTGCGTGTTAGATTGAATGTTAGGTAAAACACCATCACCAAAAGTGTTGTCAAGCATTGGAAGAGACTACCCAGGGAAGTGGTGGAGTCACCAGCCTCAGAGGCATTAAAAATATGTGTAAATGTGGCACTTAGAGACACGATTTAGTGGTGAACTTGGAAGTGCTACGATAATAGACTCAATGATCTCAAAGGTCTGTTCCAGTGAAAACGTGTCTATAATTCTATGATTTTATCATTCCTGTCATAACGATTGTCTACCCCTGCATTTGCAAGCAGGAACAAAACTGTCACTGAAAAGGAAGGGAGAAAGTTTATTAGGGAACATTCTTCTCTCTGAATATGAATTAGTGGACTATTCTTGAGCTAATGGACAGAGAATTCAATGCAATTTTTTTAATACAGCATGCAGACAATTTAAAACATGTACCAAGAATTCATACTTGATGCTGTAGTCAATATAATCAGTACGTCTTCAGTCTTGCTGATACTAGCAAAATTTTCGCAACATGTACATGATTTGTAAGTAGAGCTGTGCCTGAATCAAGGCCTCATTAAAAACAGAACAAAATAAGTAAAAAAAAAAAAAAAAAAAAAGTTAAAGGAAACACCAAAAATAGAAGGAATTGCTGAATTATTTATAGAACTCTTGTGAGCTCTGTCATATCTTTCCAGTGTATCATTTTGCCAGCAAAGCTGTAACAACCTCAGACTTCAGAAACATGTGATATGTACAAAATCAATCAATAAAAATCTGTCTGAAAACATCAGCAATAACACACTAACTTTATTACTTAGCACTCCTAACTTGGTTTGTGATCATGAGGTTTACTAGTCTCTTCTCAAACTATCAACTTTCAGTCTGTGGGTGACGGCATTAGACTGCTAAAGGGTTGAAATGGACCTTAAGGATCATCTAATCCCAATTGCCCCTGCCATGTGGACCCCTCCCACTAGACCATGCTGATCAAGGCCTTATCATTCTGGCCTTGAACACTGCCAGGGCTGGGGAATCCACAACCTCCCTGGGCAACGTGTTCCAGTGTCTAACAACGCTCACAGTAAATAATTTCTTCCTAATATGTAACCTAAATCTCCCCTCTTTCAGTTTTTACCCACTTACTCTCTGTCCTGTCTTTACAGTTCCTGATGTACAGCCCCTTTCCAGTTTCCTGGAAGGCCCCTTTCTAATACAGATGCTATGAGGTGTCCACACAACCTTCTCCAGCCTGAACAGACTCAGCTTTCTCAGCCTTTGTAAGAGAGGTGCTCCAACCCCCTTATCAGTTTTGTGCCTCTCTTCTGGACTTGCTACAACAGTTCTTATGTTGGGGACACCAGAGCTGCATGCAGCAATTCAGGTCTCACAAGAGTAGAGCACAGGGGGACAATCACCTGCTTTGATCCGCTGGCCAGGCTCCTTTTGATGCAGACCAGACTGGCTTTCTGGGTAGCGAGTGCACATTGCTGGCTCATGTTGAGTTTCCCATCAACCCACAGCCCCAATTCTTTCTTCACAGGATTGCTCCCAATCACTCCTTCACCCAGACT
Organism: Calcarius lapponicus; assembly: GCA_039654755.1. Lineage (NCBI taxonomy): Eukaryota > Metazoa > Chordata > Aves > Passeriformes > Fringillidae > Calcarius > Calcarius lapponicus. The sequence continues at coordinate 10,412,862 of CM077463.1, forward strand.
GTGTTTGTGCCTAGGATTGCTCTGACTCAGGTGTAGGACCTTGCACTTTGTTGACCTTCATGATGTTTACACAGGCCCACTTCTCAAGCCTGTCCAGCTCCTTCTGGATGGCATTATCCCCTTCCTCCAGAGTTGACTGCCCCACAGACCTTGGGGTCAGCAGCAAATTTGGTGAGGGTGCACTTGATCCCACCGTCCCCATCCAAAACAAAGGTATTGAACAGCATTGGCTGCAGTATGACCCCTAAGGGCACCACTCAACACATGGACAATGAGCCCCTGGCCGCACTCTCTGTGTGCAGCCCTCCAGCCAGTTCTTTATGGAGGTCCATCCATCCAATCCACGTCTGTCCAGTTTGGAGACGAGGATGTTTGCATGGCACAGTGTCAAACCCTTTGCATAAGTCCAGGTAGACAATGTCAGTTGTTCTGCCCCTATCCCCCAGTGCAGTAGCTCTGTCACAGAAGGTCACCAGGTTTGGCAGGCATGATTTTCCCCTTTGTAAAGCCATGTTGGCTCTTACCAGTCACCTATTTGTCTTCCATGAGCCTCAGCAGTTTCCAGGAGAATCTGCTCCATGATCTTGCCTGGCACAGAGGTGAGACTGACTGCTCTGTAGTTCCCCAGGTCTTCTGCTTTTCTCATTTTAAAAATGGGGCTCATACTTCCCTGTTTTGGTCATCGTGGACTTCACCTGACTGCCACAATTTTTTCAACAATGATGCATAGTGGCTTAACAGCTTTGTCTGCCAGCTCCCTCAGGACACATGGACAAATCTCATCAGGTTACATAGACTTGTGCACATTCGGGTTCCTTAGATGTTATTGAACCCGACCCTCTCATACAGAGGGCCTTCATTCTCCCAGTCCCTGCATTTACCTTTTTCAAGTTGGGTGGCATGACTGGAGCACTTGCTGTTGAAGACTGAGACAAAGAAATCATTGAGAAACTCAGCACTCTCTTTTTCCAGAGTGGTCAGGTCTCTTTTTTCCTTCTGGAGACCACATATATCTTTAGTCTTTTTCTTGTTTGCAACATAGCCATAGAGGCCCTTCTGTTATCTTTAATTTCCCTGGCATGCAAATAAGTGTGGGTGTGTTGGGTTTTTTTTTAGTTTGATTTTTTTTTTAATTCATTTTTTGGGGTATTTTGGTTGGTTTCTGGTTTTTTTGTTTTTTTTTTTTTTTTGTGGGGTTTTTTTGGGTTTTTTTCTCCTTATTTTTTGTTTAGATCTTTTTTGCTGTTTTCTTCAGATTTTGCTGAGATGAATAATACTGTAATGAAGATTTCCTTGAAAAGCCATATAAACCCTGCTGTGCAGATATTTCACTCTTTACAACCTAGCTACAATACTCTTCTAAGCTATGGTGCCAAATTTTTACGCAATGTTCAATTTCATGGCACAAGTCTGCATGCATACAGACATTTATATGGCAGATGTTACATGCATGATATTTTTTGTTTTCCTTTAAAAAGTTGTGTTGTCTATGCAAATTCCCTGTACTTCAATAAATTTGTGAAGAGCTGACAAATATACTCAGTACTGTATCTTTCAACAGGAATAGTTCTCAAATACAGACTGCTTTGTCAACAACATCTGTAACACTTTTGGAGATGCTTCAAAATTTGTTTCATTTTAAAATCCATTAATCTGAAGCATTTAAAATAAAAATGTATTATAAAATCATGCATTTCTGGCTTTCATTAAAATGTTTATACTGCAGAGAATGTGATTTTTTCAGTACCCTTTTTTTCCTTCAAGTTCACATTTAGTGCAATACAGCAATTCACCATTAAAAAGACAGCTATTCTTTTGTTAGTGTTAGAATCAAAAATAAATAAAAGCTTGCCACATAACACTGTAAGAGGATGTTTTGACCCAGTTCAATTTTGATGTTCCTAAATGAAAAATAAAATATCACTTCTAGGGGATAGAGTGGGAGTGGATTCCTACATTACTAAGTATATACATTGCTCTTATAAGAGCCTGATGATAACACAATGAGAACAGTGTGACTATTTCAGCAATGCAGGTAGAGACATTTTCACACTTCCTTGAGCAGAACAGCTGCAGAGTATGCTACCAAAGAATTCTTGATTTGATTTTAAACATCTGCCAGTGGTCTTATATTTTTTTATCATTTATTATAAGAAGGACTAAGACACTACTGATGAAACACAGACATTTGAGAAAGCATTCACACTGTAATTAGAGGACCTTCTATCTAACATTATTATATAAACACACATTTATTCTTCAAGTCATACCATTGATTTCAGCAGAGTTAGTTACATCAAGAATAAGACAAAAGAGAAAACAGCAGTTCACAAAGGAAAAACAAAGATGAAAGGTATGATATTTAACATAACAAAGCCTACTGAAAATCAGATGATTAAGTGCAAATATGCACTTAATTAAATGGAGGCAAAACCAGTGCTGCTCTCCGTGTCAAATTGTCTTCTGGAGTGAGAGTAAGGGGAAGATTTGATTTAAATATAAAGATATAAATTGTGACTATAAAAATAAATCTAGGCATCAAACTTAAATGTTTGGAAGCTTCCTCCCTCAAGTGCATTTTGCATTGCTCCCCCAGCCTCCACTGAACATGTTTACTGCAGCACTATATGGGTAAATCTGATCCTCCAGATTGCCTGCAATAGCCAAGATATCCACAGCTTCTGTTCAGATTCCTTAATGGCTCCAAGTTCTTATTTTTCTACAAATAGCAACTTACTATTAAAAAATTTCAGAAGTCAGTAAAAAATTCTGCAATGATAACCATGATCACTTAGCAAGTAACATGAAAGGAAAAAGCAAGCCACCTAAAAGGTTACATGATAAGAATCTAAACCTTCCAAATTCAATCTTTTAATTTGCATGTCTTTTAGAATTTACATTTATTAGATCTCTCTGAAGGTAGTATTAAATAAAAAATGCTCATTCACATTCTAAACTGAGGCCCCTCTACTATTTTCCAGATTTAGGCAGACAAGAATATGAAGTCTGGCTAAACCACCAGGATCAATCAGGGAAGACCTGGCAGTACCTCAGGCAAGGATGATGACAATAGGACAATCCATCATTTGCACATCAGTCTAGTAGGTAGGCCAATCATCTGGGATGCATCTAGACCTATTTATGACAAGGGTGATTGAATCTCCTATTCCTGCATTCCAGGAAAATGCCATGATCACCAGGCAAATATCTCAAATCAGAACATTTTATCAGTCCCTTTTCAAAAACTAAAGCACTGTGCAGCAAATCTGAAGTCACCTGGAGATCTGAGCAGTTATTGCTCAAATTCAATAGTTGACACTCATCAGGGGAAAGAACAGAACGTACAGACCTCTCTCCATGAAATATAGATACATTTTTATATTGACATGGGATAAAAAACAGTTTGAAGAGATTTAATTTTCTTCTGGAGATCCCTAATCTGACTGCAAAACCACTGGGGACAGAAATTTCTGTGTCCTGGTGGACGTCTGGATAGGTACCCACTGTTCTGGCTGGATACTAAAGTTGGCCACATTTGCTCATGTCCCGAGACATGAAAAATACAGTAATTGGCTCGTACCTGATCTTTCACATGCTACCTCTACTATTATAAGAACTAAGTATCAGTCTTCCCATATCCCTGACAACCTTCTTTTGCTGTTTATACATTTGACATTGCCACACTACACCATGTCTCTTTCTTTTGTGGCAATTCTTAAAATTGTTCTGCAAGGGAAAATTCTCAGAACTTCATGGAGAAAAAGGAAAAACAGTAGGAACAAAAAAGAAAAGAATAAAAGAGGAAAGAAAGTAAAACAAAACAAAACAAAAAAAAAGTAAACACATTAGAAAACAGAGATGCTGCCTTTAAATCCTAGTTCAGAAAAGTACAACATCCTCCACAGATTAGGACATGGACTTTAGGACATGATACACTGGTGTATTTCACAAGAGTGATGAATTTAATGCACTTTTTCTTTACTTCAGAGGCAACTTTGGGAACTCTTTGGTAAGTGCAAATGGGGAAGAACAGCAGTGTTGGCTGAAAAAAGCTAACAAGGTATCCATCAGTAATTGTTGATGGCCCAAAGGCATTGGAACTATTTAATAAAGACAGACAGACTCCATAGATTTTGGCCTAGAATAATTTAATCTGCAGTATTGCAATCAGAAACTGATGTGACTGAAAACTAATCTGGCAAAAAATGATGCCTATTTTGGCATCCCAGACACTTCCACAAGCACTTAGTGCCTGGCCAAAACAGAGGTCAGACATATACAGACAGAGTGAGGTGGGAGAATAGGAATGGGACAGTCTGGCTTTAGATTGGTTTAGAGCACCATAAAGCTGCACTGTCAGTCAAAAGAAAAGGTCTTATGGTATTATGTGGCTGATTGATTTTACTGTGCCACCCTTGCCTGGCTTTATTTGGATCAAGGATCAGCCAGTTCTATTCACTTCCAACATCTTGATTCATCCATGTAATGAGATTGATAAGATCTAATGTAAAACAGGAATAGTCTGAGCTTTGGGCTATCACTTTCCATGACAATATAAACTTAATTGTTGTTCTGCATACCCCTGCATGCTCCTATGCAAGTGGCCAGGAGGAGTAGCTGAAAACAAACAGCTGAAAACTCCTCATAGGCAGGGGCTAACTAGAACAAAAAACTGGCAACTTTATCCTTAAGGTCTGCCCCCAAGGTAAAGAAATTTATGTGCAGACATAATGTTACTGAATATTTCTATTCTAAATGGTTAATGAAAAAATAGCAAGGAAATACTGAAAAACAGAGATGTCTGGTATGTGTCTACCTTTCACAGATTTTCAATACCACTTAACAGCTTAATACCTTTTATGCTTTTGAAACCATTCTTAATAAAATACTGCTAGACTTTTCACAAGTCTGTCACTTCCTGGGCCACCTCGACCTAGATCAATACACTCCTGTTAAGTGCTATTATACACTGTTCTCAGGTCCTTCATCAGTATCTTGTTGAAATGACAGTTTTCAATATGACAGGCCTTTCTGAATTAATTTTCAAGTATGGTTTTAAGAAATAATGTGTCAAATGTTATTATAAAAATCCCTGAGCTAAAACATTTTTTCATTTTCTTTATTCACTGCTTGTTTTTTTTCAGTCCAAGAAATCTAGCTTGCTTTGCATGATTTAACAGAAGTCTTCATGGCTATTCTTAAAAATGGAAATGTTCCAAAATGGATATATGTGTGCAATAACTTCAGCTTCTAACACTTGTGTCATTAATATTTTCATTGTGCAAAAAGGGTGTGCAAGAATTTTAGCATTTTAAATTCTTGGTATTGATATCACATACCAGTTTCCAGACTTCATGAGTTTACATTACATGCCCAGAAAAAAAATATTTTACACTATATGCCAAGTTCTGCGTTAGTCTTTCCAGCCTTCTTCCTTGTTTGCATTATCAAATCTATTTTTCTTCCACATGTACAGGGTGTCCTGTAGTCCCCTTTAGCTCAAACATATGGCACTCAGCATCTATTGAATCCCTTCTTACAGTGTATTGTGCTACTTAGTGCGAGAAATTGCACAAGTAATCTCCAGGTTTGTTTCCTCAGATAGCCTCTCTTTGCAGTCACTAATTAAATAAAAATTGATGTTTTTCTTATTCATGCAAGAAATCAGTAGCTTCAGACAATATCAATCTATCATGAAGCATACATGGTAGGAGCAGACAGCACTGTCTCAAATTATCTGATCTAGCAGATGAGGAATGAGATTTAGTTGCTTAACACAGACCATAAGTGAACGAGCACCTTCTGCCTGACTTCCAGCTGACACCCCACAAGGGCAGTGCTCTGTGCAAGATGCCATCAATACCCTTAAGTACCTGAATGCACTAAAATGATAAGTTGAGAAAAACTAAATCACAATTAGAATGTCTGTTTTACTTAGAATTGTCAAAACACAAAATGCCCTAATATTACCATTACTGATAGGGATTTGGTTTATCTGATGCTTTTAGTCCATCTCAGTACTAATTCACAACATGCTTATTTCTTACACCAGTTACCATGCCATTTCAGTATTTGGAAAGGTTTATTTAAATGCAAATGGTGACCAGGGTGTTAAACAATAATAAAAAAAAAATAATAATATCAGGATCTTCACATACACTCTTTGATGGGCTGGCAAATTTTCCAGGTAGATGCCTGAACCATCCAATATAAGTGTGAATTTTTTATGCCCTGAACCTTGCATTTTTAAATTTAGGCTATTTTTTTTGTTTGTTTTGGGAAGGTGAAAGAGAATCCTAGCCCCATATAAAAACTTAATTTTTACTGGTGTCTTGGAAAATGATCCATTTAGAGAGAATTTCAAATGAAAGTATTTTCTGTATATCAGGACCAATTTAACAATTTAGAGATTCCTTCAAATGCAGCTTTTAAAGCCTTTGGACACTTGAATATTCTTAGACATTTACAATTTATTGTGTGCCTTCATACTATCATATAGTAGTCAATGAACTCGCCAAGTTACAGAGGTGGTTTTATTTACCTTTCAGACTTCTGATTTCAAAGTATAGAAGAAAAAAACCCAAAGGCTTTGCTTGGTGTTTTCTTAAGCCCATTAAATAGATTATTGAAAATTATTATTATTGCCTTGGGTAGAAACAGCTTTTGTTTGCTTGCTAAAACTGACAATTCAGACCTCAAATGGATCAAAATGTAGCTCATTTTACAGTGCAGTAACTGCTTTCAAATATAAATTAATCTATTTAACAAAGAGAAGCCAAAGTTCATAAGCATTAATCAGAAACGAGATTTACCTCACTGAATCTAAAGCTGGCCTGTCTCTAAGTTAGCATAGTAAAATTGGACTGAATGCTAGAAAACGCAATATGAATATGAACTAAGTAATAGGAAACATGGAGGAAAATATGTCTAAAATTCTTATCTCTCTAAAAATTGTTTATTTATTTGCACAGTAATTGCAATATCTTTTAAATAGCCCATGCAGAAGTGAGCATTCATATTTTCTGCAACTTTAAAAAGATAAAGAAAGTAGTATACTATATTTCATTACAATCTGAAAATACATACTCTAAAAGTGAAGAACAAAACTTGAGTTTACCTAATTTCTTCCAATTATTTATTTGAGATGTTAACAAATTATGATTTCACTTTGCAGCCATTTTACTACAAGTTATTTTTGGCGTAAATTTTGGTCTCTTTTCAAGCAGTGTGGATCAGTGAATATCAATAGAAGCAGTATTCAGCATTCATGACAGAGGAAGGCGGTTAATCTCTTTAAGGTAGTTCTTTAAGTATCTGACAGCTCCTTTCAACCTAAAGTCTACAAAAATCATAAAATCTTTGCTAGCATTCTGGCTTAGGACTTGAAGATTACTTATTTGACGTGAAGAAGTATATTTTGATAAGGATAACGGAAAATAGGATGTGGAGGTTTCAATACATTGGTATGACAAAGAAGTGCACAGCCTTGAAAAGACTGTTCTAGCTGAAGCATTACTAACATGCAAGAAAACCTGTGTATTTTGAAGTAATAGTACAGCCCCTTCATGAAATGCTTCAGCTTCATGAGGATTTTATTTCTATTTAGATTTCTCTGGGCATGTAGTCCTTAAGACATGGGGCCACAAAGGCATCCTACCACTTTGCTTGTAAATTGTCTAAAGGGACTATTCTTCTCTAACACAACGATTAGAAACATATTTAACTTTTCTGAGAATTAAGACATCCAACTCTCATACTAAATTTCTTGGAAACTAACAGAAAAGAATATATTTCCAACACTGTCAATGATGACACATTTGCAGATTAGGATCTGCAAATGTAAACAATGTAATGTTTGTAAACATTGTAAACAATGAGAATAATGGAAACTCCTCAAAGCATTAAAATATCTTGTAAGCCATGGAAATAAATAGGTTGAATCTAAGTCTTGTAGTACACATCTATACAGTGGCCATTGAAGCATGTGGTTATAACATGTAAAGAACTGGTACTTTTCTCTCATAATTTATGTTAGTACTACTGAGAAGAACATCAAATTAATACAAAACTATTAAAAGGCTCAGTTAAAGCACTGTACAATGACTAGGACTGATTCTATAGATTTGTTGTTACATTAGTACGAGATGCTAATTAAAAGTAACCTAGTTCTGCCAGTTCATATGTACAGTCACAGATACAGATATCATGACTTTTTGATCTCAACAAGATCTGCCAAAGTTGTTCTGCAGGAAGTGTTCATGCTCTACCCTTTTTCAGTTTCGTGTGTATATATGAAAAGTAGAACACATCAATGTTTTAACATATGAAAGGTATTTCAGGCCATTTATGTGGTGTGGTCTCGGAAAATCTTAATTATCAATTTCAGAAGCACACTACTGAGATGTGAGTTAGTTTTAAAGTTCTTTGTGATGCATAAAGCTTGGTGAAGCAATGGACTCAGAGCTCAGAAAACTGGCTGTCACAGGGACTTAAGAATGCAAATGATTCTTTGTGGAAATAAAGATAGAGGTTTTCTTAAACCAGATTTCTAGACAACCAACTAGAAATTAAGAGTGAGTATATCTGAGCATGACCCAAAAGAGTAATTGATCTATTTTACCACAAAACTGTATTTGCGAGAGCCCTTTCTGCTGCTGTTAAGATCTCTCCCAAGACAGTGTCAGGCATGCCATCACGAAGAGGGACACACAGAAAAAGAAAAGACAGAGAAGACATAGGGACTCAAATTGTGTAGGCTCATGGGCTTTGAAGCAAAGACAGTCCCATAGGTTAAATACAGACAAAGATTCCAATTCTCCAACAGTTGACTGTAAACAATGAAAAATTCAGGATCCTAATTTCCATCTTGTTTCTAAAAGCTAATACTTGGATTGGAGTGAGAGGATAAACCAGGCTGTGGAAAAGTGTCCTCTGTAATCTTGGTCCATATGTAGTGTTCCTGTTACAATTTGGACAGTGAAGGAGCTTAACAGATGAATTGCTGACAGATCTATAGAGTGGACACTGAAGCACACGGCTACGACGTGTAAAGAATTGGTATCATTGTATCTGTTTCATAAATTGACCACTTCTGACAAAGGGGAAGGGTGAAAATTAATTTGGCATGGCATGCATGCAACATTCCATTGCTTTAATCTGGTGCTGCCTGAAAGCTTGTTTTGGTAGGTATTGTATCCTGGAATGACACAGAACTAGAACTGGCAGGATGTCAAAATACTTCCAAAACCAGCTTAACCAAATGAAATCAGCTGAGCTGTGGAGATGTGAAATGCACATTTAGAAAGACTCAGAGCTGGAATGTAGGTGAGGCTAAATACAGGAACACCAGTGTTATGTGAATAGCTAACAACAACAGGAATATTACTAATAAGGACATTTATACATAACAATATTTTTATTTCTAAGTTAATCTGAACTGATAAGCCTCTTAAAATGTTAAGTCAGGACTCCCAAATTCACTGACCTATGGAGCTAAGAATTGTTTATCTTACTTCTACTTCTGGGGAAACTGAGGCAGAGAGGTTCAGTGACTTACCCAAGGCCACAGAGGTAGTCACTGTCAGAGCCAGGATTAGAGCTCAGGAGTTTCTGGCTCCCAGTTCCCAAGCTCAGACCACTAGATCATGGCCTCAGGATATATCCAGCTGATCTTCAGTCTAAAAAAAAGTAAATTCTCAAGTATGTTACAAATATGTAACATATATAGATATATATGTATATTTATATGCGTATACATATATATATATATATATATATATTTCTTTTTACCTGAATGTAATGATATGAGTGAAAACACATTGCTCATAAGTCAGTGCTGAAAATCATACCAGTATATTTTATCTGAGTTACCTTAATCATACATATATGTATGATAAAGCTCTGCTGAAAAAAATGATGATTTAAATTGCAGCCAATACAAATATGTATTGTATTTTTCAGGGTAAGGAACAAATTGCCTTTCCAACCCAGCCAGCATGTCATTTATATTAATGGTGAGGCATTTATATTAATGATAAGTTGCTCTGTGTGTAAGTAAACTCTATTAAGAAAGTCAGGTCCCTTGGTGGAGCTAGATCCTTAGTAAATTTTACTAGCTAAGCACTGAGCTCCATGTCAGAGTAATTACACCTTTTATCCACTGTGAGCTCTCTCTTAGCTTCTCCATATTCCTTAATTTCCCACTTCAGCTAATTTAGCAGTAAAATCACAAAGGTTTAAAAGGTTAGCTACCGAGGAACTGGCGCATGAATGTTCTGTTAAGCTCTGTGCATTGAAATCACATTATGTAGAAGAAGGAATTAATTAAGTAACAATTAGGTAGTGATGGATCATTGACAACATATCTACACTTGGGTGCTAAAATTAATTTCCCCTGTAAAAACAATACATTCTGCATCTTCTCATCTATACACAAGCAAGTTTTACACCTGAAATATAAAATGGAAAGGCCCTTCAGCAACCTATTTTAAAAAAAGAGGCATATTTTCTGGCACTATTAAAACTAGAAAATATTTACAAAAATCATATAGCTTAATTTTAATAATTAATTGAAAAAGTAATGAGGATAGCAAAAGGAGAAGAAATTTTTAAAGGCAGAAGATTTTTAAGCAACTGTAAGGACATTTGCTATATGAAAGCACTTAGTATGTTAAAATTGCTAACAATTGTGTAGTATTCTCTTGCTATCTTCTTTTGCAAGTTGCCATATTGTTTCCTTGTATTGACAGTCAGCCTCTTAATACACAGATTGGCAGTTAGCCCAGTCAGTCCTCAATTCTAAAAGCCTCTTAGCAGATGAAAAATCTTTGGTTCATTCACACCTTGTAGAAAGAACAACAGGGCAGAAGTGACATCCAGATCCATTTAGAGTATACTTTGAGTCTGATTTTCCTTTGCCTTGCACCTTGTGTAGTCATTTATAGCTTTGCAAAGTGAGCACAAAATGGATATAAAACACTGCTACTCATGTGAGGAGAGAATTCTGATTTGGTTGCATTATTTCCAGAGGTGATCACAAAAAGTGCCAGCCAGTTGAAAAATCTGGCTCTGCATAGAAAGTGTAAACAATTTTGACACAAAATATAAAGTAAAAAGCAGCAGCCCTTTCCAAATATTTTACATAAACTGCACCTTTTTTTTTTTCAGCAATAGATACGTTCACTTGCTGTTTGCTTGGAATTCTCCTAGAAAGAATACTAAATGCTTAACTCATCTACAGAAAACAAATCTTATTTCTTCCTTCCTTTTTAAGAACAATATTTAACTATGAGTCCTAAAGTATATTCTCACTTAAAAGGGAACTCATGTCATCTATAAGATCTCTACAAGTCCTATCTTCCCACATGCTGATTCTAAACCCAGTACTTAAAAGATTGCATTTCTAAAAAACCTCCTGGAATCAATGTGAAAAGCTGGTATTATCACAACAGCTGGTCTCAGTCCATCAGAGTTCAACACTGTTCTGACTTTAGTAGGAGTGACAAATTATTGTAGCATTGATCAGTGATATCTCTGCTATACGACCTACTATCAGTATGATAGCTCAAGACCTACTACCAAAAATATCTTTAAGATGTAAGCTATATCAGCGGGAAATGGCTGCTGATATTAGATTAATGAATGTGTTTCAACAAAATTGACAGTTAAAAAAATGAAGGACCTAATCTGACTGTTGCTGGAGATGTGGTCAAAAATTATTTCTACTTCAGAATAGGATACAGTAACTAATTCAGTGTGTCTGGGACATTTTTTTTCCATATTATCTTGTGGTCATTTTTCTGACCCTTCCCAGCCAGACATCCTTCCTAGTACACTTAAATAGCATGATGGCACGATAGTGCATGGTACCTCGTGTGTTGATTAGGAGCAGAAACAGCAGTTACTGCATTAGCAGCTGTTGATCTGAGAATATTGCTATAGTAAATAATGCCTCTTAGTGTTTCTGTTGGAATTTTTTTCTTTCTTTTAATCACAATCATGAATTTCATGGAGTCATCTTATGACATGGTTTCCAAATCTACTCCCATGGTCCAAAGCTTACTCTTCAACCAAGTAGCTAAAAACATTTTTTTAAAAAATTCTTAATATTTTACTAATAACGTATCATAGGCTAGAATTTATTGCAGGGTTTTGCATTTGTATTTCTTCTTGTCTTTTTTTCCCTCTCCCCCTTCTGCATTCAGAGCTTCTGTAAGCATTCCGAGTGCTAGTCTGGCTTGACTGGAAAGTACTGCGTGTTTGTTGTGTGTCTGCATGTGTGATACCAACTGTTGAAGACTGCTTGATGTTAGATGAGGGCTTATGCTCAGAGCTGTTCTACAGTTGTCTCTCTGGCAAAATCTTTCCCTACCAATGACAATGATGTATCTGTGTGGGGAGAGTCTGTTTTACAATATTACACTTGCCATGGTCTTAATTTTACTGATGGGGCATGATTATGATTTCATTTACATTAATCAAATTCATGAGTCATTCCATTCATGTCAATAGCCTTAAAGAGCTATAGAGACTAGTAAGAGTTCAGAATCAGGCTTCTGGTGTTTAATCTAAAAGCATATCTGAATCACTTCATTAAAGACAGAAACTGAAGGATAGATCCTCTGCTTACTTTGCATTACTCAGTCATGCCATTAGCATTAAACATCAAATAAAGAGCTAAAATGACAGCTGGCAATGTGTCACAGTACAAGGGTTTTCCGTTTACCTCAGATACAGAAAATATCCCTGTATTAACAAGATTTAAGACTACATTCAAAGTATGACAAACTTATGGTATTAGATCTCCTCATCCTTCAATGTTGGCAATAATGTTTAAAAACATTTTCCTTCCCTTGTTTTTTGTTGTTTTTGCTTTTTTTTTTTTAATGCCGCTCTTCATAACTTGAATGCAAAAGATTTACATAGCTTGAATGCAAAAGATCTAAAGGCAAACTATATTTAAATAAGACCTGAGGGATGAGTTAAGTTTTATAGACCTGTCCATAAGGAATATCATATCTGGCAAATACAGAAGCATAAAAGCTGTGATCAAAAGACATAAAATTTGTTTTGTAGGTATCTTATAAAGCATTATCAAATCTCCTTAAAAAAAAAGTTAAATAATATTAATTTTTTAAAAACAGGCATTCTAAAACAATAAAAGTTTTTATACTGCTGTCTGTCTCCTGCTTAGAGAGAGAAATTGTGCAGGGGATGATGGGCATTAATTTAGTCCTCACTGATAAGTACTTTTAAGACTAAATATTCTTGAAATTGCACTTATTTAAATTATACTCAAGCTCCCTGTAAATCTAAAAAAAGATTATAAGGAGGGGAAATAATTTCAAGAGGCCTAGCAAGTTAGCAGAAAATTGCTCTATTATATCTCTTCAGATTTTTCCATTTATTAAGTCAAAGAATTGATGGCATTTGAGAACATTTTCTAGAAATCTGTTTGATGCATTATAGGCCCTAGAAACTATTACAGTCATATATACTTTCAGCTTCACCATAAGCATATGTCCCAAGATACCTAATCAGAGAACTGAGAACTAATACAAACCAGGGCCAAAGAAAGCTGGGAAAAGGGATCTTTTGCTATATTTTCTGTAGATCTCACTGAAAACCAAAGATCTATCTGAGCAACTTGTTTTTCCAGAAGGGCTGGAATTGCAAAAATATTTTCTTTGGAACTTCTTCCAGAGAAAGCTTCCTTTTCACCCTGTTAGACCACACATTGAGTTTTACACCCTACACAACACAGCAGAAATTTGTGTATGTTGAAACAATAAGATACTGTCTTCAGGCTGGATACAAATGTTACTTAAGCCACTGGTGTCTTACCCGAAAACCTTGATATAATTCTACTCTTAGTAACAATGGGAATTACTCTTAGAAACCATGGGAATTGTACATTTTCCTTTGTTATCTTTTCCAGTGTTTTACTTGTGATAATATTGCTGTGTATTTCAGCATGCACACTTGGGCACACAGATTAATTATGAGGCAATAAACTTCACATAAAAAGTGCTGAAAAACAATTAAAAATCTCTCTTGTTTTTCAACAAACCAAAGTGAACAAGAAATTGAAAAAGTATAGAACAGAGAAGTCACCTACCGTGGTTGTCTTTATCCGTCCTCCTGGTTGTGTACAGGTCCAGCCTGATTTATTGATTAGCAAATCACAGCCTTCTCCTTCTAAACATGGAAGCATTTCACACCACTGTTTTGTTTTGATAATTCGTGCTATGAAACAGAAAAGGAAGAAGAAAAAACAAAACCAAAAACAATTGGCAGGAGAATTCACATTTTACTTATCTCTAAACACTTTCTCATTTGAGTTGTCTATTTGCATTATCTGATAATTCAGCAATAGTTTATGATGTAGACAGCCCTAGGCAGTTTACAAAATTATTTACAACACCTGCTGTGCCAACAAATTTAATTTCAAACTTAAAAACCAACAAAGAAACAAAAGACAGCTTTATTATAAATCAAAAGAACAAAGAAAATAGCTCTTTTTCTAATTTCATGTTCCTTCCAATGAAGGAAACATTGTTGGGGAGGACTAATAATTGGAGACCTACTATCCTGACTAATCATTTTGGTGCCCCACAACTGTGATCCATTGTGTTAGACTCTACAAACTGAGCAGATGGTCCCTATCCTGAAGTGCTTACACTGAAAATAGACATGAAGCATTCAGGGGAAAGAGAAAAGCTATAATAAACAGAGGGGTCAGTTTAATGACAGCTATTGAGAAATTCTGTGATACTTGCAATGGTGGGGTGTACTCAGGGGCAGAAACTAGGAACATAAGAGGGACAGGTATTGAATGAAGCCAAGTTTGAGAAACAACCATGGGGAGGGAGACAAAAAGCTGAGGGAAAAGACAGGACCAAACAGCCTATTACTACAAGGGAAAAGAAGCCTAGTTAGGAAGGTTTCTGACAGAAAGTTGGTGTGATGCATGTTTTGTGTCTACTCTCAATGCTTGTGTCTCTGGCAAGCCAGTTTTGCAAAATTTCCACAAGGTCATACACAGCATGTTGTCTTGGAACAACAGAACCCTGACTGCAATAAAGTAAAAGCAAAGGAGTTGTGAGGAGAATTTTTTCCTCAAGGTAGGAAGAGAAGGGGCTTTAATACCTGTAGACCTCTTTCTGGACTATAATACTACTTCTTTTGAGTTCACCTTTGTAGTATTCGGGCTCCTTCTCATAGAATAGCAAACAATATTACTAATATCTGGTATTCTGTTATTCTTTCACTCTTCACTGAAGACTATATTGTACAGTGGAGTGTTTAGCATACTTTTCACAAAATGCATATACAGAGAGATACTCACTTGCATGGTGCCATATACTCATGCTAAACAAGGTAAGGTCTCCCAAACTCTTTTGCTCAAACTGTAAGGCTCTCAATTTGCAGAAAATGGTCCTGTTCCTGCACGGATCATCTCACCAGTTCTTGGCTGCACTATAGGAAAGCTTCAGCACTTCAATTTATACAGAAGTGTCCTAGCATGCAAGGCCAGAACTTTCTCACATAGAGGGACAGATCATCTGCCTTCCTCTATGTTGATGTGTGACACCAATACACATAACACACCTTCAGTAATCATAAGCCCAACAAAAAGAGAACTACAGGAAAAGTACTTAGTGAAATAAGAGTACAAGAAGCTTATGCTCTACCAAATTAATTTGGGATCTAAGGAGACTAAAATTAGGCATTTATCCCAGTGGCAGCTGCAGCTTTATGCTCACCTGAACGTGTGATTCAGCCTGACTTCTTCTCTCTGGAGCTACTTAAGAATACAATTCCCAATGCCACTGGATCGTGGCAAGAAAGAGAAGTGCAATTTAAAGTTTTTAATAAAACTCTTTCCAATATTTTTACACAAAACAACTTGTGTCCTCAGCTCTGGTATAATTGTTGGTAAGCTCTAGTAATATAAAAAAACCTGATTTCCTTCAGTGGAAGCACAATCTGAAATTCATATTAATATTTTAATTATAAAACCTCTCTAGCACCTAAATTTCTACATAGGAATTTGCACTGTTCATTAGGCAATATATAAATCAATGGTGAAATGATTCATAACTACATTTTTTTTGAAGCAACTCTGCTAGGCTGTTTAGCACATAATACACAGGAATGTGGATTCTACTTGGGCACTTGGGTACTGCTCTACTGATAACTGGATCATATCAGTTTTCAAGACTAACCCCTCCTTTGTAACAGATAAAAGCCTCATCCTTTCAGTGAAGGCCTGCATCCAGTTACAGGCTTAACAGAAAAACCTCAGTAAAATGCTAACACCAAATCTGACCTGCTTGCATGCATATCTTTCTTAATTCACATATCAAAGTGGCTATTTCTATAAATGTTCCAACAATATGAGGAATCACTGAAATACTGAATAGTAAGCTAAATTCAGAAATATCCACTAGATTGCCTTTACTATCTCAGATAGGAGGTTTTCCTAGAAACATGACTTGAAGTAATTTTATCTTAAAAAAGTATCTCTGAATTAATGTTTGTGTTTGCTTGGTTGCTATTGATATTATCACAAATCCATGGGGTCCTTGCTCTGATATATTGGGTATATCCACACAAATTTAAAACACAACAAGGGTGTTTTACAAAACATAAATTCTAAAACATTTCTGTGCTGTGTATAGACCAGCTCGCACATTTAGGCTTGAGAATCAGAACTTCTTTTGTAGGGAAAAGCTAGCTAGCTCACCTGATTTAAAGCTAATCAGTATCAAAACTGTGCCTCCTCAGCCCTCACACCCTCTTCCAATCCTGCTTCCTGCTGAGATCTCCTCCCCATTACTGGTTTTATGTCCCTTTAATTCTGCTTTTCCACCCACCCATTGCTTTGCTTCAGGAGCCTCACCAACACACAGGCCCTCACTCACAGTGCCACGAGGGAGGCCTGCTCTTGTCTGCAGGAGTACATCTATTTTTGCATTCTCACTTTTCAGTTTGCACATTGTATCACAGTATGAGAGTGAGGCTCAATGTATAATATAGGAAGAGAGCAACATGTACAACAATTTTTATCAGCATAATATCAAAGAATTTTCATCAGTAATTGAAACTGAGTTATACTAGTCAAAGCAAAGGAATATAGTGTATTTCCTGAGGCAGTATAGTTGCCTTTTTACTGTGTATATTCACCAGGGGTGTGATTCAGCCCTCTGCAGACAAGAGAGCAAAAAGCCTATCAGCTTCTTCAAATCCACTCTGAGCTCCATTATGAAGAATTAAATGATGCACAGGCTTTGTGCAGAGCTTCTGTAAAGACCTGAATTTCAGCTTTAGAATCTGTGCTGACACTACCTTGCATCTCCTAAGAAGGGCTGTGCCTCCTCACTCAAACTGGAGTTAATAGGCACTGACATTGCTCAGCACATGGTAGAATTGCTTTCCTGGGTGGTGCCATTCAAATTGGAGAACAAATGGACTCTATCCAAGGGGTTTTCATGCAAACAGTTTTGAGATATTGGATGCAAGCAGATGTTGTATCAACATCATGACAAACTGCCCACCAATGTGATCTTAACTGTTTTGTCAGACAGAGAAACTTGTAATCCAGTTATTTGTAGCAAAAGTCTCCATTCATGATCAGTACAGTCTAAGACTGCTCAACTGAGTATGTTTCACAACCCCACAGACTGTTTTCTGTTAAATACTGCAACCAGATAAGCTTTGTCAGTAGGCCTCTCACTTGGTTTAATAATATATTAATATTATAATATTAAAATATTCCCAATGCAAATATTATATAATTAATACATATCTATAATATTATATAAATATTTCCCATGGAAAATCAGGCTTGTTTTCTAGATATTCTTTTCCCAGATTCAACTCACAGTCAGGCAATTATCAATCTCTGCATCTGTAGTCAATCTTTTAACTGAAAATCATCAACTGTTTGTGATAGCAAAAGCTAAGTCTTGATCAGCAGCAGTAAATACCAAAACTTATAGCCATCTAAAATATGGCAAATCAAAACACTCTGATTGTTGCCATTTGTTGCCTCCTTTTTTTAATGTTGGGGAATGAATTAGGGAAATAAAAGTAAAAATGAGCTTCATTTTAACTGAATAGGAATATTGATTGAGACAGCATCGGGACACTGATGTTTATGATTTCAGAATACATTATGCTTCTATGCATAAAAGGTGGTGTGCAAAGTGAAGATTTTTAATTTTTTCATGTATTTATAAAGTATAATCAAAACCATGATGCATGAGCCTAAATAAAGTTAAAAAAAGTAGCAGAGCACATACATTGAAGTAGGGACTAGGGAGAATTTTTCCAAGCAAAACACATTTTGAAACACACTTCTTAAATGAGAACTTAGCTCAACTGTACTTTTTCCAGAATGATGTTCTTCTTCACATTATTTTTTATTCAATGGTAATTTTTAGCATTTAATGCAAGTTGTAACATATACATTGGAGAAAATATTTCCTCTTTGACTTTCATATATTATTTCACTGTGGTTTTCCTTGAACTTTGAAGTTGATCAGCACAGCAAATTCCCAAGGTTCAGAAAAGCCTTTGGCTTCACCACTTTGGAAGTACATAGACAAATATATTCATCTTGGTGTATTTTGCTAGTCCTGAATTGTTTTCAGGACTAGCAAAATTGGACACTGAATTGGACCATATATTTTATAATTATTCACTTTCAAATGATCCAAACTAGTTTCATAATCCCACTCATCTCCTAGCCTTTTTTAAATTTTATCTGATATTTTTCCTTTTTCCTTTTTTTTTCAACCTTAGCTTTTTTCTCTGACCATTTCCCTCCTCTGCCTATTCAGTACATAGACACTATTAACCAATCAAAGATCCCCAAACATCTTGCAGAACTTCCTATGTTTAGCTAGTTTTATCTGTGACTGGTAAATGCTGCTCATTGTCCCCATTGTGCACAGAGGTTAATCATCTTGACCAAGGTCACAGAAGAATTTGTTGCACAGCTGGAAACAAAACCTCTGAATTCTTAGTGATCACTAGACTGGAGACCTTTCTGTGTCCCTTCTTCATTCAGAGATAAAATGTACTTTAATGTGTATACATAAAGAAATTAAACAATAAAAATATGCAAAGTAATATGCTTTCAAAAACATATAACAGTTAAATTGCAGCAGCAGGATAAAGGCCATCTGAAAGACAAACTGAATCACACTAAGATACTGCAATCATGAACTGTCTTTAGAGCAGCAATTTGACTGTAATAGTGTAAAAGCCCCAAATGTCAATCTATTTTACAACAAGGAAACATCACAAAGCTTGGATACCTTTTACAGCAGTCATTCTGCTTCCTTAAAAAGAATTGAAGCAGTGCTAATTCACAAGGAGTTAGATTGTCTCAATTATTTATAGGGCATCTAGACCAAAGACTATTTAGTTCTAAGAACAGCAATATAGCAATGTCTAGACACCTATTTTATCATTTAGCTCTTGCTGTCAAGACTGGGAGGGAGGCTTTAGCTGAGGTTGAGAAATATATGGGAAACAGTGATGTCCTGTGGGCTACAGAGACCAGGGAAATTGAGACCAGGTAACTAGATCATGAGTAAAGGATTGAATGACAGGGCAGAGGCTTCTCCTACAGCTCATCCAATCATAGTTCCACTGAGGGATAAATCTTATTGCAACCCCTGGGTTGTGAATATACCATCAGTGTTCACCTGTACCCAAAAAAGAATGACAATCTGGCATTATCAGGAATTATGTGGATTGCACCTTGTACAACATGTATTTAGGAGGAGCAGGTTAATACCTAGGAGACAATCTCTAAATCAAATTGTTATCCATATCATCTTAAACAAAGACTCTTTAAGAGACATCACTACCAGTTACATGAGTGGTCCCTAGGAATTTAGCTGATTTACCTGGTATAAGAACTTGTTGGGTTAAACTGAGTGAAAGCAGAAAGTTTAGTTAACCACTGATGCAAAAACTACTTGAAAATACTTTGAAAAAGTAAGACCAAACTTAAACTACTCCATTTAGAACGGCATTAATGTATTTGTTAAATTTTATGACATACTTAATGTTTTTCCATATCTTCATAAGACTCTGAAATAAATATATACTGGCAGCTTAAAAATAATTACACAAGAAAACCTGAAGTATAATCCAGATTCTAGGAGCACTCTCATGAAATTCAATAGCTCTTATCTTTTTTTCCTTCAAATAGAAGAATTTCCTCATTATGATACCCCAAACAACAAATAAATAAACAGTGAAAAGCATGTGAGACTAAATTCAAAAGAAGCTGATACCTGACTTTTTGTAGTGTAGAAACTAGAATGTATTTTTCTGGACTCTCTCTTTTCAGTTCTTGGAAAACTTTATTACTAAGTGATTCACTGATATAGTGATAGGTTCCTTACATTAGTCTACATCCAGATGTTCAAATATTTGTATGACAGAAGCATTATCCTAACTCTGAAATTGTCCTACAAATCATTTTCACTGTCACCTCATGTCTGTTTCCATTTTACTTTTCAAGGGCCAGTATTCTTCTAATTGCTCTCATTTGAGATTGTAATACAGCTCTGCATTTGTTCTCAATTCCTCAGCCTCTCACTGGTAAATAGTACTCTCACTGGCAAAATTGCTTACTTGGAAATGTAATGCAGCAAATATAACACATATTTTCCAACTCCCTACAAACCAGTCGAACAGAAACAGAAAAAAAATTATTATCGTTTAATAAATTTCACAGGGTCACAACAAGCACCCTGGCAGTTATAATAAATGGTGAATACTGATAAAATGTATATGTTGAATTTGATTTAGGGACAATACCTGTGCTTCTAGTCTCTTCAAAACTAGCATTTTCTAACTAAACATTAAAATGTCAGTCTTTTGAATAGTCAACCTGGCATACAACTTTGCCCAGGATTTCAGCATTTGTCTGAATATCCATAGATGTGCATATTCAATGGTTTTCAATCTGTGAATGAACTTACTGCTTTGTTGTCTGTGGGTAGTTAGCATTTGCTATCTAATACGAGTTGCTAATAGAACACCTACCCTAGAGAAAGCCTTTGTCAGGACTCAGTGTTTTCTCTTTCTGTCCCCTGCTGTTCTGCTCTGCTGTATTCAATTAGTGCGCTGTAAGCAAAGTAAAAATTACTAAAAATCTGATCAGTGATATGCCAGCAAAGAACCCTTCAGAGATCAGGTTTTCATCACATTTCACTTTGCTGCCAGCGCATTGAGAACAGCAAATTTCACTGGAGAGGGACAGCAATTTCAGACCCAAAGAAGAGAATTTGAAGATCACAGCAAAGAATAGACAAGAAGGGCTAAAATGGGAAGTAGGGGGAAACAGATACTAGGAAAAAAATTAGGCAAGAAAGGAAGGAAAAAGAGGACAAACCCCATCTATATGTAGTAGCTACTGAAGCTAATGGGCAAGGTCAAAAACTTGAGGAACTTGTTCAGTGGAGTCAGTATGACAAGGTAGGTAAGTAAAGGCAAAAGACCAGAACATATTGGGTTTTCTTCTCTTAAGTACGCCAGTGTCAGTCCTCCTGATGATACAAGCAGGGAACTGCAGTGGAAGACCAGATTCACTATGGTTAAAAGTCAAATGAGGACTGACACGATCCTCACTGCCATCCCTACATTATGCAGAGAAGGCTGGGCAGCTGCGGAGGAGGGAGAAGGACCCTCAGAACTCTCCTAGCTCTGAAACATGTGAACATACAAAGGTAACCACTGAATACACAGTGAAGCAAGAATTTTAAGGAGGACAACACAGTAATAATTAAACTTGCTCTGGGTTATATGGTCAGAGTTTTCACAAAACACTAAACACGCACTAAAATTATAGCCAAGGGCTAAGGTCCTTCTTGGGACTCCAGCTGCAAAGCATTCACGTACCCAGTCTTACTGGGTACCTTAATGAACTCTGTACACACTTAGTAAGGAAAATATAAAAAGAAAGAAAAAGAAAAAAAAAAAGAAAAAAGAAAACAATAAGCACTCTCCATTTGACGTTGGCTTTTGCTCGGGCAAAACAATGAGAATCAGAATGTGGGATTTCATGTGTCCGAGGACAGAAATTTGTTAGTCTTTAATCTTTTGTCAGCTCTTTCTGGGAATTTTGGTTAATGTTCTTCATGTGAATTCAAAGGACAGGCATTTAGCTGAGTGGTTCTGCTGTGGCCCTCACTGCTTTTAGTAATTTCCAAGTCTGGTGTCAGCATGTGTACTGCTGCCGTGACATGGTGGTGACATTTTATTGTACACTGAAAGAGATAATAATTCAGCTGTTCTCAAGTACAATGGGCTTCCTTTGTCAACAACCAGAGCAATGGGAAACTCTGCCCTCCTTTTGTCACGTATGTATGAACAGAACATGGAAGCAAAATGAGTTAAAATGAGCTCAAAGACTAGCACAGAAACAGACTAAGATGTTGCTGTGAGAACAATTAAAAGTACTAGAAAATGGAACTCAGCAATGAAGCTGAACTTATCTCCTACCCAAAGCGCTTTCCCCCTATTCTACATGACTAGATCCTGTGTTACAGTAAACTGTATGCTTTTTGGGGTAAGCCCATGACTTTTTGCTTTCATCAAATATTAAAAATAAGCTACAATTATACTGGGGATTTTGACACAAATTGATACTTCAAGAATGAAGATTAAGAAAAAATTCCAATAAACCTAGTGAAACAGGTGAAAACAAAGAAAAAGGGATCACTTTTCATAACAAGAATACAATTAATATAAGCACTTGTTATTCTTTTGACACTTGTGTCAGTGAGCCAGGAAACTTGCCATAGGGAACTGTGATGTTGAGCATTAGATAGCTTGGAAACTGGCCTTTCCTAATGACTTCTGCTTTCACCAGCCAGTGTTTGACTAGCAGAAGGAAAAGAGTGTTAAAATACAGCAATGCTCGTTTATATCACGTGCATTGTATTGATACACTGTCCATGGTGAAACCCTGTTACACATGGATGTGCTATATCTCAGCTGCACAGTCATCCACACTACTTGTCAGAAAACAGTTTGAGATTATGGCTGTGCAGAAGGATTTTTGACTGACAGGTTAGGTCATGTGAAATTTTTTTTAAGGTGGATTTTCATCTGTTCCTTACCCCAAAATTTTATGATCCTATAAAATTTTCCTGATTTTGTACTTCATTTGGCAACTCATTACTTAGTCAAGATTTCTCTGTAGAGCTTCTCAGTATTTTGTAATAAAAAATAAAATACAAATGAATGCCTTCTCATTAAGTTCCTATTTTAATGTATAATGCACATAAAACTGGGAGACAGATTCCTTAAAAAGACAATGTATCTCTAAAACTCAGCGAATGCATGGACATTTTTACTTTGTGTACCTAATGGAACAAAAAATAGATTTTCAAAGATCCTCTTGATTCTACTACATAAAAATTATTAACACTACAATTCAGAAGGAGCTCTATAACAGAAATAGTCACTGATTAGAAGGAATATTCTTTCTTGCCCTAAGAGGCAATATTTGATGTATCAGAACACATCTGGCAAATCTATGAACAGCCACTTCTTGATATTGCTATCTTTTTCACCATCAGAAAACCTAACCATAAATTTACAAAGTTATTTCTGTTAAATCAGATTACAAGGACTGGCCACAAGGTGAAAAGGGAAAATGCTGCCTCTCTCCCAGGGCAGGCAATGCATCTGCTCCCATGCTGCGGCCACTCTCTTTGCAAGCAGGAGTCCCTGTCAAAGGCTGCACAGTGGAGGCTGGTTGGGCCAAAGGACACAGTAATAGCACAGAAAATCTATGCTGACTTACTTATTTAAACCATGAATTCTTAAAATTAGGGGCTGTAAGTATTTGTGGTTCTGCAGCAACTGCACCAATTATTAAAAATCAGACTACCAGGCACAAAGCAATTGATCAGGTCAGTATATTGAGAATTAAAACCACTTTTCTGCACTGTACTTCTTTACAGGAAATATGATAGAGTCATATATTTTTGGGACAGGAACAACAAGTTTTTTGAAGGCCATAAAATTTAATCCAGCAAGTTCTATAACAATTTCAACAATTTCTTGTTGACATAAAGCATAACTTTTAGAAAGACATCCAGTGCTAACTTTCAGAGAATGCTCACACTTCTAAAAACTCTTAAGGCAGCTTATACAATTCCATGGCAAAGGCAAAACTTCTCAGTTCCATAGATTTTAGTATTATTCCTATAGGACTCATTTAACTCTCATAGGTTATACTCGTACTCGCCTTCCTTTACTAAACTCCAAATGATTGAGTAGTCTTCTGTCAGATATAATAAAGTCACATCTCTAAAAAAACACTCAGTGTTTCTGAAGGTTAATCATGCAATTTTAAATCTCCTGCTTTTGCCTTTTTTTTTTTTAAACATTCAAAAATATCTTAAGGAAAATAAAACAAACTAAGCATCAACACTGGACTAACAGCCACAAACAGAAGATAATAACCCACAAAATTAACTGGAATAGAAGCAAGTTAGAATACTCCATCTGCCGGAACATAATTGTTTTCTTTTAACAGTAACTGTCTGAAAAAGAGCTTTCCCAAGTGACTCTTACTTTGTAAGAGCAGTGGGGAATCCTCATTAGAAATATCTACAAATTGTAACAATGCAAAGAGTACAAGTTTACAGTCCTGACTCAGGCAAAACCTGCAATGGGTTTCTTGAGGGTTCTTTTGAATAAAGCACTTCTTGACTGAGTCTGCAGGTTGGAAATAGCCCCTTGCAGACTAAGAAATAACTACTGCTAGTTCTCTATGCTTCTCTTAAGTACAATACTGAACCATTTAAGTGTTCATTTAGACTCAACATTTTAAACATACAAAAAATATCTTAAAGGAATCCCCCCAGGGAAACTCAACTTTTTTAAAAAATGTTTTATTTTATTTTTACATAGCAAAATGGGCCTTTAAATTATCCCACTATGCCTAATTACTATATTAAGCATGTATGCATGTATTTATGCATCTACAATATCAAGAATAAGAGCTGCTGTTACTACATCACTGCAGTGTTTTACTCTGGTCAGCAGGATACCCTGTTTAACCACTTTAGTTATATTGGAATAATAGAATACTTTGTATTAAAGCGTAGAATAATGATCACACTTTCTCCTGTGGAACTGAAAAGAAACCTTTCATAATTCCATAAGTGTAGAGCCTATTTACACTTGTTAAAAATTCCTTTATGTTCAAGAATGGAAATATGTATATATTAGTATATGATATTTTTCTTCCTTATAATGTCAGTAAACATAAAATTATTCAGCTATCTTATGCCATTATCAGCATTCTGGGTATTCTAAAGTAATCTTCCAATTCCTAAATATTGGCTTGTGAAAAGGTAGATAATTTAGCTGCCTGTTACAAAGATTTCTCAGCTTATCAACTTAGAAATACTCACCAGATAGTCAAAATCTGGGAGAATAATTTCATGAAAACAGATATATAGTCTGATAGTATGGAGACTTGCAATTTCTACCATGTACACAAGCAGGCACTTCAGTTTTCTGAAAATCAACCTCAGAGCACATGTGACAGAGGTATGTATAACACACATGGATATAAATTTGTTAGCAAATTCTTCAGCAGCTTTGCTGTAATATGAATGATGGATTTTTTGTGGGTTTTGTTGTTTTTTGGGGTTTTTTTAGACAAAATTGTAATGGATGATGCAGCTTTAGTGTCCTGTTTATTACATGTATGGTCTTGACTACTTGAATCTGTGCAATCCATTCAAAAACAGACTGCAGAATGCCAAAGACTTTCATTCACTTCCAGCCCTGCTCAAGTTTTCTTTGAGGCAGTGCTCATCTGAGTCATTGCCTGTTTCTTGCTTACAAAACATTCATATTCAAAGCACCATTAGCACAATAGCAATTAACAAAGGGCCTTTTATGCCAATGTGCTACAACTTCATCTCACACACCCTTTACAGGAAAAAGGTCTTTTCTTCTCTTTCCAGTATCAGTGAAGCACTTATGCCATGTGAAAAGAATGCTCCCTTTCAGTGCAGAGGGGACATGGCTGTGCCTTATGTGAATTTACTCTACATGCAACAGAGGCGAAGACAAGGTGACCTAAAACATCTTTCTCATTTCTAACCTCTATGAATGTTCATGGTATGGGGAACTGCATATTAACAAATAGATGCAGAATTTTGTGTGGAAATGGCACAGTGCTTCCACAGGTTTTTTTTCCTTAATTTTTATCTGCTGTAATGGATAGGAAAAGCACTTTTACGTTTGTCATAAGTATGATCAACAAGAACAAGAAAGGACAGTAATTAGCCTTGAGTCATTCACAGCAGTCATTCCCAAAATATTGCTAACACTGAGCAGTAAAAAAAACAAAAAGTAAATGGGA
Source organism: Calcarius lapponicus (assembly GCA_039654755.1). Taxonomy (NCBI): domain Eukaryota; kingdom Metazoa; phylum Chordata; class Aves; order Passeriformes; family Fringillidae; genus Calcarius; species Calcarius lapponicus. Next base: position 10,439,284 of record CM077463.1, read on the forward strand.
AGCAGGAAGAATCTGCAGCTATATCTCACTAGGAATCGGTGTGGTTTATTGCCAGTACTATATCAAGTTGCCACATTGGCACTAAGACAAACACTGAGGTTTCCCATGAAATAAGACTGTTTCTTTATGGTATGCTGTAGATGCAATGATCATATTAATTAGAGAAGAACAAGAGAAAGTGGAAATGTTTTATAATTCCTCCTAATAATAATTATAATTTATAGGCAATTTTGCAAGACAAAAGAGTGAGTGGCACAGGGTTGGTCAGAAAAACAGAGATGACAAACACATTTGCAATAACAGCATATAGGCAATATAAAAGTATTTTACAGTAATATAAAGATAGATATGAGAATCTAACTGCCCCAAAACATCTTCAATATCAGTCACAATATTTCCCATACCTGAACTACACAACCCTGTGACATGTTAATAAACTCAATCATTCAGGAACAGCTGTAACATTGTCTAGAATGTGTTACCCTGAGTTCCCACTAGCACAACACACACTCATAAAACAAGAAACAAAAAAGAAACGACCCCTCAAAGGCTCTTGTGTGCCTTTATTTCACACTGAATAAGCAGGCACAGTACAGCCTGCTGCTAAGCTTTTCCTTACCAGTTGGTCAAAACATGGATAGACTCTTGGTTACAGCTCCTAATGTGTTGATCAACTGACCCAGAATAACAAAGGGTAAGGGTAAGCAACACAGAAATTACTATACTGGATCAGACCTGAATCAGTCTAGTCTAACATCCTGCTTCTGCAAGTAGCCAGACGGATGAGTAAGAACCCAGCACCAGCCAGCTGCCCCTGTTTCTGTATGTTCTAGCAAGAACTGTTCTAAGAAGAAATAACTTAATACACCCAGATTTGTTTCTCAATTACTGCTTTGCAAGCTGTTGATTGAAGGGCAAAGGGTGGAAATTGTACATCTCAGAGGAACAATTAACTTTGTACTTGATTCCCTGAGGTGTACAGTAAGCCATAATGCCATAAATTAATCCAAGGAGAATTTACCATAATAGATCTAAATTGATAGCATTAGAAATGTTCATACAGTTGTGTTTGAAAGTGCCTCTTGTTTTTTGTTTCTTATTTTTTTAATGATTTTTCATTGCCAGTTTGAGGGAAAAAAAAGCACTATAATTTTTTTCCATTAAAATGAGAAAGCACTGCATATGCATCACACATTAATCACAGATAAATTAAGGACACAGAAAAACAAATATGATAAATCACACATCCTTTTGCCTGAGATATAATACAGCATCAGGCCTCTATACCTCATTAACTGCTGTATTTGCCATTAACACTTCACAAAAATGTGTGAACATATAGCTTCATCATGAAGCTGTTAAAAAAGAAAACTGCCTAATTTTTTCTGCTTCATCTTCCCCTACATATTAGATGAAAATCATCTATACTGCCTACATTTCCTGGCTTAAAATATAAAAATTTCCTTCACAATGGAATCTGCAAGGTATTCCATTCACTGTAATACCTACAGCACATTATTTCACCTCGACCCCAATACAAAATCCTTCCTAAATAAGCTTGGCTTTCTAATACACTGTTCTGTTCCATTCAGCTTTTTACACAGCACTCAGCTGTGCTGGACCCAAGAGCCTCTTTGTAGGATATGAGCAATGTGGCTCTCATTTATCATGTGCACTCTCACTCCCAGGACAAGTATATGAGGTAAATGTTTTGTTCAACATTTCATTGCTTCTCTTTTTCTTAATGTGAATATACATACATATATATAAGTTAGGGAAAACAAGCCAATAAAACAAATCCTGGACTTAGAGTGGAAAGTGCTGAATCTTATCTTAGCTCTTTGAAAAATTTATTTCTGTTAAGTTAGGCCATGGACTGCTTTCCTTAGTACAACCACATGCCAAAGGCGGCTGCTGAATGCACTCTCATTCCTGCCCTCTCTTGTCAATAAATACATGTTTAATTATATTTACTTCAAAACACTTCTTTAAACATTTATCCTCTCTTCCATAGCAGCTCTCAAAATAATTCTAAATTTAAGAAATCACATTAATTTCCTGAAGTTCCTAAATATAACCCATGTTTCAGATATCTGAAAGACTATTCTATTTAAATTCATTGCTTCAGGAGAAAGATGACAACTGCTTTCATCAGGCTGTCTGGCACCTACCCTTAATACTGGACAGTTTAAATACAAACCCACATTTATTATAAAGCAAAGTGTTACATTTGGAACATGAAAAATGAATATTAAAAGAATTCTGAATGTTAATATCCAGCTTTGTACTGGATGTTACTCTAGTGTCTTACCCACTTGGGGTGCTAGTGGTCTACCTTCTTATTTAACAGAGAGGAACCTACTGGAGTTAAGGAACTCTCCCTATTAATTTTTTTTCTGATTCTATAGACTAAAATCTATAAAAATGAGGAATTGTTTCTGCTTAGCAGAATCGCTGGTAATCACACTCTTACCCTTTAGTATGTTTTTTCAGTCTTACTGCTAGTTTCATATAATTTTTATGCAGTTCATACGTAGATCATGACAAATATTCTCACACGCCAGTCAGTAAATTAGTAGTATATTTATACTAAGAAATGTGCAGCCTCTACCATGTCCCAACAGCTTGACAGGGACAATACACATTAAATTAATTACAAGCAGTTTAGAACCTCACAAGCTGTACTCCTTCCTTCACCTTTCATGAACATGAAGAGCTCCTGCTTGCACAGCTTTTTGTGAAGCTGGTGTCGAACTGAGAACCTCCTCTTGGTACTCTGACTATACTGGCTACATCGCTCATTTTCTTTAAGCTTTGGTGTAAAATATAAATAAGATTTAACATCTTCTGGTGATGCAGGCACCAGCAAACAAATCAGCTTGTTTGTCTTGCAGGGATGTATGCTGCCAAAGACACATTTTGTTGGAAGATTTTTTTCAAAGGCTTCAGGATTATGCTTCAGTCAAAAATGGTTAAACTAGCTGCAGCCTTAACTCATACAGTCAACAACATAAGTAACCTGTCATTATAAAACTGACTCATTAAAGCAATGGGCCAGGAGTAACCCTGAAAAATAATTTTGAAATATTATTGTTAAAATAATGTAAAGAGAAATGCCTCGATATAGGAATGGATAAAAATAAACTCTGGTTAGGAAATATGCATATTTTTACCAACTCTGATTTAACATCAAAGTCTTAGCAGAAACACAATTCTCAATTACTATCTCACAGTAAGAATCACTGGAGTTTAATTCCAAAGGTTCCAACAAGAGTTTTTAAGATCTCTGCTTTTACATCCCTTTTTATTTCTTTTAGCAAGTTACTAGAGCACGATGTAAATTAGATAGCTATTATTACCAATATAAAGAGTATTTGTGTCTTTTTTTTAAGTGGTATAAACCAAAATAATACCACCGAACAAAATAAATCAGTTTACATTAATACTAAATGTAGCACTGCTTCGGTTTATTAAGCATTGAGATTTTTTATTGAGATTTTATGTTTATAAATGCATGTGAGCACATCTTACAATTGACACAATTGTAGTTGCTGTTGGAAACAAGAAAATTCAAAATCTGTGTTACTTGAGAGAAAATTAAAGCCTGTACTTCACATCTTAGCTGCAACAGTTGTTCCTAATACAGCAAATAAAAGCAGGAATCAGCTTCATGCAAAACTGCAAATTATCTCAATCATTTTAATGTGTGAACCTAACTAGGTTAAGAATGGAAAAATTATATATATATATATATATATATATATATATATATATATATATATGTATGCATGTATGTATTTGGAAATATAAAAGCAATAAAGCAATACAATTTGAGAAAAAAATCTGAAACTGGAAAACACAAGAGTTGTTAATTTATTTATATTTTATGGATGGCAGATTGTAAGACCAGCAAGAATCATTGTAATTCTATATTCTGACCTCCTGAACAATGTTACCCAAAGGAATTCTCTGCATTCATCACTTTATTCACCAGAGCTAGCAGTAGCTCTCATAGAACTAGAGAACTGTTTTGGAAAACAGAAAATCCCATGCTTAAAATTTTTAAACCACAACTTCAGTGACATATCCCGAAGGACAATGGCAACTGTGAATAGAAAAAAATATTGTGCTTGTTCTGAATTTTTTAATGTTGAAGTTACAACATTGGCGCCTTAAAGTCTGTACTCCAGAGTTAGGGATGGAAGAACCCTCAAGAGATTTCTAATTCTCTTAACTCTTAACCAATGTCTTGATTAGCACAAACTTCATATAGTAAAGCATGTTACTTTCTCTATCACCAAGACTGCTCTCTGAACTCTTTTAATTTTTTCAATGCCTTTATTGAGTTGTGAACATATGAACTGAGCATACTAATATATTAAAATCTGTCCAATGTCTGGAAAGTTCAACAATGGATTTTCCTATGTTCACCTGAGCTTTTCCAGACTTTTGTCTCTAAGATATTTGTTGCAGACATCTTTTCACTAAAAATCTTTTCTTTTTTTTCCCTTCTGAGAAGCTGAGGCCTCAGAAACAAAATGTAAACAATAGTTATCTGCTGCTGTGAAATGCAACAGGTAGATCCGTGATTGGTCTCCTGTGGATGTTTAGATTTAGTGCCCACTCACGGCAGAGCTGGCTCTCGCTCTCTGTCTGAGCCACAGATCTTTGTTATTCATTCCATTCTATTCTTAGCTAGCCTTCTGAGAAGAAACCTTTCCTTCTATTTCTTTTTAGCATAGTTATAATGTAATATATATATCATAAAATAATAAATCAAGCCTTCTGAAATATAGAGTCAGATCTACATCTCTCCCCTCATCCTGAAAACCCCTGTGACCACTGTCAGAGATATTCACCTTTATGAGCATTTTTATTCTTCCAAATTTTTTATTGCAGCGTATATATTGGATCTGTCTGGGCTGGAGGTAGTTTTCTTCATAGCAGCTGGCATGGTACTTTACACTTGTTATGACAAATGTCTTGGTAACACACTAGTGGTTTAGTTATTCCTGAGCAGTGCTGAATAGCACCAAGGCTTCCTCTGCTTTTCATTCCACCCTCCCCAAAGAAAGTAGGCTGGGGATGGACGAGAGTTGTGAGGGGACACCCTTCCAGCACAGCATATTCTATGATTCTGTGATTCCAACAGCTGATCCAAACAGAACAAATGGATATTGCATATCATACAATGTCACTCCCGTCAATAAAAAGCATGGGGTAGTTTTTCCAAGGTAGACACGCTGGCTGGGCATTGGTTTGTTTGAGGGAGGTGGTGTACAACTGCCTGTGCATTGCTACCTCCCCCTCTTGCTATCACTTTAACTGTCTTTATCTTTACTCTCAGTTTTTTTTTTTTTTTTACTTTTGCTCTTGCCTCCCCTGTTTTGTTGCGGGGACTGGGAGTGGGGGTCAGTAAGCAAGCAGACAGTGGGTGCTTAAGTTACTGGCTGTGATTAACCCAATACAGCCTATTGAAAGATACAGTTCACATGGTTACACACACTGTACCACTGGACAATGGCCCTAAAGCTTTAGTGAATAATTCCCAGTCTTGGCCTTTGGAACATTTTGCAAAATTATCTGTGTAGTCTTTACAGCAATTTATGCTGCCTACTTTCTAGATCACCTCATGGTCAGAAGCGTCTACGTTGAGCTGCTTGAGTTCATGGAGGAATAATCTTCCAGTGCAATGCAGCAGATCCCACACAAATTTCTCTCCATATAATCCTTCCATCTCATTATGACTTCACATATGGTTTATCTTTTCAGGGGCAAAATGTAGTAAAAATCTTCCTTGTAAGAGCCCGACACAGCACGATACTGCACAGGAAAAACACTCCATGTGCAGCCACAATTAGAGCCACAAGCTATAAGAAGTGCCCATGATGATCACTAAGAATAGAGCAACCTCACACCTTCCAGCACTTAGGTTCTACAAATGCTTCGCTTAGCTTCTATAAATGCTAGTCTTGGGCTCTTGCCCTGACATTGTAGGTTGAGAGCTGAAATGGGGGTTTCCCAGGCAACTCAAATCTGTCTAGCAACCACCCATGTAAGCACTCATTACAAGGTCATGGCAGTGTGTTTGCTATTTCCCATGGCATCATCTTGTTCCTTGGCAGCTACAGAAGACAGATGCGCATGGTGCCTGCTCAACCTTGGCTCCTGGTGCCAGCAACCAGAAGCCAGCTGGACCTGCAATCTGACTTTTGACAGCCAGCAGCACTGTCCAATGCTGATACAACACCCAGCAGAGAAAAGTGAACAGAAAAGGTCCCTATTTGGTCCATACATAGATGCCCTATGGACTCAGTGCCTGGTGCTGCCTGGTCCTGGTACTTGTCTGGGTCTGCCAGCAGACACAGGTAAACTAAGCACAAATTAGATATCCACAGAGGCATGTCAGGGAGAGCTTGATGTATGCTGGGGATCCAGGGGAGGAGAAAGTTCTGGAAAGACTGTGTTGAACTGGCAGCAATGGCATTTGGGACATCTGTCACTCTTAAAAGCTTTCCTTTGCAGAATGCAGCGACTGGGGTCACCTTAAGGGCTTGCAGTAGGAATGTAAATAGCTACTTTAGCACGAAGTGCCACCACAGGGGTTACATAAAGTTATCTAACACAGCAGGATGGGTAAAGCCATTAGAACTACTGTAGCCACTGATGCTTTTTTTACCTCCTTTTAGTTTGTGAATCATTCACAAACACCAAAAGTGACCTTACGTTTTCTCCCAAGTTAAGAACAAATATTAGCCACTGCAGATTAAAAGATCCACTTAAAAATACAGCTGTTTGATGTGACACTCTATTTACATTTACTTACTGATCTGCTAATTAATGACTCTTTTCACTTATTATGTGGCATGGTTATTTTTAATTGTACATTGTTCTTCCTTGCTTCCAATTTTTATGTCCATTGAGGAAGTACATTTTATTAACATTAGTACCATTATTACATAAAAATGCAATTGCTTTGGAAAAAAAATAGTATACTAGCTGAAAATGTGCAATTTAAACTAGCTCAAAAGATCTGCAAATTTAACTGACCTCATTATCTTATTTTTGATATGCAGATTGAAGTAAATATGCCTCCATCTTTACAGAATAATTTTCATGTTTAAGACTAAAGAATTCCAGAAACACTGTATACGAGCCCCATAGAATAATCACCGACACAAGTAGTCATATGACTTGTCGGACATACAGCCATTTTTTTTCATCTGGGATTACATTTTCACCTATTGGAATTAAGTATCCATGTTTGTACTAGACATTCCAGTGTTTGTCCCAAGCTGGCACTAGATTATCAAGCAAAAATAACCACAAATCCTTTCAAGCTGTCCCTGGTCATTTTCCATATTTCCTTGACTTCCTAAGCACCATACTGATATTCAAAGAAGAGTCTTTATCTGGGTATTCATTAGTCCAAGAAAGAAGGTATTTACTACTACTATTTTCAAATTAAGCAGCTCCATTGTTGCTGTAATGAAGTATTTCACTGCTATCATCTTCATCTAATATGATGTTTTCTTTTTACATAATTCTAGACATAAAAAAGAAGAAGTTTTTCAATATAAAGGACTGCTATAATTATAACAGATACACTGAGAGAGACATTGAGTTTATTCAGTAGCTGAGACAGCATTTATGGTGAAAGCATAATTTGTTAAGGAAAAAAAAACAAAAGCCAAAGTAAATATTGTTTGATCAGATTAAGTAGCCAAATACCATTGTTTACATACCCACAAAGGAAATGCCGTTCATTGCTTGATAGATGCAAGCAATGTAATTCAATGCAACAAAAACAAACATAAAAATGCCTTCCATTTCACTTAGCAGGTGCCTTAAATAGCAGATTCTATAAAAAACTTTGTCTTGCATAGGCTCAAACAGACCAGTCTCTGCAAGTTTCTCAAGCAGCCTCTGTAAAGGAACCTTTGAAAAAATCTCAGATTACCAAAAGGATTTGCTTTTATTATTAAATATAATTTTACTTTCAAATTAGGCAACATGGTCCTCTTTAAAACTAGCGAAGCAGTAATTTATTTCATCACCTGACATCAAAACAAAGCTTTGGGGAAGCCTTTAAGAAAAGATACATAATCTTTAGCATAGCAGGCTTGTACCAGTTTGGAAAATAAAACACTAATAAGAAAACAAAGGAAAAAAGTCAAAACTTGGGTTCCTGTGTAGAAAAATATATTTTAGGTAAATATGGTTTTATTTATTTGGATAAAAATTGAATGAAAAGTGTAAAATTGTTCTAATAATTTGGAATATATTAGAAAATTAAAACCATTGACCTATTGTGCTTTTACATTTGAGGCAGCTCTCAAGATATTCTTCCCACTGACTGCTGACTACTTTACCAGCTCCTTTAAGAGGATTGAACAGTAAAGTAATATTCTAGAATGCACTTCAGTATTTGTCTTCACTGTACTAGGACTTCATATCCACATAGCCTCAGCTACCTACACTCAAATCAATGCTTTGACTTTTGATCAATTTAGAAAGCAAATCAGGGCAAAAAAGTGCCATTTGACTTGGGTAATAGGGTTGTACAGTCACAGTGTGAGTCCGGGATTTCATGACCTGCACAGCTTCCACTTTGGTTTTAACTTAAGGGGAGCTTTGATACAAAAAGCTCCAGATGTGCTGTGTTCCATCTACTTGAAGCAATACAGCAGCTGGTATGAAGAGAGAAGCTTAACCCAAATTCCTCCCACTTTAAAGAAAACTGAGTGTCAATACACTGCTTTTAATGGGAACTTTCTGCTCTATGGGACCCAAACCAGCCAGATCCTTGAAGCAGAATTACCTTTGCCTCCCTTGCCTTCTTGAAGTGAATCCATCAAATGACACTTTACTTTTATTCCCTACAGGTGTGTTTTAGTAGAATAATAAAATACCCAGGAAAAACAAAACAAAACAAGCCCCAAAACAAAACAAAACAAACAAACAAAACCCAAAAACCTCTTAAAACACAAAAGTCTGAATGGCTGGGTGAGACTTGAGATGCTTGTAAATAAATCTATCCCTGTTCACTGCTCTTAGACTAAAGTGACCTTTCTTTTAGCTCTCCTTTTCAGTGTAATAACTTCAGTGAGTTTTTACCTTGACAGGCTGGAGAGATGGGCTAACAGGGGCCTCATGAAGCTTAACAAAAGGGAAGTGGAAAGCTCTACACCTGGGGGGAAAAACCCAGTAAATGCTGGAGGATACCCAAATGGAGAACAGCTTGGTAGAACAGAATCTGAAGGCGCTGGTAGAGAACAATCTGATCTTGAGCCAGCAATGTGTCCTTGTAGCCAAGAGGGTTAATGGTATCCTGGGCCACCTTAGGAGGAGCATATTTTCTGCCAACCATGCCTTAACCTGGGAGTGGAAACAGCAGATCCTTTTCTCTGTATATTTACATGTCAGTAACACAGATAAAATCATTACAGAATTTCAGAGGATATAGAACTAGCAAAATTATCATCATTTCATTGCAATAGTGCAAATTACACTAGCACAATAAACCAATATTTACAGAATTTCAGTGCAGTATGAGCCAAAGGAAGCCTCGCTTCCAGCAGTGGGAGATGCAGATTTAATATTTAGTCTTTTTCTCCCAAGGGAAATGTCAACTTTCCTGCCTTAACTCTCTTTGGCACGAAACATTCACTAGAAATACACCTGGTTCAACAGAGAATGTTACAATTAAATACTGAATTTTGCTCTAAAATAAGCAGGTCAATTTAAATAGCAAATGTCTCTTCATACTTTTTGCATCATTTTTAATTATAATACTACATGCAATTACTATTATGCAGTACTTTTCAGCTTCAGAATTCCACAGCCAAAATTAGATCATAATAAAATATTTCTTTGGAACTTTTTTTAATTTCAATAAAAGGTTCTCTTTCACTCCTTTTTAATGTGAATGTTCATTTTAAATGCATCCAATTTAAACACTATAGCACTTTGACAGTGCATTACAATAAAACATAAAACTGACAGAATTAATTAATGAACAGTAATTACTGTAATTTACAGTAATTCTGTCTGACAGCATCTAATTACCAACAGAGCATCCCTATGACTGTAAAGGTAAGCATTTTATTGCTTCTCATTTTTTAATGGGGAAATTGAAGCAAAAATGTTAATTAAGCCCAGAATACTGAAAAATTAGATGTCCAGAATTTAGTCTGGTAGGTATCTGTGGTAGATTTAAAGCTTCTCTTGTTTTTCAGAATGGCTCATTAGTCTCTAGATTCTCCTATTGCTTCAGCATATTTTCAGACAACAAACAGTCTGATTGGGAGGGGTAAGAAAATCTTTTAAATTATATATTTTGCCAGAGTTTTAATTTTTCACAAGGGGGAGAATCCCAAATATCTAAGTGGAATGATTAGATTTTAGATTAGCTTGGACAGATTATTTATCAGGAATTCAAGTACAGCAGCATTCAGGCTTTTAAAAGAGATTTTTCTTCCTCTCAAAACTCCCCAGGTCTCTTTCTGTGGTGCCTATCTCCAGCATCTCATTCCCGAGTCTGTATGGAATTCAGATTTGCCCTGTTCCAGTCACAGAACCCAGCACTTGCTTTTGATCATCTGGCTGGGGATTGCGCAGCCCTCTAATTTGTTGAGGTCTCTCTGCAGGGCCTCTCTGCCTTTGAGGGAGTCAACATTTCCTCTCAATTTACTGTCATCTGTAAACTTATTGATATACCCTCAATTTCTCTGTTCAAGTTGTTTATGAAGATTTTGAAGGGCACAGGAATGAGGATGGATCCCTACAGAACCCCACTGGTGACAGTTCACCAGTCTGATGTCACCACATTCACTATAACACTTCATGTCCAACCCATGAACCAGCTGCTCACCCATCCCATGATGTGTTTATCCAGGTGTTGTGTCCTGGACATTTGGTTCAGAAGGACCCTGTGATAGATGGACATCAAGGAAAGCTTTACTGAAATAAAAAATTGCTTAAGAGTCCTATCTTATATCTCATTTTTTGCATTGTAAAAATACATCAACAAATAAAACAACCTTGAACTAATCCAAATTGCTTAACTGAATACAGATAATGGCAACAGAATACCCTTCCTGATCCCATTTTCCCAGACAATGGGGATGTTTCCATTATATTCAGGAGCAAAATTTGCAAGTATATGAGTGTGGGTGAGAACCAAGATCAGGTAGTTTATGATCATATGTTCTTTCTCTGCCCATTTGTTGTAATTTGTGGGGAAAAAAAAACTGAACAACTGAATGAGATATTCAGGCTGCTGCACTACTTGTATAATCACCCCACTAATCTTCTGCTCCTCTTCATTAGAATATTAGCTTATCCTTTCCTGTCAGTGGTTCATCTTTCTGTCCCAGAACAATTTTCCACTATAATGGAAGCTTTTTCCATATAATACCACAATATCCCATACTGCTATCAATCCTTGCTACCGAGTTATTGGCAATATGAAGTACATCACATTTACAGAAAGTTAAATTGGTATGAGTCCATAAAGTAACATATATGTTTTGAACATGTGACAAAATATGCTTCTCACAGATACCTTCCTTGGACACAGGAAGTTCAAAGAGAGAAGGAATTCTAAGGTTTGCATTTCCACACCCAGATAGTTATACTGTCTGTGATGGTATGTATTCCCACACCACAGGCCAAGGCTGCAATTGGGTTTCTCCTCAGCTCTCTGTTTACAGAAGAGCTATGCCTTTCTCTGTTATTTAAAATTACCAGAATGCAATTCAGTAAAAGTGCATTAAATAAATATGTTGGAAATATAGCAAAGACATAAATACTTCTGAACTGGAAAATGAATGGTTTTCAAAGCTGCACTATATTTCATCATGCTATGCAAATTGAACCTGTCCCCTTGGAGTTCGCTGTTTCTTGGTTTCTGTTAACACATGAATCTGCTTACTTTAACCAACTGCTGGAAAAAAATGAATCACCTAGAAAAAGACCTGTGAGACTGCACTGAAGTCCTGCATGTACCAGTGCACACTGCTTAATTCATATATGCTATAAATAGCAAAACTGCCATTATTTTTCTTAAAGGTATGGAAAATTTGCACACCTTGTTAGAAGTTCAAATCTACAAATATTTCTTCTAACATTGCCAAATAGCAGAGCCTATAAAGTCACCTTGCTATTTTTTTCCCTTTTCCTCAGAAAAGGTTAGGAAGGCAATACAGAAAGCTCACTTTCCATTTTCCAATACATGGATAGTGCACAAATGCACAGTATCACCCCCAAGTTCTCTCTGGCACTGAAGAGAGAAAACTGAGACAGCACAAGAAAAGATAACAGTTTCAACGGTGTCTAGATTTGGTATAAAAAGACATTTTCCAAGCTTTTTTACTGTTTTTTAAAGATTTACAGTTTTAATCAGAGGTAATTAAGAGATTACTTATGGTATCTCCTGCATCTTCTTCCCCTTTTGGTTCACTAGCAGATGTATCACACATGCTCATATTCACACACACCTGTAAGTCTAGGAAACTGCTGACATTCTTACTATTCACACTGCTTGCATTATGATAATGTACTTGAACATGTAAATAAAACAATGACAAAAAATTGCATCAAGACTTGGTGTGAACTATTCACTCACCTGCATGCACCTTTGGTGCAACCTCTTTCTTAGTGAAGTGCAAACTCGGAAGGATCTCCCTTTCAATTGGAAAAGAAGCCACCATTCTGGGCCTCTTTTGTAGCACCAGCCACACAAACATGCACAGAGTGCAAAGGGATATTGCTGTGACTCTGTAATGCTCACAAGAGCCAGCTCTAGTGCCTCTGTCACTATTCCTACCTTCACCAAGCTGCAGAAGAATAAAAGCTGACTTGAATTTTATCATGTTTAATTGAAGATACTTTCAGCATTGTGGAAAATACAGTCACCTAAGAAAAGATTGATAAAGCAATCTGAAAGTCATGATTAGGATGCTTACACACCACACTGAAATAGCTGTCAACAACCTAACTAGTTAACAATGCATGCTTGATGGGGAGCCCCATCAGACCCTGCATAAGACAGCAATGAAAGAGACACCTTTGAAAAGTTTAACAGCTGCTGCAAATTACAGTGTTCTCCTGTATTACAATATTATTCCTTATTTCATCTGTGCAGAAGGTCACTCCATTTCATGGGGGAATCTAATAGTCCAAAATCTAATTTCAATCTGATTAAGAACAAGAAAATTCAAATACTGAAATGTTCATTTAAAAGGGATGCATTTATTGGATGTGAAAGCCCTGGAGCAGTTTGCATAGAAGTTCTAGGTTAAAAGGCCAGCTCCTGAAATGCTGTAATCTCTGTCACAAAGCACAGATTTCCATACTGACAATTTACCAGTATAATTTATTAGAGATATTTTGGCCAAATTGGACAATTTCTATGAAGTGTTCCTGTTTAAATATTCACTATATTCCAATGAAATACAGAGATTTTTCTTTTCCTTCTGACTTTTCTCTGCATTTGTGAGCTCTTCAGTTTCTCTGAACTATGCTTCCATCACTCGTGAACCACTTCACTGCTTCAGGACAAAGCAGGCTGCCTGGAATGCCATATAGCATTTAAACAAAGCAAGCTTGGTAGTGAGAAGCAATATATTCTATTAGCCCTGTTGTTTGAACTTATCTAGACAAGCTAGCAGACTTGAAACCTTTTCTTTGGGACAATACAGGACCACAAAAAAATACTCATTTGAATTCAACTTGAATTTACAGTAGAACTTCACTGTACCATTCTGCAAAGAGGCAGCAGCCTTGGAATGCAGTTTATGCAGACTTGCATTGCTTCATACTGTGGCAACTGCAAAAGGGCTGCAGAGCAAATAAAATTCAGTGTTTTCCTAACAACTGCTAGGATCACTTTCAAATCAAGACTTTCTGTAAAATCAAGAACAGATGTAAAATTAAGAACTTGGAAGCAAAGCAGCCATGTAAAGTGAATTCTAAGGCCTTTGGAAATCCTCACTTTTTATTTGCTTTTATGGGTTATATAGAGTAACACACCATAAAGCTTTAAAGAATTTTGTGAAAATATATTTCACAGTGATACAAAAGAGCTGCACAACCAAATACACCACACTTACGGCTCAGAAATAACAGACATTTCCTCCAGTGAGGAGTAGATATAATGTGGGGAAGCCCATGACTTTTATCAGGTAGCAGTCAATTTAAGTAAAAACATAAGAAATAAATGGAAAAACCACCTTGGTTTACATGCAACTTGCTAAAGAACAATGCTTCAAACCTGTATTTTAGATGCCATTTCATTTACTTTTTTATTCCCTGTAATCCATCAATATAATATGACACTTCAAAGCTAGAGTATAATCTTTCAAATTAATATTTTAAAAAGATTGCAAGTGTTTTTGTTTGACTCCTTGGAAATGCTTTTTATTTTAATGAATAGAAGGCAGACCTCATGATGTGTGCTCATAATTTTATTGGCGCACTGCTGATACTGTTCTCTTGACTTAAGAAAACCAAGATACTACAACTGGAGTTAGTTTATGTCTCTTATCACATACTGGCTATCAGTAAATTTCAGATATGGTTTCTCTGGATTAAAATCGACCACTAGCCAAGTCCAAATAGCAGCGTTCATAACAATTTATTTTATTAAATTATAATTCAATTTGGAGCATTCTTAGCAGCATTATCAACCTCTGATATTTTTGACAGCAAGGCAGCTAAGTCTCATAGTGTACAATTGGTAGATGTTTTTAATATACCACAATGTCCTAAAAACTAGGGAATAGTGCTTTCTCATTTAATATCAATTCAAAACTTCTCAGGCTCTGTGAAGAAGACACTGAATCTGTATTACTTAGATCAGTGATGCAATTGCTGTTAGGTGAAAAGTGGGTGAGGACTGCCACTGCTTGTATTTTATACTCCTGATATTTTGGGCCCATTCAGTATTGAGATGAGATTATTGCGTAGCTAGGAAATGTTATAGCTCAAAATAACAGATCATTATTAATTTATTTTCCACTCTTGGTTCATTAGTTGCAGCCATATCTTTTCCCACTAAAAGTCCCTTTAAATGGTTTCCAATCTGCTGGTGCAGTTTCACCACTAACTGTGAGGGAAAGAGGAAAGGTTTCCACACCTCCAATTGAGTGCTACATCAGCTTGTCTTAGCAAATGGCCAAAAATAAATCAATTGTAGTTTGCTCTACCTAAAGAGACAAATCATTCTAATCAAAGTGGTGATTTAACAGACTACAAGCTAGTGAGTTGCTTGGTTTGTTTTTTCTTTCATTAGACCAACTAAAGATTTTGTTCCTTTAATCTTTATTCATTATGTGACAGAATCCTATATGGCACTAGACTAAATACCAACTTAGTCCTTATTTGTTTAGTAAGTTCTTGTTTAACAAAAACTAGAATACTCTCCATTCATCTTATAAGCCTTCTAATCTATGCAACAACTTATTGTAAAAAAAAAAACCCAAACAGATCATGCTATTTTCTTTTGAAATAAAGATAGAATAGAAAGGACCACTCTAAAGAAGTGACATTTAGTGATGTCCTACAGTAGTTCTAAGAAATCTCCCAAACACATGCATTTGTTTTTCTATCAACACTGAAATAAATAGGTAGTAGACATTTTTTGATAAACAAAATATTCTGAACCATTTTTATTCACCAAAGTCACAACTTTTAAATGTTTATGTCATAATTAGAGTTAAATTAAAACATTGAGAAATTTCCAGCACAAATTTATGCGACAGGAAGGTCATGGTGAAGGAGATGATGCTGTCCTATTGGCAATGAGTTTATGTATATGCTGGCTATTGTATGGACTGCAGTTATTTGATTAGAAATAGATTTTGCTTGATTACACTACTTAGAATGTTCTTACCAAAAATTGCTTCTTTATAATTTCTAAATGTGTTTGTTTGCATCTTAATTGTATACGTAATAGCTTAAAGAATAACTAAGATTAGATCAAATGAAAAGTAAATAGATGATACAGCCTCAATAGTTTTCAAAGGTAATTTATTTGAAAGTTGGAAGAATGCCTCTTCATACAGCTGAGGTTGTTCGATAATTTTTTATCTTTTGTGAAAACTAGGCACACCATCATTGGAAAATGAAGATATTCTAGTGTGGATAATAGACAAATCTACAAAGATACCTACTAATGACCTTTTGTCTTTTGTGATAGCTATTAACAATAAAAGTTCATGATTAACAAATTTTTAATTAAATACTATTAAAAGCTTAATGAGATGCCAAGCTTACTATTAATGCTATAAAAATTTATCACAAACATATTTGAACTCCCTTTTCCTGGAATTTATGAACGTTTTCCAAGGCAGCAAGTAGAAGTGTTCCTCTTTATTTGATCTGTTTTTGATAAAGAGCCTAATCCCTTTTAAGACAACACAAAAATGTCTGATTACTTAAGTGAGTAAAGGATTTTACCCAGAAAGTAAATAACAAACAAATCTGCAGAATCTTAAAATTTCACATCTAAAATGAGATTAACTGCTGTCTCATCCCAGTTTTCAGTATGAAAATATGCTATTGTTATTTGATACAACAAACTCCTATTTCAAGCTATTGCCTGTAACATCATTTGGACAATGTATGCTTAAAAATAAAGACAAAAAGTAATTCATCTTCTGAAACTACCAACACTAAAGGAAATAAGTTCAAAGACAGCAGTAATGTGAAAACTTAACGGGCCACATTCCCTGGAAACACCACTTTAGGGCAGCTTTCTACAAAAATGAATTCAGCCTATTTCTTTGTGTTTCATGACTTCTATTGAAACATGAAAAGAAAGGCAAAGAAGTAAAAAACCTAATGTCTCTAATATCAGACAGACAGCAGTAACAAGGAGATTTTAAACTGTATTTATGCACAAGTATTTTACTTTAAAGTAAACAAATGCTTTAACTTGAGTAAGTAACAAATACTTTAACTTGAGCCTCCATCCTGCAAAACTTGTATTTGTCCATCATGGTAGTTTCACTAATGCCAGTGAGATCACAAACGCTTTCAAAACTAGAGACTGGAACCTTGTCTACACCAGAAGACATTTTTGCTTTTAAATACACTTGAATATTCAAAACAATCAAAGTTTTAATCAGTGTTCCTGTTACAGCATGCTTTTACCAATCTAGCACCCAGTAAAAGCAAGAGGCTGCTCTGACTGGCATAAATTCTATCAGTGAAAACCAGACATGTACCTACAACCTTGTCTGCAGTGTAAGCTGAAAAATAGAAAGCATATCCCTAACTAACTCAATTATGCTGGAAAATCACTAGTACATTTGGACTTATTTCTACTTGTTTAACATTACACAAATATTTACAAATGACAATATATAACCCCAGAGGAGAAAAAAAACCAAACAAAACAAACAAACAAACAAAAAAACCCAAAAAAAAACCGACCAAAAAAAAAAAAAAACCAAAAAAAACCACCAACAAAACCAGAGAGAGAAAATAAAATATTTTTGTATACAAATTGAAAAATAGAGAATCAGCTGAATAATTCTGGCATGTCACTGTGTCTAACTAAAACAACTGAAGAAACTGCTAAGAGTTCAAAAACAGACAACTGAGGAGGTAAAGAGCTAGCAGCAGGAGGTGTCTGTAGTAGAGACAGCCTTAGTTTCAGTGATAATCTAGACTTTCCAGCTTCACAATATAAGATATTTATCTCATTATAGAATTCAGAAAGATAGGGAAAAAAAGAGTATTTCAAACAGCAAAACAAAATTCCTGTGTAAGTAATTCCAACCAGCTCTGAACACACATATATACATAGGATATATTTCAAATTTTACTCTGTATCATGACTTTTAAAAGGTAAACAAATCTCAGTCTGTTCTAGCCTCCTCCACAAGTTTTCCTCCCTCAATGTGGAATTCTGTCTGAGAGATGTTATCTGCGAATATCTAAGCTATCTGAGAATGAGAAATGTCTGAACGACTAATTTCCTCTCCCTTCAAAAAAGACTTACTTCTATTGTTCTGGTGGTACTAATAAATGGACAGTGGAACTGGTCCAGAAAAAAATACCCTGCAATTCAAAGCAAATTTAAACATCTCAAATCACAATGACCCAATGTATGAGCTCTGGATCTTTATGAAGTATTCCATAATTTACTATGTTGATAAAATATTTTATTATACAAATATTTTACTATAAAATATTCAATATTATTGCTTAAGTGCCTAGGGCTGATGCAGTCAGGAAAGTTTTAAAATATTATTTCAAATGTATCTAAGAGTGAAATTAGGAAAATTAAACCAAACCAAACCAAATCAAATCAGTTTTGTCTGTATTAAGAAAGAAAAATGTCCTCGATTTTTTTCTGGGCAATTTCTAATAGTTCTGTGCTCCTCAGCTGGCAGCTGCCAGTGGGTTCAGATTTTATACCTCTCTGAGATGAGGGGGGAAAAAACAAATAAGCAAACAAAGTAACAAAAATGAATCTACAAAAAATATCTAGCAAATTAAAGAGTTTGGCAGCTAAATTCTCCAAAGTTACCAAACATGCTTCCTTTCTTTCATGATCTCCCTATCTATCAATGATCTCTGAGTAGAGCTCTTTTATGACATAGGATAACACCTTCATTACAAAGGAGAATTTTCGTCACAGTTTGCTGTTATTACTGAAATGTAAAAGAGAGAAGACTGGCACAAGGTAGTGGAATAAGTCAGCACAGAAAGGACCGAGATGGGCAAGTGAGACCAGGTGGACATGTAACCAAAGCAGGATATTGCCTTATTAAACTCAAGAAACCTTCTACTGGCAGATGTCCTGAAACAACAGAAAAATGTGTCATGTATTTCTAGGGGCTGATACAAATAATCTAAGATTGTCACCAGTCACTTTGTATCAAAGATTACTTTGCAATATCAAGGAAACTTGTAGCACTACCAGGAAAATGATCCAGTAACCTTTTTTACTGCCCTTGCCTTGAGGGTACTCTTCTCTCACCCAATCCACCTGAAATCCCTTGCTTTTAATCAAATCTTTAACACAGAAAAAGTGTGGAATAAACCCCATGGATTCTTCCATAATTTTTAACTCATGTGAAGACCACATTCTTTTTATAGACCATGCCTTTTATAGAGAGCAGGGAAGAGGTTTGTGGGAAAGGTAATGTGTAGTGGCAGCCATCATCACTTACAGGATGTGCTCATTACCTTTCTTGACATTAGAATATTTGATTCATAACCCTGGCATTTCATATTGCTTTAGGATCTGTGAAAATCATTAATGAAAACAAGATTTGGGCATTTTAGTAGCTTATTTTCATTCAAAACAGAAGGGCCTCAGATGACTTGTGTATTCATGCATTCTGAAATGCACAATGGGTTTGGGAACTCCACATAGTGTCAAAACAAAACAGTTATAAAAATTATTTTAAAGCTTTGCTTTTGGTCTTTGAAACAATCTTAATCAAATAAGCACAGTAACTACTACTAACTACTAAAAATACTGATTTTTCAAATTGTTATTACACATTTAAGTAACTAGAAATAATCACCTATTGTTTTTCTCCAGCTTTTGCAAGTAATCCTAAATGTGACTGTCATCTTAATTAAACTGATCTACCTGTGGCTTTCACTCAAAGTATAAACTATAACTTGATTTTGGTCTAGTTTAAAAATACACTATTTCATCTCAAAATAAGACATGCTTTTCACATCAGCAAAACATCAGTTGTGGACAATGATGCTTAGAAGTGATGGAACGATCTGCCTGGTGAGTATGCATGGCAGTAGACTCAGGCAGGACATTCCTAATACCTTGGGAAGACGCATCAACATCATGCCTGTAATATGAACATCCCTTCACAATGAATTAGCAGCACAACAAGGCAGCAGCTCATGTCCAGGTACACACCCCATCAAGGCTTCCTCCACAGCTGATAGCCAAGTGGCCATGGGCAGTCAGAGCCAGGAAATCAGGGGTTATAACAGAGCAAAAAGAGTAGGACATCAAGGAAAATAATCACAGCCTTAGATCATTACAAAATAAGTGCAAATTTGATGGGACAGGCCTTTTTTCACACCATGCCCTTGAAAAATAAGAGAAGTGAAAAATTCAAAATAGGGACAAGCTTTGGATCAGGTGCAGTGGACTTGGGGAGAGTCATCAGAGAAGAAGGGGGAGAGAAGCAAGAAGTGCCAAGGAAATAAGAGAGGAATAAGAGCTATGGATGGGGAGTGACTGAGTGGACATCATTCAAATTCCTGTATGGGTTACTCAAGGGAGAGAGAACAACTCTTCTCCCTGCACCAGAGGTTCATGATAAGAGAATACAAGGAAGGGAACAGAGGGCACTGTGTACCCTCTCTGTAACACATAGCACCTTACCATTACAGATGTACTCTGGGAGCAATCAAAGAGGCAGTAAAGATCTACTCTATTTAAATTGTTCTAGACCTGTCCTATGGGAATTGCAGTTAAACTAAACTGCTTATTTTGCCTACAAAAGTAAAGAGAAAGTGAAAGATTTGACTTATGTTAAGTAAATAATTTCATTAAGAGGAAAGCTCTCTTTTATAACCCTTCAGAATTCTTTGCAGAAAAAGAAGTGGTTTGCTTTCAAAACTACTGGTTATGGGGTGAATTGACAAGTCAGTCTTTGACTAGATTATGAATATACAAATATACCCATTAAACATGGTGGACTTCACACACTGTAAGTCAAAGTTCACCTCCATTCACATTCAGTAAGACAGAATATCTTTATATTTACATGTAAACATGGAGGGATACTAACTCTGCCCTAGATTCTGAATTTTAATATGTGGGAAATTTGATCCATAATCATTGCTACTAACCAAAAGATATGCTGAAGTTTTTGTACACTTCAATCAGGTGAGTAATTCTTCCTTATATTTTATATCTGAATTGGAAGGTTTTGTCCATCCTCTCAGGGATATGAGACTTTTCAATGGATGAAATTAGATGATGTAGCTATTGTGAACCATGACTCTTTGTATACAATTTCAGCGGCATAGAAAACCAGAGCATATACTGTGAATCCTAACAGTGTCACAATGTGGCAATGAAACAGCACAGTAAGACTTTGCTGCTGTGAATAAAGAAGGCAAGACTATCCTTACACTGAGGTGAGTATGGAGTTTTTTGCTAACTTGCAATTTGTTTCATAATGAGCACAATTTCATTATTATCACCTCAGACCTTGACCAACGCCAGACAGCAATTGCCATTAGTAACAGTAGTCCTTAGTTATCATCCACTGATGATAATTCTCATCAGTGAGGAAGATACAATTCACTCCAGAAGGGAAATGAGAAATGCCCATCTTTTCACCAGGCTTGGGGCAACCATTCAGCTCCTACTGAGCAACACAAAGATTTTTTATTTTTTTGGAGAAATTGATAAATTTCCCCATGCCATTTTGCAAACGACTTCTTAACTGATGATGCTAATTTTGTTTTCAAACCATGTTAGTTTTCCAATTCCTAGATTAAAATGGCCATTTACAGTCAGTATCACTTTGCCTGAAAACACCTAGAAAGGTCATGTGTTAATTAGGCCGTGTTTCCAGAAACAATTTAATGGAAAAGTAGACTTATTTAGATAGGCCTATTTTGAGTCTTTTGCCATAAAATACCATGTGCTAGTCAGGATGCATTCAAAACTGAAATAATTATGTGTGACCAAACAAGAATGTTTTTAAACATTAAAGAAAGGAAATGCACTGTATACAGCTCTAGATATAGCCCACTTATAACCTTTTTTTTTAAAGGCAAATTGAATTATTTTATATACCCTGATATAAATTGGCAGTATAAGACATTAATCTCTACAATCTCCCTGTAAGAGATAAGAATGATCTGTAATTTGTGTGCCATCCGATATGAGTTTGCATGAATACATACTTAAGGTAGAGCAGCTTCTCTGGCAATAGTTTTTTGGTATTATTTTATGTGTACCAAAGTACCTTAATGTTTCATATTATTAAGAAATATATATTTTCAAGCTAAGGTTTATCAGGTTCTCTTTACCCTAATATGAAAGAAACCTTGACAGAACACATGTCCAGATTACAAATATTTTAAAATAAATCAGTCTCTAATTATTTAAAGAGCTCATTTAAGCAGGCATGGGAAATTCAATTTTTTGTTTGTACCAAACTTGTTGCTTCTTATTTCTTTTTAAATCACGTATATGCAAATATTGATTATATTCATTTTTTATTGTTATTTTACAAAGCATTCCAGAGGAAAAAAATCTTGTAGGATATTTCCATTGGTAGCCCTTACAATAAGAATTCCATATACAAGTGACTCCTGAGAACATGTACTGGTTGATTGCACAAGAAAATTCTTACTTTCTCATGACAAATATATTGCTAAGTCCGGAAAATCAGTTCAGTAAACATACAAAGTTTTTATTTTACACTTCTTAAAACTGAGTCAAATAAAACTGAGCCAAAGAATGTTCCTGAACAAAAGGAAGTACATATCATTGCTGGTTGAGGTATCTGAAAGATAAATAGATGTGGCACTTAGGGGCATGGTTTGGTGGTGGACTTGGAAGTGCTTAGGTAATGGTTGGACTTGATGATCTTAAAGGTCTCTTCCAACAAACATGATCCTATGATTCTGATTCTATAAACTATTACTGTGTGAATTAGATTCTTTACACAACAAAAGAGATGTGGCCACTGACAAATTGCTTTATAACATTTACTAATGCATTTGAACATTTATCTGGATGCAAGAGGGTAATTTTGTTATCACTTTAATCCCTTTCTAAAAATCCCTTGCATCCCTCTGTGCTAAAACTGCATAGCCAGCCTTTGCCTCTCTGCTGAAACAGCCAAAAGTTCAAATTTGTATTATCAGAAATAGTCTTACAGTGTGTTCTAGTGTAAGATCCAGTGTCCCCAGTATAATCAGTGGAAATCTAATAAATACAGCCAGAATGTTCAAGGCAGTGCAGCTCACCCTAATGTAGACAGTTAACACTGGGTAAAAGTATGTCCTTGTACTCCATTGACTAGAGTAGGGTTTGCTTCACTTTTCACACAAAAACTTACTGGGAATTCTGAAATAGCACAGGGAGTTCTGCCTACCCTCCCTCTGGCCCTCTCAAAGGGCAAAAGTCTTGCTCATTTTATCTCATATCAGCCACAGGAATATTTGAACATTTGAGTATCATGGTAAGAAATGCCCATGACTGGATAACTAAGTCAAATGCTAGATCTCCTTCAATGATAACTGGAAGTTAGACACCTGCTGAGATGCAGATACTTGAATTTAAATACTTTAGTACAGATATTTTTCAAGTGAGAGCTGGGACCTACTCTTGTTTTCTCTAGCCATTGAACTGACCTTTCATTCTTTCATATCACGTGGACGCATTTTGAGACTTATACATGATAAATTGGATTTGAAAAGAAGCTGGCAACTTACAAAAAACTCCAGGAGTGGTAATAATCTTTTAAATTCAGAAACTTTAAGCACTACATTGCTTTTGAAAACCATTGAAGGATCTTTTTCAAGAGTAATCAAATTATATAGAAATGCATGGAAACAGCAAGCATAAAACCACAAACCAAAACCAGACAAAAAAACAGAAAAAACAAATGGAAGGACAATATCACTTCAAATATTCTGAACCCATCAACCGAAATACACCTCACTGTCATATGAAATAAAATCCAGGTTCATATTTACCAAAACCAAATTTCCTGGTCAAATGGGATGGTGATAACACAAGTTCTGATAAGAAACAAAACAAAAGCTGTCTTCCTGAGAGGTTTTTCTAACTGAATGCTAGGCCTGTGACATAACGAAAGTATAAAAAGAAACTCATACCTTGAAATAATGCAATAAAGTTGGAGAGTGAGGGGTAGAAGGGATGCATTCATTACAAGTATTTCTACATGATATTTGAAAACTAGAGAGCACTGGTATTTCCCTTTTTTTGTTTTCTTTAAATCTTCAGCACTGCATGCTGAAAGTGACCTACATCACTCTCCATACAGTACATCAAATAACCCATTACTTAACAAATCAGTGAAGCACCTCTACTAAATGAAAGGGACCTATAGCTTTAATCCCACTTCGATTAACTTTGTTCTTCTCAGAAGGCAGACCTTAATTTATATCAATTTGCAGTAATCTTTACAAGAAAATTCTACTTCACTTACACATGCTGTTTGACAGAAAAATGAATTTCTCAGGGCTGTGGATACCCTATGATGGTTCCAATAAAAATTGCCCCTAGTAACAATGAAAAAGCTGAACACTTTCTGTCTGCTTAAATGATTTCTTTGGTTAGACAGATGATGAGGTTTAATGATGTATGTTGTGAATTCTCTCCACTAACAAATACAAGTAGCACTTTGATCAGCAGAAAGACCTCAAGGACATTTAGTAAAGTCACTTAAAGTTACCTGTACATCTCTGTAGAAAGGCATTTTGTTGCTGTATTCAGTTATACTATTAAATGTCTCTATAAAATAAGTTAAATATTTAAAAAGGTCATCAAAACAGCATGTTATTATTACCAATGGGGAAATAAAGAAAAGAAATGTTTCAGGATAATGTTTTGCAAGTGGAACAAACTAAAGGTAATTCCTTAATTGCATAATTAGGCATTATACTTATTTTAGGTGCCCCAATTTCTTGAGAACCCACGCTTCTCTAGATAATTGATTATTTTTCACAAGTCTTATATCTCTATGAGTGCAATTTCTCAGAGTCCTCAAAGACTAGGTCTGCAAAGACAGTCAGATATGTATTTCTTATGCATTTCCTCAAGTATAGTGGGATTTAGAAGCTGAAGCAGAAATAGAAGGTATCATTTGTGTGTACACTTACTTTTGCAAAGTCTAAATTCATAACAAGAAAATGCCAATGGGATGCTCAGAAGTCCTGTTATATTATTGCCTAATCCCTTAATGATCTGAAGCCACAGAGAAGTCACATTTTCACTGAATAACAAGCATGCAACAAATTCTTGATACGCCAAAAATGTCTGGTGCTCAGACGCCAGGAGATCAGCCAGTTCATTTCTTTTGCATCTCAAAAGTTATCACACTCAAGGAAATATACTTAAAAATAGATTCTGGAATAGTTTTGGCAGCAGGAGCAGACTACCTGTGAACTTGTTTGTTAGCACATACACAACAGCCAATGACTCCACAAGAGGAAAAGTCAAAAAAAGAAGTAGGATGCCTGTTTCCAGGTTCATGAACTAACATGAAGCAGAGCCTGAATCTAGACTGTGAATGCCTTAGCACTGAAGCTGTAAGACATGCATGATCTCTGTAGTTCTCTTTATTCAAATTACTATTAAAAAACCTATCACCAAGTGGAATATCTGCAGCAGAAAGGACTGGGACAGCCTTTCGCCAAAACAAATGCTTTCTGAAAACTGAGAAAACTGAGCCTCAGATTTTCAGGTTTGAAATGTTGCTTCACCTCTGGCAGAATAGTATTACAAAACATATGTTCAGCCATCAGTGAGATGCCAAAGTACCCACAGGGCTTCAATATATTATGCAGGTGAGGGAATGGCTGCTTTTTTTCAAGTTATCAGGGCTAATGACTGGATAGTCTCAAAAAACAACTGACAATAAATGATCCCAACAAGTATGAACCAGACACCTCACAACAACCTGTGTTTAGGCAGAGATTGACCTTAATCTCCAGACTAAATTTTGACATCTGAGTCCATACTCCTGTTCAGTAGCTCACTCCCAGGTATAGAGTGCTTTCTGAAGTGCCATGAGGTTCCCTAACCTCCAACTGGTGATTCAAAAAGGCAAGTTTTCTGTCAAAACTGCAGGCCTCAGGTTGATGCTTTTGACATCACAAAGCAACTCAGGTGTGTTAGGTGGCTATTGGGAGATAACCGAGTAGAACCTTTTGCTCATGCAATACAAAGAGTTTAGGGAGTTATTCACCTGACCAAATAAAGGCATTTATTCTATGTGGAATGGCTCTCTAGATTTTCTTGACTACAGAATAGGCATTAAGATGCCAATCTAGGTTCTGAGGCAGATTTATCCATGACATTATCTGCCTCACCATAAAATGGTTGCCAAAAAAAAAATCAAATAAATGAAATTGTTTCACAAAGCTGGAAACCCTTACTTCTGGTTTTCAATTCTGTGGTTGACATAAAATTTTAGAGACATTAGTGAAAGTAATAGTAGGGAAGGGTTTCCTGAACGGTCTTTCTCACAAACAGTTAAGCAAAAGATACTCTCAAGTCAGCTTAGAATTTAGGATTTCTAACCAAAGAAAGAGATGCCAGTCCTGAAATTCTTTTTTATATCATTTTAGATTATTTCCCACTGTGTCACACTGTGAACACATGAATAATTAATGTGGCAGCAACAAATCCAAACATATGGATTTGTATGTTTTGTGTTGGTCTTTGTTAAAAGGATAACATTCTGTACAAACACAAACAAACAAACCCTGTTGCCCTTCATTCTTCCCTCCCTCTGGGATTAGCATTGTACCAAGAGTAAAAGCAGACAGTTTACAAAGCCTTTTGCTGTTTAAATACATAGATGTCTAAGTAAATGCTATAATTTTGCAGTAAAGCTTTATTTATACATAATCTTTTATTGATTTGAAGTCAATTAATAAAGCAGCGGGTATCTGACCTAAGTTTGGATAAAACATTGCTAGCACAAATATGGATTTTGATGTGTAGTTTTTTTGGTTGATTAGTTTTGGTCGTGTTTTTCTTTTTTTTTATCCCTCTATTTCAAATATAGTTCAAGAAGAGACATCCCACTGAGCATATATCAGTTCAAGAAATGGCAATTCATTGCATTTCTAATTTGTTGTTCATCGCAATTATTAGTTCAACTTTGAGATAATTTTTGTAAGAAAGACAGTAGGTATCATAATACTCATACTAAAGTGATGATATATTATCAAGGCAATTTAAGTCAAGAGTACAAATTGGCTTGGATGATACTCAGGATCCAGGAGGAAGTAATTTTTAAAATGTAAAAGAAAAAAGTGAGCAATCATAAACAAACAAAAAGACAAGAAAGTAGCAGTTTCTGAGCACAGTTTTCATGTGTGAAGGCCACTCAGGAGCTCAAATATATTTGTAGTTAAAATAGAGATGCACCAAAGCAAATTACAGCTTTCCTGAGGACAAAAGGAGGGGGTGGAGGGACTACCATGTGTTTAAAATTAGAAACTCTTCTCAAAGCTGATGATTACAGTTAAATATAAATGAGGGAATCCAGCCCATGACTGTCAAACAGAAACAGCTTCATAGCCCTAAGGGCCTTTCTAAAAACCATCTGAGTTCTAGTCTGCTACAAGAAAGGTGATCAGTCACGCATTCCACACTCATACAGGGGAAAAAATACTTAATAAGAGTCGTAAGATATTTGACCCAAAAGATTTGATCTAATATTCTTTATATAATATAAAATTATCTTGCATGACTTCATCAGAAGTCCCTGAGGAGCTATTGCATAGTCACTGCAACTCTGTTTTGTTAACTGCCCATTTTTTCCTCAAATGAACCTTGTTGAAGATGCCTACTCATTTCAGCTTTCAGAAGGTCATTTCTGATTTTTGAAATCATGGACAAAATGCAAAAAATACTGATATGCTTTGTCTATCATTTCCCTGTTCACTAGCTCTTTTTCTTCCCTTCACTCTCCTTTTTTTCCCTTTTGGCCCATACTCATTTTGTGCATGGATGCCTGAGGTGAAAAAATCCCAACTCATAGGTGCTTTTTCTCTTTTAACAAGTTAATGAAGAAATAATTGCCCAGGATGAAACTACATTGGAAACACAAAGTCTATTTCTTAATCTGACAGTTACAATCAGACTGTCTTCTAATCAACAGCAAGATATCTAGCTAGAAATTCTGCCAACGATATTTCTTTTATTCAACGGACAGTCATTCAATCAATATAAAATGCATCTCAGATGAGAAGGGAACAAAAATTATTTATCAATCTTAAGTGATCTGGAAAAAGCAGAGCAAACAATAGAAAAAAAGCCAGAAGTATCTAGGCTTGTTTCCCTGCTTGTTTGCATGTTTTTCCTCTGGTGATATATTTTCCAGTATAAACAAGTTCATGACCAGCGCCTGAGATTCAAATTTACTCTTCTAAAAACCTACAAGAAACAACAAGTTATTCCTCTAACAACTAAAACATCTGCACTGCCATGAATTTATTCCATATTAAACTCTTAATTAACTCATATGTGCATAAAATTTGAAGATGAAAAATGTATTTCCTAATACAACCAGGCATGGTTTTCAATGTCGCAGATGCCATTTATTTTTCTCTCAGATATGTTACAGCACATTAAAAATTTGAGGGCTGCCTGAAAGACTATGCGTACTAAAACCAAGTGTTTCTACAGCTATGATTTAAAGTCATGAAGTAATAATCAAATCTCAGTTGTGTGATTATTTACCTATAAGAATTCTTACTGCAAGTGACAACTAAACAATGGCTAAAAAAAAGGAGTAGATATTCACTGTTTCTACCAACTCTGCCAGCACATGATGTCTGGAATTTTTTATGTGTTTTTGGTGGATTTGGTTTTGGTTGGTTGGTTGGTTGGTTGGCTGGCTGGCTTTTTTTTGGTTTTCCTAAAGATTGGGCCCTTAAGAAAGCAGGGGAAACATTACATATGATATAATATGAGGTTGCTGAAAGACAAGAAACTGAGAAGGGCTTTTTTTTTTCCTCAGATCTTCTGTAGTCACTAATATCATAGTTGATCTTGGGTACTTATTTCTCAGGCAGAAGTGATTTTTCTTTAAGCTATTGCTGACCATTTAAAATTGCTAAAAGGTTTCCCCTTGTTTCCAGATTTTAATGTTTTTTAAAAATTCATCTTCAGTTTAACCTGTCAGAGCTCATTCTCAGCCCAAAAGTAATTCAAAAAACCCAGAAATGTGTTCCTCACTAATTTGACATGATAAGAGACAGTGATTGGGAGGGGTGAAAACACATAATTAGCAGAGCTTTATAATGAATAAACTATATCACATTATGTGCAAATCGCTCTATACTATACAGCATCTCCCTCAACCCCTCAGTATCAGCCTGGCTAATAGGAGACTCTATCCTGATTTAAAAATGCATATACAGTGTGTTTACTCTATTTTCTTTCCAGAAAAAACAAAACAAAACAGCAACAACCCCCCCCCCCCAAAAAAAAAACAACCAAAACAAATCCCAAAGCCCCCCAAAATAATAAAAAAAACCCCTCAGCTTGTTATAAGCAAGAGTCATCAACTTGATACTCTGCTTGGCTGACAGGGGAAGAACTTATTTCACCCATCAGTAGAGAATAGAATGCAGGAAATAAAAAATACAATGCAAAAAATAAAACAGACAGTGACTAAAATTTCACATCTGGACATGCTCCGTGATGATCTGCTAAGATTTTGGCAGAGCATAATGAAGAACCATCTTCTTTGTGACCTCACTGAACATTTTCTCTGCCCAGTTTGGCAGGCACATCTGCTCCTGAAACAATTTGCATGAGGCAAATTTTAATTGAGTCACTGAAACACAGAGCCATGATCTGCAAAAATGAAATAGACCAACACTTCTTTTGCATCAGATACAGGGAAAATAATAATGAGTGATGTAGAATTGTTAAAGTATTTGAGTAACGTTAAAGTATTTCCATGTTTTGTTGTTTTACATACTTATTCTCTTTCTATTTCTAAATTAATCTTTTTATTTTCTATCTGGAATAATATTTTCATTACAGCATACATAAATATGCATCTTGCCCTATTTAGCCTGCTCTGAATGGGACCTTATTGCAGTCTTCAACAATCTCATGAAGGGAAGTGGAAGGGCAAGTAGCAATGTTTTCACTCCTGTGACCAGTGAAAGCACCCAAAGAAACAGCATGAAACCAAACCTTGGGGTGGTTTAGGGTAGATAACGGGATAAAGTTTTTCATCTTGTCTGGTAGTTCCAGACCAGTGGAACAGGCTCCCCGGGCAGTAGTCACAGCACCAGCCTGACAGAGTTCAAGAAGTATTTGGACAATGATCTGAGGCATATGGTGTGATTCTTGGGATGTCCTGTGCAGGGCTATGAGGTGATGATGGTGATCCTGACAGGTGTCTTCCAACTCAGCTTATTCAATGATTCTTCCAAAGTGAAATAAACTTAGCGATCAAGTTAACCAGCAAAAGAATAGCACTAGTAAAAAGCTGAAATTTCACTCCAACTCCAACCAGTTGTCTCAGTAAAATGATAATTTCATCCCCAATTAAGGATGGTTACCTCTGACATGAGACCTGGACAGGATGGAAATCTGGGTGGAGAGGAATCTATGGAAACTCAATAAAGGCAAGTGTAGGATCCTGAATGCAGGGAAGAACAACCCCATGTGCCAAGACAGTGTTGATCTGCTGGAAGGCAGTTCTGTGGAGAAAGACCTGGGAGTCCTGGTGAGCAACAAGTTGTCCACAAAGCAAGGCCAGTGGTATCCCATGGGTGCTTTAGGAAGAGCATTGTCACAGGGTCTTGGGAGGTGATCCTGCCCCTCTACTCAGCCCTGGTGTGACTGCACCTGGAGCACTGTGCCCAGTTCGGGGCTGCTCATTCTGAGAAGGACAAGAAGCTATTGGAAACAGTCCAGTGGAGGGCAGCAAAAATTATTAAGGAATGGGAGTACCTCTCTTTTGAGGAAAGGCTGAGACAGTTGGGCTTGTTTATCCTCGGGAAGAGATGACAGAGGAAATCTTACTAATGCACACAAACATGTGTCAAGAGAATAAAGCCAAGCTCTTTTCATTGGTGCCCAGTGAAAGGACAAATGGAAGAAGGCAAAAACTGAAAAACATGAAGTTCCATCTGAATGTGAGGAAAAACTGCTTTTCTTTAAGGGGAATAGAGCACTGGAACAGGCTGCCTAGAGAGGTTTCTGAGTCTCTTTCTCTGGAGATACTCACAATCTGCCTGGACAAAATCCTGTGCTACCAGCTCTAGGTGAACCTGCTTTACCAGGGAGATTGGACTAGACGATATCCAGGAATCTCTTCTAACCCCAACCAATCTGTCAGTTTGTGATTCTGTGATGATTAAATTGTATAGGCAAAACCATTTCTGTTCTCTCATATCTGGGAAAAAAAAACCACAAAGAAAATAAAAATATAAAAACAATTATAATAAAAGAAATGTTCAGCTAACATTTTCTTTAAATCTAAATGCTGACATGAAGATTCCTGCCACTGCAGTCACACTGTACATCCAACATTAAAGTGAAAGTTTTTGATCTTTACATAAAGTCTGAATCCTGTAAGCTATTTTTAGGAGTATATGCATATGTTTGTGTGTATGCACACACAGATCACACTGTCCATTATGTTCATAATCACAAAGTTTTCACAGCACTGTCAGTGATCAGCACTAGTGCAAGATGACAAACTGGTAGCCACATACATTTAATGAGCAATTCACATCTGGTTCGCATGCTGGGACTGCAGTATGAGGCCAGTCTGTTGACATGAAGATTTTGGAATGATCCAAATTCTCTGTTAGAGGAAGTGAAGTAGCCAGATTGTGGGAACAACACTGCAGTCCACTCCACTACTGTGCTGGACACCTAACCCAGTCCTGTGCCATGGCACAGCACAAATAAGGAGTATTTTAACAGTCCATTTGAGGGCTGCTTTCAGAGTAAGCCTTCAAAGAAGCCCCACTAAGCACACAGCACTCAGAATCTTGGCCACATGGAGATGTTGGAGATGTGGCTCATGCAGCCACAAAGGCTAGCCAGCCTAATCTACCCTGCAGCCAAGCTGGTTGACATCAAACACTGGTCTGAAGCTAGGGGAGATCCCTCATCAGCTCTGTCAATACATGCTGACCCACAACAATGGTCTGAGCTCTGGAGATCTGCAAATACTCTACAAAAGATCTGCAAATTGGCAGAACAATTTCTTTAATAATTAAAATATTTTTCACTGCATGTACACAGAGCTTGTTTACCAACAAAAAACCTTAGAAATACATTGTAGTAAAAGGATGGGAAAACCCCCCACAATTGTGAAATGGGATTGTATTAATACTGCCACAGGAGTTCTAATGTTTTGCCATTTCTAATTCCATTCACAGTTTTTCAGTTTTACCAGAGTGTTAAAGTGCTTAAAAATGTTTTTCATGCTTTGTGTACTATATCCTTTCCAGGCATATCCATAAAGTTCTCCTTAAAATGTGCTTATACACCTAGAAAAGAAGCCACCTATTTTTCATTTGGCTTTATTCAAGTATCCTGACAATTCATTGAAAATATTGCAATACAGTTCTCATGCAGTACTGGCTGCAGACCCATTAGAAATAGGAAATGGAGTCAAGAAAGCATGCAGGTAATACACAGTGTTTTCTAAATACAGAGATCAGGCCAAAAGCCAGCACAGTGTAAAATGGGAAAGCATCCAAAAGAGAGCTTTATGCTGTTCTCAGGCATAAATATTTATCAACCAGTGCAAGAGAATGTCACATTCCTCCTCAAGCAAAGAATTTGCTCAGAAAGCATTCCAGAAGAGACAGAAGGGAGAGAGAATGAAGAAGAAGGAAAATAAAAAACCGTAAAAAAATGTTGCTTTTATGATGTAAAGCTGGGTTATAGCACAGAGCCCCAAATAAGAAGCTGAACTAATCACAGTTACTTTTGTTGTCAGGGAGAAAGAAGCCTCTTCCAGAACACCAGCCATCTCTATGACTGGCCAACACTGAATGCAGCACAATCAAAATGGCAAACAGACATTATTCTGTGTGAAAGACGAAGATAATTTAGAGGTTGATGCATGTGCTAAATGAAGAAAAGCTGGCTGTGAGTATGCACCATACTCATCTCATTAAAGCATCACACACCTTTTCTAGCTTACATTTACTTTCCTCTCATAGAAACACAATCAGCTTGCTTAGTTTCCTAATGAGTATAATAGACAATCATGTAAAGTAGACTATCACTTGGTAAATATGTAATGGAGAACTGCAGGCAGTCTATTAGATGTAAACTTGTTTAATTCTTTAATTATGTGTCTTTGATCAAAAGCAGCTCACTTGGAAAGATTTTTTTTAAAAGCAAAGTAATGAGCACTCACCTTTCATGTACACTATTGACTGTTAGGCCAACCTGATATAACTGTGGTTTCACTGCTTATATGTCAAGCACACCACTAAAATTGAGATAATAAATGTTACTTACAGCTATTAAAGCTTTTCTCTCAGAGACACAGACCTGTAAGAGCTGTTCTGCACTTTTAGCTTTTCTTTCCATCTCTGTCAAGTATCTCAGAGAATTTTTAAAAGAGCTAATTGAGGCCATTTATCTTTATTTTTTTCCTTCTTTGTCCTTATCCCCTCTCCTTTCCTCATTAACCTCAAAATCTCTGTTGAAGATCTCTTTCCTATTACTTTCAACACCTTATACTGTTCCTTGGACTTCATCTTCTGACAACCCTTAATCAAGACACAATCTCTTCAGGATTCTCCTACGTGCTACCTATTCATCACATATGGCTATTTCCTTTTCATTTCCTTCCTACCTGGTCCTTCAAATAATTCCCTCTGTTCAGGCCTGGTGCGATTTTGTAAAGGTACAAAAGGGTTGCAAACCAAGTTAATGTCATAATGCTGTTTAGTTTTTACAGTCATGGTAAATTATCAGCCTGAAGGTGGTGTGACAACAGGAAATGTTTCAGAAACTGCTGCTCCAACTTTTTGGCTATGAGTATAAATAAGTTTTTGTCATCTTTGACTGTCCAAGGCTCTGGCCCACATTGTCAGAGACTGGTGATGAAATCAGTGGCTGCATAACAAAAACAAAGAATTGACCATGAAAAGGCTTTGAGCCCAGTCTGAAACATGTCATGGTAAGTAGAGTCTAGAATGGAGTAGAAACAGCTTTCAAAGCAGTAAAACTGGAAGTTAAATTACCCAGATGTTTTCACTATAGAATTGTAACTATCTATCAACATGTCTTAGGCAAATTTCCACAAATATAGAACTCTTGTCATGAGAGAGTAAGCATACTACATGTGCATTACTGGCTCTTCTGTATAGTGAAGTATTAGCAAATTTATGACTGATATGGAAGACAAGGTTCATTCATGCTGTCTACTTCAATTTTACTTTATTGGAAAAAAATAATAATAAGATCAGCTAAAAGACTGAAACTAGGCAGAAACTAAAATAAAAGGATGCATAGGAATGGTCTCTGCACCATTCCTGCAGCTTACTGGACATTGGGAAAAGTGACAGATGCTATTCCTCTCCTGTAAGTGGATCTTATACACAGAAACCTGTAAGAGTATTAACCACGCAGCTTGAATTCCTTTTAATTGATTACATGAATCAATTGTTAATCTAATTTTTCTTTTCCATAAATGAAAAAAACCCAACTCTTGCTGTATTCTGTTACAACCAAGGGGTAAATAAATACTCCTCCTTTTCTGTAAGACTAAAAGAACCTACACATTTAACAGGAGCCTGATTTGTCTTCTCAATACAGATACAGTTTGTGTAAATTACTGCTTCATAAAAATAAAAAAATAAATGCTTAGCTGTATTATAGGAGGGCTTACAAAACCCCAAAATGTCAAAAGAAGGGATAAAAAAAAGGAAGAGAAAAACAATTCTGAAAACTTGTTTAAACTCTGTGTGCTCACTTACTGAAACTACAGTACAGAATTCATTCAGGCTCCTGCAAATCACAACTTATATTCTTATACTGTTTCTATCTGCAGTTTCTTCTCTTTGTCAAACATAATGACCTAATTATCTGAAATTCTTGTCAGGACACATGCAAATCAATATCATGTTTTGCCACACACTGCCTAAATTTTTGGGGTAAATACATACATAAAATTACTAGATCATCATATTTACTTGGATTTTAGTCAAGAAAATTTTTCTTGGTTTGCATGTAATGTTGTTCTTTTTTAAAATATATTCTTGGACAGTTTTCAGCACCTTTTCAATATATTAGTGATTTCTGACTTTGATGACAGTGTATAATGTAATTTAAATTAATGGTAAATTTCAGAAGAAACAATTTTTTTATATAAAGTACCAGAATGTTTCAAATATTCATCAAATTTTACTTGACTCTCAGAATCACAAATCACATCATTAAAAATCAGCTCAAGTGCAAATACTGATATTATTTTAGAGAATAAGTTTGACAAGAACAAGAACTGCAATTATGACATGCACTAAGCAACTGTTTCAATACAAATAAAAAAATTAAATTTCTTATCGCTGACAATTGATGGTATTCAAAAAGTGAAACTTCCATTTAAAATAATTTCTAATTGCCTCAAACCAGGACCTCTAAGAAATCCTGTTTTGTCTGTTTTAAAGTAATAAGATTAGTACAGATTTCCTGCCCCATGCCTGTTTAGTCTTTCATTTCTTCTGACTTAGCTGAGTTTCATCAGTTGACAGCTGTCTGTGGCAGAGTGAACCAAATAGTTTTGACTAAATGAACAAGAACATTCCATTGCAGCTTCTCCTGTTCTGACATACCTGTGGTAATCCAATCAATGACATACATGCATGTCCACTGCAGGCAGCAGGAAAAGCAAAAAGTTATGAATATAAAAGCCTGAGTACAGCAACAAAGGGAAGGTATGTTCTGTATTTTTAAACTTTTCTTAATTTTTTTAAATTAAAGTAGAATTCGTCTACTGAGATTCGATATTAAATTTCAAGGGAAGATAGCTAAGAAAAATGGTTCTAATGGTAAATTCAGCACTTCTGATTACACTGTCTTTGAAGAATTGTTTAAGTTTAGAGTAAAATATTACACAGGAAATATCTTCAAAGTATTCTAAAAATATGGATGTGAGATTGCAGCATTAATTCTCAGACCACAGGTAAACAACAGTGTTTCAGCACTTCCTTTGAGTCACTAATGTAACCTAGAAATCTAATTTACAGTGTCTTAGTTTTACAGAAGGAGTGCTACCCTATGATTTTTCACGCTTTGTGATTTACTCATCTGTTGATCTCTGCACATCTTCCTGCTCATCCACAATGCTGGTTCTGCATCATCCTATGCCTCAGAATTAAAACAGAAAACTTAAGTGCCTGATGGAATTCAGCTTGTCATTTCCCCCCACAAAGTTAACCTGCATATGTAGTGAAAAAAACCCAGCAGTTCGGAGGAGGAAGGTGCTACATACCTGCACTGACATACTGGCACATCTGTTTCCATTGTCAAAGATCAGCTCAGACTTAGCCTTCATTGCATGTACTATAACGTTTTTCATACACATTCATGCACTTACACATTCAGCTCTTGACACTAAATCCCTGCTGCAGCCTCTCTGATTTCCCATATTTCACTAATTGCACTAAATGAGGAGCATTGTCAACCAAGTTTCCTTCGTCATGCGTGGAGGGAGACCTTTTTCTCCTTAGAAAGAAACTCAGCACAACTGAGAACTTCTCTTTGGAGATTCTTTTGTCTCTCTGCTGATGATGAAAGTTGTTTAAAGAGACTTAGATCTTGACACTGGGGACTTTGAAAAACATCAGAAGATAGGTGGGATCAACCTTGGCCCCAAGCACTGCTGGTATATGTGAGGGGCTGCATGAGGCAATGGCACGAACCTCATGAAACTTCATACAAGGTTGTCCAAACAATCTGAAAGAGTTCGTACTACAAGTACCTTAAGTCTTCAAATTCTGAAAGGCTGCCTGTTCAACCTATAAATTTAAGCAGGATTTAGAAGACTGAAGAAGAAGGGAAGAGAAAGGAAGTGAACAACACAAGACAGACGTGCATCTATCTACAAGACTTGAAGTCTTCCTGTCACACTTTTCTTTTTCCATTGACTTCTTCATTAGCCGTTTGAGCAAGGACAGGAATCTAGATTACCAGAGAAAGATTAGCCTTCCCTAAACAATGAGATGAGAAGAATATGAGAAAACATTTTTTACTTAAGCCAAGATGACAAAGGAAAGGGTAAAAATTCCTCTCTTTGAACAAAAGTTATGACCTAGTGATAAGAATGGAAGACTAAGACTGTGGAATTTGTTCTCTTTCTTGCTCCAAATAAGCTGTATGAATTTATTTTTATTTTCTCTGTGCCACTGTTTCCATATCTCTATAATATTACCAGTTCCCCATAAAGTTACTGGAAAGTTTAATTCATTAATGTGTGTAAAGTACCAAGCAATTCTTAGAA
Organism: Calcarius lapponicus; assembly: GCA_039654755.1. Classification (NCBI taxonomy): domain Eukaryota; kingdom Metazoa; phylum Chordata; class Aves; order Passeriformes; family Fringillidae; genus Calcarius; species Calcarius lapponicus. The sequence goes on from CM077463.1 coordinate 10,476,510, forward strand.
TGGGACTGTGGGCATGTGAAATATTATTAATCTGTCAAATATTTTCCTATAAAATGAGACACTTTTGTCTAAGTAAAAAATAATTGGTATGACAACAAGACTGAAAGCTTTTAAGTGTAACATAAAAGCTTGCTTATAATGATGAGGTTGTCAACTGACACCACATCCTGCAGAAATTGTGATTCAAAGACCATAGCATGACAACAAAGAACTATTTTAGCTAGTATAGTTCACATTTTTACGTATTCCAGCATTATTATTACACACACACACAAAAAAAGAAAGTACAAGGGACAAAGAAACAAATGCACCTCTGAGAAATCTCTGCCAGCCTGACAGTTAAAAAGATACTGCTCTTCTGCTAGAGTTTTTGATGGATATTAGAGGAGTCAAACTTTGGAGTTCTTTAGCAGACATTCAAAACTATTAAAGCATGAGTTTCAAGGAACTGCACCAGAGAGATGCACTATCAGAATTAAAGAAGAATAGTGAAGAGATATTTGATACCTGTAAAAGAAGGCTAAGGTTTTATCTCATGGGAATTCTGGCAAGCAGTGTGCCTATGTGTTATAATAAGGACTGACTATGAGGAAGGCAGCATGCTGGGAATACGCAGAAAGTTGACAAAGATGATGAAGGGCAGATTTTGACAAGGACTTTTTCAGACAGGCTGAGTTTCTTATAACAGAAAGCGTGTTTGAAGAAGGCAGATTATGAGCCAAAGAGTGGTAGCATTAATGAATAAACCAGACAGGCAGGAAAGGCACCATGTGTTCTTTTTTATCATCTTACTTTAGACAGGAGCCATGACAGAAACTCAGTCTGCCTCCTATCTTTCTAATCCTTATATGTGATAGCAGAAGCTTGGTAACACCACTTCTCCCTTAGCAGTGAATCATACTGTGTACTGAGGTTCAAACTAGAGCAAGAATGAGTATTTGAAATTCCTTTCACCACTTCTGTTGCCTTCAAGGGGGTAAGGACCAGATGTTACATTTAACACAGATGTAATGCCACAGAGCCTCAGACTCTGTTTGGTTCTGCAGCTCCCATAGCAACTGCTATTAAGTGTTAATAATATGATTAGGAAGGAAGAAAGAACTGCTTGAACGACTAAAAAGCAACAGAAACATTTTATTCTGACCATGCATATCTTTATACCTGATGTTCTAGGAAATGCAACTGAAAACCCTGTTGATGACTACAAAGAAAAAAGGAATGAAGTACATCAGATACTGCAATAAACACTTGGTGTAATAAATACTTCTATCTCATATTTGCTGGAAGGTAGCAGTGTGCTAGAAAGCAGAGTGACAAGTATGCCTTAAAAAGTATAAATTGACTGATGATAAGAGAACTGACTCACTTGCAAACCAAGTGATCCTATCTACAAGCAAAAGAAATGGAATCCCCACATAAAATGTCCAAACTGGGATATTTTATGATTGCACTGAAAAGAAAGAAACAGGGACAGGACAAGGAAAATAATACATGGTTGGAAAACAAAATTCAAGACTGTAACTCAGCTGAGGTCTGCTGACCCCAGAAAGCACAAAAGCCCAACTCAAACAGCTCCTGAATGACAATGAATGACTGAATTCCAGCTCCAGTATTTCAGCTAAAATCAGGATGCAACATAAACCAGCAGAACCAGACTCTTAAATCTGTTTCTTACAGTCTGAAGGTGAAAAATGTCAAAAAGTCAAAATGGCAGCAGCTACCATTTGTGAATTTTAAATAGATAATTAAACAAAAGAAAGGCTCCTGTACACAGACAGGAGATTTAAAAGGTTAATGAAGGTATAATAAAGATGGAGATCTGACTATGAATGCAATAGTGTCTTGAAAAAATAAATGTGAATAGGCAGAAAACTGATTAAAATAATTTCCATTGGACTCTTGCCTTCCCACTTGCCTTCTACTTTTCTAGTCATCTACCATACATAGGAACACACATAAACTATGTATGACCCCACTTATGGGATCTCAAACTGTGACTATCTCCCATGACCCATTCTGAATCAGTAAGGCCACTATGAGAGCATATGAATATTTATTAAAAAACCTCTAACAAATCATTTTTATTTCAGCCATTCTATTTTACCTTCCCAAGTTTCCATAGCAAGCTGGATGTTTATGTAGCATTAAGTAGCTATTTTAATCTTGTCAAAATTTTGAAATTATCTAAACTAATGGATGGCAGAAATTATTATGATGTTTTACTTTTCCAGCCAGGAAACTTGTATTTAACGCTGGAACTAAATACAAACTTCCTCTTGCTGACTTTCAACTTCCTCAGGGTGGATGGTTATTTCTTTCTTCACAGTAAGATTTACAAAAGATATGACACAGGGCTAGGGTTAACATGATAGGTCTTAGAAGTAATATCTTCAGGCAAACTCCATCTTAGGCAATATTTTAACTTTTCAGAGCCATTGGATATATAAATTAATGCAACATGTTTTGACAGTGTCAGGTTATCCCTGAGTTCCTCATTTTCCATAAAAGCATTTTTGTGATAATGCACGCACTGTCTCCTCTTCATGGAATACCTCAAAGGATTGACAAGAATTCCAAATTTTTCTCTAAATCCCTGAAGTCTCATATTGGACTTACTGTCTGTAAGAAATTATTTAAAACTATTTTAACTGTGATTTGGATTAATTGAAAACATGAAAAATGAGGTCAGAAATGCATATATATTTGATTGCATATCATTTGTTCACAGCATTACAGTTCTCCCTCAGGCCATACCTTACAAAGTGAGCTTTGAAAGAAAGAAAGCTCTTCTGACTCTAAGTACCACATTGTCTTTGTGTAGACATTAGTATAAAAAATATTTATTCTGAATTCTGAAATATAGCTGAAACACTGTTCTTTACCAATGTAAATAACTTTATAGTTATAAAAAAAAACTTAATTGTTGCTTAAATCCACCTTACTTCAGTCCTGGGAAAGTAAAGACAAGCAAGAAGCTTTACAGACTATTTTTAATGACAGAATAACCAAAGCACAGGGTTTGTCTGAAATATCCTCTAGCTCCAAATTCAAGTGGCACTATCTCAGTGTACCTGAAAGTGCTAAAATGTATGTTAAATTTTATAAAACTTTTCATCAACACAAAGAGACATGATTTAGCTAAACCTGCCTGGAATTAATGCATTGGGCCCAGAAGTTGAAATCTGCATGCTCACAGAAAGGTGAATTTAAGTCATTTTGTATTTCCATCTCCTTTCTAAGAGTACTTGTTTACTGAGTTGGACTTCAAAATAGGTTAGAAAGGACTCAAGGTGTTAAAATTTATGTCTCCTTGCCAAAGTGTCAGACTGACTAAAACCACCACCAGCAATGGCTCCTTTTTCCTAACTGTGCCCCTTTATCAGAGAACAGGAAAGCAATCATGTCAAAATTGTACAAGTGGTCCTAATCCTTTGAATACTTTCTGTGTAGGAGGAATTTGGGATAGTGGTAGGTTAGCATATATTGCAGGAAGAGTGCAGAGCGTCCTCAATAAATTTCAGCTTTGGCAAGCATATTCTCACTGAGTTCATAATTGCTGACAGTTGTCAGTTGGCTGGGACCAAGCTACAAGATGATTGGAGTCAAGAGTAAGCAAAGCAGAGAAACTGCTTAAAAAAGGGAAAAGGAAACAAAAGGAGTGCTCTGGCATCAAACATGAAATGAATCAGTAAAAAAGCAGGATCCTAATACTGATGATGGAAATAACAGTGGAATAGTCTGTAATACACCACTCTGCAATGCCTCAGCGTAGAAGAAAAGGGGCAAGTCCCCAAGGCAGCATCCAAGTAAATGAAACATACAGACCACATACATGATCTATACACAACCACGCAGAGTCAGGGTGTTATGGCACACAGACAGACATCCTGGCCTGAAATGCAACTGATTCAGTCAGCCACAAGAAATTTCTGAACATAGTGCAAGGAATTGTTGGAGCTGGTAAAGAACAGCATGAGAAGGTGACAAAAAGGACAGAGTAGTGGTGATAAGAGAAGTCCCATGAGAACAACCAAACTGCATGTGTACTTGAAGGGCAGAACTGGAGACCTTTTGTGGAGAGAAGAGCCCCACAAAGCAATATCAAGGAATGCCATAACAGATCAAGATTACCTAGGTAATGGGTTTAGAGGTACTAAGTTTGGGTATGGATGTAGTACAAGAACAAAAAGCTCTTTTACTCATCACCTGAGCGAGAGATCACTGTGGGTGTTCACAAGGGTGTCACTTGGGCATGGTTTTGTTTCTTTTCAATGTGCCTGGGTGTGCCTTACAGTGTGTGTGGAGGTGTGCACAGGTTCGCCTGTGTGTGCCTGCACAAACAGCTCTGTAATGCATGACAGCCCTGCCACAAGCTGGACCTGCAAATGGGAATGGCAGAAACAGACTCACAGGAGAAATCACCTGAGCTGGAAAGTCTAGTGGATTAGAGTTGCCATATAAGAGCTTATCTTTGGAAGTCCTCTGCTTCCACTTCATAACAGGGGGTTTACAGCTTGAGATGGAGAACCTGTGTTGATACAATAAAACAAAAAATCAAACTGGAAATTTAAAGGCCGTGCAGAAGTGGAATATATGTGCTCTGTCTGGCTAAGAAAAAAAAAAATTATTTATCTCTTTCTCCTGTGCCATGCTAATTTGTGTTCATGCATGTGTGCATAAATAGGTAGATAAACCAAAATACAGGCAGATAGATACAAAAGAAGGAATACACATCTGTTGAAACACTTTTTGTTCAGTTTGAACTCTACAGAGGAGATGGGCATACTTTTGTCAGAAGAGGCAAAAGCTTCATACTACAGGTATTACCAACTGTACTGTATTTGCAAATAAACTTCTTTTTGTCAGTCAGATAAAAGATTAATTTGCATTTCTCTGAGATTTTACTTACTGGTGGGGTTTTTTTTGTTTGTTTGTTTGGGGTTTTCTTGAGAGGAGTTGTTTCTTTGTTGTTTTTTCTTTGTTTTTGCTTTATGTTGGTTTTTATTTTCTAATAATTGCTTACTGATGTAGATAGAAAGTGCATGAAAAATTTAAATAGATATACAGCCATCCCTCTTCCTGGATTTTGACGGTGTTTTCAAATATGTCTCTCAAGACATGAGTAATTTAATGGTGAACATATATTACTAATGAATCCAAATGCTTTGAGATGAACACAAGTTTTCCTCTCGAGTGGTTTATCAATAGTACAACCTTGTCATGAGAATATCCAAGGAAATTTACTGATATCAGCATAATAAAATAATTAGGCCATTACTACTTACTTCATGCATCTGCCCTCTTATTTCTTGTTTTGCCTAGGTGATTAGATAGAAATAGTACTGAAATATCCAATAACACCATTCAGTTAATATCTATTTTTGTATTCATAGAATGAAGCTTTATATGAGACTTGAGTAAGTAAATGCTCATAGACAGCCACCTGAATGTTACCCTGCCTACTATGAAAAAAATCACAGGATTCAATACACTGAAACAACTTTCTTTGGAGCATTAATTATCCCAGTGTCTACTCAGTGGGCAAAGCTGTTGCAGTTGGGTCCCTAGTTGGGGATCTCTGAGGCTGGACTCCTAAAACTAATTGTTATCTCTGTTTCAAATGCTTGTAAGATTTGTACTTTGAGTACGTTATTCTCTATATATTACAATTGTTTCATGGAAATTTATATTACACCATACCGACAATTAAAGGAGATAAGAAAATTATATGGCACAATTGTAGATATGTTGCCGGAATCTTCATGTGGGTTTTTTTTTTTTTTTTCATTTTATAGTATTTATTTCAGACATCTTTCTTATTTGAAATAGCAAAAAATTGTATAAACATTCCACCTTACATTAAAAACATAAAGTGTTTTTACGATAATTATGATGGAATAAAGTAGAGGTTTTGGATTCTAACATTAAATTTATATAATTAAAACCTAGCTTTTCAATTTTGAAGATGCCAACAGACGAAAGTCTATGCATGAAACAGCATTTGTGGGTGAGGGACCATTTGTGACTGACCATATCCGTCAGCCATGAGGCCACTGCTGCCACAGTCAACATTAAATCCTAGTGCTGGTTGCTTCCCTGTGCACTAAGCAATAAAGCATGAAAGAAAAGATTGCTCGTTAACCTTATTGGCCAGAATTGCAGCTGGCTTAAATGGCTACATCTTTACTAACCTTAGCATAGCTATGGTAACATGTATCACCCAGTGCTTTAGAGATATCATTCATTACGTCTTTCTATTCAAGAAAACATGATCAAGCATACATGTAGTTCCTAAAGCTGCATCAACTATAAAAACACACACAGACATGCATCAGAACTTTCTTGTCTCTGGTATAGAATTCCTAAAGCTAAACTGTAGAGATAGACAAGATGATTGCATTCAGATGATATAAATTCAAATAAAAATTCTGTCTGTGAAATTGGTTTGATCTGTAGACAAATGTCAGCTCTGTGCCCTATTAAACTTGCAATTGTTTTAAAAGGACATATCAGTGAGCCCTGAAATGTTGAATAAATGTTAATTGGAAGTCAAAGAAAATATCATGAGTAAAATAAAATATGCAAAGAAAAAGTATTTTCACTCTGTTACTCAGTAACAAGAAGATCCAAGAAAGAAAAGCATTACCAAACAGTCAGGCTCCATCTTAACAGAAGACAAGACAAATACCTGGAAGCTAGTTGAATTTAAATGAGCATTATCCTGATGATTATTATTTTTTTAAGTTGTTACCATGAACATATTAATTTTAAAGATTAAATTGCATTATTAAATTGATTGTTGAGCTACCTATTAACAATCCCATATGCTCAGTAGGGTAAAATGCAAGGGATTTATGATTGCCATACCATAATATACTCATGTAAAGCATCGAGGATTTGTATAATCTAATTAGAATGAGGAAATAACAATTTGTAATGTTCTACCTTTTTTATTATTCATCCAAGACTAAGTATTATGAATGATTTTTTTTTAGGCATTTCAATCATTTTTCTCTGGTAAATTTGTACAGTTTGACAGCAGCAATTTAAAAACGAAGACAGAAGAGGGATTTGATTTTTATTTTTAATTATGGAAATGCAATCTTCTTCACATCTACTTTCAAAATGATGACTAGAGGCTATTTGCTTAAGTGAACAGTGAACAGTATGATGAGTGAATAATCACACTTACTGCAGGAACTGTATAACTTATGAAATTATGCTAAAAGGCTGCTAGATATAATACTAAAGGGAAATACCATCAGAACATTGCATTGTATATCCTTTTAGAGTAAAAATGGCATTTTGATGAAATAAAGAAATCACATCTTCATGTGGGATAGCAGTAAAGAATTTTATGGGTATACTCTTTCTTAAATCCTGCTAAGAATTTTATGATGTGGAAAAAAAATTAAAATATCTTAACTCTAATAATAACACAAAACCTGATTATTTAAATTCTTTAGTATGACCAATGTAATCAATGCAGACCTTAAAAGACTCAAATACAGTAATTATTACAATATTGTTGGATAGGGAAAAAAGCAAAAAGCATTAGTTCAAATGATACCTATATTTCAAAACAAATTCTGGTAGACTATGACAACAAATGAAATAAACTGACATTGCTTATTCTCTGAGAAAACAAGATAGAAAAGCTTGGTTTCATATGATTCAGTGAGAAATTTCCTATTGGCAGAGGCTAAGGAAGTATTTGATTTTAGGCTTTAGGCTATTTTTTTTTCTTACCAAGATTAGTCCAATTTCTGTTTCTGCAAATCGGACACTTTGATTGCATGTTACTGAATTTTCTCCTGCTCACACTCTTAGTGAAGAAAATATCCGATAAACTACTTTCTGAATTTCCTAACAACAATAAAAAAGACTATTCATTTATCTTCAAGTGCATCTGGAGAAACATTTCTTTTCCATGGGAAAGAATATAATATCTATTAAATTTTAATCCTTGGCTCACTACCTATACAGACTTAATTCACATACTCTCCAGAGAAGCTTCAGTTTAAGTCTTGAAATATAACCAACCAGCTACAATGGAGTCAGTCAATCAATGTCAAGAAGGCAGTTTTAGCAATCTTAACTAAGCACTCAGTTTATTTTTCAATTGTAGAGAAAAAAGAAAGAAGGGGGGAAAAAATAATCTTTTCTTATTCTTTCCATTCCTCTCCCTTTGTTAGGCCTTACCTGAGTGGCAAAAAGTTTGGCCACCCTACAGTTTTACTATAGCAAAAGCTTTGTGACCTGGTTTGGTTAAGCACATGTTAATAAAAGCAATAAGATTATACATATTGCATGATGTATATGCATCTGAAAAAAAATCTCTTTAATTCAAAATAATCCTCATTTGGTGAGATGATTCTGTCTTGTGTTAGTTTTCAGCTTTCCCATCCTCCCATGCTTCATGGAGCGCATCAACACTTCAGATCAATCTCATAGTCTACAGTCATGTATTACTCATCCCATTTCTGTATATTCCTTCTTGTTTGACTCATTGTCCACATTGCTGCACATTTATGGGGTAAGATAAATCAGAATCTTTGGGGTTGATGGACTATCCAGTTTCATCACCTTTTGCTATTATTTATATCCCTCCTTTTATGTCAGTATGGCAGCTACAGAACAGCACCATCTCCTTCATTTCCCAGAAGGGCAATGCAACAAAGGGAATGGAATATATCTTGAGCAACTTCAGATATTTTTTCATCTAAAATTGGCTGTCTAAAGCAATTCTGATGAACCAAGTCCAGTAGTGCCTATTTGTCTCCAATGAGTAGGGGAGTTTAGGATGGTTAGCTGAGATGCAGTCATCTGAATTGAGGAAGATGAATCCAAGTCCACCTGTCCAAGGTCATCAAAGTAGCCTGAAAAGACATTTCAACTTACATCTCAGGTTTACATTTTTTATTCTGGAATATCTGAGAAATAAAGGGATGAAATAGATTTGTCAGACTAATGAAGAATGGTTAATGTTGTATTAGTGTTCTTATGATCTGAAAGAAAACATTTATTTATGAATGTCTTCAGAATCCCATTTGATATAAGATATTGTAATACCCTTAAAAATTTTAGATCCCATAGTTATGGTTTATGTTAATAATTCAATTTTTTTAAAAATAATCAGCTCCTTAAGAAAGTGCAGTTAAAAAAAAAGCTTGCAGGTTTTTAAAATTATATACACAGATTTGAGATCTCTCTGCATCTAGGACCACTTATTACTTTCAACATAATCAAAATGAAGAGTCAAATGATGAATATGTGAATATTTATTAGTACTTATTTAGAGTTGTACAAAAAGAAGGGATCTAAATATTGTTAATTGAGCCATTGATGGCTTGTCAAATGACAAAGAATGTCTCTATAACACTGAACAATGCTTCCTCTCAGATAATGGTATTTTATGCAAAAAAGGGGGCATTAGTGGATCCATATCAAAACCTGATAATAGGTTAACTTATATTTTTTGCTCTTGGAACATTCCATTATCTAGACCTTTGAAAATGAGTTGAACAGCGCATTTGAAAGAACCGAACAACAAATGAAATAAAGATAAGGCTAGAACTGAACAAAGTATTTATTCACTTTGATCTCTAGCTCTCAAACTATTATTTATAATACATACTGTCCTTCTCAGGTGAAAATGCGACTCCTGTTAGCATAAGGTTGTCCTAATGGCCAACACAGGAACACTTAAAGTTCCAGTTCTTACTAGGCACTTATAATAACAACATAAAATTAATTAGTTAAAAAAAAAAAAAGTTGGTTTTTTGCATTGTTTATTGTGGGGTTTTTGGGTTTTTTTTGGTTGGTTGGTTTTTGCTGTTTGTTTCTTTTTTTTATTAGCTACTTTCTTAGCCTTACAGAACCCTATACAGAGTAACCGACTGAAAATGAAAACCTTTGTATTGGTCACATCCATTCTTAAGGTCAGAAATAATTTATACATATTTTTGAACAGTGTATTGTTTGCTTTGTTTCATCTTCTTGATGGCTTTCATATTCTTCTACCTGTGTTTCCTAAAGAAGACAAAGGGCTGCATTTTCCTTGCAAACATAAACAAATTCTAAGCATCTCTTTCCTGCACAGATGCTTTCTCTGCAGCTGTCATTGCCGGGGTTCACATTTTACAGTTAACAAGGCTACATTTTGCAAATGAGAAGCAAAAGCTGAGCAAGGGCAATTGTGACAAATCCAATCTTGACTTGCATAAGGCATAAATTGCCAGGACCCTACAAATATCAAATGCCTTGTGTCAATCTTTTAGTTTTTTAAACAGTGTTTTTTCTTTAACAATACGTTATGGCAATCCTAATGGGGACAGTCTAATATGGAGTTACACTGCTAGAGCCCTTGCAGGTGTTCTAGCATCAGGTTCTCCAGAATTTCCTGATGGCCATTGCATAACCAACTCTTTCTCTCACCAGGACGTGGTACATACTGGTGAAGCAAAGATATGTCCTCACTTTTTCTCCTGACACTTCTCAAAGAGTTTCTATGTTAAAAGTTACCAGAAGGACCAGAAGGCTACAATTGTGCCATCTAACAGGGATAAAAAGGATGAAAGCTTTTCAAAAATCTTACACAGGAACAATTTAGTTTATAAAGAAGTAGCATAAAGAGGTTGCACCTACCATCTTCCTTATATCTCAGGAAGCCCACCTGCACTATAAGCTGAGAATAGATTTCTGAACCAATTAAATACCTGTCTAAACTATACTTGTCACAAGAATGCCTGCCCACAATAAGTAATAGTACTAAAAGCTGTAGGTGTATTCAGTCTCAGAAAATCTCCAATTTTCTCAAAAAGAGAAAAAAATATGCAGTATTTCTGTACACTAAAACACTGTAACTGTTCTGGAATGAATAACATTCCCAGTCCTCACGATTATTTCTAGCAACTCAAAACAGCGTGTTCTGCTTGTATAACAAGTATTTAATTTAGACTCATATGCACACTCACTTCTATAGAAGCTGAATGCCTTCATAAGCATCCTCTTCATTTCACTTACCTTGATTTACCCTCAGAATCACTTTGAATACTGCAATATACAGAAGTGATTGGAAGGGATTAAAAGCATAGAAGGGGCCTGATCAAGGAATAAATGTATAAACAGAAGATACTCCTGCAAGGATCTTTTAAAATACTTTTCTTCTGGAAGCAACATGCGACAATATAGCGTGCCATATTATGTGATGGATGGACTATAATTTGCTAGATGGCCTATCATTTGAGACTTTTTTCCTTGTTCTTTTGACAAAAAAATACACTCCCATCACCAATCAAGCTCTCCCCAAAACTCTAACCCTTCAAAATACTAAAACTGTTCTCAAGTGTACATTTTAGTATTACAGGATGATTGTTAATCAATAAGGTTCATAAATCACAGGCTATAATTTCCTTTTTGTAAACAGGACTTCTGTTACTTTTACTGTCTCTTTTAGGTTACGATTCCCAAGCCTTATCCTCACCCCCACCCTTCCCCCCCACCAAAAAAAGAAGCAAGAGAAGAGAGAGAGAGAGAATAAACATTATCCAATTCCTGTAATTCAAGTGGGAGAATACCAAATTTCCCTGTGTTTATCAGTTTCAATTGCAATTGAAGTTACTCCTAGAATTACAGCATATGCTGAAAAGCACACAGATTTTTCTATGTCTTTGTACACGGTCTTGCCTCTATGTTTTTTCATATATGACTTTGTAGTGCAATGATCAGATTGGGAATGTACCATCAAACTGGAAAGTCTGTAGTCTGATGAAACACATGTTCAAATGCAAATACAATATAAATCAAAACTATTCTTATCTTCATATAATGATGTATATGTTGAAGAGAAGTAGTAGAACATTTTTAATTTCTTGACCACAGCTGTTATTTGAACCAGGTTTTGTTCAGTGCTAAAGGAAGAACAAGCAGTTTGCTACCTCTGCCATTCTTTGAAGGTCTGTTTTGGAGGACTGAAGGATGTGTTCAGTAGTTCTAACTAGTTTTATTCGCAATTTTTGACTGCCAAACAATGAAAATTTCAAAGGCAAAATAAAAATGTAGGACGGCTATAGGACGTTTTCGAACACACAGAATAAGCGTTTTATTCTTCCATTACCTATGTATCATAGACTTCTAGTTCAAACTTCTTCCCAATGTAAAGTAAAATGCAATACATTCTTAGAGCTGTGTGACTGATAGGAGGGAGGTCTTGGCTTTTTGCTGGTTTTGCTAATCACTTCTAATACAATGGTGAGTAGCTTAACAGATGCTGCCAATAGTCTCCAGGGAAGTGCAAGTACATTAAGATGACTTTGCAATGCGTCACTCCTGCTTACAATGTAATTAAGTTACAGTTTTCTGTATATAATTTCATTAATATGGATTAGTCAAAATATCAATGCACAAATAAATGCAGACTTGCAAAATGTATATGTCGATAAAATAAACATAGCACTCTAGTAATAAGGTAGGAGTGTAACTTCCACAAGACGCCAATTCAATACTGCTACTCAATTGTCATTCGCACGAGTAACTGAGGTTATCTGAACTGTGCATTTATGGCCAACTCCCTTTGACAATTCCTCACTATTCTAACCTACTGTGAGAAATGCTTTTTTCCCTCCAGTTCTCTGAAGGCAGTCTCTTCTGTTTACTCAAATCAATTCTCTGGGATAATATTCTATGAAAGCAAAGGTGAACAGGAGCTCTGCAGGATGAATCAAGTGAAGTAAGGCAGCTCATAAGTGAGCCAGCAGCCCATCACAAGAGACCATAGAGTCGGCAAAGAATCTGTCACATTTATAGTCAACAGGAAAATTAGACTTTAAGGCGATGTAAAAGAAATCTCGACTGTATACCTGGTGAGACATTATGTGTCCAAAATGAATATGGTTTTTATACAGTATAAGTTTGGTTCCCTTCCCTTCTTTCCCTTTCTACATCCTACTCTGCTTTCCCTTTGAAAATTAATTACACTGACAAGCATGTATGGTTCTATTTGTAACTTATCCATAGTCAGTTTTATTTCATGAAACTGACTATGGACAAGTCAAAAAAACCCCAAACAACCAAACTGTATAAAAATTGACGTTTCCACTCTCACCATACTGGAAAAGCCTTTGAGAGGACAGAATTGTCATTGGCTAATTAAGAATACGGAAAAGATTTTTATTTACTGACCTTTAGGTTATTATTACACTTAATGTCAAGGTAATACATAAAAAAAGCAAACACATAAATGCTGTATGATAGAACATACTTTTAGATCCCTCAGAGAAATAGAAGAGAAAACATATAATCTCCTTGTTAAGCATTTTTATAGCACAATATATATATATATATATATATATATATATCTTTTTTCAGTCTGAGTTTATACAGAGAAATGACAAGCAACATCCCCTGGCTCAGTTGTGTTTGCAGATTAGTACTGTTTGAGTCAGAGAGAATTAAGCTTTTTCACCTCCCACAGCAAAGGTAAAGGTGACTAGCTTCTATTAGTATAGCTAATAAAATCCTACACTGCAGCAAACTATCACAAATAAATCAGGCATTTCCAGCACCAGGCATTAAGATGTTGTACATTAAAAATAAGACTCCTGCAAAGAAACAAGACTCAAGCTTAAGAATAAAGACATAGAGAATTACAGTGTTGCTCTACAGAAAACAAAATGGCTTATAATTCCATAGACTTCCTTAAGAAAAATAAACAGACAAAGCAAACAGAAGCCAGCTGCTGTTCTCTAAAAAGACAGGGGGGTAACACACTCTTCAAGCATAAAATAAATTAATAATTATGATAATTCATTCATTTGAGCTTGTTTTTGAGCAGGTTCCCTGTTGGTTTCTTAATGAGGATAATGATGTATAATCTTTACAACTGAAAGTCTCAGAGGAAAGTTTACACTTCAGAAGAAAAAAAAAAGAGACTGAGACAAAGTGCCTTAAGAGTAACCTAAAGCCTCACTAGGATAGATCCAAAGAAGTGATATTGTAAGGAGAGGCTTTTACCCAAGTTGTGCAGCCCTATGAAGTCATGGAATAACAACATCAACACTGGAATAACACTAGAGCTCCCGATTCCCAGAAGCATCTCTTTTTAGACACCAAAACCACATTAGAATCAAAGACTAGGCAGTGCAACTGTAGCACTCTGCCTCATATGAATAGTATGAAAGAAATGGTCTTTCTATCCATCCTATTCCTTAGGAAACCATGCAAGATTTTATACCAAAAATATGTATCTTCTGAGTACTGACTGGCTCTGAGCTTGTGTTTCAAGAGAAGATCTGACAGGCAGTGAAAGGTAGCCACCTGCCTGCAGAAAAACAAAAATAGACATTCAAAAGTGCAAGCACAGAGAGGATCATAGATATGTAGAGTCATTAAAGCTTTTAGATTGGAAAAGACCTTTAAGATCATTGAGTCCAACATTAACCAAGTCCACCAATAAGCCATGTCCCTAAATGTAGTCACAACTACATGTCTTTTGAACACCTCCAGGAATGCTTACTACACCACTTCCCTGTTCCGGTGCTTGGCAACCCTTTCTGTGAAGAAATGTTTCCTCATATCTAATCTAAACCTCCCTGGTGCAAGTTGAGGACAATTTCTCCTATCCTATCACTTGTTACTTGGGGGAAGAGGCTGATCCCCACTGGATTACAATCTTCTTTTAGGTGGTTAGAGAGAATAATAAAATCTCACTTGAGATTCCTTTTCTCCAGGCTAAACAATCCCAGTTACCTTAGCTGCTCCTCATTAGAGAGAAAAAAAATCTATATCTATATCATCTATATCTATATCTATATCTATATCTATATCTATATCTATATCTGTATAATACAAGAAAATTGGTGTTAAAACTAAAATAAAAATACAACCTAAGAAGCCCAAAGCACTTTATCTTCTTTATGTCTGGAATTTTAACTAAAATTTTAAACAAAAATAAGCGTGACATCAGAAATGTAGCTATTACAGTAGGGCAAAGGAGTGCGATGCTTGTTTGATATGGTATTAGTAAGTTAATAATGTGATAAATCTACTTATTACTTAGCATTAATCCAGAAACTATTGAGAAGCACTTGATAAAATCTGCCCTTAGAGAAATGACTTTCTCCTTGTTTGAGGAACACATCTAATTGGGTTTGAAAATGGCATCTGATCCGCTAATCTGACAATTTTGAATGAATTGGGTCTCTCAGGTTTTATATACTGATAAATCTACAACTGTTGGGCTTTTGGTAGTATTCTCATTTTTAACAGTTTTTGAGACAAATCAATGCACATTTGGACTCATCACTCTCACTCTCTCTCATCTTGATTAATCCATTAAAGTTAATGCTTTAGACCTCGTCTGCAGCAGAATCTCCTTGAAAACCTGGTAAGGCAAGTTAATAATGAAAACAGAATGATGCCACATCACAGCCCTTAATATGTCCTTTCTGATAACCTGATTAGTAGATCTTAAATATTAGTGAATTATTTTTGAGAGACAAGGATCTGAGTTTCCAATTTAAACTTTGCATTACTAACTGCAAGAATTAGGTTAGTAAGAATTATGTTGTCAGCTATACAAGAATATAAAAGAATACAACTAAATTACTTCAGTGTACAAGCAGTGAAGAACATTTCTAGTCAAGTAATGTTTGTAATATAAATATAGATCAGTGACCTAGAGCAAGTAAATTGAGAGTAGTATCAGTGGTGAAGACACTAATACAGAACAAACACATCAAAATAAAGAGTGCAGTTACAAGACTACCCCAGTTTTCATCTTCTCCCTCACACATACAAAATCTATTTTGCTGCTTCTGAACAACTAAAAAAGTTTCCAGTCAACTAAAAAGTTTCCAGAACAGCACAATAGTAATTGTGCAATAAAATATTTTATTGAACATATGAAAAAAATGACTGATAAAGCAATGATAAAATATGATTGATAATAAAATAATCTGCTTATAGCACAGGAGGCTCTTGCAAAAAATGAACTCCAAATATCAAAGAAGTCCAGAACAACCATTTTCTGCATCCAGTAGAGTTTTAAAATCTAGGACACTTCAAAATACATTTCATGTCTCCAGCAAATACTCTCTAAAAAAAAAAATCCTCACTAAAACTACATTTTTCTAATGAGCTATTCAGGGTTAAGGAAGATGCTGTACATCTATTAAACCAATAATGCACTCAGGTGGATATTGCCTTCTGTGGAATTTTTATTTTTAGGTACTCCCTATAGGTGAAATCAATGTTTTGAATAAAGCATATTTAAACGTATATAAGCATATATAAGCACATGTAACTTGCTAACAAGTTGGAATTAGAATGTAACAGAGTACAGGAAATATCTTTCACATTCAATTCAGCATTTGTTTTAGAAAACTTTATTCCTTACCTGAAGATGTAGCAGGTGAATAACATATCATGTTCAAAGGAATTTCAGAAGTTTTAATTATAATATACTCACTATTCTTAACATTGCTTTGTTTTTCTATTAATCATAGAACACTCATCATATGCAGAAAAAACCAGTGGACTGCCACTTCAGTAATATGCATCAGGTGAAAACATTAGATCCACTATTTTGACAAGTTTTGATGGATAAAAAAATAAAACCCATCACATCACAAAAATCTGAAGGGTTAAATTCTAGTCATTAAAAAAAATCCAAAATGTTAAGTCATTTCAGTTGGACCAAGACATCATCCTCAAATTTAGAAATTTTCAGAGCCACTCTTCTTCCTTAAAAGAAAAAAAAAAAAAAAAAAAAAAAAAAGAAAGATAAAAGAAAAAAAAAAGAGGGGAAAACTAGGAAAAAAGGGACAAAATAGAGAAAAAAAGAAAAAAACCCTACAGACATTCTAATTTATCTCACTAGAATAGGATGGATTTTTAAGCCATCTGAACAGAGGCACTATGTTTTCAGCACTTTAGAGTAGAGAAGTACAGAAGTTTTTGAGGTATTTCAGTGGAAAGAGGCACACTCTGATGAGCACGTGAGTCACAACTATAATAAACAATTAGGAGATACATTATAAAGACTGGTAAAAAGAGAAATTGTTAAGAAAAGCCTTCCTCTGAATAGAAATCAGTAGGAGAGAAGAATTCTCAGAAACCTGTTAATAACTTCTAAGTGCAGATTGCTGGTATTTACCCTTTTGTAATGCTTCTTTTGGAGTTCACCACCTTTCCCACTGGTTAAGAAAATTCACATTCCAGTCACAGGGAATTTTTGTTTGTTGGTTTTATTTTCTGGTTTGAAGTGTCTGAAATAATAGAAGAGTTGACTGCAGCTGCTAATGGTGGTATTTTTTATAGTATGCAACTACTTCTGTGACATACTCTAGGATACGACATGGCAGTACATGGGAGTATTTGTTGATGAAAACATGTTGAGATAGTAATGGAAAACTGTGGAGGGAGCCAAACTTTATTTTATCTTGTTCACAATGCTTCTTCAGGAATGGTCTCCGGCTTTTACTCTCTCAGGCAATGTCTCAAGGAGCACAGACTGGCCCAGACCACAGATGTGCCAGGGACCATGCTGATAAGAGGGCTGGATGAGTGCAGGTTAGGGCCCAAGCTGGTGCTCTGATCCTGTTTTATTTATAAATATCCCTGCTACCGAGCCTGCATAACATCGAGATGAGAGATGGACAGAAGAATTGGATGTGGATGAGAAATTGTCCAAAGGGTTTCACTGATTTTTACTAATAAAGAAAGAACAGTAAAACTTGGAAATCACATTTGTATGAGATCGTCCCTCTACCTGTTTTCTCCAAATTAAGCCCATATCAGAGAATCTCAGAACCACAGAATATGCTGAGTTGGAAGGGAATCACAAGGACCATTGAATCCTTCCATTGATGTCTGTCTTCCAGCAACGGCATTCCAAACTGTTTTATTAATTGCTAGCTCATCAATGTAGCCCCTTTCTGCTTGGTTCCCATCTTCTCTCAATTGGTTTCTACCAGTTTCTTCCCTTTCCTACCCATTCCTGGGCCCATGCTTAACAGAGAAGAATGCATTATTTCCCCAGTTTCTTTCTTGGAAACAGATGAACCATATTTAGCCTCAAGCAAGCAGCTGTAATAAAAAAAAAAAAAAATCAGTCCAAAACTAGAAAGTTTAATAAAGTTAGAAACAATCAAAACCAAATATTCATTTTTGTGGTAGACAACTAAAAGATGTGTGTATAACACACATAGCCTTTTGTACACTCAAAATAAAGAAAAAAAACTCCCCAAAATCCAACCATGCCTGACATCTATTTGGCAGTGTAGTCTCATTGGAAAGATTTATATTTTTGAGACTCGTCAACTACAAAAACAGTTGCAAACACACCAATGCTGGACATATTTTGAACACTTAGCAAAAAAGAAAAAAGAAAAAAGAAAAAAAAAAATAGAATGAGATGACCTAATCAAAATGAAAACCCCAAACATTTCCTGCCTCACAGGTCATCTAATACTCTGAACCCTGCCCTGTAATTCTTCTCAAGCCAGGGGACCTTTGGACACTGGAAAATAAATAACCTCATTTACTCTTCAGCATGTTGTTGGATGTGCCACTAAATAGGAGAGATGTGGCAGCTTTGACATAAAAATTGAGATAACTTACTTTAAAAAAAAAAAGGAGAAAAGAAAAACACTTCAGCAGAAGCAAACCACAATGTTTCTTTCCTTTTTGACACACTTACACAAACTATAGAAAAAAGAACTATAATTTTTCCAAATGTGAGACTACTCTTCCTAAAATAACAGCAAATGGTAAAATCACATGCTAAGTCCAGTCTCATATGGCAGTAAAACAAAGATCTGGAAAACAAAGACCTTTAAAAGGACTGGAAAATCATTGAAGAAAATGAAATTTTATAACTATGTGACGTAAGACAACAATTTAAGCTCATATTAGAGAATGCAAAATTATTATTACAGAAGTAAGAAATTTATAGCCATCATTGCACAAGGCAATGACATAAGTTGTACTGCACAAACCTTTTGTTTTAATCTTTTAAATTATGAGTTTTGTGTCAGTACTTAAGGTAAAAACTAAAGCAGTGAGCAGTAGCCTGATTCTATACAATAAATTCTCTAGTTCCTGTAAATGAAAAAACTTTTAAAGCCTAGAAGTTTCAAAATTAAATAGTTCATATATAAAGCTATCAAGTTAATGGAGTATCTGAGAGTTAAAGCCGTCCATGTGACAAATGTGACAAATTTGTGTGAGTTAGTGTGAATGCTATTTTGGATATCTAAGATTCAACCAAAGGAACTTTGCTGCTGCCTTAGTGAGTACATAAAGGCAACAGTAATGAGAAGGTTTACAATGTGCTTTCCTTGGATGTTATGACACAGTTGTGAAAACAATATTTTACCTGTGATATATATTGAGAAAAGTATCTCTTACTTTTCAGAGCATGCCAATGAGACATAGGATGGAAATTGTCTACATGCTCCATTTTCATTTTCTCCTAGGCAATCTGTATTTCTATGAATCTGCCAAGAATACCTCATAAACCAGATTACACAAAGAAATTGTTGAAAGGTTATTAATGTTTATTAATTGCTAGCTCGTCGTCTTACTAAATGATAAGAAGGGCTATCTGTAATATTCAATAAACTCTGTAATATTAGACAAATTCTTTAACAGTGCATGAATGGTAACAGCTGGACAATTGCAAATTCTTTATCTCAAAATATTGCCTACTGTAATTGTGGAAGGATATGAAAGCGCATCAAGAATTTAAAGGATAAGTAGAGGCCTTTATAAATACTACTACCGTATCTAAGTTGTATTCTTGTACTTCGCAGTACCAGAACAAATTTTTAAACTAAAACACAAGCATTCTCCTTTAAATACTATATAATATACAATAATATAATGAATAAGAAAACTTTCAAAATGTAAACTAAGTATGTTCCCTGTAACCTAAGTTTGAAAATAAAATGATGTCATGTGTTATGAGAGGTTGTAACTACCTCATTCACCGCTGTATGGAATGCATGAGAAAAAAGCAAACATACACTACAAACATTCATTAATTATTGTGAATTAAAACTGTAAGTTTACAAGAGGATTTCTTATAACTACACACAAATCAGTTACAGACAAGAATGACTAAAGGAGAAAAAAAAGTCAAGGGAAAAAAGTCCCTTCCAAGAGGAGAAGCATTTGAGAAAAAGATTGCTTTTCATTTGTACTTTGCTTCAGGTGAGTATTGTACATATAATTGTTATAAGTGGAGCTGCTATTAATTAATGGCTGATTACCATTCAAAATATTTGAATGTTAATTAATGTTTAGAAAATTCACTGTTTTAAATACACTCCTGTAATGCCTTGTCCTAACCTACAATTTTTTCAGAGGTTGTTGACTACATCATTGTGAGTATGAAGACAAAAACCAGCAAGCTCTATTTCACACAGTAAACTGCTGGGAATTTTGCTTTATTTTTTCCTTACTATTACGTTGATTATTGCTGTTTCTTAATTATTGGTATAATCTAATTAGAGTATGCTCAAGGCAAGCAGTAAAAAATTCAAATAAACCTGAAAAATAGTGAATGGGGATCCAGGAGAATATCAGAAATATATTTGCAATTTCAACAAAGATAAATGAGTTCATGTCTTCATTCTTTTTTTTTTTTTTTCAAAATGGGGAGAAACAAGCTATTATAGCAACAAAAATAATTGTTGAGAGAAACTGTTTTATTGAAAGAGAACCGAGATGGAAAATATTTTGTTAGGTCTGTTGCAGGACAGGGGATTTTCAGTCATACAACACCCAAATGTAGCTAAAGAGTATTTCAAAGAATCTCTGCTATTTTTTCCTGTCATAGCCTTAAGGTAATTTATAAAAGCCAGTGCTTTATATGCTGACTGACTGAAAACCTCCAGATGCATCTGTTCATGTGGCAGAAATGGTCGGATATGAAACAGTGTTTGTGAACTCAGATCTAACTTCTATGTATGTAAACCAGCTTCACCTTTTGCACAACTTTATAAATTCAGGGGATGAAGGAGTTATTAGCTTTAAAAGATAAATTCTAAAACAGAAGAATACTTTGAATTATTTTGAATCTATTTTCTATACACATGATAAACCCAAATCTAAATAAAACCCCCCAAAAGCTCTGAGACTATTTCTTACCAAATCCTTCATAAAATATAAAAAACTTTAGAATTTTCTTTCTCTATGACAGACTTTTGATATAAAAATGCAGTCATAATACAGAGAACTAAGTAAAACAGATCAAGCTTTTTTCATCTCAACATTTTTTAAACAATTCTCACGCTGAAGTTTCTTCCTCTCTGCTTTGAAACATTATTTCTTGCAAAGATTGGGGGAAAAAATATTTGAACAGGAAAACTAACTGGGAAAGACATTAACAATAATCATGTTTTGTTAGTAAATATTCCATTTGTGCCCTAGACTCTCAAGCCATTTTACAAACATTTCCTGTTAAAACATTTTTATCAGTTGTACAGATTTTCAAGCCAACATTTACCAACACATATGCTTATCATCAGCCAATGTTACACAGTTATTTAGTGATTACATCAGCTTGTTAGAATTATGTTATGATAATTGTCGACTCTTCCCCATGCTGGTATTTTTGGATTATCTTTTTTATGCTCTTCACACTTTGGCATCCAATTCTGTTAACATGAGAATTAAGAGAGAAACATGAAAAGTTTCATTTTTTTTTAAGATTTTAAAATTAGAAAAGAAAATAAAAAACCAAAAAACAACAAAACGCATCCTGTCAGTAGAACTAGGAAAATTATTCTGTGATGATGTGAAAATTTTTCACTTCTGAGAGCAGACTAAGATCAACCTTGGTAAATAACCTGAGCACTAAGAAACAGTGTTTTTTTCCAATCCTCCTAGTTAATGAAGACCAAAAACAACAATGAAGCAAATGAAATCTGAGGTGCACACAAGATCTGTCAAGGGCAAGACAGTCCCATGTGTGAGACAGATCCAACATAAATCCAGATCCAACATAAATCTTGAAAATATTATGCATGGATGACCAAAAATTTGCTTAGGGGGTCACATCCATGTTGTATGCAGTACTCATCTGTTTCAAAGTACTCTTGGTAAAAAAAAAAAAAATAAAAGAAAACCAGCAAAGTTACGCAGATGAGCTTTTTTAGTAGGAAGGACACATCAAAGTATCAGGATCTGATTAAATGAAAATGTGCCCTTAGCTATTACCTACTGTGGAACTTGTGTCCTCTAATGTGATATACAAATAGTCAACTACTAATTTGTTATTTCCTTTAAAATATAAAAAGAGACTATAACAACTTCAAAACTAAAATGCTTTTAAAGTGAAGTCCTAGATTCCATAAGGAACAGTTTTACTTCATACTAATTCCAGGTTAAACAGCATAGATGACCATTGATGCACTTTAACAGAAAGACATACACACTGCAACTCATCTAAGGACCTCAGACAGGTGCATTCCTTATCGGGGGGGGGGGGGGGGGGAGTTTAAAATTAAATAAATTCTTGGTTTAGAACTCATGTACCTTTTAGATAATGACTCGTCTAAAATTTAGACTTCCAACTCCTGTGTATTTCGCAGTGCCTGAAATATCAGTGTTACCAGAATGTTGATGCAAAAATAAAATGAAAATTTCAAAATGTGAACCTTTCTCTGGTCAACTGTCAAATCCTTAACTACTGGTGATAAACTTCAGACAGCTAATATTCAAGACATTTTGGAAGTTAAGCTTCCTTCAGTGTTCCTCAGACTAGACATACGAAATCACAAGCAGTTATTAAACTAGGAGAATTTCAAAGGTCATGCTGTGGGATGCGACATTCCCTCCCAGCTCTGCAGGGTATTTACAGGAAACCCTAAGAACAAAGATCCTGATGTTGATAATTTTGATAAATTAAACTCACACTGACACAGCTAACTGGCTTCCAATACCTGAACTCAGCGTTGACAGCTACTCTGTGTGTCTCAGAAAGAGCAGAGGTCACACAGGTACAGGCTGTGACTGTTCCAGATGAGCATAATACTTGTTAGTTATGTATGAAAGAAGGGACACTTACACCGACTCCTTGTTTTCATGGGTGTAAAAAAAATGGCAAAATTAAAGCCAATGCAGACCTTATGAAGAAGTATAAATAATGGGGGGAGACATTAACATCTTCTCCCACAAGTCTGGACCGGATTGGACAGAGTCTACCTACCATATATATTACTTTGGGATAATATAAAATCTGAATTTATACAACTGTATATATCTACCCTTTGAGATGCCATTACTAACTGCACTTCATAAAATATCCTCTTTCTGGCACACAGTATGTTGTACCGATCCAATAGGTCTAAAGCTGGCAGGCAGATGTTGCAGGTAACCCATATCATACTCATCCCTCTAGAGCCTGTGTGTGCAACAGACAGCCATCTGTTTTCTCGACTCTCTGATCTCCCCAGTCTTTTAAGGCCAGCTCTATGGAGAATGATGGCAGCAATGACTTGTCATCTAGTGAACAAATATCACACCAGCTCCTCTACTTTTTTTATACTCCCTGCATAATATTGCATGGTTTATTTTACTTATAAGACACCTTGTTAATTGCATTCTGTTTGTCGAGTTAAATCCATGTAACCTGGAAGTTCTCTAAAGATATAATAAATTTGGACTCCATAAGTATTTAGCAGTTTTCCAATTATGGTTGACATCTGACAGGGAAAAGAAAACAAAGGCCAAAAAAATAAGTCACATTTGTCTCTCATCATCTGGTAGCAAGTTTTCTGCAAGTCAGATAAAAAAGTAGCATATTAATAAATGCAGTACTTAGCAACAATAGTGATAGAAATGCTTTTGTCATCCCTAGAACTTTAGATTGTTCCATGTACACCTGCTCTGACAATTCTACTTTATAAGGATAGCTCTGTCTCATGTAAAACCTGCCTCACCAGTCTGACTTTGCTTTGATTTAATATCTTTATTCTATCTTATCTCTTTTCTTTGGAATAGACCACAGAAATAGAAATATTATAAATATTTCATCAATTATACATTATATTCTAAGATTTAAATATGTCATCCTAAAAGAAAAAAGCTGTTTGGGATTACACAGAAACATGTTCTTGCGTCCAAATGATTGTTCTAATGCTTTTATGGACTTCAGTGTTTTCTTTCATCCCTTCTTAAGTGCAGCATGTAGAGTGCTGATTTGATCAACACCTCATACAGCTAGATATCTTATAAAGACTGATGAAGGCAGTGTCTTTTAGCAAGACAGTGGGAGGACAAATTGAAGATGGGAAACAAACAAGACATTTAACTGCTTTACTAAGAAAACCCACTCTTCTGAGGTATGCCTTAAGATTTTTATGTTCTTTTAGTTGATAATCTGTAGAATTAATTCATTGCAGACAACAACTAAAAGAAGAAATCTCACACAGGTTTCAAATAAACTGTGTTGCTTTATGATCTTATATATTAAGTAGGGAGAAATTAGCCAGGAACTTAGGAATTTCTTTTTAATGAAGATTTTTTAAAGCTATGAATATTGAACACAGAATATTTTATTTATCCAAATTCTACTCAGCTGATAAGAAAGGGTAAGCTTTTTCAGCAGTACACTAAATATCATAATTCTACAGGTGTCCAGAATGCACCATGAAGTAAATCAGCTTGTCTGCTGGCTGGGATTTAGACTGTCTTGCCAAAAGCCTGCCAGTTTAACTGAATAATTCATGATGTTTTATGATGTGGAGTACTGTCCACAGAAGAGACAAACAGACTCATTTTTCTTATGTCCTGAAATTGGACTCAAAATGGGAGGTTAAGAAGAGAGGAAAATATGGTTTTACTCTTGCATTTAAATAAGCTTCTCACCTTGTGAGAAATGCATTATACAGCTACTTGTGACCACTCATGTCCTGTGGTATAATTGTTCTGATGAAGATGTTGAGGAACTTGAAAGAATGAGAGTTTTCTGAGGAATGTTTTGTAAAAACTCAGGAGGTAAACTGTAACAAAAAAAAGTGACAGAAAACAGATCAACTTTTTAACCCCCTATTTTTTGGATCTGTTTTACTATCTAATTCCTACAATGGAATGGTTATAATGTTTTGTGTTAAGCATTAGTTGTGTTCCTAAAACATTTTTGCAGTATATAGCAGGGATGTTTCTTGGGTAACAACCTGATTCTCAGTAATTATTTCTTTAAGTTCTGTGGCAATTTACTTTAACAAATGAAACATTTTTTTGTGTCAGGCCTCTGTAACCTTTTACACATGACTATATTCAGTATGGCATTTTCTGCTGAAGAGAATGTTAGCATAATGTCAGCAACACCAATGTTTTCATCTCCAAAGTGTTTTCATCAGAGCTATGGGGTGACTGGTACAATCCTATTACTAACAAATAATTTCAAAGATGTCTATAGCTCTAATCCAATGAAGTTGTGGTGAATTTCAATGAGTTAAACCATCAAAAATTCAAATATGGAATTGCATGTAGATGCAAAGCAAGATGAGAAGTAACATTTCTATTTCTAAATGTCTTATTTATTATACTTGTTACTTTTTTCTTAATAACTTTCAAATAACTTACTACTACATAAGATATAGTCTTATGTAGTAGTATATAGTATATATACTGTAGTATATAGTATATAGTGATTCAATGTGTGTGAACTTTATTGTCTTTTTATATATGCATATAGGATATTTTCCTCTGATCTATAGGCTATTTAATGGCGAAAGAAAATATAATAATCACAAAACCTGAAAAATATGTTGGCTATATGCTTTCAAGATAAAAATATTCATATTAATCCTTTCATTTTCCAAACTCCAGGGTTTGGATTTAAAATCAAAAGATTTGTCACTTAGCAATGCCATAATCAGTTTTAAAATCTGCTTTCATACTTCTGTATTACAAAAAATTTAATGTGCTTTAACAGAAAAAGAACATATATTAACATGCTCTAAATAGATTATTCCAGACTTTTACTTTCCCATTCCTCATAAAATGACATAGGACAGAGAAATTCTTCAGAATATCACTTAAAACTTCTACGCAACTTTAGTTTTCAACAGTGTTCAAACCAGTGTTGATGAGTCTTTTCATTCAGGTAAGAAGCAACAGGATAAAAAGAAATGTCCTCAAGTTTCACCAGAGCATGTTTACATTGGATATTAGGTAATATTTCTTTCTTCACCAAAATGCAAAAGGGTTACTAAGAATTGAAAGAGGCAGCCCAGGGAAGTGGTGGAGTCACCATCCCTGAAAGTATTTAAAAGATATGTAGATGTGGCAGTTAAGGAAGGGGTTTAGTGGTGAATTTGGCAGTGTTAAGTTAATGGTTGGACACAATGATCTTAGACACCTTCTCCAGCTTCAAATGATTCCATGATTCTACCACTGATCCTCTCAATTTAGTGGTATCTGCAGACTTGACCATTGGCTCCTCGAGATAATTAATAAAGGTGTTAACAAGACTGCCCACAGGTATCTGCATTTCATGACCACATATGGTGCTCTGGTTCCTCCTGCCTATTTACCAGATTCCATGTCTTTCTGTACTTGCACTTGAGGCAGATATCCATTTGTTATTTTTTTGCCATTTCTGAGGGCCCTCTTCACATAACTCAGAAGCATTTGCTTTCTTGATCGCTACTTCCTCACTTGTCCTCCAAATTCCTGGTTTAGAAGAATCTGCTTACCATGTTGGCCAGACTGTTGACAAGGGTGTTGACAAGGATATTTACTATTGACAAGGATGTTCTTGTCCCACTTTCTCAGGTGGATCCTGTCTCTCTACCCTGGAGTCCTCAGTGCTCAGAGTGAATCTCATGGCCATAAAAGCCAAATCCCTGTTGGCACAAGCTGTTGAACTAGGCGTTATCCAGCAAGATTCATCTGCTCCCACCCAAGCCTTTCTTTTGTACCAGCAGGACTGAAGAGAGAACATCTGGGGCCCCAGGTCCTTCCATCCTAGAGCTCTGTAGTGATTCTCGGTGTTCTACAGCCCTTCCCTGGCAGAAAAATTTAGACAATCAAATGTAGAAAGTTTCCCTACCAGCTATTTTCACATTGGAGATACCACAGAAAAGCTTTTAATAGGAAGTGATTTCTAAGACTTTCATTAGCAAGGGGAATTACTATGTGATTTTTTTGCCTTGCCTTATCCATTTTTTTCCCTAGCTTTTTTGAAATGACTTAAGCTGATCATAAATTACTAGGCTGTTCAGGAAATACCATTTCCACATACAGAAAGTCATAAAACAAAAAGCTGATTAAGGTTCAGCCTGCTTCAGCCTGATTTGCTGAAGCTAACAATACTTAAATGCACACTTTCACCTCAGACAGAGTTTACCACCAAGCTATGAGGATATTACAATTATTTCATCCAATGCTGAATTTCTGTTGGCATCATGGAATGTGATTCCATGGGGAACATATTAATACAATTATGGAAAGGGGCTATTTCATTCATTTTTGGAAGTATGGAATTAACAACAAATTGAACTAATAAAACCTGTCTCTCTGCAACTTGCCCGTAACAATCTGGCTAAGAAACCAGTGGTGTTATGGTATATGTAGTTGCTTCACTAGACAATATGTGAAAAAAAACGCATGAATAATAAATATTTCCTTGTAGCTTGACATATATAAAAAAGCTCATTTGTTTTCTCATAAACAGAATGAATGAAAATTATCTTACAGCATATTGGACATGGAAGGAAATACTTTTTATTCTTATAACAGGAATTCCTACTTTTAACTGAGTTTTGTATCTGACGATGCCTCTGAATAGCCATTATATTATCAGTAACATATTACGTTAGAAAATTGTTCAGATATTTTAGTTTTCAATCACAAAATGCAGATGTTATGCATAAGCATCACACTAAACATAATCAATATTAAAATGAGTAAAGATAGCACTCTACAAGTCCAATGAAATTGCTGTTTTCTCATGCAATCTATAGTAATCCTACTCTCATTAAGAAGCACAGCAATTTTTACCTTCATCCCTTGTAGCTAATGCCATCAGTGGTGTGTAAAAATAATAACATTGCTGTAGACTTCAGAAATAAATTGTTTAAATAGGATTTTGTCATTTTTCTAATACTTCCTAATTCTATTCTGTTTATGGGGCACCTCTGGCAAAGGTTAGATGAGATGTGTTTGATTGAATGGCTTCAGCTGCCTTGCTGCCTTTCTTGGTGTTATGGTCTGCAGCAGAAGAAGCAGCAGGGTGCACTCTGCTGTGTTCAAGCAGGGTAAGAGCTGAGCTGTGTGCTAATCTGGACAATGCCTGGAGCGGCAGCAGCGTCCTGTACTAGGGGACTTTGCTGCATGTACCTCTACTTCACCTGCCCCTTCCCCCAAACTCCTTTGATGTCTTAACCCAAGCAGCTTTTCTAAAAATCTCTGAAGTTGAAGTGATGTTTCAATCTACCCAATGACTCAGTTGACTAACACAATTCTTCCTATGCCACCTAACAAAATATAGTATTAAAATCTGAGATATTTTTAACCTCTCATTACTAGTTGTGACAACAAAAATATCCTCGCCCTTGCTGCCACCTGTTTTCTAACATACACTAAGTGTTGATACTCCATTTAGACATTAAGGAGCTGAAAAAGTATAGCAGGACATGAAAGACACCTACTATTTTTGGTACCAAACCCAAATTGTGCTATGGCAGTGTTGAGCACCAGTGCTCATTACATTACTAAGTGCAAGTAGGTGTTCTCGTTCTTCTCCACTGGCGCAGAGATTTACAGACAGTTTATATTCCTTCACTCCTGTTTAAATAACTCTTTGGGAAATGAAAATGGAATAAATGACTCCTAACAAGTGTTTTGAGCTGCTGTCCTGATCCAGAAGTGAGCTATCTGCTGTGGTAAAACATTTTGTTCCAGCATTGTAATACCAGTTCTGGTAACCCCAGCAGCACGATGTCAGCTACAAGACATCCACATTTATCTCAGACACTATAATCTCAATTGCTGAAAGTTACTAATCAAAAGGAATTATGTTCTGTACTCTCATGTCCAATAAACTGTCAAATCCTAAAATCTCCAATTTTAAAGCGTAACGTAGCAGCATGAATAAAGGCTGTAAGTGCTGCACGCGCACAGTAAAATTTGAGCACAAAATTGGCAAATAGAGGTGCTGTACCCAAAGAAACGAATATTATATGTGATTGGGCTTTATCAGGGTGTTAAGCTTAGTTTGTTCTTACACTTGTACACATTGTGGAACAAACCATAATTAATTTGCTACAGAAGCAATTCCAAATATTAACTCTGTAAAGGAAAGATAAAATATGAAAAACGTTAAAGAGACTGTAGCTTTTAAAATTATGCTAGTATAATTTATGCACTAAGAGCTCTGATTCATTTTGACTCATTAACCTTCATAATTCATTGAGAGATTTTTATGATGTCACAAACAACCAAACATGGTAGTGGTATTGTAGTAATCCATGTTATTGGCAAACCACAATCTGAGACAGTTACCCTGTGTTGGGATTCAAGGGAAAATGATAACATTTCTGCAGCTGACAGCCATATACAGATCTTACCATTCTTCAAAGAATACACCCTTCATCTTCATATAGAAAAAAACCCTTACAGGTGACTCTTCAATCAGGAAAGTCCTACAAACTGAGCAAAATTTACAGAAGTCTCAAATCTTTAAATGTCATATTTTTGCATTATTTAGAATTTATAATAGCATTTTTTTAGCCTAGTTTTTTATAACATGGAAATAAATTATGTTGTAGAATATGGTCAGCAGTCACCAGTCTGATATTTGAACCATAACCTAAAAAAAAAATCAGGAATTACCTTAAAAAGTGATGACCAGAAGACAAGTTCCCATTATTCATACCTATGAATTTTAGATTCCATAGGTTTAAGAAAAGGTTTATGTATCCTACTGCACAGAAAATGGGATTTGCACACAGGGATCTCTTAATTACATACATCCTTAAAAAGGAAGTTTTGCTGCAGTGTAGGACCTGCCCAGGCTTTGAAATTTTTGGTAATAAGATTACAGTCTATAAGGAAAGCTTATCATATAAGGAGACACTGCACAGTAATTTCATCCTTCATTATTTTCAAAGATCAAAGATTATTATCTTATAGAAACAGATTAACATTTCCAAGGCAGCATTTCAGCTGTAAGTCTTCTTCAAGTGACAGAACTCATAGAAGCATTACAGAAAACAATGTTTTCATTTTATGAAAAATTGTCATGAGCTTCCTCGGACAAAGGTCTCCTGTAACAAAATTTCTGGTAGAACTGGACTTCTACAGATGAAGACATTTGTTATCCAGTCTTCTGATTCTAAGAAAAAAATAAAATCACAGGATCTTTGAAGAAAACTAAGCTAGTGAAATCTTTAAAATATATTTATGAATTTTTAAAGATAACATGAATATAAGCCTTTGTTTTTCCTCCCTGAACTAAAAATATACTTTAAATAAAGCTTCTCCCTGCTTGACTACAAAACTTAAAAGTAATAATTTAGTTTTATGACATTTTCCAGGACATAAACTATGTGAGAAATAAAGAATTAATTGGGAGGAAACTCTGCTGTACCACTGCCTGAAGTGATGACTGTCAATCTTCAGGTGAGATTTTACCAAAGAACAGACAGGAATGCGTCATGAAAACATAATACGTTATAGCACAGAAGAAACTGCAGTAGTTTTTGTCATAATGTAGAAAACTACAAGATAGGTCTGATTGACCTTCAACAGCACACACACAGGAGTTCATGCTGTGAATGACTGGGACTGGACTATCTGAACACCCAGAGAAGACTGTGAAGAACTTGGGTTTTGTGTTGGACAGAAGGCTGGAACCAAAGCCAGAGAAACAGACTGAAGAAGACTAACTGCACAGGAAACTTGTATGTAGAAAAGATGGTCTTTGAAAAATTTATGTAAATTCTACTTGCAAAACAAGAAGTATTAAAAGCTATTACACTATGAAATACTGAAGGAAATCTTGAAAAATAACTTCACTACCAGTCCTTTCAATCATGCATCTAAATCCACATACTTGGCAGTTCAAAGAAACAAAATACTAGTGTTCATGTTATTATGCTTTTTAGTTCTAATGCATCATCAGTCCATTTCTTGTTTGCATATTCACCAAGCTCATATGCATCTTAGGAATGCTAACACAAACACTCTGAAAAGAACAAGCCTGGTGCATATATGTGACATAATACATGCTTTTTGTACACCATCATTTAACTACTACTCTTTGTAAAAGTTACTTTCCCCACCTTTACTGGTTTTCTTGTATCTTCCTCAACAAACATATTCCTCTAAAGAAAATCAAGAAATACCACTAGTCACTTAAAAACAAAAGACAAAAGAAATATATCCACCAAAGAAAAAATTGCTTGAAATCCAGAAACTTAACTGTATCCTGTAAAAATCATCCTCATTGCTGTAAAAATGATATTATGAAGGGATTTCTACCAGGATACAATCGTTAGAAGAGAATTCATAGTACTAATATTTCCTATCTGCTATGAAATGTAAGCTATTCTAATAATGCCTTAAGACACTCATGTTTTTTACTTCATTTGTAAAATTAAGATAAATTTATAGGGACATGTGATTATGTTACTTTGTTAATATGGCTAGCAAACATAAAGCTAACTGTTGAGAAATGAAATCCCTTGGAAATACTTCATAGATCTACTTCTGTGAATTTTTTTCAAGCATAGCTTAAATGAAACCAAAAGGAAGAATTTGCATGTGCTGATTGACATAGGGATGGTCCTGGAGGAGTTTATACTTGAGCATACAAATGTGAAATAAAATCAAATTAGCATGCTAAGGAAATTAACACTAATATAAATACATTCCTGAATAGTCCCAGATAGCTAATCCCTGGGAAGGATAACTTAAATTCTGTTTTTATTTATGAAAATGGATTCTAATAGAGTTCCACTTGCTAAAAATGTTCAGAGCCTTAGGCTATGCCTAAAGGCAGAGACATTATATGTACTGAGAATCCCAACTATTTCAAGTATTTCTTCTTAAAGCTACCCTAAATGTGACAAAATTTTAATACCATGTAATGAGCTTGACATTCAGTTCCATTAACTGCATATATAATGAACTAATTTCCTGTTTGAATTATTTGATAGATCTAATTAAATTACAATTTAAAATACTATTAATCTTTGCTAATCAACAGCAGTGAATTAAGATACCTCAAAGATAATAGGTTTTATATTCTCTTAAAAAGCTTCAAACGAAGCTAAACCAACTTGTTCTACCACTAATTCAGTAATGAACATAAAAGCACTTAGCACCCAAATATCTGTAAAAGGAGTACAAATATCCAGTAAGAATGAAGAATGAAACATCTATACATCAAAAATCTAGCATTTTACTCTAATAGAATTAAAATTTTTCTACAGATGTCAAAAATGTATAATCTAGATTAAAAAATAGAAAACATAATCAACACTAAACAAAAAATAGTTTTACAATGCCAAGGAAAGATACTGTTTTAGGAATATGAATTCCCAAATTGAACTTTTTTTCTGTCTCTTATCCTAAAATTTACTTGAATATTTGACTAATAAAAAAACTGCTTATTTTCTGTTCAGATGATCACCATAGAGTTGTTTTAACATGTCACACACAAAACCCAAAGTAAATAAGCTGTCAAAATAACTATTTTCTTCAGCTTGCATCAAACATGACAACATGCCATCTCAGAGATATGAGGTCATAAGTAATTTTGGCTAGAAGCTCAGATTTACAGTCAATTCTTTTACAAAGGCATTTAAGAGATTGTGAGATTATTTATAACTTTGCTGATGGTAAAATATCCTACTGTTTTAGTGTATATTGACTTAAGAGAAAAGAAACCATTTTGACTCCTGAGAGTTTGAACTGACTCATGTTGTAACAAATTGCAGGTATAGTATTTTTATTAAGGGTAAAGGATTCTTTTAAACAGGCAGTACACATTTTTTGTGTGAATTTGCATGAACTAATGCTAGATGTAAAAGGCAGCCTCAATTACATTTCCAACCACTTGATAATCATAACAAGTTTTCAGCTTGCAATAAATTAAAGCTTATATTACAGAAAAAAACCAAATGACAAGGAAAATTTTTTAAAAAGTCAAAATGTGGAAAGCAATCAGATTAAGTGCTGGTCAGCAAAGTCAACTGATTATTCTACACAAAAAAAAAAAAAAAAAAAACTTTTCAAAAGTAATTGACTACTGGCATCAGGCTAGAAAAAAGACCCAATATACTAGTAACAATTCCCAACCCAACAGAAATGTTCTTTTCCAAACAACAGTGAGTCATATTATTACTTTATGTTACATGAATTAACTTATCATAGGCATGTTCTCTTTGCTTTTTTCATCCCTACAAAGGGGCATGGAGATCAGAAAGAGTAAATTTAAGAAAGCCAAATACAACCTGAACTTTAATAGTTTTACTCAGAGAAAACTGCAAAACTGTGAAACTTGTTTGGGGTTAATAAGCAACACAAAATACAGATGAACAGGTATCAGAATGTCCAAAGCCTGGAAACTGTGGCACTGGAGCTTTTACTGAGCTGGAACTGTGAGGTATATATGCTGATGTCAATACATTATTCTGAGTGGTAGAAAGAAAATTGTGAAAGCTGCAAAGAGATCTTATACTGCTGTGAAATCAGATGATAAACTGGCAGCTGAAATCCAATGTCAATAAAAACAAAGTAATGCACATGGAAAAAAAAATAGCTCTAGCTATAGATATACAGGAATGTACTCTAATTTAGCTATTATCATCTCAGAGAGAGATCTGGAAATCAAACCAGAAATGTTTCAAAGTAAGTATCAAGCAAGGGCTCAGTAACTGTCAGATTTGGAAGCAGAATGATACAAGTTACTAAAAAAAGAACAGAGAACAAAATGGGACAAATAAAAGCACACCATTGCAAAGCTACATAAACCCCAGTATCCACCTTGGCAGTTTTAAAACTGAAAAGATGCAGTTGAAAGAAAAGTGTTCACAGAAGGGAACAAATAATGTCTTACTACTGGAAAACCTCATGAGGACATGTATATATGTACACATACACAATTATGAGCACCACAGGAAAAGTGAGCCATTGCTTATAACAAGACAGAACAAAAGAACAAAGGACTTAATACAAAATTTACTGACACAACAAACTTTGAAGACTTTGAAGAGACAACCAAAGGCCTAGCAGAGGATGCAATGTCTTTACCAGTAAGTTGTTTGAAAGAGCTAGTGTTAAAGGAATACTGCTAAATCCTTGCTGCCCTTATTAGCTTCATTCTCTCCAGCATAACAGAAAAATGGACTACAGAGAGCTATCTTCTAACTTTGCCTTCTAAGCTAATGTAATACGACCATTACTGGACACCTTTCAATCCTCACTAATAAGACTTCTGTGAACTTTATTGTAAACTCCTGAAAAGATGATTAGTCAGTATTATGACAGGGCAGAAGGATGAAGAATAATGGATTTTAGTGTTTGATTAACTATTCTGGAGTTATCAGCAAGCAAATATTTGCTCTGAAGCACATATGACATGTCATTCCTCTCTCATTTGCAAAAGGGCAAATATTTTTCTATTTAAAATTACCTATCTCTCCGTATGAGATATTTAGTAGCACATCTTCTATTTTATCCATCCTGACATTGAGCATACTTCAGTCTTCTCCACTATTAACCCTCCATCCACTCACCTTGTCTCATGAAGCTCAGGAGCTATCCATATTTTTAAACCAAACATTTATACACATATGTATCAAGCATACATTGAGGATAAAAATGGGTCAAGAAGATGAATGCCTATGAAAACATTATCTATATTGTCCTTGTCCTACTATACAAGCAATGAGGAACAGATTTATTCATATTTTAATTCACATTATATTTAGAAATATGATTAACTACTTTACAACAAAAATAAGGGCACCCTGGTCTGAACAGTCTACCCAAGATAAATGGGAGAGAAAAGTAGCTGAAGAAACCTCTGCACAGCAGTTACTTGCAGGAGAAAAGGTTTCCTCATCAAAATGTCGAAGATACTTTATCATTGAACATAAGGAGAGAAGAAATGCAATTAAAAGTCCTACTCCAATTTGGATGTCAAGTAACTCTGGATGGCAGGCATATCTATCTTATGTTTTAGGTGATGGCTGGTATTTCCAAGTTCTTTTTGTAAGAGGATGAATAATCAATGAATATCTGTTAATGGATTTGTGAGAAAAGTGTTAAAGGTTGAGGAAGTGAGCAACATGACTAACTCCACTTGTTCACTAATGTCTTCCTTTAGGAATTTAATTAATCTATTTGATTAAAGACTACATTATTGGTAAAACCAAATACTGTTTCTCTTATACTAAAAATTTAAAAGCAGCTCAGGAGAAAGCAGAAGTAAGGGTATATTCAGAGATATATAGCAATATTAACTTCTGTTTCACCTTCTTGGTTCAGGTTCTACCATCCCTCACAAATATGAGAACAAAATGGGTTTCTGTTTCTATCTTCAGGTGAATCTATACCTGCTCTTTTTATTTCTGCTAAATTCAGAGCTAATTACAGCTTTTACTCACTTGGAAAGGCATGCTATTACCACTGCAATTATTCAGTTCCTCTGTATTGCCTTTTGATTCACCTCATTAGCCAACCTCTAATTTTACTTAACCAGGCCACAGTGTTTAGCTTCTTGTCCTTGACTCCACCCTCTCCCCATCCTTTATGTGCCTCTATGTCTTCCTGCTTTCTTCTACACTCCTGCTTCTTTTTATACATCCAGGAGTCCAGCATGCAAGAACAGTACAAAAAAAACAAAAAAACAAACAAACAAACAAACAAAACCAAAACAAAAAACCCCAAAAAAACCAAAACAAAAAAACACCAAAAACAACAACAAAAACAAAACAAAAAAAAAAAACAAAACAAAAAAAAAAAAAAAGAAAAAACCCACCGATGAACCAACCAATCAAAAACCAAAAGAAAACAAAGCAAAACCCAAAAAGTAAATTTCCAAAAAAAGCACAGTCTAGGATAATATCCTAAAAATAGCATAAGTACATATTTAATCACTGAAAGAAAATATTTTGGAAGCTCAAAAGTGTTGTTAAAATGCTGATAGGACTTCCCCTACTCTGTGTTGACTTGCTCTGGCCCTTCACTCTTTGTTGTCTTACACATGCTTCTCTGCATACCCAAACTTCTCAGGGTCCTTTCTATGGCTGTATCCCCTTCACACCTTTTCCCTTCAGAATCTCTTTCCATCGTAAATTGTTTTCACCTGGCTCTATCAGCTCTCAACACAACTTAATTCTGCTACACCCTACAGAAATTAACAAAACCTTACAAGCATGGAACAAGATTATTTGGTCTCATATTTTCTCTAGTAAGTCTTGGCCCTTTCCCCCTCTTATTTCTATCTAATTTTCAGGAATGGGATTAACTATTATTTTGGGTTTCTACAGAGTGCAGTATAATAAAGGACTGTGATTGTCCTTGCACACTACCATGACAACCATGAGAAACAATAACAAGAATCTTGCCAATCATCTTTTTAGACTTATTAATTTTTTTCTAATCATACTAATTTTGACTGACCTAAGAAGTCGAAGTCTTTGGCATGAGCCCAGTCTCATTTTTCTATTGAGGATGTGATATACTTTTGGTGATGAAAGAATATAACAATGGTAACTATGAACACATTATATTTTTTCCTAAAATGCCTTTACAAAAACCAATGTAAATAGGCTACTTAACAATTTCAGAGACTTTTTTTTTTTCAGTAAGGGTATGGAAAGTGTTATTTTCTTTTTATGTTTATTAATCCAGCAGCAACAACCAATTTTCAGAAAAGATCTTTATTCTGATTACATCTGCAACTCTGTTACTGAATGTCTACCAGAAAATGGTAGCTATGCAATCTGTACCTGAAACAGATATCCGTACTGCTTTACTGAGATCAATGATTAAATACTTTGGTAGATAACAAATTCTTATAAAATTGTATTAAAAAACCCACAAAAAATTGGTTTCAGTAGCTACTGGCAATCTTACAGAAAACTGGAAAGGCCTTCAGAGGTAGTTATGCCTTATTTTTCTCAAAATGTATATGACTGTTCTTAATGCAACTCTTGTAAGCTACTGGTTATCTCTCCTTACTCAGCTGCTGTGCCTCTGCAGCATAATGAAATTCTGGTGTGATGATAGCACATCCTAATAATGAAAGTATTATGGACACAGATGGCTATCAAGGCTGCAGATTGCTGAACACCAAGACTGTAGCTGATTTTCTAGCTGATATCATGCAGTATTTAGAGTCAACAAATCTGGGACACAAATAACTTTGAAGAAAGCATAATCTAGTACTCGGTGGAAGCCTTTTCTGTTCAAATCAGGGCATGCAAAGGATATGGAGAAGAGGGGGAGAGGGTAAGGAGAGGGAAAAGAGTGTCTACCCCATTTCCATTCCCTTGAATATTTTTTTTTTCAATTGGCAAAATCTTTTGAAAACCATTCAGGTGGATTCAGCTTTATATCATAAAGGAAAAATCTAGGAAAGGAAAAAAAAATGTCTAAATTCAAATTGAAAAAAAATCTGTTGATAATCCAATTTTTTTAATATATTTGAGCATACTTACTAATATTCCCATAGTTTTCTTAAATCTCACTTTCACAGACATCACAAGAAATTTATATTGCTTTAATTTCAATCTTTACCTCTTTTTTTTCATTATGTTTATCATGTGTATATATATATATACTCTGATGACTTTTCATAATTGATAGCCTGTGAGCATCGTATTATCATACACAACTTTTCTGTAAAAAAGAAACATTTTCATTTATGTTAAAATTTCTTATTCCACTGCTCTTCAGTGCAGAAAATCTCAACATTTTATGTTATGGGAAAATAAAAGTAAAAAGCAACATGTTATACATGGAAAATACTATGTGTAGCCACAGTATTCTGAGGAAGTGAAAATTTGAATGTTGAATATTGTGCAAATTAACATTTAAGTAAAGTGCCATAACTTTGAAGAATACCCCGAAGTTAGGTATAATTTTGAAGATAGCAGGGGCACTCTAACAGGACCTCTAGATCTCATCATAATATGATATGAATTCAAAGATCAAAGGAACATTATTTTTCATTATTTTAATAGGCAAACTCAAATTTTTGCAAAATAAATTAAAAAAAAAAATAGAAGCAACTCTTTATGCTAACAGTCCACAATATCATTTAAAAAAACAAACCAGAGTACAGAAAAAATCCAATGCAAACTGAGAAGCAGTTAATCTTTCTCATATAAAATTTTCTATTCCAAATAAAAGCCTGCAGTAGATTATTACTAGATTACAGTGAGAAGTACACTATTTAAAGTAATTGTTATATAAAAACTTGGAAAAAAAGGGAAACCATTTGTACAAAGAATTTCAAATTACTCTTACATGAATCTGAACATCTTCTTCAAATTTCTTTCTTACGGGAAGCTTGTCACTGCACTGATCCCATTATTTTTCTTTTTTATTATATCTAGCTATCCAGAAGAGTACTGATCCGGTAAATCCAAATTCAAGGAAACAGGTTCATTAGCTTCAATAGCATTCTTAATTTGACTAAGAGGTTAAAGTATGTGAACCTTAAATTATAAGAATATCAAGATAGGAATCATGTCTCTCTGTCTGGGTAGGCTATTTTATTAATTCCATAATAGGATCTAGACTCGTGTTCCAGATATAGTCATCAACATCTGAAAGAGAAGCAAAAACTACTTCAAGTACAGAAGCCTTTCCATAATCTTTATTTGCATGCTGAACACAATGTCATTGTAGAATTTCCTACACAAAGAACTGGCACCACTTAATTCATAATAAATTAGTTTAGACATTGTAATAGATGGATGGGCTCTTACACTGGTTTAAACCTGACTTGAGTCCTCTGGCTTGTCCTGGAAACTACTCTCATGGGTATAATTACTAGCTTAGGACAATTACAATTGCTAGGTAACTTTGTACCACAGTGAGTTTTTTTACTTGCAAAGTCATCCTTGACCAGGAAGATAATATTGGAGCAGAAGCACTAAATGTTGGGGAAGAATTTTATATTTTGGCCTTTCAGCTTCTAATTTATTCACTCCAACGCCACATAATAATGTAAATATAAAGGGATTTTCTATATATTTATACATAAACAAGGTGTGTATATATATATCTATATATATATATACACAACTATAAGATAGAGATAAATATGAAAAATATGAAAAACACCATCTGATTACTAGAAAATAAAATCTTATGCTATGCACAGTACCTACAGAACTGAAGTCAACACGATACTCAGCATGTATATTTTATTGCCGCATTAACCAAAGGGTTTAAAACTGTGCAATGAGGTTCAAAATTTGCTGCCCTCAGGTTACTTTAAGGAACAAGAGGCAGGGAAAATTCTGTGAAAAGCGAGTCATGCACTGTTCCACTTCTCATCCCCTGGAGCCTCTTGTCCAGCCTGGAATGACAGTCAGCCACTGGCCCACCAGAGGCCCCACCTGGAGAGGAGTGCCCCAGGAGACCAAAGCAGATGAGAGCAGTTGCACAAAGGCACACATGGGCAAGGCCCAGCATTTGGATTTTACTGTAGTTACAATTGCACTGGAATTCAAGCGGTGATTATTAACCTTTCTCTGTCACTCCCACTCTGCTCTCTGTTCTCCTAATTTCCTCCTCTCAAAGTCTGGGTAACTTAAAGTTGGATGGGTTAGAGGTTTCTAAGTCAATGCCATGCAAAATGCTTTATTTGGATTGAATATTTGCTTTAAAATTTGCCAAGTAACCTTATTTTCTAAAGTTTGTCAGTAAAAGTTTGTTGTGCAAACCTCCTGAGAATGTCATGTTCTCCTGTGCCCCTGCCTCAGGGTATAAAAAACCTAAGCCCCTTTAAGAAACTCATCAAAAAAGTCTGGGGCTTAACACCAACCAGCGCAGATAATGCCATTCATATCACTGGTATAGGAAGACAACACTAACTCAGCACATTTTAGTGTAGGATGGTGAAAACACAAAAATTAAAGTGTGATGTGAATACAAATGAACAGAGGTCAGGTATTTAAAATATTCATACAGACCAAGACTTTCACTTCTGACATGTGACAAATGCAAAATTGCAAACCCCAGTTCGTTAGCATAACATCTCTTCATGAAATCTGGTACTAAAAGCCCAGCAGTATTTTCTAACAGTGAAGACCTACCAAGCTTTTTTAAACCCAAATGTCCTCCTACCCCGCGACTGTGAGGCAGTTTATCTGCCTGCAGCCCACCACTTCAACAAGGAGCTTCTAACATTCACATTGAAGTTACTAAGCAGGCTGCCTGCAGTCGAAAATAAAAATTCAGATAGAATCTACACAAAAATACAGATTCAAAGAGACAGACATCTGTGGGAGTTCCTGAACTTCTCTGAGATTAAATGCACAGAGAAAACCTTGATATTATTAGCTAAAACATGATATGTTCCTGATCAACTTTCACAAAGTCAGATCACCATAAAATTGGGTTCCAGGCACTTTGAGGATAGCATGATTTTTCTTCTGAAGGAAGATTAAACTTCAGCTTGGAACAAGTTGCTGATGCTCTTCAGACAGGCATCAGTCCCTTCTAGAGGGATTCCATCAGGTAGTGCCCCGCATAAACACATAGTAGGGCAGCAGGGGATGTGTCAGTGTACATGACCAGGTGACACTGAATCTGGGTCATTTATCTTTTGTGCAGGGCTATGCTGGGACCTACACCCAGAGCTGCCGCCTTCTTTTCTAAGGCTGGCATTTCCCTTGGCCTTATACTTATATATAATGATTTGACTTCCAAAACTTACATCAAAATTCTGGCTTAAGGCTGGTAAAGCAAGAGTGTCAATACTGTGTCTAGGGTAACTACTTACTTTTGAAAAGCTGCTTAGAATTCGTCAATATTCTTAGCAAGCCCTCAATTTTTTATGCTTAACAAAATTAAAAATTCAGTAAGGCATTCAAAGCTGAAGCCTGAAATTTAAAATATGCTTGCTGCTTTGTGCAGAAGATGTCTATCCTACCAAAGAAAGCCTTTTCTTGAATTATTTTAATCTGTATTACATGTACCCCAGACAGTAAGCTTTAAAATACAATAAAAAAAAAATTAAAAAAATATATTCTCAAGGTCAGGAGGACTGAGTCTTTCAATTTTGTAGACTGTTACATGATATAATTGGAGAGAAAACAGGTGATTATTTCCATTGGTTATTGTTATTGTAATGCCACTGCTAGTTAGTGCCCCAAAACGATCCAACAACAATTGAAAAAAACCCCCAATTCATAGGCCTTTCCTTCCTTAAAAAATCAAATGCCAAATCAGTTCTATTTTTTATCTGAAAAACTTTTTTTTTTCCTATCCCAAATAAGAATTTATTTCTCCTTGTGATGCACAGTCTGGACTGATAAATCTTCCTTCATATTCAATTAGGGCTGAACCTTGCCCTCTCAAAAGGGATGAGCATGGGTGGAAGTTCTCTGTGTATTCCCTTCTCAGAAGGATGCTAGATGAACCCCTGAAACTCTCAAAAGACATACTCTGAAACAACTGGATGAAAATTCTACTTTTCCACTTCCACCTCATCTGAGAATACAAAGAAGCTGTGAGGGCTTTCCTCCTTATCCTACTCCCTAATTAACAAGAAGAAGCAGCTACACATCCTTATTGCCTTGTATTGCCAATGAGGTCTATCCTTAGACTGCAAGAGCTTTTAGTCTAGGACTGTGTGAGACTGGCTTATGAAGTACAAGTCTGGGATACTGTAAAATAACACAGCAGCAAAACATAAGCAAAGCAAGTCAGAGATATAAAAATAAAGTCATATTAAAGTTTATTTCTCATTTGAAAGTGCCAGTTTTTATGATACAATTTTTTTTCCTCCAATATGACCTAATTCTGCAGGGGAAGTGCAATTCCTTCGTTATCACCATAAATGTGTGGCTTTCTAAGGTTCTGTCTTCAGAAAAAATATTTTCCCTGAATCAGCACTGTGCAGACTATTCTGAAACAGATATACAAAAATGTAGCATTAGCTACACTGTCTCAGGTGTTGGGCATAGTAGTGCTATTAATGTTGTCATTAATTTAGAAATCAATTTTAACATTTTCTAGGACTCTTCTGACACATCATCTATCACCACTGATATTAAACCTAAGTTTAAAAAGTAAGTTAAAAAAAAAAGTGGTACATAGTTTTAAAATGTCATTTCTAACAATGTTATAGCCTTTTTTGATTCACTTTTATGAAACTTTTTTTGTTGTTGCTGTTGTTTATAGTTCTTTGTGTTTAATAGGATTACTGGGGGGGGGGGGGGGAATATTCCTTGACCATACTACTTTCACATAGT
Organism: Calcarius lapponicus; assembly: GCA_039654755.1. Taxonomy (NCBI): domain Eukaryota; kingdom Metazoa; phylum Chordata; class Aves; order Passeriformes; family Fringillidae; genus Calcarius; species Calcarius lapponicus. The sequence continues at coordinate 10,518,974 of CM077463.1, forward strand.
GTCTGAAATGTCATTTAGCTATAGTTATACCTCACATATTGATAGCAGGGGCATTTACAAAGGTTCATCTCTCTGTATTCTCTTACACTCACTAGAGACAAACATTGCCTGGCAGAAGCCCACCTTCACACATGAATAATTTTGGAAGTTTCTCTTTTCCCACTCTTCTGGGGATAACTGGAAGGTAGGCTAACAACCAGAGGGGGTAATATAAACACGTTACATTTTTTTCTATAAACTGTCTCTAATCAGTGAAGACAGTGGCTTTTCCAGAAGGCAATCTGAGCAGCTGATGGCCTCAAATATCTACACACATTACATTCAAGCAGAAAACCTATCTGCTAGTCATCCCATGTTCTCTTTAAAGCCATAAAAGAAAAAGAGACAAGTTTTCAGAAGTGATTCCAATATTCACACTGTGTGATCTCTGAAATGCCCATCACAGCCTCTTGTCTACAGAGCAAGGTGCAAAGGGAGCTTACAGTGACCAAACTCCTGAATTTAGGAATGTCATGTTGACCTATTGCCTGAAGTTAGGTAATGAATCAGACTGCAATCAGACTGCTGTGGTTGTTGATAGTGCCCTGCCGCAAGATATCAAGCACAGAAAACTCTACCCAGTGATTCAGTGCATGCTTATGCTAATGCATAATATGTTCTCTAGTTATTTTGTCCACTTTAATTTAAAATGTCTGTAGTAATTAGGCTTCTAGTCACTTCCTCAGAAAATGGTTTCACAATCTAATGTCACATAACCCCTAACCATTTTTCTGTGCTGGAACTGCCATCAGAGCACATAGATGAAAGAGGATTAGACTACATGGGTGGCTGCATAAGTATGTCAAGGAAGTAAAGGAAACAAAGCTGTTAGCATTGATGAACTAATGCGTCCAATCAAACACCAGGAGGCTGAAGGTGCTGTCTTTCAGATGAAATGTGAAAGCAAGGCACTAAACATTAGAGACAATTAAAGTTCTCTCAGCACTCTTTGCACAGTATCAGTGCTAACCCCTGGTTCCTGGCCACCTTCCAAATCACATAAATAATTCTGCTTTCCTAAATATTTTCCTGCCCTGTAATTTAAAAAGGCAGCCATCTCCTCACTTGAAATAGTATATTGATGCCAGGTTTAGCCTCGAAGTAGGATGCTTATAAGTGAAAAGTGTTTCCAGGTCTTTGTTATAAGTACAAGAAGTATTTTCTTTTCAATGACATTTTATTCACTCTTATCCTGGCATTATTTTCCTTACCATAAATCTATACTGTGCCCAACTTGTAAGCTGTGATCAGTACTCACTCCCTGCTACTTGACTGCTATGAATGAACTGTTTTGTGAAAAAGACTAACATTATGCAAAATCCTGTTCTGCAGCTTTATGCCAGGTCCAGTCACTGAATCATAGAATCATTGAATATCTCAAGCTGGAAGGGACCCATAAGGATCATCAAGTCCAATCCCTGCTCCTGTCAGGGCTAGAGAAAATCAGATGACGGTTTTGCTTCATTTTGATTTTTAAATTTTGCTTCATCTGTCAGACAGATCACCACCTCTAATATTAAAAAGGAAAGAATGGTAATTGTGGAAGGTGATTCCCTTCTGAGGAGAACTGAGGGCCTCATATATCGACTGGACCCACAGGGAGGTCTGCTGCCTCCCCGGGGCCCGAGTACAGGATGTTACTGGGAGGCTCCTGGGCTGATTCAACCCTCTGACTGAAGGGTTGACCTGACCCACTGCTGATACTCCAGGCTGGCAGTGATGAGATAGAAAAAAGGAGCATCAGGGCAATTAAAAGGGACTTTAGGGCACTGGGTCAAGTGGTTGATAGGGCAGGAGCACAGGTAGTGTTCTGCTCAGTCTCTTTGGCGGCAGAGAAAAATGATGAAAGGAATAGGAGAGCCTACACGATCAATGAGTGCATCAAGGGTTGGTCTCATCAGCAGAATTTTGGGTTCTTTGATCATGGGGCAACTTTTACAGCACCTGGCCTGCTGGAACAGGATGGGCTCCATTTCTCTGTTAAAGGCATAAGGATTTTAGTTCATGAACTGGTAGAACTCATTGAGAAGGCTTTAAACTAGGGTTGAAGGGGGAAGGGGATGCAGCTGGGCTGTCTGGAAGCATGCCCAAGGGTGGTGAGCTGGAGTTAGGGGTTAGTCAGTAGCCCAGCTGAAGTGCGTGCCCACTAATGTGCACAGCATGGGTGACAAACAAGAGCTGGAGGCCATGGAGCAACAGCAGAGCTATGATGCAATTGCCATCATGGAAACAGTGTGGGATGACTCACATGGCTGGAGCACTGCACTGGATGGCTACAAGCTCTTCAGAAAAGACAGGAAAGGTGGAAAGAGGTGGAGGCATGGCCCTTTATATTAGGGAGGCTTTTGATGCCATGGGTATTAAAAATAATGACAATGAAGTTGAATGTCCATGGGTAAGAACTAAGGGGAAGGCCAACAAAGCTGATATCCTACTGGGAGTCTGTTATTGTCCACCCAATCAGGAAGAGATGGACAACATATTCCATAAGCAGCTGGAGAATGTTTCAGGGTCACCAGCCCTTGTTCTTGTAGGTGATTTTAACCGACAAGAACATCTGCAGGGAACTTAATACAGCAGAAAAGAGGCAGTCCAAGAAGTTCTTAGAGTGTGTGGAGGACAGCTTTTTGTTGCAGCTGCTGAGTGAGTCCACTAAGGGAGAGGCTATGTTAGATCTGTTGTTTGCAACTAGAGATGTGCTGGTGGGAGATGCGGTGGGTTGGGGCCTCTTGGGGCAGAGTGATCATGAAAGTATAGAGTTCTTGATATTTGGTGAAATCAGGGGGGACATCAACAAGACTTTTACACTGGACTTCTGGAGGGCAGACTTTGGCCTGTTTAGGAGACTTATTCAGTGAGTTCCTTGGGAAGCAGCCCTTAGAAACAAAGGAGTCCAGGAAAAGTAGGCGTGCTTCAAAACAGACTTGGAGGGCACAGGAACAGACTGTTCCTGTGTGCCAAAAGATAAGTTGATGAGACAAATGCCCAGGCTGGATGGGCAATGAGGTTTCAGAGGAACTTAAGAATAAAAAGAGGATGTATCATCTTTGGAAGAAGGGTCAGGTCTCAGGAAGAAGGTTGCTAGGGCATGTAGGAAAAAAAATTAGGGAGGCCAAAGCTCAGTGCAAAGTTAATTTGTCAACTTTTTAAAGGATAATAAAAAATGTTTTTACAAATATATTAATGGCAAAAGGAAGGGTAAGACTAACCTTTTTTCTCTACTGGATGCAGAAGGGAATTTGATAACTGCAGATGTGAAGAAGGTGGAAGTGCTTAATACCTTCTTTGCCTCAGTCTTTAGTGGGAAAATGGCTTGTGCTCAGGACAGCTGTCCTCCTGGGGTGGTAGATGGTGTCAGGGAGCAGAATGGTCCCCCTGTTATCCAGGAGGAGGCAGTCAAAGAACTGCTGAGCTGCTTGGATGTTCATAAATCTATGGGACCAGATGGGATCCATCACAGGGTGGTGAGGGGTTTGGCAGATGAGCTTGTGAAGAAACTCCCCATTATTTACGAACAGTCCTGGCTCACTGGTGAGGCATCAGTTTGGTGCTGAGACCATTTCCCAAGGAAACCTGTTTCATTGCCAGACCATGCTCTCAGTAAAGAACCTTTTCCAAATGTCCAATCTGACTTTCCCTTGATGCCGTTTCACTCAATTTCCTTGGGTCCTAACACTAGTCACCAAAGAGATGGGATCTTCCCCTCTCCTGCCCATCTTGATGAAGTTGTAGACTGAGATGAGGTCACCCCTCAGACTTCTCCAATCTGAACAAACAAAGTGACTTCAGTTGCCTCTCGTTAAGTCTTGCCCTCAAGACATTTCATTGTCTTGGTCACTCTCCTCTGGACACACTGTAACAGCCTGATGTCCATCTTATATTGAGGCACCCAAAACTGCCACAGTATTCAAGACAGGTCCTCAGTTTGAGTTTAGGTACCAAATATTTCAGAACAGAGTGAAACCCTTACCTACCCTTCTTCATTAAAGTATTCCCTTAGGGTAGTTATCAATCTGTGTGCCACCTTCCTTGGCTGGGCTTTGTCTTTATTTTTCATTGGTTGCTTGCTTTTTATGTCATGTGTTTGATTACTCCTTTTATGCATTCTCAGTCAAGAGAGGAAACCTAACTTACTTCCCCGTATTTTTTATAGACACATCTTTGTTGCCATTGATGGTGCCGCTATTGATATGTTCCATTTAACACTGCTCAATTTCTGTCTTAAGGTTGAACAGCAGCATTTCTTCCCCAGGAACACTTCAATCTCTAACTGACACTTGACATTCATTATCAGAGAACAAAGGTATTCAGTGTGAACATGCTTACATGATTTTACTAAGTTTGTGATACTATTGAGACAAGAAATTTCACTCAACTTTTTTTGGAACATCACATACTGTCCTCAGTTTGGAGTTGAAAGCAAAGTAACTGAAATGAAACTTCCTGTGTGTTTCTGAATGAAAAGTGACCTGCAAGGTGGATATTGTCAGACTGCATGCATAGGAAAGGGAAGCTGACGAGTAATAGAAACAATTTTACTTCCATATCAGTAACCAGGAAAATCTGTAGTTCTGATGGAATTGTCTAGAGGCAGTTGAAAGAAAATAAAGCCTTGTACATGCTCTGGTGCATCTATACATACAGATGCATTTGTGATTGCATATGTGGGAGTTAGGATAAAGAAAGGAAGAAAATTATTATTATTTCTTCAAGCCATGTCAAAAAATATGTTTGATATGCATACTGGTTTTCCTTTTTGTTTTACTTGTTTTAAAGAGACATTTCTTAAATGCAATTAAGTAAAATTTATAATAATTACAGTAAAGGAAGATTTTAAATATCTGCAACAAAATAATTATAAAATAACATAAATATTGCAATTACAAGGATATTAAATACTCTAAATGTAAAAGCAAAATTTTCATTTCTTAAAGTAATTATAGTTCTGCTTTCTACTTTTTCCTCTTTGCTCCCTGCAATATGTATAAGATTCTTTAGAATGATGAAGCTTTCCAGTTATTAAGCAGTTTTGTTTGAAGTGCATGACCTAGGATTCTATTAATGATCAGTTCTGACCCCGACACCTCCCTATAGAGTCCCAGAGATAATTAGAGTAGGGAATTATTGATTGAAACTAATGTGCCTTCCTTGTAGATCCTGAGTGTCTGTGTTAAACAAAATCAATCAATGCCAACCAAAAAGCATGTTAATCATAATGTATGGACAACTTATACACACTAACATCCTATAGAAACCAATATTGCTACAATGCTTCCAAAAGCAATTAAATATTACTAAAACTCTAAAAAGTAAAAAACAAACAAACAAACAAACCAATCAAACCATACTTTGATTTGGAATAAAAGGTGTCTGAACACTCTGAATTCACTTACCTGAGCTACAACTGTACAAGCTTAAGATGTTTGGATATTGGGATTTATCTCCTGGCATTTCTCATAGCACTTAGTGAACAAAAAAGTAACTGGTACTCAAATCCAGAGCATAAGAGTCTTCTAATCACAGAATTCAGGTAAGCAAATTAATACTTGCCATCCTGATTTTCTCAGGCAAATAAACAAATTCTCTCATATCATTCCTCCTCTCATCAATGATTTCTATTTTCTGAACAAAAATTGCAATTTATTTCATTTACCTATAAATATATATTCTACATACGTACTGGAATTATTAAACATTTAAAAGTTCTTTGCACACTACTCAGGATACTATCCTTGTATTCTAAGAAATGCTTTGGCATAACAAATCTTTTCATATTTATACATCTCTTGTGAAAGAACACAAATCATGGGTGCATCTGTCCAAAAATTTTTATCAAAGACTTTTCATCATTTGCTTTAAAACAAATTTAAATTAGCAAAGGTACTGAACAAAACCAAAGAATAATTGCTATCTTCCAATCTCTCACTGGCACCAGCTTAAAAAACTGATGAAGCTTAACAGACACACAGGGAAATTACACTGGTGATAAACCAGATGCTATGTTGAAATAAAATATCTTATCAAACTAATGCAACTGAGGTCATTGCTATGGAGTTTGATCTCAAAAATAGGACTAGGGAACACCAGTTGAAAATAAAAATAATATAATGAAAAGTGCAGGCAAACCGCTGTCATAATATCACAAACCCTACATTCATGAATAAAAGTTACATCATAACAAAACATACCAAATATACATTATGACTCTGTGGGTGTAGAAATGAAGCAATCAACACTAAATCAAGCTTTAAATCAGGGTGAATATCGATGCCATTTTTCAGAATACATTAGCAATCTGCCATAGTTAAAGACTGCTAGAAAAAAATACAAATCAAATCAACCTTCTCCATCATATGGAAATATTTCAAGAAAATCCCTGTTCTTCATGTACTGCTCAGACCAAGTTCTAAACACTCTATTTCCATTTCTAAGAATTCCAGTTTTATCTATCTGACATTCACTGTGTTTCCTTTCTTAGGAAAAACCTTCAGTGATACAGCAGTTGAAAGCAGAGTGGATTTTGATAATCAACTCAGGACTTAGTCTAAGAGCAATGTTGACAAGTGCAATCTCACCCAATGTTTGTAAAGTTTAAGAGCCCTTAAATTACCTACTCCTTTTGCTGCAAGAATTGACACTTGCATTTCAAAGCTCCAGGAAATATGCTACACAACTGAATATATTCTAAGGTACTTCTCTCCACTGAACATTGTAAAAATGGCAGCAAGGTACAACACAATCCATTTTAAGGTTGTAAAAATTACCAGCTTTGCTGCTGAATTCTTAAACCACTTTCTTGCTAGAAGATGCAACAAAATTGTTAGCTAATATTTTCTCACTATTGGATTAGCAGGTCACACTTACTATGCCTGCTTCTATCACATATGACTTTGCATTAAAGGTCTAAGGTCCACCTGCACTTTAGAAATAATCCCTTCAAAATCAAGACTATATTAAGAATGAAATGGACCAAATTTTTGAGGTTTTTTTTGACAGCAAAAATGAAATGTCGAACAGCAATTATGTACTTAACATCAACTATAATACAGATGATGAAAAATTTGCAAAAGTACATTCTACACCCTATTAAAGAAAGCTCAGGGAAGGATTTATTTGTTTGAAAAATGGGATTCTTTATCATAAAAAAAAACTAAAAAACCAACCCAGCAATTATGTTTGGTTGTTACATTCCTAAACCAGAAGTGTTTGACTTAATATTGGAGACAAAACCAGCTTTCTGCTACATAATTTTATGTAGCATTCATGCCATGTTCAGAATAAAGCTTTAATTAGTTGTGTTTGAAAAAAAAATACTCCAGAAATGTGTATAAAATATGGAAGAATTCAGTGTTAATTCTTTAAACTATGAACCTGGTAAGTTTACAGATGGATACTTGTCCATCTACAGCCAATTTATCTGCCAGCTTTTCTTGCAAGCAGGTTAGAGACAAGATAAAATGCTTGTTTATTCTTTCCTATATAATCGTGTTGAAGTTTTGTAAAACTAATTTTTTAACTTCATTCATGACAAAAACCTACAGATTAAAGGTTTGATTTTTGCCTTCATTTTAGTGTGGAAACTTGATATACAGTTCTAGGTATTACTAAACTTTTTGAGCTCTGATTACAAAACTTCCCAACAGTGCTGAGGAAAATAAAGTAGCATGTCCTACATATCTTGTAGTTTTTCTTAGCAAAGGACTCAACATCCTACTTATAAACATTTCAGAAAATAATGAAAAACCATGTTATTATATCTTAATATGTCACAGAATCAAAGAATACCAGGTAAGAAGGGAACCTCAAGGATCATCTGGTCCCACCTTTTTAGGCAAAAATGCCTAAAAAAACCAGTCTAGACAAAATGGCCCAGCACCCTGTCCAACTGAATCTTAAGTGTACAATACTGGGGAATCCACCAGTTTCCTGGAGTGTTTTAAATGATGTTTTTTTTTTCATTTTGAAAAATTACCATTTTGTGTCTAATTGGAATATCCACAGAAGAAACTTGTACCCAATATCCCTCATGTTTTCCATGTGACTCCTTGCCAGCTTTAAAAAAAAAATTATGGTATTTAGACTCAAATGTTAAAGGGAAGCTTTAATTTTCAACTGATGAACTTCCCACTTATTTTTCAAATTTGAAGTATTACATAAAGAACTTTCTCTGACTACATGATCTCAGACCATGGATCCTGTCATTCAGTTGTCTGTTTCCATAAAATTATGATCAAGTACATTGAAAGCACAAGAAAAATTTGAAAGAGACTTTCTTCATGAGTTTCCCCCAAGAAATAAATAAAGAAAGAAAAAATATTTTCAAATATCAAATTTACTCAAAGCTTCCATATTTTGAAAACAATCTAATGTAATAATCAAAGGATAAAGTGAAGTCATGTCTTAGTGACATTTATATTCTAGCAAAGTTTCTTCTTAAGACACTCACAGGTGTATCAAGGCAAGGCAGAAAAACAGTGAGTAACAGATACATCTGACTTATCCTGGGGAGTTGAGATAAATTACTCTGAGAAGGTCCATTTTGCTCTTTATTGGGCATAAAGAAAAACTGGAGTTGCTAGCAGCTACCTTTGGATACCCAAGTTACAGCAAATCAATCTAACCATAGGCCAAAAGTGACTGACGAAAAATTTTATTTTGTTCCCAGCTGGTGCAAAATTCTTTTCTTTCTTGCTTAGAACTTTGCTGTTTTAAAATAGGAAACATGTGCTGAATGTTTTAATTGGTAGTAAGCTTTTTTCCTAAAGTTGCAACTATAAATGACACAATAAAATCATTCCTTTCTTAAGCAATTATATCTTATGATCTAACAATAAAACATGAAAGGAGAACTACTGGATATAGTATTATATTATGAAAGAGACAGCTAAGAAACTATCTTACAGAATAAGAAAAACAGTGAAAGAAAAATGCAAAAATAGAATGTATATGTTGTTCTATATTTAGCTTTGTGGGCTGGCTCTGAAATCTCCTTTTGAGCTGTCTTTGATAATCACTGGTAAGACCAAATTCTGAGGCAACAGTAGGGTGTTTTCCATAATATTTTTATCTGAGGACTTAAACCAGCCAGTATTCAAAGCTAATCCATATTTATTACAGTTCTATACATAAGCATATGTTTTTTTTTTACTTATTTTAATGGAGACTAGATCAAAACATATAATTCTACATCATTATTTTCAACATGTCTCCAATCTCATTTTTAATATTAATGCTTGCTAAAAGCCCTGCAAGGCAGACCTCTCTTGAAGACTCTCCCACTGTTAACATACCAGAGAATTTCATTTGTCTCAAAATATTATTTCAAAGTGAAACATTTTCATACCTCCCTGTATGCGAGCAGTTTTCCAGCTACATGCTATCAGTGCATCTGCAGTGAATCATACAGAATATCATTTTAAAGAGAGAAGAAATACTGGACATGTGATGTACATTCAGATACTGTATTCCAATTATAGCATCAGTGCTTTCTTCAGCAGCATTAAATATCACACAGGAGCAGTCACATTAGCCTCCCAGTGGCATAAGACCTTTGAGGCTTGCTTGCTGCATTTTTTTAATGTCTTAAGGAATAAAAAGTAGAGGAAAAAAAGAATGCCATTTCACTGCTGATTCTGTAATCACATGCAGAATATAACAGCACCATGCCCTTAACATTCAACTGCCTATCCTGTTAAAACAAAAATGAAATTTCCAATGAAAAAAATGTAATTGTAATATCTATACTATTAGTCAGTATTACCCTTTGGTTGAATTCCAATGCTATTGCCATTGTTAGTTGGGACAAGATGAAAATTTCTTCTATAGAGTTTTTTATAGTTTCTTGTTTTTTCTTTTGTGAGACACAACTCTTATATTGGCAGACACTGATTGAATAGATTTTTGCTTCTTACCATCAACACATGCTGGCCTTGCTCTTGTTGTACCGGCAATCTGTCCTTTTTTACATGCACAGCGAGCTGTTTGTCGGGCTATAGTCCTTCGGGGCTGACTGCTATCTCTGTCCAAAGTAACAATCTCACATGTACCTGCAGCCAGTTGACCTGGAAAAAAAACCAGCAACAGGTACCAGAGTCACTGAATGCACTACAGGAAATCTATTACAGCCAAATAGAGCCACGGCCCTAAGTCACAGCAGACACTCCACAACAAACGGGCAGCCAGCTGATGGATATAATAAAACTGAGATGACATACAATTTTTCTTTGTGGTGGACATATGAAAACCCTGCACACTGGTTCTGTCGGAAAATAATTATTGTTCCGCAAAAGCCAGCGAGTTGAGGTTACACAGGTTACTTTTACTTATGTTGGCTAAGTAAAGGAAGAAACTTTCACGGCAATGGAATTTAAATGGTATGCTCTTTCCATACTTTAAGAAAAGAAATTATAAAGCATATGGCAAATAAAAACTTCCCCAAATTTCCATGAATACAATGAAGTCCTAACTCCTTTGTGTGTTGCTTTTGAGGGAAAAAGCCTTTCAAAGCATGCCCACATTTGACAAACTGTCAGTCCTTTGGCTCTTGCTTCATCTAAACTGAAAGGTAATTAATTCTCTTCCTGCTTCATATTTGATGTAGCTGTTATTTTCTTTTTTTTTTTTCTTTTACTAAATTTGCTACGTAACTGTCAAATGTCTTAAATGACACCACACCCTTAGCTCAGTAATTACTTCCTTTTAATTGACTTGTCTAATATAGGTAGCTTTTCCTAAGTACTAAAGAAATCCACACCACCTAATTCTGAATTTGGACTATGCCATGAGAAACAAAACTTCAAAAATAATTTTAAAAAATTATTTTATGAATAACATTATTTTGAAGTTAATTACTTTTAAAGCAATGCACTTCCTCTGGTACAACCAATAGTAGGCTAGTAGTATACCAAAATACTTCCTTTTACAGGCAGGAAAGATACATTTTTGAATTTCTATGCGTAGAAAGACCAAAAAAAAAAAAATCCCAACTACTACTTTGCATTATACATAATTTCTGGGGTTTATAGTGCAGTAGCAAACATGTGCAACACCATCTGCAAATTGCAAGCTTTCCATGTTTTAGTTTTTATTAAAAAAAAAAATCCATATTGTTTTTAGAAAAAAATGCAGTTTAAATAACAGTCACAGCAAATCATTTTATGCTGTAGAAATAAAAAGAGAAAAAAGAAAAAGTTCTGTTATAACATCAAAACTGAAAAAAATAAAACCAAATCAACCTGAAATATATATGATTGGCCTTTAAGTCAAAAGGTGCAATGCTATTTTTCTATGCTCCTTTCTTTTTTCATTCAGAATACAAGTTTACCCAGTCTATTTTTCTCAGAATCAGTTAAAATGCTTGTTGTGTGGAACAGCAAAATATTGCAGACTGTCACCAGCATTACACCTCCTTCACTGCTAAGGCACCTAAATTTTGTTTCTGTGACTCTTACACTGCAGTGAATTACAAAATGACAAAAATTAAGATCTCAAGGATGAGTATGGAACAAGATACTACAAATTCTTGCAAATATATGACATATGTAAGTAATATACATTAGGCACTTATAAACACATATAGTATATTCACAATAGTGAACATTATCACCCCAGTGTTTAATGGCTGCTGGCAACTAGACTCATGAGCCATGGTCAGTCCTGTGTTTCTACTCTTTTCCACCCAGTCTGTTAATAAAAACATCTTAGGATAAACATATTAATTAGAGGACTTTACTCTGTTATATGCTGCTTTTTTCTTTATTCATTCAAAAATATTGGATTAGATGCAAAAGTTTAGCAAGAAAGATAGTGGCACATAATTTTCTAGAAAAAGACAAGGGAGATCCAGCTACACTCAAACATGTTGAACTGAAAAAAAGAAAAAAAAAACCAAATAATTTGTCTTGGCGCTAACATATTTCATTCTGGGTTGTAGGAGATGCATTGCTCCTAAGGAATATAGCTGTCTTGGTAGATCATGTGAAAAAAAAAGAAAATCAGAATTGTATTTAGATCCTGATGCCTTAGGCCACAAAAAAGTGGAAGTGTGTGGTGGTTTCACCCGGAAACAGGATTTCTGGGATGCTGCAGATGCTGTGGCTAGGGCCAATGAGTCTTTAGATTTTAATATTGTCACCTGGCTTAGCCAGTGGGCATTCGATTCACCTCTGAGAACACCAGCTAAAAGCAGGGCGCTCCCCCTGGCACTTCCTCTTGGGACTCGGCGGAGAGAGACAGGAGGCCTCCCTCGCCCAGTGCTCTTGCTGGGCGGGGGACGGGCAGCCATGCGGTAGGCCTGGGCCCCCCAAGGGTGGAAGGGTGGAAGTGAGAGAGACCCCAGGAGCTGCTGGGAAGTTTCCCCCCCCCTTGGGAGACAGACAGAGAGAGAGAGCGAGACTGAGAGAGAATCGCTGCTTGGAACTGGACTGTTACCTTGAAATTTGATATGGGCTGCCTGCATGCCTGGTCTGTGGAGAAGAAGAGGGGGGGGAAGAATGCACTGAGGAGTCCGGCTGCTTTTAGGAGTTGTTAACCCTTTTTTGGACAATGAAAACTTACATAACATTAACCTTTCCCAGAAAGGAGTTAGAGTGGAAGAGGAAGGAGGAAATGGGCAAGTGAGAGAGATGTTGGATGAAAGAGAAGAATCTTGGTGGGAAGAGATGATTGGAGTGGCTTTTGCTGGACTCTTTTTGTATAGCCATGGATAGAGCCATGTTCCCTTGTGATACAGAGACTGAGTCCAGGGGGAGAAATGCCCCAGACCCAAGAAGATTCAGTGGTAGTGCCCCTCGGCCCCAAGGGGTGAAATATGGGGGGGACAGATGTCCCAAAGGTGAGAGACTGTGCCTTTTTGGAATGGGACAGAGCATCCTTAAAAGACAACCCTGGAACAGCCCTGATCCGTGTTCAGGCAGTGAGAGCACCTGGAAAATGGAAAAGGCCACCATGGCACAAGAAGGACTCCTCTCCTCTTCATGAATTGAGAATTGATTATGTACAGGGTAGTGGTGGACTGGGAGTTGGTGATTTGGGAGGTGTATTGTATTGGGAATTTGAGGGGAGGAGGAGGGAAATGTTTTTGTAAAGTTTTCATTTTCCTTGTAGTTTTTCCTTTTGTGTGTGTGGGTTAGTTATTGTTTTTTTGTAGTTTAGTTAATAAATTTTTTTTTTTTTTTTTTTCCTTTTTAAGTAAGAGCCTGCTTTTTCCTTATTCCTGGTCAGAACCTCACAGCAGACACCAGGGATAGTGCACTTTCATGGGGCATTGGCATGGTGCCAGTGTCAAACCATGACAAAGTGTAAGACGTGTAAATGTATGGTTTTCCATACTCACAACTATCCATGAGTCTATTTCTTTCATTAAAATCTATGATAAATCATAAAATCTAGGCGAATAATTGTATAAAATCTCATTTCAGAGGAAAGGAACCAGACTTACAGCACAGTGAAGGCAAATAATGACTATACTCAGAGAATAAAAAACAATGAAGCTCTATGTGAAGATAATTTGTGAAGGCAATGAGTTTTCCAGGGTCTGCAAGCAATGAGTATCAATAAGAACAGCTAATGGCATTTTCTGCTTTTGGACCTGTAGAATTTTAGTTCTGCTTTGGTTTTCAGAAATGATAATTTCTTCCAGGCATAGTGACCTAATTTTCTTTATGAATTTTGAAAACTAGGATACCTACACAAGAGTAATTGCTATACAATATTGTCTGTTGCTTTTCTTTTTTCTATAGCAGAAGAAAATTATAAGCTGTTGTAGAGGTACAGGAGCTCTTACATATATGACATAAATATTTCCTTCTGGTAGTGTCACAGGCTGCAAAGATTGCAAGCATATTAAGCACTGCAGCAGTGAGTACATCCAGTGTTACTTGGCTTTAGATGGCTGTAAAGCATGAAATGTATTAGCTAAGGTTATGGAAGGCCATCTCCAGAGAGAGAGTCATCCTGGTGTAAAACATATCCTCTCTGTCTTTCATTAGGTAGAGGGTAAGTCTACAGAAGTACACTTGGATGAGTTGTGCTATATTGGCTTTTTAGCAATTTAATCTAGAAATATAAGTACAAAGTAATGGAACTAAATGAATATGCTTCTTGCAAGTACTGAATTGCAAAAATTAGGATGCCTTTCATTTTCAAGGAAGTTAACACTTCCTTGAAGTGACCTCTTTCAGAGATATTAATGAAAAAAGGCTGTTCATCGGTGAGCCTCTGAACATGCTCCACTTCACTCCTAAAGCCAGAGAAGAAATCTCAAGGCAGCAATGACTGGAGTTTCACTGGAGCTTTTCCAGTTGAGAGATTAAGAGCCACAATCCATGAACAGTGGTAAAGGCTCCACACTTTCATTATATTTTCTTTACGTATTTGCAACACACAAAGCAACTCACCACCCTCCAACCTAAACAAAATAACCTTGGTGGAAAAAAATACAAGCATCATTAAAGAATAGAGTCATACTAGCTTTGTCAAAAAGTTTTCTTCTAAGAAAATTTTGGGTTTTACTGTTATGAACCAAACATGAGGATTATTTCAGAAGTACCATAAAACTGGAGCTTTCCAAATTAATAAGTAGATATTTCTTTGTTGTTGCTACTGTTATTATATATATATGTAAATATGTTAAATATTCATTTTAAAATTTAATCCAAGAACTAAGACCTCATTGTAAGTTTATTTGATTTTGTGTTGTCACCATCTGATTACTAACCAGAGAAAAGTTTTAGTTCTTTAATGCTCTTTTATGGTGCAGCACTGCATTCTTAAAATGCCAGTAGATCTCTCCCCACTCTCTCTCACCACAAATACAAATGCTTCTATATGGAATTATTTCAGAAAAAGGGAAAAAACACAGGATTCTGAATTAAAATGCAAGTCAAAGTAAACAAAAATAAAAAAAAATCACAACTTCTAAAATTTTAAGTAAAACAGGACTGCACTCTTGGCTTGTATCTTGAAATTGTTTACAGTAACTGCTGTATGCATCAGTTTGTTTCTTTTTTTCTAAATGAAATACATTTGTGATTAGTCCTCAAACTCTTCTTTGCGAGATTTTCATGGATGTGTAGGAATCATGAGTATAGGTATATATATTTAACAAATGTGCAGGAGATATCTCATGGTAAAAAGAGCATATTTTTAAAAGATCTTGAGTACTTGCATTCTTGAAATAAAGTAATTTGTTACTGAAAAGCTTAAGGACAGAGGGCATTTTTCATGTTTACCATTAAGATTCTTCCGTAAACTAAATGTCATTGTTGAAAGAACAAAGATTTTGAAAGATCTGTATTTTCTGCAATAGTTAAAAGCCTTAAATAGTAGATATATTTGTATTACATGGAGGGTACTTGGGATAATATTTTAATTTTCTGTGGCTAAAAATTATTTCTTTAACTAATTTTCAACATTAACTACAGAAATCAAGTTACAGATTTTTTTTTAAATTTATGCTTATCATAAACCTGAAGGCTTTACCTTTAATTCATTTAAAGAAACAAAATCAAATTATGAATTAATGGAATCTGTGGGTACAGAGAAAGTAAGTCTTGATCTAAATATACAGATTTTTGCAGAAGTTTAGATTTCATGCTCATCCAGAAAAGCTACTTGTGATTTGTACATGCAGGCTTATATTATAGTTTCAGTGAACAATTTTTCCATGCATCACCAATTTGATGCCTAGCAACACAAGCTCTTTTAGTTCAAAATGCATCAAGTTAGATGGTATTAAAATTCTTGGTTGGATTCAGATATGCTTTTGTCAGTGAACACAATGCAGGAGTTGTTTCAAAATCAGATCATAGGAATACATTCAGTAGTTTTCTATTACAATATTGAAGTCTTTCTGACAACAGAGCCATGCCAACTCCTGAGCAGAGCTGAGGATCAACAATTCCTACTGAAATAAGGGGGAACTGAAGTACTTAGTGTCACTCATTATCTGCAGTTTGTCATTAACCTGAATAAAAAAAAATTAAATATAATTCAATTTAAAATATAAAAAGCATATGCTTAAGTGGAACTCAATTTTTGTTATATATCCTTCCTCAAAGAAAATATCCTGAAAGAAGATCTCTTACACTGAGCATGATCCAATTCCAGACAGTCCAATTACTTTTTCTTTTTAAACTTTAGTTCATAATGAGGGAGATTATGGCAAGGAGTTGGTTTTCCTCAAAGAACCACACTCATGTTTAAGCTGCAATAGTAGAATTTGTGAAAATCCAACTAGCATTAAATAAGAACAGGTTTTATGATGCTTCTGTGAAAAAAAAAAGTATTTAAAATAAAGTACTAAAGTAAATAAGAGCAGAATTGGCTTAGCCAGTATGGGGAAAAGTTTTAATTTTTCAAATTAATCAGCACCATTTGAGAATACCTATCAAATAAGAATATTGTTTCCATTGTTAATTTATGTGATACATAGACATTTCAATTTTTTAATGGATTATGTTTAAGGAAATAAGCTTTTTCCCTTTCATCTTTTCAAAGTCAGTGACATTAAAAGCACTTCTTACCAAGATGTTTCATATATCATTTTGGACCTTATATTCATTTCATTGAAACAAATGTTGTGTCTGTTTAAGTGTTGGGGCTACACAAAACAATTCTTCATGCTAGTAGAATTAGACAACCTGTTTAAAACATTCTTTACCAGTTTTTCTTGAAGGTATGATTATGTTGTCAGTGGAAGACAAGACTGATGAAACAAAGAACTAATTAATTTAGATAATGCTAATCTATTGGTGTAACCCACAGTTGCCCAGTAGAGTAAAAAGCAGTACAGTTTTTCCAGAAGATTCCTTAAATTTACTTCATTACAGGTTCAGAGCTATACTTGAGAGTCAACATTACAATGTGACCTTTGTAGCTTCTCAATCTTAAAAGGAGTGATTTTGAATTTTAGTGGTATTAAAGAAGATGTCCCTTAAAAGGTGTGGCTTGAGCACCCATTTTATGAAGAAAAAAAAATCACTGTAGAACTTAATTAGGTAAAATTTATGAATAATGAGAAAAATATGATTAATGCCTTCTCCTTTAAATACTTTAAATATTTTTCAGAGTTCCACTACAATGAAACAGTATATTACGTCCCCCTTGTAATTACTAATCTTACTGCAATTTTCAGACTACCACTTAGCCCTCTCAAGCACATAAACAGCACAGACATTAGGAAAATAGTTTTCAGCTCCTCCATTCTGAAATAAGCAGTAAATTTTAATTAAGATAGATCCTAGTCTTCTAAGTAGTTGCACAGGAAAGAAAATCAAGTCTGTGGAGATTCAAGATACATTCAGGGCTCATTTTGAGATTTCATTTTTTCCCAGATAAGAGTAATGCCCTAACTTATTGCATCTGATACTGCCATTGCATGTAATTGCTTAATGTTTTGTTGTATAATTAAGAATAATTTCCCCTCTATATGACTATTAAAAACACAAGAGAAAGAAAAATAAATGTAAAACCCAACTGCAGTAAAAACAAACTGCAAGATTCCAAATGGGATTCTCAATCAGAATTGGTACACAAAAGGGAATTCCAGACCAGAAAAAGATCAAAAAGTCAAGGATGTATGAATAAAAATAGAAACAAGTCATTTGTACATAGGAACCTAGTTCTAACCAACTTTTCCTCCTTTATTACCTTAAAACATATTTCATCTACATATGTAGAAATGACAAGGTGTTTGGGTCCTTTTTCTTTAAATAATTTCTGCCTCTATGTAAGTCAGTGTGAACTTCAAATCTCAGCTCCACAGAGCTGCTCCAAGGAGGACCTGCAGCTCCAAGGGGTTAGTTAATTGCTTCTGGAGGCCTCAACTGGTTACAGAAAGGAAATAACTGCAGGAATTCAGGATTGAACAACGCTTTCTTATTTGCATAAGCCAGGAAGTGGCTGTTATTCTATTACTTTACTAAAAATATGAAAAGATGTTAAAAAAAGATGGAAGAAAAGGAGGGGGAAAAAAAGCAAAAGGAATTAAAAATGAAAAAGAAAACTAAAAAAATAAAGAAAAAGTGAAAAAGAAAAAATCCTTCTATGTCTTTACCAGCCTCTACATTTAAAATAAACTTAGTCTGTTTATAAAACCAACATAATAGCCATAGGGGAAAAATGTTATTGGAGGGATGCTGATATTCCTCTTGAGAAAGACAGGAATAAAAAGCACAGGTTTGTCTAAAAAGCTACTGACATTTGTTGGAGCCAGAAGCTGTATGTCAGGAAGGAACAAGTCTGTTGTGTTAGCAAAATATGTCACTGCAGGGAGCATGAAATCACTTTGAAAGAACATGCAGATAAAGTCATATATCAGAAGTAGATATAATGTAGCTGTTCAGGTAAACAGAGTTTTTAACTTCTCAAGCTTTCCTTTGCACTATCAAACTGTTATCCTAGGATTACCTGATTGCTATTCCAGAAGGATTTGAAAATAAGTTAAAAATGAACAGCCTTTAAAAACTCATCATACAAGTAGCCATCCTACTTGCATCAAGGTATGCATTGCAAGATTCTGAGTTCAGAAGGTGATCAGGTTTTGGGTAAAATTTGGTCCAGTAAGGGCTATGCAGGAAAGAACTAAAATACTGAAATTTTGTTTTATTGAATCCTGTCGATATGCCTCAGCCCTTAAACTGCAGAAACAATTACCCCAAAGTCTAATTACCATCCACTAGGAACAAAGTTATATCCTAAGCAAAAAGAACTGTGCCATTATTCCGTGCCTGTAGCAGGTTTCAAAACCTGAAGGCCAAAGTAGGCAGGTGAAGACAACAACTACCTAACACTATCCAGCCTTGTTAACATGCCATATGCTAACTCATACCTATGTATGAATAAAAAATTCAAATTATGAAAATTTTCTGTCATTTTTGTAGGACAACTATTACCACAGTACATAATCTACTCTCCTGTTAAGTAGGTCTAAATGATTTCTTTAAAATAAGGCTGTTTATTTTCACTACTGCCTGTAACATTACTCTTCCCTTTACACAAAAGACTATGACAAAAAAAACCCTAAAACATTTTCTTTCTAGTAATGGCACTGAAATGCAGTTGTTTTTTTGGTAATCTAGATGGCAGGCTTACCCTGAAGTCACTACATAGCAGACAAAATGTTCTAGTAGCTAGGGCAATTATTTTGCCATCTTTTTTGTTTGTGGAAAGGTCCATAAACATTCTCCATTTAAGATAAAGTCTCTCAAGTTTTGGTTATGCTGCACTTGCTGTGAACATACAGGTACAACAGCTCACACATAACCACAGGGAAATATACACTTAGGAACACAGCAAAAGTAAACATTGGAAAAAAGAAAAAAGAAAAAAAAAGGAAGCTCTGAAGTAGAAGAGTATCTGTGTCCAAGAAGGAAACAAATTTCAACAATTTTTAATGTCTTACTATACCTGAGAAGTAGTCCCACTGAAAATATATGACATTAATTAAAAGTATTATGGATGAATCCAAATCAGTCTCATGCTGGGAATCTTGAGCAGACAAAGGATCCTCAAGCCCAAGGCTCCAACAGGCAAAATTTGCATCTCTTGTAGTGTGTCTGCAGTGATCATAAAGGAAGTTTATGGTGCATGTGTTAAACTAAGCTGGACGCTAGCATGAGTGCTCAATTCAAGCACATCATCAGGACCAGAGCAGAACAGCTGTGTCTGCTTCTTGCTTTGCCCTCCCTGTTGTCACTGCTCTCAGCAGAGCATCTCCTCCACGTGTACAGCAGGGCACAAGGGAGGCCCTCATTCAGGGGCTCTGCTGAGCCCATGGCTACGTTCAGCTGCAAGCCCCACTACTGCAGGGACAGCACCAAGGTAAGAGTTAAAAAGACACATACAGTATGCAAAGAAAATATGTCCTTTCTGTTAGGCTAATATAAAACTTCAGCTCCAATCAAAAGGAGTGAACTTCAGACCAGGCTCCTTATCTGATTAATTTGAGTGATGGCTTTCATTTTAAAAGTTTGGGAACAGGGTTTTAAGCAAGTGTGACAGAGAAGCATGAGTATGCTGGCTATTATTCTGAGATGTTCTGCAGACTTGGAGGAGTGATTTTCTATCTGGGCCAGCTTCACTGCTGCATTTTCCATTTTTATCTGTTTTGCTCAAAATGACTTATGAAACAGGTGCATGCCGAAATGAAAAGTTTTCATGGATTAAATCCATGATTTTTATATCCTTATTTCTAGTCCTCCAAGAATATAACCATTTATGGGATAAGATTCTCTTCTGCACAACTCAGAGGAGGGTGTCAGAAAAAGAGTTTTTAAGTTGCTCATGTATCCAAGGCTACCCAAAGAGAGAGCAGTTAACGAGGACGACTGTCATCCCACCCACCTTTGCCAATCAGTAAAGAGCTCAAGATTAGAGACATACACAATATCTCCTCCTGTGTCCCACTAACCAGGAACAACACCTTCCATTTACACACCTAAGTATTCAACCATTGCACACTCACAACTCCATCATTTCAACCCTACAACATATGGACGGGCTCCTGCTTAAAGAAAGTGCATCATGTATGTTCACACTAGTTGTAGAATTAATCTCAAGTTCCTGAAAACCTGAAAATATCTTATCTGTACAAATTCATTTTCTTCTGGACTTAGTGCCTGCAAAATAAACACAAACACATCTATCAACAGAAGCAAAAATTATATGGCATGATATATGCTCATATCATAGAAAGCAGTGTCACAAAGACTTTATACACTGATGACCTTTTAAAAACTTTAAATGAACCTTTATTATTATTATTCCCTCTAAAGCAAGGTTCATCTTTTTATGTACTGCTTATCAGTTTTACTAGCTAATAAAAAGTTAAATTATGCCATCAATTTCCCAATGAATGCCTAATAAATAATACTTCCTTAGTTCAAGGTCCTTAATAAAAAGTAATAGAAATGAGGCCTGACAACACTTTGCTCAGCATTTTCATGAACTAAATTTGCTATTGCTCATGGTGTATCATGATGAAATATGTTTTCTAAGATGTAGAATAGACTGTAGTTAAGTTTTCTAAACATAAGCAAACTTGCATAAATTTACGCACATAAACACATACAGATATTCTTCACAGAAGGGTGTGTTGAAGATTATGCATTGAAGGCATTGCTTCTGATATTGACATAAGATGTAAGCTATTTTCTGTGGTTCCTCACACAATACTGTTATACTAATAACACAGAGTGGACCATTAAGCCTGCTCTTTATCATACGATAGTCAATGGTGCAATATCCTTACTTTAAAATATACAACTCTAAGCCCAACCCAGAGAAAAAATTCATAGCAGAAACTACCTGTGTAAGACTTCCCACTTATTTCTAAGGGAATGCAAATTAAAAAAAGCCCGGTCTGAGTCTGGTGTTGGCTATACTTTGCATTGTTTGTTCCTATCTACCTGCTAGAACTTTAACACAGTGCTGACTGTAGACCATGTTTCAGTGTTCTGAGTGTGTCTGGTAAATGACACTACATTTTCCTCTTAACTTTGAGATTAAGTGCATCAGAAACCATTATAAACTATATTCCATCTTTCATCAGCTAAGACTCTAATAAGAAAAGCTAAGATGTGAGATTTTATCAACTCCGTGGGTCACACTGAAGTAGCACCGACCAGAATTTTCTGGAGCATAGGACAAAAAGAAAATTCTCAAAGTAAAGAGCACTGAGTGTAACTAAATGGTGCTCCTCAAACAGAGGAAAAGCTGAAGGAAAACTGTTAACATAATGGAGAAGCATTAGCATTTCCTGCCTTCCTATTGGTGAGTATATTTCAGTTTAGATCGGTGGTACTGATATTGTGCTCCTGTGGTAATGGTACATAAGCAGGGGAAAGTATAAAGCTCACAGAGAGGAGAATGATCCCACAGGGATGAGTAACACAGCAGTAAAGCAAGATTTATTGAATGAATGTTTGCACTCACCAAATGTAATAAAACTTGAATGATATCAAGCAACTAATGTACATATATGAGATATACATAGTCATGTTGATCACTTATGGCCTGCCCTTCTTATTTTAATTTTCCCAATGGCAATATAGAAACCTGAATGAAAACAGAGGATAAGCTGATAGGAACAGGAACAGAAAAGCTAACAATAATATTTCATTAAAAAAGGGTTTCTGAAAGGCCATATAACCTTTTATCTAAATGCCTCAAATCCAAAATGTATTAGGTTCAAACAAAATAAAGTTATTTTAATTAGGTATAGGTAATCAGAATTTATATAGCAACAGCTAAAGAGAGAGAGATTATGACACTAAGACAAATCCAATCATTCAGATCAAAGATTGGGCAGGATATCTCTACAGAAAATAGGCCAACACAAGTATGTATTACCTAAGGGGCAAGTAAGTGTAGTGAACTGAATGATTAATCACAGCTGTAACTATGCATCACATAGTTGTATGTTGACATGTGTATGTTGATGCATAAGCATGGATATTTTGGTCTGATATGAGGTGGACAACAGCAGAGGGACACAGTAATTTTGTAATAACGAGAACATCACAACCACATTGCAAGAGAAACATGAGCCTATTTATATACAGAAAGCAGTGACTGTGTTTTTTATCATTAAACTTAAGGAATGCATTAAATAATGATTACATAATCTTGGTTCTAACCAGGTATGGCAATCAAAAGATTAGGATTCAGTTTCTGAGGTTGTCATATATCTTCTGTACTAGCTAACCATTTTGCTCTGGTTAAAAGGATTATAGAGCACTGTTTGCAGTGAAACTACACCACCATCAAACTCACAGTAGCCCAGAGCTGAAGCCATAAGGATGCAGTATTAATCAAAATTCAGTTTTTCTAATCTGCTAAAACCTAATGAATTAAAGAACAATCCTTCCCTAGTCTTAAGTGAAAACAGAAGTACATTTTCTGTACAACATGAATCTTTTCACAATGACTAATCCCATTCCCAATAAAATCAATGGAATTTTACCACTAACTACATGGACAAAAAAAGAACCGGCAGCATAAAAGTCTCCACACTCCCAGCACCAGCCCTTTAGTAAATTTGTGTTACATCTTAAATAACTGTCATTCTAACCAAGGACATATGTCAAATGAATTCTAAAGCCAACTGAAATCTTTATTGTAAGAACTATTCACTTTGTATGACTTTATTCATACCACAAGTCATGGCAGCAGCTCAGAAGGTGCCCTGAGATCAGGAGGCAGAGGTACATGTAAAACCAGAGGCACACTTGTTCAGTGTTGCACTTGGCTGTGCACTGTATGACAACTCTAATTTTTTTTTTCTTTTTTTTTTTTTGGTACTAGATAACTTTCAGGCACCCATTCCAACCTAAATCATTCTATGATTAAATGATTATAACAATGTCCCAGAATACACTAGCGTACACTGCGGGTATAAACGAGTACAAACATCATCTATACTCTTGTATGCATACCTGTTGACATTTTAGTCTTTAAAACACCTTAGATACACCACATCTATTTTAGCAATTTCAAGTAGACAGTTTCTATTTGCTACTGCTTCCCAATTTCAGATATTCATATCAATTTTCTGTAACACAACTCCTCTGTTGATATAAGTGTATTCCAAAATTATTATGTTTAATACCTGCTTTCTGGTATCTTCAATTAAATGAAGCTGGTCACTGTTGGAGAAGCAAACACAATAATTGATCCAAAGATTTAATAAGAGTAAAGTATACAAATAAACTATTTCTTAAAATGTAAAATCCTTAAGAGAATACAGAACTACATGTGTCAATGATCGAAATACTGCATATATGTAGTATCTGTATGTATAGTGCAGAATATAAATTGTGAATACCTAGAAATTGTAGCAGTATATTCATACTCAAAAAATTTAGAGATGTACAGATCTAGATTTAGTCTGTCCAGATCCCTCTGTAGAACATTCCTTCTCCCCAGCAAATAAATACTTCCACTCAGCTTGGTGTCATCTGTGAATTTACACTTGGTCCCATCATCCAGATCATCAAGAAAGATACTGAACAGAGTGAAGCCCAACACTGCTCCTTGGGAGACACCACTAGTGATCAGATCCCAATGGGGTGCAATGCCATTCACCACCACTTTCTGGGACCAGCCATCCCAGACTAACCAGTAAAGGGGCTACCTGTGGGCTGCCAGCTTTTCCAGAATACTGTGGAAAATGGCACTTAATGGTTCCCTTTTCCACTTCCCACTAATTAGCTTTTTCACCAAGGCTAGCAGTAAAGACAAAAATAAAAGTCAAGACTGGATTTGTTGCTTAACCCTTCACATAAACTTATGCACTGTCAGGCAAATGTTATAAAACCTAGGCACCTTTTCTCCTCTCTTTTAAATGTTACATAACTGATATCTTGTATCCTCTCATACACAGAGAGAGTCACATAATGGTTGCTGAGATTGTTTACGTTCTTACACGCATAAAACTCATGGCTATACACACAAACACAGATGCATATCCCACCCTATCCTGTCCTGAGATAAGCCATGTCTCAAGTTCTTTTGCCTCCCTCATATTAGAAAATCCACTGATAATACTTACTGCATGATCAGTATGCAATTGGGAAAAAAAAAGGAACAGTAAAAAAGAGAAAACCCTCAAGCTCTCTAGGCAACCAATCCTTTCCACATTGCAACAACTTTCAAGTAAAGAGACTTTCCTGGAGTTGGTGAAAAATTAGAATCTTTGCCAAAGTCCCTTGGTGACAAAGGAAATGGATTTTGTTATTTAATCCCTAAACACAAAGTAGAATCAGCAAAACATAAAAGAAAACAAATCTATTTAATAATTTGATCAATTTTACCTTCCATTTTTCCAGTGATGGGGCTGTATCCAGTGACAGTGTAAACATTTTAGTTTGCACAATACAAGAGCCACAATAGAAGAGTGTAATTAGCACTGGAAAGACATTCTTGAGGAAGTACTTTGATTTCAAAAGACTGTTATAGTGATTGTCACCCCTGCTGTGCTTGGATTCTCTCTTGATGTGCATAAAGTGTGAATGCAGAACACATTATTATGAAACTCACTCGTCCTTGCATTTGTGTGCTCATTGCTTTGCCATCTTGTGGTAACCAAAAATAGAAACCTACAGAGCAGCATATAATTCACACTAGAATAATGCTGCTGTATTTTTTAATGAATTCTTCAGTGCACTTGCTGGAAATCTACAACTCAAACCATGTTCTGCATTTTGTCATTTATTTAACAAATGTGCAGTCATTTTCCTTTTAAGATTGAGATCACTTGAAAATACAAACTCTTGTCTAAACATTAAAAATAAGCACAAACATTAAACAATTTAATGCTGCATGAATGACTTCCAAAGAACTTTCCAAAATACACTATGAGATCTTTTGTTTAAAGGAAGTAAAGTGATTCTATTTTCTCAGCACATATAAAAGCTATACCTGTATAAAAATTGTCCAAGTACGGGACAGTTTAATGTGTTAGAAAGCAAATTGGATGTGGACTTCATAAAGTACTCAATAATTATTTATGGAACAAAGTAATTTGCTGGCTTTAGTTTTGGGGTTTTCATTTAAATTATCATAGGAAAAAGTAAATATAAAGCATCTACCCCTTCTAACTTTAAAAGAAGTAGCACATTTTTGAGTTAGCAGTCCCAAGGGAGAGAAGATGAGCCCTTCTGTTGCTAAGCAAGAGTTTGCCAGTTATTTCAAGCTTTAGCTGAGTACAAGCAATAATCACTACTGCCTGAAATATATTGGAATGAAAGTACATGGGACCATTCATGACACTTCATCAGCATGCAGGAGGCAAACAGAGTGACTGCAGTGATTGAATACAGGCTCAGAACTACTGTCTTTAATCTCCATCTCATTCATTCAGCCTTTACTTTTGGCACAGCTGTATGATAAACATTCTGACATTTCTTCCTTGCCCACCCTCCCTTGGAATCCCATGATTGCTGTGTGTATGTTTGTTATGTATTTAAGATCACTAGGTTTGTTTTTTTTTCTTTCTTTGTGGTTTTGGTTCCACCCCCTTCTTCCCCACCCTCCCCCCACACCCAAAAAAAAAAAAAAAAAAAGCCAACAAATGCCTGGGTACCTGGGTATGGGAAAGGTATAGCTGGTTATAATGGCAATATATAGAATTCTAACATTATTGGTGCTAAAAAAAATCTGATATTAAAGACAGTACAGTTTGTTACTCCATAATGGGGCTTTTGTTCGGTTTCTTTTCTGCTTGTTTGGGTTTGGTTTGGGTTTTTTTGGGTTTTTTGGGGTTTTTTTTTTTTTTTTTTTTTTTTTTTTTTTTGTGCTGTACATCACTTATCTTGACAAGAAAAGCCCATATGCAGTTCCATATCCCCAGTTCCTTAAATCTGCCTTGGTTTTGCAGCCACTGGGTTCAAAGGGTCCTGAATACCTTGGTACCCTAAACATCCTACAGTAAAATTAATGAGTTAAACATAGACCCAGTAAGCACAAGCAACTGGGTACCAACTATTAGAGTGGAGTGACACTGGTGTCAAAAAACAACTTCTATTTTATATTACACCTTCCTCATATTAAAATAGCTAAGAGTTTTGGGAAAATCTGCCTAGTCTACTTACAGAAGTTGGGCTGACTTCTGCTCAGTATGCCAGACTCCTTGAATTCACAAATCTGCTACATGAAACTACCTGCTTTTCACTCATTTTGTACTGAAATTGATGATAGTATGATCACTACAATAGTTCTAATTAAATCAAAAAGATACTCTTATGAGTAAACAAAACACTATAAAGAACCTATTTAACACTCTCCACTCCAATATGGGAAAGTATTTGCAGTTTTGCTGATTGAAAGCATGTGGACATTCCTTAATGTCCAGAGGTAAGTGGGATAGAGCTCTGCAGAAGACTGGCAATACAGTTCCTGTTATTGATATGAAGATGCCTTTTCTCTAACACTAACTTTTCCTTCTCTTAAAGAGTTACTGAGCAGTCATAATGAAAATGAAGAAAGAGAAAAAAAACCACCTACACCCTTATCAGGAAACATGCAACACCATCTCTCTCAGCTAAGTAAAAAGAGCAGTTGATACACTGCATTGAAATCTGGAGGCAGCAAACAGATCAATGAGAGAAGGAGACAGATGAACTTTGCAGGTTCCCAGGGAGATGCAGAAATATCCTTGGAATAGCTAAAATAAATCTTTTAAGGAAAAAAATTATTTTATTAAACACAATGCCATCTAAAGAACAGGACCTAAAATCAGTCTCCGGAGGACAAGGCAAATTTGTGTTGTACTTAAGTAGCAGCAAACAATCCAGCACCTTCCTCCTAAGCATTTTTACCGTACTTTTAAGGGTCAGGTTTCAATAGTTATTCACTTCAATCAGGAAAAAAATCCAAAAACTTGAATATGAAGAAAAAAAAAATTGGCCAATCATGTGAGACATGAAAATCTTCTAAGCAGCAACAACAAAGGAACGCAACACACAGTGAGACAGACTAATCTCACTGCCTGTATGTCATTATGGAAAAGGGAGCTAGGATGACTACATCTACACTCTAGTACAAATACATTGAGCTGTCAGCCAAAGACTGCTACCAGTATATTTCTTGCTGTGACTCTTCCATCTTTCTTGAAAACAACCATTCACTACCAACAGTTGGTCAGCAATATTGAATTATTTGAATACACCAGCTCACATTATGATTTTTTATTATTTATTTAAAAACATAATATCACTGGTACAAAATCACCACAAGTTCCAGGGTCCTCTTCAAAATGTTCATACTGGCTGCTTAAATCAAATAATTTCTTCTTAATTAAAAACAACAGGTTTCCTAACAAGAAGTTTAATGTACTACCAAAAGGAAACAAAACCAAACAAATAAAAAGCAAACAAAAGTAGAAAAAGTAAACTAAAATTGTCAATATGATGCACAATCTGATTTATTTATGACAGCTATGAAAAAAAACCCAAACATTCTTTTTTCATGAGACATATGTCTCCTAAAGAAACTATTCTATCAACTGTTGTTATTTTTAATGTAGAAGTTATTCAGGATGTACTTTAACTGGTGGGCTAACAGACTAAACAGACCATAGAAAAGGAAAGCTGACAAGTGATTGCACGCAACATAGCACCTTACTGAAAATATAAATGATGAATATCATAGGAGACATCATCAGTGCATTGTGACCTGCTTAAAAAAAATTAAAAATAAAATCCTATTTTTTCAATTACAGTAAAGTTAGATCTTACTTTTAGCACCATCAGACAAAAAAAGCCTGCTCTTTCTTTTTTTTTATCTTACTTCTTTTCCTCATTAAATGTAGGGCAAGAGCAACCTTGCTTCCCAATGTCAGGATTTATGAATTCCCATTCACAGTGTCCAAAGATTTGCAAGACAACCACCCTGACCTTGGTTAAAAAGGAAATCACTCTGAATGAGTTTAATGAGGATTTGAAGAAATGTCCTTGGAGGTGTAGCTTGAATAAAAATGTAATAATGTCTACATTTTGCCTTGTACCATATTGAGGAAGCAAGAAACAAATTTTATTCAGGGTTTTGCACTTGCTACTCTCAATCTCACTGAAGCTGCTTAAACAAAGCTAATAGAAATTGGCTCAACGAGGCATTATTCCTTTCATCTGCAGTACTTAGTTCTATTTTTTTATGCCAACTTCAGAAATTAGGCATTAAGACAAGAGAACAGTAAGTTAGTATCACTGTGGGTAAACTTATCAGACTTTAGAGTTAGCTGACGATTGTTGGTGTCTGAAATGTTTATTTTGGTTTTAGCTGAGAAGTTTTGGTGGTTTTTTACTGCTCTTCTGTTGAGGGTTTTCTTTAATGTTTTAGGAAGATGGTGTGTTTTTCTAAAACATCCATCACTGCTCCACTGAAATTTAGACATCTATTCTGCCTTTAAAATAAACTAACTCACCAACAAAAACATTTTCCCCCTTTTAATATACTTCAGGCATGTGGTCTTATTTGTCATGTTCTCTTTTTGGATGTCAAGAGCCACAAATGACATGAGTCTGAATTTTGACTAGTATTGCACAGATGAGTCAATACCAATGACACAAGAGATGTTTGCAATAAACTTGCGTTGCTGACTCTTAATTAGCTACACAAAGCTAAGGAACTAATTTGTGTAAGATACAGCACAAAGACAAAGAAAAATCAAATCAGATGTCATATAACAAACTTTGGTGAATAAGAACTCAGAGACCAGAATGTTCCACAGTACTCCTCGGGAACACAGCAGGGTCTTTCCACTGACTTCAGAAAGAACTGTAAGACCCAGTATGATACTACTGTCTGTTCATGTAAACTATTCCAAATTCAGTGTTGAGAGATTCACACCTCCAACACAAATGGTTTAGTTTAATTTTTAACAGATCCTTCTATGGTACTAATTTACATGTCCCCATAAACAGAGTTTGAAATTATCTCCAAAATGGTGGAATTTGAATGTAATCTTGTTCTGCAACTGTTTGGACTACTCTCTACTGCTCCAGCGCCTGACCAGAAGAGGAAGAGTGAAAATAAATCTTCCACCTCTGTGTAATAAGCCAGAAAATAAAAATCTATATCAGTCAAATGCTAACCTATATTCTGCAGGTATAAGTTTGAAGACCACATGCTAGGAGAAAAACTTTTAAGCGGAAGCTGCTGCCAACCTTAGCTGGAATAACCTGTGTTCTTTAGACTTCACAGCTTGTCTCTTGAAAGTTCTCTGGCAACATGTGCTTTTTTCACATTTGTCATCTAAATCACAGATCCAAATGTAAAATATAACATTAAGAACAGTAAGTGCATTTGCGACACTCCTTGGAGAAATCAGGTACACATAAGGCAATGATTATATTACATGGAAATATAAGCAGCCCCTAATGTGACTTTGTTACACTAATTTAATTAAGAAAGATCAGTTGTCCTTCCTAACATCAGTGCACACCACTGATACTCTGCTTTTCAGAAAACTTTGCTGTCCCTAGGTAACAATGAAACAAGATACATGACAGTTTGGCGCAATAGTTCAAACCACACACTGTTACCCTAATTATTCACAATGCTCTACAAGTGCAGACGAAGTATGAAAACTGACTCCTCAAATTGTGTGTTCCACTGATTGTGAAATGCAAAGCAAGAAATGTAATTACTTTTCATGTGTGACACTGAAACATCTCTACTGAAGAACTTAAATCAGAAATTTCCAGACTGTTTGGACTAATTTACCACTGTACTCTACAAAATTCTCTGCAAAAACCCAGTACACACAAAGTGTAGGCCTACCACAAAAAGTTCATTCAGAATATGGGTCAGGTTTTGCAGAATTTGATATAAAATCAGGCAATCCCCTTGCCATGAAATAATAACACAGAACATTTTATTGCTGAGCTATTAAATCTGGTGCTCAGTTTCAGAAATTAGCTGATGTTGAGGAAATTCCTTAGGCAAAGGACTGATGATGTGGCAACATTTATACACACCCCATGTAGGAAAAAATATGCAAATACATGGTATTATGCCCTATACAACAAATTTCTCATCAGAGTGAGATAGCCCATATGAGTTTTGCACTTCCTAAATGCTGTCCAGGATCACTTCATTCTAGCAAACAAAAATACTATTTAAAAAAAAAATTGTACTATGGAATGACAGCCTTTAAAACTGCCAATATCATCAATGAACAGTTCTTTCATCAACAAAAACTATCCCAAACACTTTTCAGAAACAAGAAGCACTAAAATGAAATAAAATTTAGCAAAATGCCTGAAAGGCATTGCAGCTGCAAATCCAGCTACATGCTTGCCATAAAACCATATGCTAGTATGCATCTCACTGAGTTCTGCTCTCCAAATTTATTCAAAAGTCACATAGAGTACAAATCTTACAAATACTTTACTGTTTTATGAGACATAAGGCCTATAAAATTTCACATCAGTCACCTTTTTTGTGTATTTTTTTCTTTTTTCTTTTCCCCAACAGCAATTTAATAACATATATATATTAGCCATACTTACATTAAAAAATTATATTTCAAATCTATCCTAAATGGGGCTAATCCCATCACTACTATCCTTCAAAGGGTTTTATAGAATGAAGCTTTAAATCAAGGACTTAGAGGAAATCTTGATCTTCTATTTATTATGTTATGACAAATTCAGTTATTATTATCTTGAGGAGAAACCTACATTTTTCATGAAAACACTAAGTGAATATATTTTATGCAATCCCTGAACACAAAAAATAAGAAGATGCTCAACAATAAGATCATTTAGCAGCAGGTAACTGATAACCCTAGTCTTCTTTTCTGGTCAATACACTAGAGAAGAATATATTAAAAACTTTATCTTTCTCCATGTCACTTAAAAGATTTGCAACAGATTTTGAGGAAATTGTGACCAATTCCATCTGGTGGTAGTGTCACTTCACTAAAAAAAAATCAATTACAAAAATAAAAATCCTATCCTTTGAGGGAAAGGCTTAATTAATCTGAAAATATATGTGTGTGCTTCAGTATTAATCCTATCTTTGTAAATACATGGTTTATGTTTTCTTGATCTTCTTTAATACTTGTTGCATCTATATATCAGTCAATTTTGACTTACAAAAACAGTACTTTAAAAATTTTGCTGAACTGAAAATAAATCTTTCCAGCAGCACTGAATAGTCATTTTGGTTTATAATTCTGTTTCAAAAATGCACAATTACAGTCTTTGGATAGAATGCAGCTATCACTTTTGGCAATTTTTTTTCTAACTTGTTATTACTTTTCTCTGAGTTCTGAAGGCCTCTAGTGCATTTATTTTGAGCTTCTACTCCCTAATTTGTCTTGAACAAATTTCCTTTTCTTACTTTTCTATCACATAAATCCATTCCCTAGGATGACTATGTTCAGATTCAATTTTTAGGGTTTTTGCATATGTAAGTAATTTATCTTGAACATTTTCAAAAAATGGAATAGTATTTTCTTAAACATGTATCATTTAATTACATTCTAAAGATTACTTTGGAGTTTAACTGTTATAATGCATAGCCTAGGCAAACAAAACATTCAAATGAAACATTTTGACCACCAATGTATGCATTAATTAAACACAGGTTTGGGAAGTAAGAGAACCTGCGCATCTATACAGTTTCCTGTATAGGTTTGTACAGCAAGTAACTGAGGCAATGCTCAGGAAAAGGTGTTGTGAACAAAAAATAAATAGAGACATTGATTTATACACAAATGCCCTGTATTTGAATAGCTTTGTTTAAGATTTTTGAAATTTAAGGTTACTGCTGAACATGAGTTTATTTCAGTAGGAAACATGCCTTTGGGCTAGTAAGTGTTCTGAGGACTGCCATTTGAATCTGTCCATCTTAAGCTGAAAACAAAGGGGGAAAAACCCCAACCCAACAGCAGGGCAAGAAAAGTAGTCTTCAGTTCAAAAATGTAATGAATTTCAGACTCCTCCCCCAGCTGCATCACGTAGTAAAAAGATACTGCAGCTTCATAACTCAATTAAGAGCCAATCTACACTATATTTTACATAATTCTGGGGGTTGTTTGTTAATTGTATGCGAGAAATTGCTATGGTGAAATACAAACTTTTCTTTGTCAGACTAAAGTACTGTATCCTCACATAGTGGTTCACAAAATAAACAAATGTTTGTAAATATCAACAATATATATATATATATACACCTGATATTGTAAGTTACTTAAAGATTCAAAAGTATTCTCTTTGTTCTTTAATACAAAATTCAATACATGCTTTACATGTTATGGGAGCAATTAAAGGGATTTATGTGGAAGAGAACAATCTTGCCCTTGTCACTTGCTTTTAAATAATCTATTTTGAAAGAAATAAATTACTTAGGACATAATGTTAAATTGTGAACCAAAGCATAATTAATCTGTATCCTGACTCTGCTTAGATGTAGGAAGGAATAAGAATTGTTTAAACGCATATTCTGAACCGATTCAGCTTACATGGCCTACAGAGAAACAGAGAGAGCACATCTTCGAGACATCAAAGTACTTTAAACAGCATTACAAGAGCTCTACTGACACCCATGATTAGATGGAGCATATGCTGACCTCTTTCAGTTAACATCATTCAATTCTGCTAGTACACACGAGATGAGACAAAATAAAGCAGCCCAGAGGGCCTTTTCTAACTTGGAAGGAATATATATATATATATATGTATATTCAGTTGATTTCTCATTCATAATCCAGCAGCAAATAAAATAAAGGTAAGTCACTCTGTTATTCCTGCTTCAAAAAATTTTTCAATATTTTTTGTGTAGAGTCCATGTGGCTTCAGAAGTCACACATCTCTACCTCTCCACAGTACTGGTTATGAATCAAAACTCTACCCTGATCTTAGGTTTGAAACATCCAAGCAGAAAGAGGAAAAGTTATGAATGTGCAGTCAGATAAATTCCTGAGGAAGAACTGCTACAGACAAGTGATCCTTATTCCTCCCATGCTGCTCCTACTCAGTGTAGTAGTCCCCACAAAACACCATACATTTAAAATAATCTTAGGATTCAAAGTTGAATAAGGACTGATAAAGGTCTCCTACGAAAGCAGCACCACACCAGGTAGGTGCATTTGTTACAAGCTTGGTGGATTTCAGAACTAAGCTCTAGGTGGCAACTAGATGTGCAGACTCCATATGCTAGGGATGGAGGCATCTGAAGAAAATAAGACAGCTATGTTAATCTAAGGTGGCTCCAGTTCAGCAGACAAACTGCTTCCCACATGCTTAGCTATCCAGTAAGACAATCTGTTGAAACAGCTGATTTCTAGCTCACTTTGTTGTCATATGGACAAACACGGATTCTTCCTGAAAGGCCTCATCCTGGCAATATAAAAAGAGACAGCTTGCCTGGAAAAGTGTAAGAAGAACTAGTATATACACTGGGGCAAAGATAGGAAGTCTTGGCTTAAATAAAATCCAGTGCCTTAAAAAATAAAGGATGTTTTCTGAGGATAACATATCACAGAAAAATGAAGAGGAGGAGACTGTAAATATGTATATGCACCATATTGGATTATAAAGACTCAATTGCAGAAATCCAGAATTTTCCCCCCTCTTTTGGTTGAAAGGAATACCCTTAAGGAAAGATGACAGAGGCTAAAGTTTTTGAAGGCTCAAAGCACTGACCCATCTCAAATCTAACAATAAGTTAAGTTATTGACTGTGTATACTGGAGGAACAAATACTGGTTTCTCTGATTGCAGATTCACAAGTATGTTTTGGAGGATGCCTGAAGCTGGTCTGGATCTTTTAATTTCCTTCCAATCAAAAGCAGGACCTTCAAGATGTGCCTCCTCCTTCTTCACCTTTCCTTTATGTTCCTGTTTGTAGGAGCTCACAGAGTTTACAGTTACTTAATTGTGTTTACAAACTCCTGATTTAGTTGTATGGTGACTGAAATCTGACTGCAGTTTGTACTGAGCCACACCACCAAAAAGAAGTTCATGTTATTTTTCTCTCTGTAGGGCAAGCAGCAAAATATGCATTTTGTCTACATTATTTGTAGCTGAACTCCTTTCTACACAGGGACAGAAAGCCTGACACATCTCATTAGTGTGAGCTTCAAGACAGTGACGTATATACTGAACTTCAAGGTCAATTGCAGCCTCCAATCTCTGAGATCACTGAAGTGAAATACCCATCCAAGGAAGGCAGAATTAATTACTACTAACTTAAAAAAAAAGTAAGTGGAACTGATGCCACTATGTGCCACCCACAGGGAAATCTTGCAGAGTTCTTCACTACCCCATCCGTACTGGCAACCTGAGGGGAGCAGGATGCCCACCCATTTGAACAGTGGTTTGGGGCATTTTCCCCTATTAGCATGTTCTTGGAGACAATACTCACCCAAAGGCTTCTTGTAAGATCTAGGAACTGAAGCTGAACTTCACTAATTACTAAATTTCATCACAGTTGTTTGCATGTTTTCTCAGTAGATATTCTCAGAATCTGTACTGTCCAAAATTTAAATCCAACCTAAATGGTGGGATTTGATTGAATCACACCAGTCTCTAAGGCAGAATAAGCAATTACTGTGAGTACAGTTTGAGGAACAGTGGAAGAAATGGTAGATTAAGTCTGTATTACTTGTACTTTACAATCTGCACAATCTTAATGAGGTAGTTGAAAAGAACTGAGGATGTGGTATGCACTTTCATTTCCACTGATGGGTAAAAAACACTACTCTCTTGGACTTAAATGTAGGTTCTCTGGGTATTTTGGAAGGAAAAGAAAGTCTTCTATGCTCACCAAGAAAAAACCTTTTAAGCTGTGTTTTCCACAACATTTCTGCTGTGGAAATTGCTATATCACCAAGTCTCATTGTCATCAAGCAACTATTTATTACTATTAAATATATTTTTTCAACATTTTACATCTATAGATCATCCTAATAACCCCTGCTGTTAAACAAATAGCCCAAAACACTTTCATGATTACACTTCTGTTCGATTCTTGTCACCATAGATTGATGTCTTCTCACTGATAATTCTAAAAATGTCACTGAAACTGGCTTTTCTACAGCTATATAAAATGACATTTTTGTTTAAATTTCCTGTCACCATAATAATTTTTCAGTTATGATTCACTGAAAATGCAGGACATTTTCTGGCTAAGTATTAGTCACATTAAAGACTGGCAAACTATGTACACTGATGGTAGATAGCTGCATAGACTTTGAACTGTACTGCTATTTGCCATGGGATAAAAACCAATGAAAGCACTATCAATAAAAATGCCCATCTTATCTTAAAACAAGATTTGAAAAATAACATCTGTTTGTTATATCTGTGCTTCTTTGTCTTATGTCAAGTACAGAATTGGATACAATTTGGCAACTATGCCATAGGTTGAAAGTATGAATATCTAAAGTAACATAGAAAAAAAAAACCAATAATACAATACTTTAAATACAGTATAATGCTACAAAAATAGTAAAATGTTAAAAAGATTCATTGTTTAAGATCACTAATAAAATTTATGCTATAATTTCATGATACAGGCAGTGGAGGCATCTTCCCTGGGGAGATTTAAAAGGAGAAAATATGCGGTGGGAAGTGAACTGAAAAATCTAGTAACTTTCATCTTTAATTTCTGCAGGGTATGATCTACTTTCAGTTACCCTGGTGTAAATGCCAAAAAAAGAAACTAGAATTGCAAATTCAGATCTTTCTTCAGTTCTTCAGTACACCTCTTATAATAATAAGGACACGTCAAGTGATGAAAGAATGGATATTCTTAATTTGGGACACTGTTTGTCCCGCTAGCCACTCTGCAGAAAGCAGGTCTTTAAACACCACTAAATATACTTAATACACTGTAAGTGAAGCAATATAAAGGACTATGATTCAAACAAGAATAGATTTCTAAAATATGAACTCAATTATAAAAAGTTGTGTTCAAATTTAATTTTCCTGAATTTTCTTCAAACTGAGGAGCATCATTCTCTAAAAGTGATCTTGAAGCCCATGAAACGGGTTATTAAAAATTAATAGTTATTAAAAATATTTTTGCAGTTAATAGGAGGCAGGTATCCTCTTCTAAGCCAACAGAAAAGCCAAGAAGTTAAGGAACATACAGACAGAGGTTTGGAGAAGTCTGCGTTTCACAGCTGGGGAAAAAAATCTCCACTGGATTCTAAAAGAAACCTATGAAACAAAACCAAACCAAAATAAAACACCAAACCTCCCTCCCCCCCAAAAAAAAAACAAGAAAAAAAGGTAAATTGATTGTGAAAACACATTCAGAATATGTATGTCCTACAGTTGATGTTCCATTTCACCATTTCCATACACACCTCTTCACTCATAGTAATATCTATCAGACGTGCACATGATGGCACTGTTCACAACATTTCATATCTTCTCCAGCATGATGTCATCACTGGTGAGACAAGAACTGCACCATCACTCCCATCTTTTTATATGCTAAGAAAAAGTGGTACTAAAGATCCTTGGGCAGCCTGAAAATCTCTGCAGCAGAGATCCAGAGGCACGACAGTGGGTCTGATTTTGTCACTGTCGGGTTCTGTCTAAAATGCTGGGACAGAAACTCCTTACACTATGAGGGGTACTGCATAATCACTACAGAAAATGTAGTGATCACATCCTGGAATCAAGATGAGCAGTAGGACCAACAGGTAAAGACAAAAAAATATAAAAGTGACAGATAGGGTAACTTGTGAACGTTTGCTTCAGCCCTTCATGTACTTTTAAGTATCTGCGTTTCAGCACTCCTCTCAAGAGGTTGTGTGTGTCTGTGCATGTAATTATGGTATAAAACTGATGATATCAAGACCAGATAGAATTAATAACCTTTACTAATTTTACAGTACAAATAGCAATGTAAATATAATTCAGCTTCAAAAGTTATGTCTGATGGTGTCCTGCAAGCCCATCCATTAATTGAAGGAGTGAGTTTATTAATTTTCCTAATAGCTTGGAAAGCACAGGCATGTGTGCTAAGGCTGGCAGATCAATCCAATTCACTTTGCATCACTTTCCCTTCAACATAGTACAATATTGTTGCATCACTGAAACATAAAACTACATTTGAAATTATACTCTGAATTTAAATGGTGGAGAAATTAAGCCTTGTTAATTAAACCCTTACAGTGAAACTGAGACTCAAAACAGTTTTACAATGCCTGCTGAAGCATCACTAAGAACAACCTACACAGTGTCCTGCTAAGGTCACTCCCACTGCATGTTCACAAACTGCCGACATGAGGCATGTACTAAATCACACACAATTCTCCACAGACTAGCTCAGTCTGAAATTTCCCAAGTGATTGCCAATACAGTACCATCACCTGCCTTTTAAATATTCTCATGCACTTAATAAAGGCTCCTTCAATTAATCTCTCAGGCTGTTAAATATCCTTAACTTACATTGCAGCATTTAGGTGGAAATACTGAAGAAAGCCCAACGATAGCCAACTGAAATATACATCTAACCACAAAAGGAGAGTTGA
This sequence comes from Calcarius lapponicus, assembly GCA_039654755.1. NCBI lineage: Eukaryota > Metazoa > Chordata > Aves > Passeriformes > Fringillidae > Calcarius > Calcarius lapponicus. The sequence continues at coordinate 10,557,008 of CM077463.1, forward strand.
AAAGGGACTGCTGGATTTCTGCACTAATTCTCTCAGTTATTTCTGCATCATGTGCTTGCATTTTGCAGTAAGATGTGTGCGTGCCACATACAGTAACCAAGACAATTCCCTAAGTTCAAGGGCATGTACCTCCCATTTGACCCACTAAATAAAGTTTGGTGATACTCAGTGATTCTGCTCCACTAAGACAGAATTTAATATTTTGCTCTGGCATAAATAACTGAGTTCAGTTTTACTGACAGAACTATTGACTCTTTCCAAACATTTGCTTCTAAATGAAGAACAACAAATAAGTGTTCATCATTGAAACCAGATGTGATGAAGTAGATAACAAGTGAGCATCTCCTGAATTTTATGGCATGAATGGGAATATGCCATGAAATAACAACACACTATCAACTTGAATTGTACCATGTTACAATGAAATTCCTGATATTGATGATAATTCAACAAATGCAAGTCAAGTAAAGTATTCCTTACAATTTTACATTACAAAACTAAGGAATTATTTGCTCCACTATCTCAACCACCTGCTTTAAAATTTGATCTGGTTAACAATGAACTGAGACCAATAATTTGTTCTTGGCAAGAGCCAAATAATTTCCTGAGAGTTATTTAGTTCTAATTTGACAACCTCATGTGATGGAAAAATCACTTGTTTCTCTTGGCAATTTGTCCCAGCAGTTAATCACCTCCCTACTGAAAGTGTTTGCCACATATTTAATTTGAATTTTGGCTTCAGCTTCTACTAACTTGCTTTGCTAAATTAAAAAGCCTTTTATTACTAAGTGTTTTAGACACAGTTAGCAAACCACCTCTCAATCATATCTATGATAAGTTAAACATATTCAGATGCATCTGAAACTGTATATAATTTTCTCCTACCAAGAGCTCAGCTTTAGGGCTCTTTTCTTCACTCTTTATTTTCAGTATGAAAAAGAACAACTGTAACCAAGTATTAGTTCTGCCACTGAGGTAAAATAACTCCACAATATTTATTTATTACTTTGCTCTACTTACTCAGATAGCTCAATTACTCTGTTGTCACTGTTGATGTTCATTCTGAACTAATTTGAAATTACAAAGAAGTAGCCTAATTTAAAGACTTAACACTGATATCTTCCCTTAATTTCAAATCTCCCTCCCCAAAATGTTTACTGCCTCATTGAGCAATGGATTCTGCATTTAAAAAGTCTACATTTGATCAGCAATTGATTTGGGCTGGCATGACATTAAACATTTTACAAACTTTACATAGTTCATTATGCTACATTTGCATTGCCATACATCAACCAATCTTGTTATTTCAAGAAAAACAAATTCACAGGTGAAATGTTAACTGCCTAGTAAAGTCTGCTACTCTTTCTAAACTACATAATTTCCCCTTAAGTCTCTATTTATTTCAGTCTCTCATTACACAGTCTGTTATTTTGCCCATAACTGATACCAAATGAATCAATCAAGAAACTACCTCTCACTTGAAATATTCAGAAATGTTGAATCCTTCTGTCTTCTAGTGCTGTGGGCTCTATCAAACAAGAAAGTCATGAGGTTGGAGATACCCTTACCCAAATAATTAGTCATGACTGATAACTATCCATACATTTTAAGGCATGTATTGCTCAGATACACCATCCTCAAAACAAGAAGATAGTAACATAGACACGGCAATTATTTCTGTTAAATACAGTATACTATTAAAAATAGCACAACTGTGTTTATTGTGTAAAGAGCCCTACATATGTGATCCGTTTTGTTTATCATTTTTTACTTTAAATACTTCTAAAAAGCATCTCCAGTGAAAGATTAATTTAATCTCTTTTAAACTGAGATGGAGGAGGAATGGTTCAGACAGTCATTAACTAAGTGAACATTTCTCTTTATGATCTGAAGAAGTATTATTGAGACTACATGGCAATTTTTTTCATGCTATCACAGAAGTCCTTTATGATTACAGTGTTTCCTGGATGCAAAATTACATCCTAAATTAACAATACCTTCCTATAAACTATGTAATATTATGTATAGAAAACATGTAAAGAAAGAAAATAAAATGTTTTTGTAATGCTCATAATTACATGCCAGACATCATTAATCTGGTTGCTTAACCAAGATTTGTTATATTGTATACACTGAAGCTGTGGTCACCTTCATATGGAAACTGATGGAAAAGAAATCATACAATATAATATCTGGGTCCGGCGATCATTGTTGATTTTTCACTCCTCTCATTCACAGATTTGCCTTATGAAAAGCAAAAAAATAGTTTCCTCCTACAAATATGGCTTTGCCAGAACTAAAAAACAAAAAACAAAAAACAAAAAGAAAAACCAAGGAAAAAAAATTGAAAATCAGGCATAGGTGAAATTAATTTTCCATGGAAGGAAAAAAGTAGTTTTGTTTTCTTGACCAATAATTTCTCCAAAAGAGCAGGCTACTAATAATTCTATATTATTGATTCTGGTTTGTTGCTTTACTTAAAATGATTTATTAATGATTTAGTAGTTGGTTATTAAGCATGGCAAGGTAATGAAAAATGTGCCCATGCTAGAAGTTTTATATTTTTATTAAACAACTATTAGATATATTCAGTGCTGTTCATGGAACCATGCAAAAGTAGTTGTAGTAATGATTTAAGTACTTAAATTATACCTAGAAACACGGGTTTAAAAGAGAATTCTCTATATAATACTATAGTGTCTAACATTAACCAGTGTTTACTGACTGTATGGGTTATTTTGGAAAAAGATATAGTTCTCATAAGAAAGATTCATAGTCTATGAACCAACTTGACAGAAAAGAGAAAGACTTTCTCAATAAATTGTGCCACAATTATCAAAAAAACCCACCAAACATATAGTGAATTTTTCTCCCAAGATCTACTGCCCTATAGCTTTGCAAAAAAGTGACTTTTAATGCAAGCATTATCTACATTGCCAGATAAATTTAATAGCAGTATTACCTCCCACACTGCATTCCAAAAAGATATAAGAATGTCATCTTAAAAACCCTACTAACAGAACAGGTTTTGCTGTCTAAAGTCCACTTCACTATACTAACATAAAACTGCAAATATGTGTTCATATGGAACACATTATTAAAAAATGCAAATGTAATGCAAATGCAAAACTACTGATAGATGCATTTCACATATTCTTAAAAATGTGTTCTGCAAATTATATAACAACAAAAAAGGCAGCATTTCAGTTGTATTCATTTCAATTCTTCACTGTAATAAATAATTACAAGAAAAGAATAATTAAAGAAAAGCCATTTAATCCCTGGCAGCTCAACCAGGGAGCAATGGTGTCCGCCCAGGAGAAAGCCATGGTCTCTCCAAGCTCTGCCCCAAGGTGACTCTGCAGGTGCTGCCGGCCCGGGAGCTGCAGGCTGTGCCCTGCTCTCAGGGCAGCACCAGGCCAGCAGCAGCCAGCACAGCAGTGGGAGTAGGTCTGCTAGGTCAGTAGTAACTAAACTATCAATCAACAATTTGAAAAGTTGCTGTTTTTTCTTCCCAAAATAATGTTATACTTTTCAGAACAGAAGCAGGGCAACCTTGCTTCTTACAAGAAAAGAAGAAAATACAATGTTATGAACCCAATCTCAGTAACAATGTACAAGGGAGCATTTACAAGGGACAGCGAGATATACATACAACACCATAAACATTCTCATCCCACTGAGTTGCAAAACAGACATTTTCTTAACCAGATTTTCTTCAGTATGAGCAATGAATGCTCAGCAGTTTAAAAATTAGGTCATTGAGAATCAACTGCTTAAAGAGATTATTATAATATTGGTACAGTAAAAATATTATAAGAAAAAAAAAAGAATAACAGTGAACAAACCATATAAACACTGGACAACTCACAGACTCAAGAGTGCAATAGCATAAATGTCATGATTAAGCTATTTCTGGACATTCCCGTTGCTTTTTTCAATGGGTAATTTGTTTGTGTTCAGGGACCCTTTAATTCATTCATATAGATAGAACATGTCTACCTGAAGAAAAGGCCAGCCTTTCAATGATGGAATCAGGACAGCTACTCACGAGATTAGTAGGAGATAGAAGATGAACAGCCCACTTTTTGCTGCATGGCACAGATAATTGGGGTTGTTAAACCTTCCTTTATTTATTCAAACAATATGAGTAAAAGTCAGGTTGCTCCTTTGATACAAACTCTCATATTTTGGTTGTTTCTTCAAGGAAAAGTCATACAGTATTTTGAAGGGTACCACTCTAAAAAGAGCACAAGCAAACATTGTATTTTAAGGAACTGTTTATCTGGGAGCTATGAAAAGTGAAGTTCTAGTGTAACTACTACTATATTCTTCCTTTTTAAAATACTACTACTCCATTTGATTCACATGACTCAGCTTTTGCTGCTGGTTTGCACGGGTGCAACACAGATTGAATAGTTCTATCACAGAATTTGGGGCTGCCTGTGCCTCCAGTGGAGAGTCCTTGTGCTGAAGCAGTGAGGGGAAATGTATCATACCAGACCTTCACAGGGAAGAGCTGACAGAAAGAGAAGAAGAACTTTACGTAATCCTTCATAAACTTCCTTGGGGAGAGGAGAAGTCATCTCCTCTGACTTTCATGCAAGCAGTGAGGACATTTATCAGACAAAATGCCAAGAAATAAAACCTTTTCCATGCTTATAAAGTTGACTCAGGTAACTGCTGACTCAGGTTGTCTAATGCAAGCCAGAGATAAAAAGCTACTGTTAAAAAAAAAAAAAATAGAAATTTGTTACAAGAAAAACATTTTCTAAGAATTCAATACCTAAATGTCACAATATATAATTTAAAAAAGACGTTATATATGACAATACAGAACTTAATATATATACAAAATGATTGTTTCTACAGGTGAAGAAAGCTACTCTGAATTCTTCCAGACCTATTTATGTTAATGACATAATGACAGTAATAATGTGCTGAAAGAGTGGATAGCTGAGTGTGAAGGTTCTCACAAAATGTTGCTGCATACTTCAGAAAGACTGTACGGATTGTCAACAAAGGCAAAAAAAAAAAGAACCCAAACAACAACAACAACAAAAAAGTAAGATTATTTTGTGATTTTTGCTGCTAACTCATGAACTGGAGATAATGTATCTGGATTCTTTACTGAAAAAAACCCAAAACACCTAAATCAGAAAACATTATAGGTCAGGGGAAAAATTTAACTAAAAAAAAAAAAAAGGTGGAAAATACCCAGCAGATGGTACATCTGAGCTGAAGATTCTGAACTCAAGGAATAATAAAGCAAGTAGAAAATCGACACCTTTTGGGTTTTTTTCATAATATCTGTACTAAATAAAACTACTTGCATAGAGCCACATGAAATACCAAGAAAAATCTTTTTCAGGGCCTCTATATGTTCTCAAAAATCTAAATTAACAGAAATAATATGTTTTTCTTTTTTGAAGCCATAGGAAACAACTCACATAATAATAAATAAATAAATTAGTGATAACGGCTGTCTGCATCTAAAGGAATAAATGCTGCCCATCAAATTTTAAAATATATCAAGTTTTAAAGTCCAACAAAAGCCACTCAAATATCACAGTACCAAAATGACTTATGTATCCTGAAATCACTCCATCAAAGGAAATTTGCTTGTTCTGTACTTAACACTGGAATATTTTAAGCCTGTGTGAAGCAAAGGCCTCAACAGATCTATGTAAAGAGAGCTAGAGGGGCAATACCACCAAATACTTTATGTGACTACAGCCATTCCTATTCTCTAGTATATTAAGCTGTTAACACTTTATAATGAAAGTGCATAAGGGAGATTATGGTACAAATTGGTGATATAAAAACAACACTATTACATTGTTTCTCATTTGTTGTGACAGACTTTTTATGTGCAATTATGTAATTATGATTCCTAAAGAAAATTGAGATCTTCATTCCTTTGCTGTTGAGAGGTTCAAATCTTACATAATCTGAAAAGGCAATAATCATAAATCTGTTGCTTCTAGTCCATTATATTCTACAGATATGATATGATGAAAAGTTCATCCAAATTCAGATTTCAAAAATACATTACTTTGAAGATACACCTAAAACAGCTACTAGATTACACATCATAAATTTCAGATGTTTTGTATATTTTTAAGTGCCTCATCCCTAAAAGGTAAATTCATACACTTGGTAAGAAAAAATGAAACCAGCTTGGTGGCTAGAAACCATCAGAAATCTCAGAAACATCAGTGTGAGATCACTTACCTTTGGAATACTTACAAAAATAATGAAAAAAAAAGTATGAGATATTTTACCTCATTTAATTTTTTCTTTTAAAAATTCTGACCAAAGGAAGCTTTTGTTAAGATGGATAGCAGTTATTTCCTGAAAAGATGCACTTCTCCTTGTAACAAATTGAAAATTCCGATTTGAGTCCAACATTTAATGGAATAAAATCAGCTATTATTTTTGTTTGCTTTGAAATTCTGATTATAAGTTAAACAAGTAACCTCTTCTACAGTGAATTCTTTGCTCTATTTCCTTCATAAATTTTCAGTATTGGAATTAATAGCCCTGGAAGACTGGAGAAGCAGAAAAAATGAAGCCCTCATGTGATCATATAATTTTGCTTGCTAATATGGCAGCATTTACTAAAGGGTATTAAAAGAAAATATGGACACTTTTATTGTTCTCCTTGAGGCAGAAAATACTGCAGTGAAGAGGTTCATTACTAAATATTTTACCACTGAGCAGCTGCCTCACAGTCAATTATGTTTAGTTAATGTGCATATTAATGAAGATCTTGACATAGAGTTATAATCACAAACTGTCCACTCCAATGTCAGTCTTCAGTTCATGATTGGTACTTTGTTGGCATAATATAACCAACACTTCTAATTACGTTTCAGTTCATTAAAATTAAAACAGAGTTCAATAAAAGCAACTTGCAACATGCTATTTATTTTAGTAAAGACATAATCCTATTCTAGAGATGAAAATTCAAGAAGTAATAAAAACGTGAAAAATGCACAGACTAAAACTATTAATATTATACCTGTTCAGTACTGAGGATCACTTTCATTTGGTTATTAAAGTTATTATGCAAATATTCCCCATAGTAAATCAACACAATATATCAATGTAGTTTTTTGGGAAAGAAGATGTATGAAGAAAGGATACCCCCAAAACACAAAGGTACTTCTGCGGCAGATTTCCCTGTGATGCAACCACGGTGGTTGCTATGCCTGAGAAACAGATAATCATAGAATTATCTATGATAAAAAAGATGGATAGGATTATCTATCTTTTAGATAGAAAGAATTATCTATGATAAAGAACCAGATAATCATAGAATTATAGACCTATGAAGATGATTCAGGAAATGAGAATACTGTTAAATGACAAAAAATAAGACATGTAGAAAACATGCTGTATTGTTTCAAATGAAGATTTTCAGTCTGAATATATTCTCTAAGTTACCACTGGTCACATCATGAGAACATCTGAGTTGCAGGTTGTGAGCAGAGTATTAACTAATATAAACAGATCCTGATGTCTTTCACCAGGGAGGAAGGGGATGCTGTCCCAGGCCACAGGAGGAGAAACACTTCTCTGGCAGCACCATTGACTACATCAGCTTGAATACAGATTATGCACCATGAAATTACCTTTATTTGCCCCTTTTTATAGGAAGGTCATTCCATTAACTCACATGGCAGAAAATAAAGAATGTATTTTTCAAGGCATTAGGAATAACAGGTAAGCTTTGGGGACAGAAATGGGATGAGAGGCTGGTCCTCAGCTTTACTGTTTTATAAAGGTACAACTGAGATTTCAGCAGATTGCTTCTTCACAATGTTACTGAGAGGAGAAAAGAATCCCAGCCTGTAATCAGGAAATTACTGTGGTATAAGGAAATCATATTTCAAAATATCATCTCAATGGAAGATATGTCTAGTTACTGCACTAGGAATAAGAATATCGTTGGTCTGAGAAGAATATGTGAATTTTACATGAGAATTTTTACAGCAGAAAATTGCTATTTATCACATTCATTATGCAGTTCTCTAATTTTATCTATTACCATAGACCCCTTGTGTTAAATCTTTCCTAGTTTCCTCATAAGTATGTTCTAATGCAGTAGACTGCAATTTTTACAGAAATGCAGAGAATACTTCAAGATAACAGTTCCAATATTCATAAGAAGACATTATCAAAGTGATGGAACTAGAAGATAAGCCATCTAATTGTAACTATTTAATGTCCGTGGGAGGAGGAAGGAAATTAAGAAATTATTAATTCTCTTGAACTGCTAATTAAAACAACAATCCAATTTTTCCTACCTCATTCTCACCTGACCCTAAGTGATCTTGCTTAGACTCTGCAGCCTGGATATATGCATGACAATTGTATTAGCACTATAGACTTCCAGTCAGTAAAGACTGACTAGGCAAAACACAAAAATGCTGAAAAATTCAGGCAGTTGGAAAATTTAGAAAAGCTGGGTCTTGCATATTTAGCACCTTTCTTTCTTTGAAGAAAAAAGTGAAGCAAAATGTTATCAACAGACTTGAAAACCCATTCTCCATTTGAGTGTGACTCAGGTTGTGAAAGAGTTCAAGTTTAATAATTAGAAATCCATAGAATGCCTCAACAGGAAGGATTATTTTATTTTAAATCTACACAAAAGATTGCAAACATGTGCTCTGCTAGCATTTTCTGATTGTATTTGTTGTGGTACTTATTGAAAAGAAAAGTTAGTTTACATGTGTACACAAAAAATATCATTCTTCCTTTAGACCTATCTCTTGAATGCCTCTAAGTGCTGCAAAGGTCTTAAATCAACATGAAATTGATTTTTCTTTAACCTTTGTATTACCTCTATGCTAATTTTCTCCTCTACCTTCTATAAGAAGAAATGGATAAATTCCCTTTGCCTAATGACAGAAACATTAAAACATGTTTGATTCACCTTCCAATTCCAAGACTTGTCAAGGGAAATGAAACTGAAGAAAGGAGATTTCTCCCTTCTACTGATACTTTAGCTTATACTGTGTTTCCCAAATGTGGCCTACTTGGGCAAGCAGCAGATGCCACTTCCCCAATCATGGGGAGTAGATATTTTTGTTTTGTCACAAGTTCAGAATGTAGTCAGTGCTGTAGAATGAAACAAGTCTCAAACACATGCAAAGATTAAAATGATTCAACATTTTGTAAACATCATTCTTCTATTGTTCTGCAAGAAGGATTAGTAAAGCTGTGCTAGTCCTGTCATCCAGAAACTAAAATTTCACAAAAAGTTTCCCTGGCATAAGGAGACTTCTGAGAAAAAAAATACTGATAGTGGTTAGGGCCTGTCTGCAAAACAAAGCTATTTTCACAGTGAAACATCACAATGTAAAGTTCTCCTAGGGATCAGCACAGAAAATGTGAAAGCTGTGAAGTGTACGAGTAGTTGTGCCAACCTCCGTTAAGAGAAGAGAAACAATTATGCCTGCTCTGCTCAACTACATAATTTTCAAATTGAGATAGGAAATTCATGAAGGAAGCACTGATTTTCGTGGGAAGCTACAGCCTAAAGTATTGTAAGTATTTGCCAAGAATCCCCAGGAGTGACTATTAACTGCTTGAAAATTTTTTTTTTTAAATCCAGAAAAGCCATATCCCACATCAGTTTGTAATGGACACCAGACATTTTGCTCCTCTTTTTAGCACACAAACCTGCAGGCACACACACATGCAGACACAAGAACACACTTTCCTTCTTTGGGAAAGAAATAAAAAAAAATATTTTTAAACAATTCAAGAATTAACTATAGGTTAACCCAGAAAACCTTAGGAAGGAAGATCAACTAATGTTTTCAACAATAAAGCTAAACATTTTAAAAGGTTACAAGCTTGTGAAAACAGTAAGGGCACCTTCTTTATGAGGTACTACATAAAACAATGAGATAACAAAAATCACATGGGGACTTGAAACATTTGCCCCTGTATTGGCCTTCGTGTTCTGCATACACAGCCTGTGTGCTTGAAGCTTGCAGCAGAACTGATCTAAAGAACATTCTGCAAAGCAAGGCTCAGCAGAGCTAGGAAGCCATTCAATGATTCTACTGAATAATAAAAGCTATGATTACACAAGTTGTTCATCCTGCAGTGAACAGTGATATAGCATTTTTGGTCCACAATTATGAAAAACACCAAAACCCATGATAAACATGTCAATAAACAGCAAAATTGATGAAAATCCACACCCCTGCAGAGAAATGATTTGTTTTCCAACCACACGATGCACACAAAAGACCTGAGGAGAGCCAACCTTTGTCAGTGTTCTCCTGGTCTTCCCCATAGTACCAGGCAGAGAACAATTACCTCCTTATTCCCAGCTTTGCTGGCCAAATACATTTAGAATTGTATCACTATTATACAGGGGCTGATCTATGTAAAATTCAGTGAGTGACCTTAGTCTTTCCCATACTGAAAGATTTATCAGCAGACAAATAGTGTAAGCCAATTAGGCTATGAAAATTTACTTCATAGTAGCAAAGAAAGTGTAAATTTTACAAACATTTGACCGGCATATTTTAAAACTGAAACTAGAATAATATAAAAAGGTCTCATGTAGCAACTTTCCTTGTTAGCTGTATTTCTAGATTACCTCTTAAAGAAGACTCTAATGAGCAGTGCAACTTCATAGCATCACTTTATCAGCCTGCATTGAAATATACCTTAATTCTTATCTTAGTAATATTACTAAGATAAGAATTCCCCTATTTTAGAATTTATATCCTGATTTGAACAGAGATGTTACAATAAAAAAATGTATTTTTTTTACTCTTTAATGCGCATATTACAAAAATATGTCAGTCATCTTCTGCTATATGGTAACCAATTGTATTACTAGAAATGGGCACCCAGAGCACCATATGTAAAAACCTGTCATGAAGAAAGTAATTCTAAGCTTCTCAGGTAACTTAGGAAAAGAGCTTCTTCAAAATCAAATGCAATGTGGTTTTCAGCTGCTTCAGTTTACTAAGCAGGAGACAAAAACAAACCTCTGTCATCTAAGTCAATAAAGAACCAAAATTCTTCATCAAAATTATTTTTGATCACACTTGATCTAAACAGCATTCTTTCAGAAAGCCTGTCATGAAAAATGTCTATTTTCTTTGTAAGTCTAAGATAATAAAATGTCTTTTTATTTCCTTTTTTTTCAAACAAAACAAGCAGTTAGGGAACACAGGTATTTGAAAACTACCCTAATTCTGTCAACCAAATGCTTGTTAAGTTTTCAAGTGATTTTAATTCCAAGTTGTTGTTTTCTGAGCCCAAAAACATGGACTTTTTCTGGAAAAATACTGCCACTGGGACCAGAAAACTATCACTGTGAACCTATCCTCAAAATAATATTCTGATAGGGCATAACTAATTTGCTAACTATTGAATATTGTAGCTTTAACGAGTGCAATTAACATACAAGCACAAACAGATAATTAACCTCATTTTCTTTGCAAACAATGTCCAGAGAATACTCTTTGTGCTATCATTTACTATATAAAAAAAAGTTAGTGCTGGTGAGTTTTTAAGATACAAACAGGTTTATCTGTCAGCAGCATTACTTTGAAATATTACATGCTGCTCTACAAACTGGAGAAGTGGGCCCATGTGAATCTCCTGAAGTTCAACAAGGCCAAAAACAAGGTACTGGTCCTGGCTCAGGGCAGCCTCTGGTATCAACACAGGCTGGAGGAAGGAGGAATTGAGAGCAGCCCTGCTGAGGAGGACTTGGTAGTGCTGGTGGATGAAAGGCTTGACATGACCTGGCAACGTGCACTTGCAGCACAGAGAGCCAATCTTACCCTGGACTGCATCAAAGAAATGTGGCCAGCAGGTCGAGGGAGGTGATTCTGCTCCTCTACTCTGCTCTCACAACAGCTTACATGGAGTGCTGCATCCATTGCTGGAGTCCTCAGAACCAGAAAAGCATGGACTTGCTGGAGTCCACAGGAGGGTCACAAAAATGATAGGAGGGCTGCAACATTTCTCCTATGAAGACAAGCTGAGAGAATTGGGGTTGTTCAGCCTTTAGAAGAGAAGGCTCTGGGGAGATCTTATTGTGACTTTTCAACACTTAAAGGAGGTTTATAAGAAAGATGGGCACAGAGCTTTGTAGGGCCTGTTGTCAACAGGACAAGGGTTAATGGTTTCATACTAAAGAGTGGTAGATTCAGTCCAGATATTAGGAAGAAATTTTTTATGGTGAGGATAATGAAAGACTCACACAGGTTGCCCAAAGAGGTGGTACATGCCCCATCCCTGGAAACATTAACAGTCTGTTTGGATGTAGTTGAAAATGTCCCTGCTCATTGCACAGGACTGGATTAAAATGCCTTTAAAGGTGTCTTCCAACCCAAACTATTCTACAATTCCTTGAAAGATATAGACAAGTCCTAGGCAAATATCTTTTACCTAGGCAGAAATAATTCCATACAATATTACAGATGAAGGGCTGTTTGCCTAGAAAGCAACTTTGTATACAAAGATGTAGGGTCCTGCTATGCAAAAAAATGCACATGAGTCAGCAGTGTACCCTTGGAGCAAAGAAGGCCAGCAGCCTCCTGGGCTGTATTAGTATGAGTTTATCTGTCAGAGATAAGGAAATGATCCTCCCAGCCTATTTACCATTTGTGAGACTCCATCTGGCGTGCTGAGCCCAGTTTTGACCTCCCTGGTACAACAAAGAAATAGATGTACTGAAATGAATCTGCTGGGAGTCACCAAGCTGGTCATGGAGATGGAACACAGGACACACAGAAGAGGTTGGGAGCTGAATCTGTTCAGCCTGGCCAAGAGAAGGCTTGGGAGTCTGCACTTACTGAGTTGGATGGCACAGAAAACAAAGTGTGCAGAGCAAGAGTCAATGGACTTGGGAAGCTCCAATTAGATACAAGGAGGAAAAAACTATCCTGCAAAAGCTCAAATGGTGGAACATGATCCAGAGTTCTCCATGCAGGATCTCCATGGTGGGAGATATTCAGATTCTGGACATGGCTCTGAAGTATTTGATCTAACTGCATTGGCTTTGGACCAGTAGCTGGAAAAGATGGCATGTGGAGTTTCCTTTCAGCCTACACAATTCAGTGAGTATAAAACCATTTTTGGTTTTATAGTTCTCAACATTGCCTCTCAGTAGTCAAGTTTATTTTCAGTACATTAGCTAAACAAAAACTTTTATACAGTTTTTCTTAATGAATCCTATCCCAGATGGTAAGATCAGTCCAAAAAAAGACACAATGCTTTAAAAACCCTAAGTATCTCTCTGGACCCAGTAATGAAATTGTTTAATTGTATCTTAATATTAAGACAGAATAGATTATTTTAATGCATAAATTCAGCATTATAGGAAGTTATCCAAAATATAATAGTGCTTATAATCTCAAAAAACCATAATAAATAAATATATATGGCAATATACAATAAATTTGCAAGGCATATAATGAAGGAAAGTTGCCTAGTGTCCAAATAAATGTTATATTTGTAGATGTCAAAACCACCTTATGGACTCCCAGATACAACTGCTGTTTCATAGCAGAGTTATGCAACTATATACACTCTTTCTTAACTTTTTTTCTTCCTCTCTTGCTTCTGCGTTTTAAAAATATTCCCTTTTCCTGAATTAAGGTGAGTATCTGTGTAGTTTAACAGATTGGTTGCAGTAAGCTCAAAAGAACAAAGCTTTTGTCTTTCATATATCATATAGGAGAAGGGAAACTTTGTCGCAGAAAGCTTACAGTGATTCAGAACAGAGCTGAAGGAACAATCAGCTTTTTTTTTTTTTCCTTTATCTGCAATAGCTGGTCCTTCTGGAAAAATTTGGAAGAAAAAGAAGAATTAGTAACAAAAGTCCAGAATTTCTAGAAGTCTGTCTAAATTCAATAATCCTGAATGACCAAGGAAGTGGTTTAGATTATTTTGGCAGAACTAATTAGTCATTAAGGAAAGTTTTAATATGTATTTATACAATGAAAAAAAAAAAGGTTTGATACAAGGATGCATTTAAACTATGTAATAGGTCAGGAATTTGGTGTCCAAATAAATGTACATGTCAAAAGGCTCTATCTATATGGCTCAGCATCTTATTTTTCAGTGTAGTGCTCTCTGGATGTGCAGGATTTTTACTCTATCATTATCCCATAACCTATGGACACCTAGTTTCTCCTTTTTTTCAACCACTGCTTCAGTCAGAATGTTTCTATCCTTAAATCAATTCTTCCAGAGACTACACCTAAGCTGTGGCTGCTAGAACAGGAATTGAAGCCAGACCTCCCACAACCTGGGTGAAAACCTTAATCAGCAGACACTGACTCATGATGATGCTCACCCCTCTTTGCTTCCCAACTTGGCAGCTCCTGGCTGTGCAGAGGAGCAAGAGCCTTTGCAGAGCTGCACAGGTGCTGGGACTGCCCACTGCAGCACACAGGTGCCAGCCTCCGTCCCCAGAGTTGCAACTGAACCCCCTCAATGTGAGAAAGGGGCTCATATGGAAAAGCCATAATCTCCAAGATAGAAAATGTAAGTGCCTCTCACCATCTCACACTAACATGCATCCATATCTCCTTCCAGTTAAGAGCAACAATAAGAATTGATCAGGGTTGCAGTTCTGTTGTACCTATCGGGTTGCAGATGGCAAATGGAGGAAGGTGCCATCCTGAACATACTGTGATAATATGGAAAAGGAGCTGGATCTGTAGGGAGAATAGGAGTTTCAGACAAACCAGCTGTATTTATCATTTCCTACAGGCTTCTTGCAGACAGTACCAGGCGGGCTAGGCAGGTAGTTATCAGTTTCCTTTAGACCTCATCCAAGACACCTGTTTTCCCCCAAAACATACAAAAAGTCCAGGAATTGTAATATAAGTTTCTTATTCAGCTACTAGAATCTTGTCCTCTACCTTGAAACTGGTTTCCACTAATAGTCAACTGTGAATTTTACTTTTTTTTTTTTTATTTACCTGGCAACTGCCATGTCTAAAATTTGTAACAAGATCTACATGACCTAGCTACAGATTTCACAAGTGTATTTTGTCTCCTGAAGTCTACATCATCTGTTCAATCCTGAACTGCCACAAAATAGGATTGTTACCCAGCTTTCAAAAAGGAAACATGCAAGACTTTTACTCCAAAAGATAATAAGGATGCTAGAAAAAAAAAAGTCTTTGCCTGTGTCAAACAATGAAAACATAGAACATGTATTCTAAAAGCACAAAACAACAGTGGGACATTAATTTGTTTTTTAGAAACTGCAACTTATTCACTGAGTAGATGTCTCAGTAGGACACTATAAAATCATAACAACAGATATCCCATAATAATCTTTAACAACACAGTGAAAATGTAGAAAACACCACGTAATTCCACAAGATGAGGCTTTTAGTAGGGAGAAGTGGCTATACAAGCAGGAGTCAGATGACCCAGATTCAACCCAGCTCCTCCACTGGCTCTGAGCTTATCTACCCAGGGAAAACAACCTATAATAGCTTCTCCTACAGACACTCTTATTCCATTAGTCCAAAAATTTCTATGTTCAGGTAATTTAGTTCACTTTAGCTTAACTGAAGACAGCATGGAATACTCACCATGTTTAAATTTCATATGCCAGCCTATATTGCAACAGGTTCAGTGTATAGACAAGACTTCATTATAAGGCTCAAAATAATCATTGTATCACTTGGTGCTTTGATTTATTCAACATGTAGATGACAATAATTCATGCTCCATAAATCCAAACCATATTTTGAAACTGTAAATATTCAAGAACTATGTTTGGATCTTCAAATAGCATCATGCATATCTAACAAAGATATGTAATTGGCAATTTTTTCCTAAATTGCTTAAAAATTATGTAAAACACAATTTTCTGACTTCTACTCCCCCATAACCCAAGAAACATTAGCTAGTTCCAGATATAGAAAAATTTAGAGATATATTTCTGGGAAAAGGAGGGAGAAAATTGGTTTCTCTGTGGCAAAATTAAAAAGGTAACCATTACCTATGCACAACATTTTTTGTTAAATTGCATGTTAGAATGAAGTCAATAAATACAGTGGATTTAGAAATTATTTTAATTCAAAGTGCACTTTTCTCCTTTTATGAAGCATCTTTGAACTATAATTTAAACTCAGAACACTTAATAGGTGAATATAAAAAGTTTTGTACTACACCTACATAATACAGGGAAACCAAAATAGGCAATTATATCTTATTCTTGATCAAGACATAATTTAAACCTATAAAGTGCTTGGTTTCCACCTGAATTACATGTCTTAAAGCTACAGGTGTTCTTACTACTTATTTATGTTTGCTATGCAACTGACATGCAATAAGTATGTTTCCTTTTTTCCCTGAAGTTTCAGTAATCAAAATACATTTTTGCTTCTTTGTTTATACTAAAGCTAAGGCTACTTAGTTTGAAGAGTTTTTTTTCCATAAAAACTTCACCAAAAAAAGATAAAGTAGCATTGTCTCATGGAATTAAAAAAATCAATTACAACTGAATATCACAAACAAAATAGCACTAGGGGAATTATTAAAGAGACATATTTCTGTTGAAGAGTGCTCCTGCACGGAAGTTTTAATCTCGAAATCTTAGAGATTAAGTATAAGCCATACTGACTTTGGCTGGGTCACTTGAAATTTCATCATAGCAGGGATGTGTTTTAGATTTGTGATGAACAGTGCTGATAACAGGGATGATTTAGTAGCTGCTGAGCAGGGCATAGGCAGCATCAGGGCCTTTTCTGCTTCTCAGGCTGCCCTGCAAGGAGGCTGGGGCTGCACCAGAAGCTGGGAGGGGACACAGGCAGGACAGCCAACCCCAGCTGGCCAAAGGGATGTTCCTGTCCATAGGGCATTTGTGTTCAGCAATAAAAGCTGGGGGAAGAAGGAGGAAGGGGGGCACATTTGGCACTTCAGAGTAACACCTAATGTCTGATAGAGCTCTGCTTCTTTGTCAGATAACTCTGAGAAATATGATGCGATTAAGCATTGAAATTTGCTAGTTACATTATTTTAAAAATTTTTCATATAATGTCTTGTAATGGTGAGATTTTCTCATACTTTTTTCTCTTTTTGATAAAAGTTATTTTTTACATTAAACAGCTAGTCTAGGTCTGTCTCACAGAATGGTAAATTAGGTTTGCCTTTAGAAGCTTCAATGCGGGATATTAAAAGGAAGAATAAGGACACTTTAAAAAAACTTACTTTTTTAAGGACTTCAAACATTTGACAATTCCCAGTTTCCGTTCCATCTAAAATGCATTTAAAATATGGCCTTGTAAGTGAGCAAACAACCTATTTAGATTAGTGGACTGATTCCAGGAAGCTACCTTCTCCTCTCCCTCAATACTATCTTACAGATATTTTAAAAATCGAGTTGTCATAACAGTGTTTCCCTGCTCCACTAAAATTAGACTGATCACTGTTATCATTACTGAGGAAAAAAAACTCACATCTGATTTAGCAAAATTCACATGTTCAAGTGAAATAAATTTTGTGTCCATCTCCCCTTGCATACAGAGTTTGTTTTTTTTTTTTTAATCTTAAATAAATATGCAGATTCAATGTCTGTTTATTGCTAGAGTAAAGCTAATAGCAGTGGTATGGCTTTTCCTAACCACGGTCTCAGTTCTTCCTTCAGAAGAGGAGGAGGAGGATATGCAGGAGGAAGAAGGAGCTGCAATTCTCTCATGCTTCTAACATTATTTCACTAGTTTTTATGTTACCAGAACTTTACATTCACTATTTTACTGACACTATTGTTGGACCAGGCTATCAAGGCTTTAGATGGTCCCTTCAAACAGTGATGAATGTTCCTGGTATTGCATATGTTTTGTGACATTTGAGACAAATACTACATTTAATCAGTGCAATATGCTTCAATGGTTCTCATCGTCACACAAGCTCTAAATCAAAATAACAAAACAACCTCCCCACAAATCCTTTTAAATGTGATACTTTATCACAGTTGCCAGCATAAATTTTCTGTTAGTGACAGCTCAGTTTTTCTTCCAAATCCACACATGTACCATTTAAAAATATTCATTCTATTTATGGAACACATAGAAATATGAAGTGACTTGTAGTATGTGAACACTCGTAGCCAGATTTAAAACATATCAATGGATTTCATTGAGACATGTGGAACACTCCTAAGAAACTTTTTTTTTCCTGTTACCTAAGGACAGCATAATGAGTTAAATAAAATGTCATTTAATTAGTTGATGAGAAGAAATGTTTGAGTTTTACGGGCTTAGTATATCTTTCTACTCATGTTTAACTCACTCCATTGGAAATTCAATAAACTTCAACTCCAAATGTAAAATAATTAGGTCAATTTTTTCCAAATCCCTCACTGGAACTTGAGGACATGGTGAACATTGTGGTGGTGCTGAGCTGACGGTTAGACTTGATGATCCTAAAGGTCTTTTCCAACCTTAACAATTCTATGATTCTATGACTGCTGATTATTCATTACATCTTCAATACTGTAGGATGTCCTATGTTATTTCTATTCTTTATATATAGATACTGTATGAAGATATCAGAAAAAAAGTAGTTCTGCTAACATAAAGTCTTATTGGCTTGAATCATCACATGAGATAAGAGCTGCTCTTCAGAAAATATTTAATGCTGAGGTCTTTTTTAACTTTCAAAAGGCCAGTATAAAACCCTGAAACCTTACTGAAGTTATTTAAAAATCATAATCCTTCAACATTAGAACAATTCTGGAATTTCTACCAAAAAATTGGGAATCCACACAGATCCTAGAGTACTGTAAGATATAAAGCCTGCTCTCCTACCTATACTTACATTTGGAATTCTCAATTTAATAAATCAGGCATTTTCCTATTTTCAGGGCAAGAATGGGATCTTAGGAAACTGAAAGCACATTCAATCCCTTTGTGTTGTAGCTAGTGATTTCCATGAACTCTGCGTCTATAAAAAACAAAAAACAAACCAAACCAAAACCAAAAAAAACCCAAAAAAACCAAAGAGCCCCAAAGCCAAATAACAACCCCCCCAAAGAAAAAACCAAAAAAAAAAAACAGAACACAAAAGAGAGAGGAAAAAGACAAAAAAAGACAACATGGAATTTTTAGTCTGTCTTAGTGTATATGCACCTCACAGATGTGCTCCACTGACTGCTAAAATGAAAATAAGATAAAGATCCATTCCTTTATTCTTGGCATGAAATTGGACATCTATTGGACATACAAGTAGAAGCACAAGAGAAATAGAAGAATTTAGAGTGATCATGAAATAAAGAGAAATGGTTGTACAAAAAAGAAAACATTATTATCAAATCTTCACTAATTTCCTCTCCCAATGCAGCACTATACAATGGGAAGTTCTCCATATTCTAAAGAGAGATGGTAATTATTTTCTTTGGTGCCTTATTCTAACTAGAAATGTCTATTAATCTTTTGGGTAAGCCTTTTCCCAGCAAAGAATGTTGGTCCAATATAAGCAAAATTTTCAAAAGAAATCTATTTATACTTTAAAGTCTGAGGCAAATATCAGGATTATTTCCACTGGTAGCTCTGGCAGCTGGTCTGTCTGTCCAGTGTTTCCTCTTTCTGCACAAGGCTGCCAAAAGCACTGACATGGAGCAGAGCTCCTGAGGTTTCTGGCTCAGTAAGGACGAAGGGCAGCCAGACCTCCAAGAAGACTGTTTGCCTCCTCAGCAAATACATGTTGAACTAAGACACAGCTGATTCGGTTCCTGAATCACCTACCTGCATATCTGGCCAGCTCTTATAGGCAACCAGCTCCTGGCCAACGACACAGACACTTACACTACTTTTTCCAGGCACCAAGACCCTTAGAGCACCTGGGAACAGCTCTGGCAGCCATTCAGACTGGCAAAAAGATCTGACTTATCTGTTTCTATGATAATTTGAGGTGGTAAAAAAAGAGAAGGTAAAGGGTTAACATGGATATTAAATTACACCCAATACTCTAGCAACACTCATCAAAATAATTTAGTAAAATAAAATGACAAAAGGACCCCAGAATAATAAAAAAATCCAGAACAGCCAAACAAAGCAAAACAAAACAAAACACAACAAAACACAACAACCAAACAACAACCAGAAAAAACACACACAAGCAAAACCCAAAAATTCACAGATAAAATACATTCTAGAAACCAGAAATGGAGAGAAAAATATATATCATAATCAAACTGTATAAATTTTTGTGGACCTTGTTTTCTCAAGGTAATCCAACCTCAATCTGCTTTATTCAGGCAGAAAGAATTCCACTGGCTTCTGAAAGCACAGAGGAGGCCACCTGCTGTCTGTCTCAGAACAAAGTATCTCCCATCCCATTAAAGCCCTTCTAAACATTCCAGAACACCTACTGTAATTTTTCACATGCTAGTTTGCAAATATCAGGCTCATCAAAGTGAAGGGAAGACCACATTTTCAAATTGGAATAAGAACTCTTGCTGTTTTACATGCCTTCAACAAGCTCAAAGATTCAAACATACACCTTGCTGACTCTCATAACAGCTGTCAGGTGTTTTCATTCCAAAACTTTATTATGCTCCTTGAAACACAGGCTTAAAACTGCCTTGCTAGAATGTCCTCTCTTTCTTTTGGTAATGTAAACCAATGCTCAACAGAAATACCTACTGTTACTTCTCAAATCATCTGATGAATTAGTCAAGTCAAGTGCAAATTATTTCAGGATGTATTTAAAATCTGTTTCAGATCTACGTGTGTGAAATTCTGGAGGATTTTTCCAAGTGTATTAGTTACTCTAGTAGGAGACACCTTTCCTTCTTTCAGCAAAGTACCCAACAAGAGAGGGTAAGATGAGAATGTGCTGTAACACCATCCTGCCTCCTTCAACTCTTCTTATCTCCCTGCTCAGACCTGAGACTGTCAAATCTTTGGGACAGGAGTTTTCTTTTTGTCCTGCTTTAGCACAGCAGAAAAAGATTTGAGTCCAAGGTTGGGCACCAGCAATATAGCATTACAGAATAAATCCTATTATTCAGGAATAAAATTTAATGTCTGAGTTTGAGCTGAAGTATAATTTTAGAAAAATATATATGTATTAATATGCATACATTTTCTACTATGACTTCAAGAATTTTGCTGTTCAGAAGAAAGCATACAGTAAATTATTACATTTATTTGAATTGACTTACTAGGATTTACTAGATCAACATTGTATTATCTATGTAATAAACATGCATAGCAACAGAGTCTATACTTCATAGATTTAAAAAGAGTAACCACTTTTCTTTAAGTATGACTTTTTAAGAACTTTCTCTAGGAAAAATATGCTATCTGAGCAAGTAAAAAAACCATAAACCAAAAAACAAAACAAACAAACAAAAAAACCCACAAAAAACTCCCCAAAATTATGATAATTTTGGATGATACTGTCAAAATTATTCAAGAAAATTTTATTAAGAAGTAAACAAACCTGGGCAACATAAGGATATTAAAACTAGAAAAATAAAATTGAATACAGCTGAAAGGCTGATTTACAAGTGTTTTTGTCTTACAAAGTAAATTCAATGCTACAATATGAAACCTAGAGGTACGAGAAAACAGTGAGCGCAAAACAGTTGTATATCAGAATACAGCAATCAAAGAGCTAACCACTCCTAAGGGTATCCCATGACTGAATTTTGTGTAAAGGTCAGGAGAGTTAAAAGGCAGTAGAAGGCAATGTGGCATCCCTGTAAAAGGACTAAACTAACACAGTAGCATCACCGGTAATTCAGTCTGTAACCTTAGACATATTTCCCTCCTCCTCCTTTGCCTTCCTTTTCTTTCACTCTTTTTGGCAATTTGAATATCTGCACAGATGTGGACAGACACTGAACCCATTCTGACTGCACTGCACACAGCTGAATGGGAATCATCCCCAACCAGAATGAGATTTAATGACACTGTGCTGGGGTGTTCAAGCCAACAATGCATGCTGACATCTCTCTATATTTACTATCTCTCTCTACCAAATGGATCGTAATGTTTGGTTTTGTAATGTAAATAAAAATATTTCAGACATCAACAAAATTACAGCAAAAAAAACCCTATCAAAATACCCATATATATTGATCTTCATTAGCGTAAATAAAGGCAGTGTAGCCAAAGATGCATAACATGCGACAATGCTATAGTACCAATAGATATCTTTTGGACAGGCCTTAAACACAGCCCCAGTTTGCAGATTAGAATATACTCCCATTGGGGAGTATATTTTCAGATTCGTACAGTCTGTATCTTCATTTATTTTGGACACTCCAGCATCCAGCTACAACCTGAGACATCACAGTTCCTGTAGATGGAATCAGGCAGTGTTCATACTACCAAACTCAAAAATATAGTGTGACAGATAACAGGAAGTCCAGTTCAGGCTTAAAAGCTTTTAGGTTCAGATAAATATTTTTGTGCCTGGTGGAAGCCAAGCTGCCTGCTGCTGTGGTTATACTTTGATCAGTACTCATACCAGCTGTATGAGTATTCAAAATTAATTTTAAGCATAAGATTTGAGAGGCCTTCTTATCTCATGTGTATCATGATCTGGTCAAGGAGACCAAGTCAGTCATTTTACAGATGACACCAAGATGGGCAGGAACATTGATCTTCCGTGGGGTAGGAAGGCTCTGCAGAGGGACCTGGACAGACTGGATCAATGCCAAGAACAGCTGGATGAGGTTCAACAAGGCCAAGTGCCAGATCCTGCACTTGGGTCTTGACAACTCCATGGAATGCTGCAGGCTGGGAGCAGAGTGGCTGGAAAGCTGCCAGGCAGAAAAGGATCTGGGGGTGCTGGCTGACACCAGCTGGACATGGGCCGGTGTGTGCCTAGGTGGTCAAATGGGCCAATGGCATCCTGGCCTGTACCAGAACCAGGGTAACCAGCAGGACCAGGGCAGTGATTGTCTCCCTTTACCTGACATGGTGAAAGCACACTTTGAGTGCTGGGTTCAGTTCTCGGCCCCTTAGAATGAGACATTGAGGTGCTGGAGCGTGTCCATAGAAAGCAACAGAGCTGGTGAAGGGTCTGGAGCACAAGTCACACAGCTGAGGGAGTTGGGGGTGTTCAGCCTGGACAAAATGAGGCTCAGGGGAGAACTTATCACCCTACAGCTACCTGAAAAGAGGTTGTAGCCAGAAGTTGGTATCTTTTCCCAAGTCAGAAGAAATAGGACAAGAGGAAATGGCCTTAAGTTTGCTGGGAATGAGTGTGTGAAGATTGGATATAGGTAAAAATTACTTCACTGAAAGAGTTGTCAAGCACAGGAACAAGCTGCATAGGAAATTGGTTGAGTCAGCATTCCTGGAGGTATTTAACAGACATGCTGATGTGGGCCTTAAGGACATGGTTTGGTGGTGGACTTGGCAGTGGTAGTTTCATGGTAAAACTCGATGATCTTACAATTTATATCCAAATTAAATGATTCTACGATTTTATGATTCTAAGATAATCATCTTTCCAGTTGTCTCTTTCTGTATCTCTTAAATCAATTTATCTTTCACTAATAACTTCTTCCACTCCTGTACTTATTTTGCAGAAAATTCAAGGAGTTTGTTTCCTTTCATAAGCTGGAGACCCTCTGGCCTTATTTCTGCGAATATACGTTTTGAAGTGCAGCGCTTATCTAAGATATCTTGTAGAAATTGTTCCTTTGCTAATTAGCAGATAGGAAAATACTAATAGACTTCATGCAAAGCCTTTGCACTATGACAATTATGCTAATGTTCTCTGATGCTTTTTCTTATTTTCTTTTTAATCGTAGAGGCACAGAACATAATCCTGTGAACATCCAAAATTGATGGCACTTATTATCAAACTGAACACTAGGCAATTTCCTTTCTGTGTCCTCACATTTAATGCTGCCAGTATTTTTTGTTTTGTTTTGCTTTTTAAACAGCTGTCTCTAAAGACTCACAGGCATGAGCAGCTCTAGAAAAGATCCTCTCTTCCAATACTTGGCTCTATAATTCAGAAGATGCAGCCAACATCCTCTCCCTATAGACATTCATAAGGCAAATGGGAAGACTCCTGTGAATCATGGTACAACACAGGCTAAGTCAGCCATTCTTCCCGCACTTTCATAAATTTCACGATCAGGACTGTAGCTGTCATATGCACAGCATGTGATTTACACACAGATTTGTCTCATGTATATCTATGATGGGCAAAACCACAAATTCACCAGCACGATGCATAAAATCTGAAAAAATTTGCAATGTTTATGCACAATACTATAAATAAACACAATGCCTTAAATCAGTTCTCAGAAATGGAAACTCATGAAAGAGTCATAATCACATAACTGCAGAATAAACTTCCACCAAAACTGCTAATTGGTAAGCAATGCAGTCCTATTTTCACTCTCTGTGTTGGCATTTCAGGGCTCTGCTCTTCTCTCTCCATTTGTGTTTTTCAAATCTGTAACTCTTAGGGTTTATTTTCATTGCAGAAGTACATCTGGTGCTGCTAAGCTGCATTGCCATTGTTGTTTGTACTCATCCAGCAGTACCTGGGACAAAGATGATAAAACACCCACTCTCAGCAGGCCATTCTGTGGCATAGGAAGTCCTCCTCAAATGGTTTATTAACATGTTAGCAAGACATTTTTCCCTGAATTCCCTGGCCATATCCTGAATGTCTGTCTAATTCCAACAAAATAATTGGAGTATGAACTAGTGGTTACAATACCCAAAATTCAACGGCCTACATGAGTGCAGAAGTAGTGTGGATGTCATAATTTAGTGTGCCTAGCATTACATTTAAATTGCATGTGGCTGTGCAAACAAGTAACTGCCTCACTTGCCCTTAAACCAGTTTTTACGGTTTTCACATTAAAACACTCAGAAATGTTTCTGGGGCAGTACAGGATTGCACCCAGCCTGCTCTGCCTGCAGATACACTGGCCACAGCAAACCCAGAATGTCTGTGGACATGCCCACCCTTCCAGAGCACAACATACCTTAATGCAAGCCTGCCTTTGTTTGATGTTTTAAGCTAAAATGACAAGGAAGTTGCTGAGCCAATGAAATACAGGACTGGTGTGACTGGTCTGTGTTCTGCACCACCAATTTTGATGCAATGAGCAGCAACTTCCAAAAGAAGCTTTTAAATACCTGAGAGCTATAACATTTTACAAGGGTGCAGAAACATTAACTTGTCTATCAAAGCACATATTACCACGAAGGCTTAAGTGCAAACCCTTCTCTCCTTCAGGTGGTCATGGCATAGACAAGTAGCCTTTTTTAAACCAGGCAGCAAGCGAATCTAGTAGCTTTTTTTTGCCAAATCAGACAAAACATTATAGCAAATTCGTTTAAATAACAAAAAGCCTACATGCTTACCTAAGCTTTTTAATCCTGTACTTAAATCCAGCCTGTGTTATATAAGCTTTCCTTTGAGTTATGGCAATATAAATGACAGTTCTAATTTCTCTAGAAAATATCACAGGAAGTGTTTGCTCACTTCAAGGTTTTCAAAAAGGCCAATCCTGTCCAGATAAAGAGACTGCTTTTTATATGCAGTGATGGCTGCTAACACTGGCTTAGAACACTAAGTCCTTCTTTTGTCTCAAAGTGGTATTCCATTAGCAAATCCAACAGGCTCCTTTGGCTGAAGCAGAGCTGCTGTAGCATTTATAGATGACAGTGGTAGCTCTTGTCCTTGCAGTGGAGCATACAGAGCTACCTTTTCTCTCTCTCACTCCATCCTTCATCTCCAGGCATGCTGCTGGCAGCACAGCTACACACCTACTCTCAGAACTGACAATCATTTTCCAATGTTCATACAGAAAGCTATTACAGGACCCATCATATTTGTATGGTGTCTTTCCCCTATTAACATTATAGTGACTTATACTATTTTGAAAACAATATCCTTCTGCCATTTATCCAGAATGTCTTTTGCATTTCTTATGACTGGAAGAGCAAATAATAAAAACTTCTATGATCCTCAGATCAAAGGTTCTTAATCTATGCATGAAATACCTTCTGGAACAGATTATAGCTACATTTTGAAATCAATACTTAGAAATTTACTTTATATTATATATATATCTTTAGGTTAGGATTGGTTTTATTTTTGTTGTGTTAAAATGCATGCAAAAGCTGCTATTTACTATTATAAAAAACATTCTTTCAGAAGATGAGAAGGCTTAACCACTTCTGTTACTAAACTGCTGGAATAGTCACAATGCATTAGTACTTTCAATAACAACTAAACTTGATTTAAAAATTGTGTACCTAAGAACCTCTGGTCTAATTTTCAAAAACTGAACGAATTACCTCAGTGCAAAAGGTTCAGTGTACCTGAAGAACAAGCTAAGAACCCAAACCTCCTCTCATGTGGCTTATTTTAAAACAACCCTCCACCCTTGCATACTGATCATCAAAATTGCCGTCAACATATGCTGCAGTAAACACATCTTCACCAGAATGAAAAATAGAAAATGTGCCCTTTCACAACTGGCATAAACACATTGCATAACAGAGCAATCAATGCATGGATCCTGTGCACACACACATGGAAGGCACCACACTGGTATGAAATTATGTAGGGCTAAGTGAAGAGACCTTCCTGTAGCAGCAGAAGTCACATATGAAACAGTAAAAGACAAGACATCCACTTAATGGAAGAACAGTTTTCACAAAACATTTCTTACATTTCAGGTTGATCATTCAACCTCTTTCTCAACAGAGACATACAAAATAACTTAAAAAGATAAGCTTTGGGACTAAAACTTATAGCTTTTCCAGATACTAAAAATCACTGATCTAACAATGGCACATTAATATCACACTCAGATCTTCCCCCTAGATAACTTTTCCATGTTCCACAGGTAACAATTATCTGTCTCTTTTAATCCCACAGAACTAACAGCTTGAATATCTTCAGCTGTGCTAGCAGCTTCTACTGTCCCACAGGTAAAAAAATCCCTTTCCATTGTTTCGCAAACTGTATATTAAATTAATATAAATAAATTAAACCAAGTAACTATTTTCAACGTGTAGTGGTTCTTTTTCAGTTTTGATAAGATGGTTTTGTACCCAGGAACTGGCTTATTTTTCCAACATCTCTTGCTTATAAAACTCAAATGCCCACACACACACCACACACACACATCTATCCAAACACATATAATGAAGACTTATTAATATATATTTACGCATTGCAATGCATGTGTGTACATGCATATTTATGTATTTTAATATATATATATTTGTGTAAAACTTCTTAATATATCTTCCTAAAAACCTTGTCTTAAGAAATCATTAAAATATTTTCAAAGCTTACATTATCACATCTCAGAAACACATACTGGCTTAAATAGACGAAAAGATAAAAATTATTAAAAATTAAAACCTCATTAAAATCTCATTTTATCGGGCTTGTGTGACCAGGTTTTGGTAGTAGGGGGACTACAGCAATGGCTTCTGTGAGAAGCTGCTGGAAGCTGCCTCCATGTCCAGCAGAGCCAATGCCAGCCAGCTCCAGGATGGACACACTGCTGGCCAAGGCTGGTCCAGTCAGGAATGATGGTACTGCCTCTGTGACAATATATTTAAGAAGGTAAAAATAAAGTTATTGTGCTTTTGTAATTACAGCCAGAGAAGAGCAGGGTGAGAATATGTGAGATGAACAACAATGTATACGCCAAGGTCAGTAGAGGAGGGAGATGAGGTGCTCCAGGCAGGGCTTCCTCTGCAGACCATGGTGAAACAGCTGTGCTGATGCAGCCCATGGAGGTCCCCAGGGAGGCAGAGATCCACCTGCAGCCTGTGGAGAAGATCTATGCCAGAGCAAGTGGGTGCTCAACAGGAGGAGACGACCCCATGGGAAGCCTGCACTGGAGCAGGCTCCTGTCAGGGACCAACAGGGGTGGAGAGAGGAGCCCACACTAGAGCAAGTTTTCTGGTAGGATTTGTGACCTTGTGGGTGATCCGCACTAGAGCAACCTCTCCTTGAAGAACTGCACCCATGAAAATGTACCCACTCTGGAGCAGCTCATGAAGAACTGCAGCCTATGGGAATGACTCACACTGGTGAATTTAGTGGAGAACTGTCTCCCATGGGATGGATTCATGCTGGAGAAGGGGAAGAACCCTTTCTGAACAGCAGCAAAAACAACTTGCAATTAACTGACAAGAACTCCCATCTCCCTGTGCTGCTGGGAGAGGAAAGTATAGCCCAAAAGGGAGAAGGGAGGAGGGATGGGTGGGGAGGGGAGAGTGTTTTCAATATTTGTGTTACTTATTATCCTGCTCTGATTTTTGCTGGCAATAAATTCAATTAATTTCCCCAAACTGAGTCTGTTTGTCTGTGACAGTAACTGATGAGGGACAACTTTCCTTGTCTTCAAATCAACCCACGAGCCTTTTGTTACATTTTGTCTCCTCTGTCCAGTTGAGGAGGAGAGTGATAGGAGTCAGTGGCAGGAGCGGTAGGAGTCTTTGCTGCCTACCTGGCCTCCAGACAAGGTCAAACACAGCTCACCTTTGATGCCTTCTGAAGGCTGACCTAGAACAGAGGCTAGACATAGCTAAAGGATAAAGTAGGTATTTATTAGAAGGCCTCAATGGATACACCTTGGGCAGTATAAGAGCCCAGCCAGGGCTACACCCAAGATAAACTCAAAATGGTGACAAAATGGATGACCGGTCACAGGGTTTCACACTTTTATAAGTTTTGGTCTATCAGCATATTGGAGTTAATTGTCCAATTATAGCTTTAGATTATGATGTCCCATCCTTCCTGTTTTTCTCACTTCAGTCCACCCCTGTTTATGCTCTTGGACCTTAGATTTGGATCATTTATTCTTGGTTCCCAGCTAGAAAAGGAATTGTTCTGTCTACCTACTTTGTGTAGAGAGCTTACTAGCCCCTAATATGAAGCTCAGAAGTACACGCTAAAGCAGTACAGAATCTGAAAAATATAAAAGCTAAACCCTGAGGCATCACTTATGCATCCCCCTTACTCTGGGGGAGGGCACCACACCCTTTGAATATTCTTAATACAGATTTGCCTTACCTATTTTAAGCATCCAGAGACAGCGACACCCTAGAGTTTTTCCAAGTATTTAGCTGTCACATAAAGAGTTTTCTTGTCCCAGATTCCCAGTGTTATGGAGCATGCTGATTATTTTTGTTCAATTTGTTATCATTTGGGAAAAAGAACCATCATTGCTCATGCTAATCTTTCCTACATTAGAAGATAAACTTTTTTTGCAATGATATTGACATATATACCTGTCAACCTTTCTATTGAGTACTAAGAAACGTTCTTTTGTCCTTCTAATATCTGCTGCTGATTATTGTTTGTCTCCTCTGGAGGCCATCCAATTCATCTGTTTCTTTCTTTCAGCCTAATGCCCAAGACCAGGCAAATTGCTTCTGTGATATCCCACTCAATGAAAAATAAGCTTAGTAGCAACTCCCATGTGTTGCAAATGACATTCCTGTCTGCATGTCCCAGGGCAATTTGTTCTTTTTTTATGCAGAAGAATCACATCATTAATTAATTTCAATTGGTGGTTATTCTAACACCCAGATACATTACTGATGCCTACACATTGATTTCCTATTTTTAATGCAAACATTTGATTCCTCATTTCTAAATTTTAGTAGTTTGCATTTATCTTCATTGATCTACATCTTACTGAGTGAAAAACATTCCTTCAATTTATCACTCATTTTGATCTAAGACTAAGTGCTTAGTACACTTAGCATCTCCATGCTATAAAAACAATAAAATTGCTTTCCGTTGCAAACAAAGGAACACTTTACCATTCTCTAGTTGTATCTTATTATACTTGTGGATCAAATGGAATATACAGTTCCTAGGTTTAATAAACTTTATGATCACTGTTTAGTTCATGGAAAATACTGTTTCTAAATAAGGTGTATATATTCAATCTCTTACCAAAAGCATTCATACAGTACTGGAAAGAGGAATGACATTAAAAACTTTAAAACCAAATATAATTGAATATGAAAAGAAACAAAAAAAAATGTAAAGAAGAAGAAATAAAACAAACTCAGAAAGCACAGGTTATGACAAAGAAGAGAAACCTGCTATGACTTTCTATATGAAAACACACTGCTAAACAAAAACTGACCAAAAAAAATCCCTGATAAAAAAAAAATCCATAGAAAAAAATACCAAGAGGAAACAAAGAGCAGCTGTATACAGGAAATTCTACAAATCTTTTATCAAATCCACAATTAGAGATCAAGACAACCTCCAAAGTAGATTCTGGGAAAACTTTGTACTACCTTCAGATTTTAAAATAAATACGTAAAAATACAGAGACATTAATTCAGCACATAATTTCTGGGAAAAATATCTATTGAGCTAGATAAGGCTTTTCATATTATAGAAAAACATTTTAAAGAGAAAAAAGTGTAAATGATCTTTTTTCACAGTCTTGAGTTTCTTTCATAATGGTACAGCTTCAGGCAGAAGAGGGATAGAAGAGGAGCTAGGGACAGGAGGAGATAATTCATGAAATTCATTCACAGCTGTCAGCCACATCATCTCCGAGAAAGGGAATGTTGGTCCAGGAAGGTCAGCAGGAGAAAGTGAGGTGTAACAACTGGAGAAAGAAATTTAACTGAATAAAAGGGTATGTTAAAAGATTTTTGAACTGCACAAAAAGGAAAGTAAGGATGAAGAACATATAAGTAGAACAAATAAAAAAAGAATGCATATAAATAACCCAAAATGCTGTCTTGCCAGTGAGTGCAGTACACTGCAATAAACATTCCTACACTCTAAATCTTATGCAACACTTACAGTAAATGACAGTATTTTTGGTTCAAATCCCCCAAAACTCCATTCAAATATGATTAATTTATTTTTACTAAATCTCTACAAGGTAACTATAGTTTGTACCACTTTATAAATGGATTGACAGAGAGTGTGCCTTGTCCAGTCTAACGCGACAACTATGAAAGGATGAAACTATTTAAAATCCCAAATCTCTTTATCATCTATAATGTCATCTTTCCTCTACACTTTTCCAAGTATTTTCTGAAGACTGGCACTATCATCAAGACCTACAACAGAATATTCTGTTTTCATGATGTGCCCTCAGCTGTACCACTAGGTATATAAACAGAGTCATACAATCCACTTCTTTTGGAATAAAAGACTTACTGAAAAAATGCATTTATAGGTGGGCAACTGAAGCTTGGCAGTATTGAAAATAGATGCAAATGCATTCTGCCAGTTTTACGATGCATAAGCCAAATGGAAACCCAACACCCCAGCTCATATTCATGGCAAAACATAAGTCAACTCAATCAACAGTAGAAATAATTGCTTAGAACAGTTCATAGACACTGATCTTTGGCAGCCATCTTCAAACCCTTCCTCTCATAGCAAACCTGTTTACTTTCCAAATCAAAGAGGAGGATTCAAAGGTTTTGACATTAAGCATTTCAAAATTACTATAAATGATGCATTCTGTAACCACTGAGCGAAACAGTTCTGGAATTGACAATTCAAGCATTTCACAAGTTAAGAAGTAAAAAAATTTGTTCCAACATGGGGAGCCAAAGAGCAGTTAATACATAGAAATATATGAATACAGCAAAAACCTCAGTGTGAACAAGCAGTAAGCAAATTAGCAGACAGTTTTCTAGGAAACTCAGGTCTTGCATTTGATGGATCATTGATTCTTAATATTTCTCCATAATTCAGCACTTACTAATAAATGAACAGCAAAGCCTCATCTATTACTATTAGAATTGGATAGTGGCACAATAGGCTGACACATGTTTCCACCTACACAAGCACATGGATTTTTCCACCACGCACTGAGCAGGGTGCAGTGATCAGCTGTTGCTTGGAAAGGAGCTGATACTGCAGTGCAGTGCAGCAACTGAAAGCTGCCACTGTCATGCTTTGAAGCTGTTACTTCTGAGGGCAAGGATGGATAGAGATATGCTACAGCTCTCTCAAACCCACTCTGGGATTCTGATAAATTTTCCTACCTACCTCTCTTGAATGGAAAAAGAAATAAATAATAATGAAAAAAAATTGTGTGCAGGTTTTTAGAGGCAAAATATCATTTCTCTCTGTCTGCTGAAAGAATAACAGACTACTTTCAGAAGAATGTTTCTTCTTATTAATTTACCCTTCAAAACTGACTGAGGAAAGCACTGCTGTTGCTCAGGGTAGAACTAAAGCTAACTAACAAGTGATTCCCAATTTAAAGAATCTCTCAGATTCTCAGATTTTTCTCAGTATTATTCCCATTTTGAAACAAAACTTCAAACCAAGGCTTCCTCTTTACAAGCAAATTGTAGGAGCTACATAAGCATTGGAAAACTGGGAAAAAAAAAACCATGGTTCAAAGAAGCTAAGCACTCTGGTTTGAAAAATCAAATTTAAGTCATCAGTTAGTATATAAAGAACAAAGTTTTTACATACCAGTTGCTTCTTTGCACAAGGCTGCAATCAATTATATATTTTAGGACAGCATATCCTGTTCTACTTGTCTTTTGAGATTCAAAAGTGCAAGTCACACCAAGAGTCTCAAGGGTAAATGAGAATAATTCTTTCTGATCCAGGAAAACTATTTCAGTATATTATACTTAAGGAAAATATAAATAGTATTTCCAGAACTCCACAAAAAGTCATACA
Organism: Calcarius lapponicus; assembly: GCA_039654755.1. NCBI lineage: Eukaryota > Metazoa > Chordata > Aves > Passeriformes > Fringillidae > Calcarius > Calcarius lapponicus. The sequence goes on from CM077463.1 coordinate 10,589,675, forward strand.
TTGACTCTTACTCCCTAAAAGACTGATCCAAACTCTTGACATTTTTTCTTTACAGAACACAAAATTATTCTAAGAGAAGGGTTAATCTACCTCACATTTTTTTCTCTGCTCATCTTGTCTATCACTATGTATATACAATAGCTTCAGGTTGAAAAATCAAATTTTAATGCACCCTAACATGCACATATGCGGCTTCTCCACAAGAGACTCCACTGTTCACCATTAAGTTCTGAGAAATGCCACTCATCTCCTGTTGCTGACCTGACTCTTTGCCATCCCATATTAGGGCTATTAATTAGAGGTACCATATGATTCTATGCCAGTTACTTTCATATGATCAAGCAATAAAGAAAAACCTGTGGATCTTCCATAAAGGTAGAAGCTCACGTGGCATGAAGAGACAGGCAGGCTGTGCTCTGCTGCATCTGAAGCTACAGCTTTTATTTAGATCTCTTTCCAGTTCCATACATCTCAAAACAGCATGAGAACTTCTGCTTGTCATTGCTATTGCAAATTCCCTACATGCACACACAAACATCAAATCCTGATTCAGTAAGAACAGCCTGCACCTCAGCCGTCCCCAAGTACTCCTTGCCTTCATTGCTTCAGCAGCACTGAATTGCTATCCACCCTCTTTCATCCTGCACTTGTATCACTGACCTCAGTTCCTCCCTTGCTCATACCTAAATCCATGTCCTGTCTGCAACCCACACATTGCTGCTCCCACTCGCCATGAACCTTTCGTAAGGATTTCAGTATTCCTTGCAGTTCCCATCTTCTATTTCATGTTTCTTAGGCTGCAAAGAGTGCTTACACGCAGTTCATATACTCAGGTTCAGCAGGAAAATAAGCTGCTGCCATAAATTACAACTACTCAGCTATTTCCAGTGTAAAGATCTCATATTTGGATGGAATGGTAAGACAGACCCTGACACCTGGAACAAATAATCCAGAATGTCTTGGAGATATAAACCTGACGATCTGAAGCATTGGGATAGATGTTTTTCTGGAAGATATAGATTCATCCTCACTGAAATCGATGTGGCTGACTCTATACAAAACCACTTTTAAAAGGAAAGGTAGCCCAGTAACAACAACTTCTGTCAGGCCTAGTAAAGGCCCACAAACTGTGCCCTGAGCTGAAAGCCTCCAGACGGTAGCAGCCTGGGCAAGGAAACACATGAAAATAAACCCAAACAGGTCCCAGAGGTGAAGAGGTGGGGATTCTCATCATGAACATCACAGTTTGCTCAGCAAAAACCTCATGACAGTGATTGTACAGCTGTACTGACTGTGGGCTAGGACAAGCCATAAACCATCAACCCCAAAAGGAGCCTTGAAGGGTGAACACACGACTAGAGAAAAGACACTAGGATGCCTTTTTTCAAAAACCATCTTTATAAAGACTTTAAGGCTGTTGTTAATGAGCACTTTTTTGTTCCCCACCTCTCCAAGCTCATTAGAAGACTAAAATAAAACAAGAAAGGTTCTAGCTCTTTGAAGGGCTTGACACTCATGAAATTTAACTTTGGAATTCCTGCAACACTGAAAGGCTGATATCACAAATATTAATTACTTGATACTCCATAGATTTAGTCACATAATCATGTCAGGGAGGAAAGGACTTTAAATAATGTAGCATTCCATGCTTTTTCACATAGCTATGAATAACCATGAGAGGTAGTAGGCAATAGATAATTGGGTCCATGGTAACTACCAAGTCCAAATGAGGACATTTATGTGTTTTAAGCCATCAGGCTGAATCTAGACTTTATCCACGTCTCCCCTGTATAATATAAAGCACATGAGCCAGTTTGCAAGTGACAGGCAAAATGCTACTGAGTTTGGTGACTCTGGGTTGCAGAACTTCAGAATACTGCAAGGGTATTCAATATCTGATGGACTTGAATTCATCCTTCAGCAAGATGCAGGTGGAAGTAAGTTTTAGTGTATAAACTTTACTAGGAAAATGATGGGAAACAAAGACTGCACTTGTGATCTTGTATTACCATACTGCACACTGAAAATCCCACTGAAAATGCCACTGAAGATGAGGAGTGTCCTTTACCATACAAACTCCAGGGAAGGAAAAAGCAATTTTACTTTCTACAGTGCAAATGAATTCCATGTTCACTTAACACTATTATTTTTTTGTCTTCTTTGAAGTGCTGAATATATTCTTTTGATTGCAAAGCTCTCTCTCCAACATTGATTCAGAATATATAGAAAATCACTTATGAAGCCAGACAAGGTAAAGTGTACCTTTACACAAATCTTAAAAATAAAGCAGCTTGATACGACCATTTCATGAACACAAAAAACTACCAAAGTTCAGAGTTTTTCACAGATGGGATTCTGGCTTGAACTCTTCATTGATATTAAAATGAACATTAACCAACAGAAATTACTTCCCTGTAGTGAGTGGGGCTTTCCTGGCAGTCATAGACTATTGTCGAAGGCCACAGTCACTGCCAGGGACAGCAGCTGTACTGTGCCAGTGCTGTGCTCAATTTCATCATTTTTTACTTCATTGTGTTGCTTGTTTTCACACTTCTAAAGGTGTCTTTCTATGCTAGTTACTTTCATAATAAAAGCCTGACTGTGATCAAAATGTTGAGGCAATTTCTTCATGAATTGCTCGCAGTGGGCATAGCTTGACATCTGATGCATTTTAGAGGTTGCATCAGAACAAAGAGAATACATTTTGGGACTTAGCTTCCCATTCAACTTCCTCTACTTGATAGTAGAAGATGAGTGCAGGAAATGTGGCCAAAATAATAGATTCAGGAAAAGAGGTACCTCTTTCACAAAAATGCTGATTTAATCAGAAAGGTAAGTATTCTTATCCCAAAGAAAGTCGCAAACTACAACTTTCAAAAGTTTAAAGTAAAAAAGCTCAAAATCTCCTTGACCTTTTTGCTTAAAATATATGAAGGTTTTTAGATATTGAGATAAAGCAAGTATAATTTAAAAAATCTGCTGTTAACACCACAGAACTCAACACATCTTCCATCACATAAAGATGCATATCCTCATGTGGATTAGAAATGCTAAGGAAAAATAGCAGGCTGAGGCTCACAGTGATATACAGAAGAGAAAGCATCACCCAGCAGGTCATTATATGAAAGCATAGTCCAGAAATACCTGGGGAATATTTTCTAATAAAGCAAATACATATTTTAGTCCACGTTCACAAGCAATATAAAAGACAGACACCAGAATGTGTGCCAAATACTACGCAAACCCCTACGAGTTCTGTGATTTATCACATTAAAAACAACATATGCTTTCCACAGTAACAAGTGACTGACTTTACCTTACATTTGTAACATTTTTATTACACTTTGGTCCAATAATCCATCTGTGATCCTTCTAATGCCTTGACTACTAGAGTATTCTACCACAATGCTTTAGAAATTTGCCTTTTAAAACTAACTTCTAACTTAGGAAGATTACTCAAACTCTCATTTAGGAAAAAAAATATACATGAAACAAAAATAAAGGGGGAGAAGCTAGTGAGTTTTCTGGCTATGATTTACTGAATTAAAAAATAAAAATAAAAAAACAAAACCCAAACAAACACAAACAAAAACAAAAAGCCAAAACAAAACAAAAACCCAACCAAACAAAAAACACCCAAACAAAAAAAAAAGAATCAAAACAGTAGAAATTCTGTAAAAAAAAGTAAATCTTTATTTTCTTTCATTCAATATGTTCAATATGTGTATGCATATACATATATATAGTATACCTGCACACACGAATGGGTAAGAGATTAGATAAAAAAATTGAGCTACATTATACTGTAAAAACAGAAATAACTTTTTCTTAAAAGACTAACTGTAAATTTACCCCTACACTTTCTTCCTTATGTTACCCAGTTGTGTTTCCATGGTTACTCAATTTTAAAAATCACTGAGTCTTACCAGAACATGAATAATTATAATATTCCTTTATCAATACATTTTATGAAAAGATCAACCAGGCTAGATTACTAAGATGTACAAAGTAATTTCCCCTTTTTTAAATATTATTTAAATTCTGCATTAGGCACACATCTAAACAAAGGAAACAAATGGAAAAGAATGTCACAGAAATATTGTAATTAAAATTGATTTTGAGCTTTAATTCCAAGTTTAAAGAATAAATGTCTCAATTTCTATTTAATGATGTGTATATTTATTAAAGATGTTTTTGTTGGTTTCTAGCACTGACATTCAAAAGGGAAAGAAAAGGCAGGGAAAACTGGTTAATGTTTGATAAAAGTGTGGCTTTGTAGGTTACAGAAAGTAGTCCAAGCAACTACTCTTGATTGAAAGTTGATGTTAGAGACAAGCTATTATATTAATGCTTTTCCTAAATAGATCACAAAAACAAATCTTTATTCAAGTTCTTAGCTGAAATCAGCGTGTTTTAGCACGTACACTGAAATCTGTCTGCAAATCTGGGTTGTCATGATACAGACACATAGAGAGAATCCTCTTTATCTAAGCCACCATTTTCAAAGTATAATTCATTTAAAAATTCCTTCCATGTTGAAGGGTAATAGGGATAAAGAAAGACAGAGGGGATTCAAATCATTGCTTTAAGTAGATAAAAGACCAGGGGTAAGTGCATCCTCCTTTTTATTTTTGTTTATCCCAAAGCTATCACCTATATCAATACATTTATTTACCCATTTTTTGAAGGCAATAAAAATACCTTTAAATGTAGTGTTTCAGTGTAAGCCATCTACACTTTCCCTTTAAAGAGACAGGCTTATTTCTTCAGTGACTTCAGTGACTGCCACATTTTTTGAGATGAGTGGTTTAACAACTACAACAGCCAGGTCCCTAGGACGCTGGGATGCATCTCACTGGGTCCCATGGACTTACACATGTTCAAGGTGGATTCAAATGTGATCTTCCTCTACAATGGGGGGGGGGACTTGATCCCCCCAATACCTGCCCTGAAGTTCAGGGTCTGGAGACATGTGGAAAAAGAAAAGTGAGACAGACACACACATACACACACTCACAAAACCTACTAGAAATGCTGTTAATTCCACCCTCTGCTACAAAATAACACTACATATTACTGTGTTAAAAAAAAAAAAAGAGATTTGTTATCTCTACAGCTATATGGGACTTAGATACTTATTTCTGAAAAAAAGACTACCAAGAATGTACACAAAATCTCAGTCCCAAGCATTCTAAATAACCTGATAAATAAAGGTTCAGTCTGCTAATTCAATTGCAGTGTACTTTTATCACCTCCTTATCACCAGGTTCAATTTTCAGTACTTACTCTTATTCTAGTCCCCAAAACTTTTAATACATTTGCATAAAAATGCAACATACTCATACAGGCTCAAAATCCCACTGAATGAAACACGTTAGAATTTTATCAAACTAAATTTGACTCAAGGGTCAAGCTTCTGTCCTTTCATGCAGGATAAAAATCAATTCTTAGAGAAAGCAGAAGTATTTTACTGGATTAAAAGTAAATTGATGCTTCAAGGCCTGAGAAAGTTTTCTTGGTTGGTTGGGTTAGGCTTGGGTTTTTTTCTCACTTCTGCCCATGTCTTGTTTGTATTTCAAGACAAAACCAAAACCAAACAAAAAAAAACCCAAACCAAATCAAACCAAACCAAAAAACCCAACAAAAAAAGTCATAACTAAACAAAAAAAAAAAAAGCCAAAAAACAACCAACAACAAAACAAAATAACACAAACAAAATAAAATCAAACCTATAAAATCATTAGTTCTTTTCAGTGATGTCAAGGCTGAAAACTGTTTATGAATCAAGATGCTCAGTAACCAGCAAATTGTTACATGACTGTGAGAGACAAAAGAGCTCAGCAGTTTCCAAGGCAGCACCACTCTTTAGAGGGATCTATCTCCAGGGCTTTCCAGGATGACTTCTTTCAGCACTATCAGCTGGGAAAACGTAGTATGAAATCAAGACACTGCTGTACTCTGGGAGGTTCATATGTAGCACAAGGCTCCCATCACTGTGCTGGCTTAACCAAGGGCCACTGTCACCTCCAGTGGCACAGGAACTGATACTCATGGCATGGAATGCACTGTCCCACTCTCAATGGGACAGCTGCCTAGAACATGCATCAGGAACCAAGGACAGAGAGAAGGAGAGATGACAAATCACTTACCAGTGCAATTGGACAAAACCAGTCCTGGTTTACTGAACAATCAGTGCCCAAGCCTTGGGGGCTGCTTGGGGGTCTGTGATGAAGGCTGGGATTGCCCTGGGCTGGACATGGTCAGTTCCAGATGACTCCACGCCACCCACCACAGGACATGACTGAGCCCCTTGCCCACAAAGGCAGCACCTCTGGGAACTTGTATTTAAGAAAGAGCAAAACCACCACAAATGAAGTAGGACAAGGAAAAAAGTAAGAGAAACAGCCCTGCAGACACCAGGGTCAGTGAAGGACAGGGAAGAGATGCTTCAGGCACCAGAGCAGGGATTCCCATGCAGCACCTGGAAAGGGATCCAGCAAAGCAAGTTTCCACTCAGCAGCCCAGGGAAAAGACCACAGTGGAACAGATATCCACCCTGCATGCTCCATGGAGGAGCCCCATGCCAGAGCAGGTGGATATGCCTTAAGGAATGTGGCCCACAGAGAGCCCATGTTGGAACAGGTTTATCCTGAAAGACTGTAAGCTGTGTGGAGGATCCATGCTGGAGCAAGGGAAAAAATTGAGGATGGAACTTGAATTTAAGCATTCAGTTTATAATTAAAGAAACTGTTTTTTTAAAGAAAAAATATAAACCTTTCTCTTGGTTGTGACTTCAAAACTTTTAGGAAAAATACACTAGACAACCAAAAAACTACATAAAGGAAAATGTGCAACATCCAAGTAACTTATTGGACCAGCTGTCCTAAATTGGCTTTTTACCAGAAAGTAACTAAGTAAGGAATTGGAGGTTCTCATAAAATGAACTTCGTTCAAGGAGCTCACAGCACAGGAAAGGAAGAAAGCAAGAGCCATCAGTGAATTCAACATAATGGGAAGAGAAAAAGAATTTTGCTTCCACACTTACGATTGACTAGACAAAGGAAAATACATTAATACTATCTAATGGAAGATGTAATAAGGTCAGCTAAAATTCCAACAGGGGAAAAAAAAGGAGTAAATTCGAAGAAACCAGTAGCTTACCACAAACTTCAAGAGGTCCCTCTAGGAAAACCACATCAAATAATTCATGTTTAAAAAAAAAAGAAAAAGAAAAGAAAGAAAAGAAATTCAATTTCATATAATAAATACTCTTATGGGAAAGATAAGGCTAAAATCAAGAGTCTGGCCCTCAGGGCTTTTTCTCTTTCAAAGTGGTCTTGATATTTTAGAAGGTATGAGGACCATGATGTGCTCATGACATGTTCATTTTTCCATTAACTCATTTCTTGGTTTACTTTGCTTAAAATAATTTCTATTTTAAATCACTTAAAGGGAGCTAATGAAACATTTTACTCCTAAAGAGTGTCTTTTAAGGGCAGTTATTTTTTACAGCATAGTTACTGAAATAGCAAGCCAGCATGACTATTAAACCAAGTAACTAAGTTTACAAATTTCTGCACAGACTCATATTTAAATATCAGTGACACCATGACTTTCAAGATCCCATTAACGGTCTATCCTTCAAAAAGCTCTGCAAGCATCACTCTTTCACATCTGTACATCTGTTCTGGTCCTCTTCCCAGAAGTCTAAGCTACCTCCAAGTACCGATGTAAAGGTTTTTCTTATTCTGTTGCGTCCAGAAAATGAGTTATCAATGACAAAACCACAGTATAAAACAGTGGGTAAGCAAAATGTTCATCCTTTGCCAAAGCACATTGTTTGTTCTAAAGTTAAAATGTGGGGTGGGGGGCATGGGATTGGGGGAGGGAGAGGAGCATATATGAATTAGATGGGAAGAGTACTCATACATTTAAAATACATCTCAGAATAGTTCGATAATGAGGAGAAAATGACATATAACAACACATGAGAAAGCACTGACTTTAACATTGTTGATTTCAGAGTAGAAGCATTTTAAAGGTTATTTGAGTCTAAGTATTATACAGCCTGATCTAAAAGAGATGAAACAGTATCTCAGCAAGGACATTTTGTACAATTGCAGTCCTTGGTGCTTATCCTCCTTGGTCTATAACTCAGCTGGAGGCTAGCAGAAATAAACTATGCTTTGTAGAGAAATAGTAAATCAAAAATCCCTCATTTTTAAAGGGTTTCTCCCTATGTTATTATTCTTCTGAATTATTGAAACCACAATAAAACTCATTTTGTCATATAATTGATTTCTATATTTTTTGCACTATATATTCAGCTCAAATACTAAGGCTTGTCTAGCCATTTTCTTTTTATGTTGTTTTTAATCATATATTAGCCCTTTTTAACAGGTGAAATTTTAAATAAACTAAAATACATTCAGTTATAACTGATATTGACTAATCCCTTGATACACAGAAACTCCTTACTGACATCTGACTTGGGGTGATGGGTGTCCCTTCACACTTCACTAACCACTGTGATTATTCCAAGCAGCTCTTGATCTGCTCTCCAAGCAAACAGATGTAGGTGTGACTGCAGACTTAAAGTTTCTGTACTCTCACAGCTATTTGCTGCGCTTATTAACAAGACATGTCAAGCTGCTCATCATGTGTTGACTGGTGAAATTTAGTTAACAGAAACTATGTGTAAGAGAGCCAAGAATAGCCCTGTTTTCAGCCATGATTAAAGATGATTAAAGATGCTGGTACTTCACCCTGACATAATTTTATTCAAATATGTAGAGAAATCCCAATATTTCATGTTAAATACAACAGGTACACATATAACCCATTTAAAAGCAAAGCATGTCTGTAACAGTCTATTTAAACATCTGAGCTTGTGCTTTGTTTATTGTAACAGGCGTGTTTTCAACTTGAACTGTTATCAAAAGACTGCAACTCCTAACTCAAGGAAACAAGATTGCTGACAAAATAGGTTTGCAATGTAAGAATTTGCTTAGTTTACCCAAAATGAGAGCATTAATATTTACAAATATAAAATCTTATTTTCACTTCCTTCAACATCTGCTTGTGCAGATATAGATATATATCTCTATATATATAGAATAGAGATATATTTCACATAGTTTAGTATTTTTCTAGTATTAGAAAAATACTAAACTATGTGAAGTATATCTCTAATAGTAGCATGTTTTCTTATTTACAGGCAATTTCTTCTCTCTGACTTTGAGACGGAGCAAAGTTCTAAGTAAAATATTCCAATTATTAGAATTATGCAAAGATAGCTTACATTTATGAAAATTAAATCATTTAGCAACTTGTATATGGTTAATGAAGCATAATAAATATTAAACTAATGACATTGTAAGTCCACAGAAGATAATATGCCAAAGCAATTCACAGCCATCATTTGCTATAAAGACAAGTCTAAATTTTTACAAGCATAGTCAACTCCCTAAGCAGATATGAGGGATTTATTATTATTGTTATAGCTAGTAGATGTTTTTCACAAATTTTTAATTTTGTTACACAACAACATTTAGAAACCCTATGAAGAGCTAGACATATGAAAGGAAAACGCTAAGATTAATAAAATTTATTATAAAATTTTATGATAAAATCAGATCAAAAGATCTGTTTACAGAAGATGATGAACAAAACGAGAATGTTTGCAGAAAGCATATTAGTCAGCTTTTAATTTTCCTTTCAGTCTTTTGATGATGCTAAGGCATTTTCAACTGAAATTAATAATGTGTTTTATCAGGGTTGGATATTATTTTATACACATCAGGAACCTCTCTACCTACAAATTAAGTATTTCAGTGTGAACTCAAAAACTAGAAGATTTCCTTCCTCTTTTCTCCCCTCCTCAAAGCTACTAAGAATCAAGTCTCGGACTATCAGCCAGAAGACATAGTGATGTTCCACCACTTAGGGGAGCAGATCCCTTGTCTTTGCCATCTGCCAAAGGACACAGAAACTCTGCACCAAGTAGGAAACAAAACACCCACCCCAAATTCAAGACACTGTGTTCCTGTCAGTGCAGAAACTGGATCTTTGCTCCTTGTGAGCAAGCAGAAGTCATGTCCTCCGAGAATCTATGCCCTTCCTAGCAGCAAGAGGACAGTGTGCAGCTCTGGCAGCATCACAGCAGCCCTGCCTGCCTCTAAAGGGCCCGGTTTCAGTTCCAGCCCCAGCCCAGCAGCTGAGCAGAGCAGCTTCCAGCCTGGAAGGGACAGGTCTGCAGCGGCTGAAGAGCAGGAGTCAGAGCCAGAGCCCTCGTGGCCCAGGAGAAACAGCCTCCAGGCGTGCTTGGAGTAATCAGATCAGGCAATTCCTTGTCAGTGAAATGCTAGTGTTCATGGGGCAAAATTCATGACAGTCTCACAATTTTAATAAAGTTGGCACATGCTTAAAGTCCTGATCTGGGAAATGTCACTTGTCTTCCGACTCAGGTTATGAGACCAATAATGTAGCTCATGTTATATAATAATGGTCTTCCATGTGCTCTGCCTCCAATTAGTCACATAATAATAGAAGAATCAAATAATCATCTCTTCTGCCATAGATCATCACACAGCAGGAAAAAATTATATTTAAGATGTATCCTTACATTGAAAGGTTTTCAAAATTAATAAAGCTTAGATAACAAAATGCAAAAACTTTTCAGTAACAAGATGACGAAAGAAAAACTCAGAAACATCTTATTTTTACATAGGTATAAAAATATAGGCATACAGATATAATATTTTATAAATTACTGTATGTATATATATTTAATAATTCTATAGCTTATAATTATATGATTGATTGATGATTATATAGTTTATCGTAATTATAATTTTTGGGTTTATATATATATGTGATTTTCAATGACTGTATCTGTTCCAAAAAAAAAAAAGAAAAGTACCCTCTTTCTGGAATTCTGACATCTTATTAAAAGTTTGTTACATGATTATTTTATTTTTTTAAGAGTTATTAAATAACTCTTCCCAAATATTATGTTGATTAGACAGGAAGAAATCTTGACAAGAATTATTGTGCCAAATCTCCCTTTAAATCACCCAGTGGCAGACCGAACATCATTCCTTTGGTAATTACATCCTCCAATCTAGAAAGGAACCTTACCACAACATCCAGTTATTAGAATAACAGGCTGCATGCCAAATTAGTTTTGCCCAGGTCCTGAAAGATACATAAATAGATGCACATATACACATTTATTCCCACAGACTGTATTATGTGTACTCCCTTCTAACATACAGAATCAGTTAGGACATCTCAATACTACAGAGAACTTTGCTTTAGATTATACTCACTGTTTTCCGAATCAGTCAGAAAAACAGAAATTAATGAAATTCCTTCATGTTCATTGAAATTTGCATACAAGCTCTAGAATCCCTCTGATCAGGGGGACTTTGGTCCAACAAATGTTTTCTATCACTGCATTTGAGTACCAAGACTGTGCTTCATAAACACTGCGTTGATGTCTGTGACCCAGGAGGAACCACTGTGTCCAAGGGACAACCATTGCAGTCAGAACCTAAACAATCCACGGAATTCAAGGTTGATTTTGAGCAAAGTAATTGTGTCCTTGTATGTTTATTTCTTTGTCTTGTCTTGAGCAGGGTAATAAAATGGCTGAAACTGTTGATGTAAGTAGACTCTGGAGAAATTATTTCCTCGATAGTAAAGCTTCTTTCATGCATGGTAATCTTTGGCTTTTAGGAGCAGATTGTGAATCTACACAGACTGACAGATTTTCTACAGCACCAAAAGTCTGTTGGATGCAGCAGATCTATGATGGGATGCAGCCAGGAAGTATTTTCTGTCCCAGGCTTAGAGAATACAAAGCCTAAACAAGGAAATGCTTTTACTTGTCACAATCAGGAACAACATGCAGTCATAACACAACTAGGGAGACAGCCAGAGTATGCTGTGCTCCAGCTACTTCCCTGGCATCTCCTTCACAGGAGTAGAGAATGATGACTAGCGCTGACCAACTCTACCGCCATTAGAGAAATTAAAATAGGGAGCTGCCCTGCATGGCTCCTCTGCTCTGAATGGGAGATGTTCCAGTGGGAACTTTCATTCTCACTGCTAATCCTGGGGTGAACTGACTGAAACAGCTTCCCTAAATGTCTTGCATGATACACTCCAGTGTTCTTTAGCAGTACAGATATGAGCACTTCAGAGTGGAAAAAAGGAGTCATCTCATGCAGATTTGCAACTTCCTGAGCTAAAAAATATGAATGCCACTCTCTGGCATCAGACATACAACATCAGGCTGGCTCTGCCAGAAAGAAGGAAAGGAAGTCAAATAGCCAAAAACCTGTCCTGTTTCAAAATCATATGACCCTGAAAATGACTTTTTTGGTTCCTCTGGTCACCGGACAACATCCAGAATAAAATAATTGTTTACATTAATGCAAAAACTCTTGAAAGTCTAAGACTCTTCTTTCCTCTTGATCAAAACTCTTTTTATGCTCTGCCCCTTCCATGAGGATACTTATTCTTTTAGTAATGTTGCCAACAGTTACAAGATGTTCCATTCTTGGCTCTACAGCAAATCTATTCACTTATTAATCAAAAGGAACAGTCTCCTTAGCACTCTGCTTTTCAGATCTACTGATTCATGAACCAAAAAGATAAGGAGGGGAAGAAACTTCCAAGGAAGCTGTCAGAAGCCAGAAAGTAAGGGGTCACAAAGATGTTCAATAGGTTGCACTAATACTCTGAAAGTTTCCTGTTTGATGCGCGTGGATATGGTTTCCTCCGATTGAATTCCCTTTGATCTCCGGAAAAAAAAAAAAAAGCTCAGAATATTACTCCTTCTGATGCAGAAATGCCAGGAGGAGTAGGAGAGGGAGGAGGAGTAAAACTGACTCATCTTCAGAGTCAGATTCAACAAACTCTAGATATATTATCCATCAAGAAGACTCTAATCAAATATATGAACAATAAATTATGCTACATGGATGATGAACAAGGAATCAGAAGCAGGCTGGATGCAAGCGTCAAGGGAGGTCATTTAGAGATGCTACAGGTAATACAGCTTTCTATCTCCTATAGTCAGATCAGATGGTAGGATTACAGTACATTTTCAAGACAAGAAAGGCAAAAAGGTAATCTATTAAAAATTATTATTTACCTTCCTAAAGATAGGAGGGAAAGAAGTTATGTGTGTAATGTAGAAAGTTTACTAGTCAGAAAAAAAACCCCAAAAAACCCAAAAAAAACCACCACAAACCAAAAAACAGGAAAAAACCCAAACCCTCTTCTGTTGCCATCTTATTGTGAAAGCTCCCATACCTTCTCAGTGATTTCTCATGGGCAGCTCCTCACAGCACTGACTCCTTCTTCACAGCACAGCCAACAAGTCCAAGTAAATTTTAATGTCTGTTGGCATACTACACCACAAAAGGACTTTTTCCTGTAATAGTGCTATACAGAGAATCAGGATAATGATCCCATTTAATTAATTAAAATAAACTTTGAAGGTCCTAGAGATCCCTAATGACCAAACATTTGCTCAAGATCAGGGCACAGCCTATTTGCAAACTGTGTGATGCCCAGAAGCTTCATATTCACTCAGAGTGAACTGATGTCACAGACACAGACACACAAAAGAACTGTGAAAACCCATGGGGCTCTCTGACCAGGGACACCTTGAAAGAATAATTTACCTCTCTGAACCCAGGAGATGTTTGCCAATAAAGTGGCTGTAAAAGCAGCTACGCCAGGAACAAGCATTATTCTCTACATGTCTGATTCCAAATCCTTTCCAGCTGCCCTTATAAGAATAAAAAAACAGCAAGAAGAAAAAAAAAATAAAAGCAAATACTGTACACATATTGAAAAAGAAACAGAAAAAGAAAAAAGAAATCACTTCATGAATAACAAATAGATGCTTCTCATAAAAAAAAAAGGCAGAAAAAAATGAATTGGTCTTGTTTGCTTTAAATGTGTTTGAAATATCTGCATTGAACCTCACATACAAATATCTTTTTTTTCTTCTAATCTTCACATTGACTTTGTCTCCTAAAACTAAGCATGGTTTTCATTTTATTCAAATAAAGTCGTTTAATTACTTCTGCTGTCACTAATTTATAGCCTGTAGATTCTTGCTAATTAAGAATCCTAATCACTGTTTCAATCTTCTCCATCATACCTCTATCACCTGGTGAGATTCATACCTGCTGATTCCCTTAGGCACTAAAGCCATACATCAGAAAGACATTTCCTAGGATAAAAGTAAACTTTTTAAGTATTTAAGAATTAAATCAAGGAGACTTACTTACCAAAATTTTATCCTTACAATTTTTAAACAAAACATCACAAATCCTGTACTCTACAGAAAGTCAATGCTCTAAAAAAGTTTGCAATCCAACTTCAAAAGTCTTTTGACTTCTAAACCAATATGTTTTCAACTGGTTTTCATTGATTTGCTAGTTCTTCATTGAAAATGAAAGGTGAAGAATGGCAAAAATCATGACTATCAAGAACACCAAAACCCAAGAACACCAATTTTTACCCATAAAATTTAAACAATGGAAAAAATTAGCAATGGAAAAACAAAATGAATTTCAGAACAATTTTTTTTTAACTATTAATTCACTCTGTTTATTAGCTCTTCAAAATTTCCACACTCACAAAGTCCTGTTCAGGGGAATGTAGGGATTTTTCAAATATTGCTATGATAAGATTTAGACTTGCAGTAGTTTAATGCGTATTCATTTAAGATTTGAATGGGTACTACTGTACTCCTGGAATAGAATGTGTTGTACTTAATCCTTTCCAGTTAAGTTTCCAGTTTTTAACAAGCATAAGTACTATGAAGAGAAACAAATCAGCAATAACAAAAATACAGTATAATCAATATAGATTTTAAAATAAAACTACAGGATATCCTAAAAATGGACAACACCCCATTCTTTTGCTGAAATTCTAACAATGTTATTCTCAGGGTTGTTTGGAGGGTGGGATGGGTTGTGCAATATAACATTTCCAATTCTTCTATGCTTTTCTTTAAATTTAAATAAATTATAATATACAGTCCTTCCTATCCATAAGGAGTTTGAAACAAATGAAGGGATGGCTTAAAACAGGCAGGACAAGTTTAGTGCACCTAGATCAAATTGCTATTCTTACCAAGGAAAAGAATAGAAACTCCATGGCACAAAGTATGCTGGAATAGGCCAAAATTAACAGAAAATCCTTTTTACATTTGCCAGTCTTGATTTGAGAAAAATGTAATTTTTTTTAAGGCTAGATATTTTCTATAAAACCATAGGAATGAAAATCTAAAATGAAAACCTGTAACTTTTAATAAAGACAGTAAATCTAAATTGGATAAATGGAACTAAGGCTTAGTTTGCTTAGTTACAGCTAAAACATCTAAAGTCAATTTTCGGTTATTTTATGATTGCTTATAAGACAATACTTTTAAGCATCAAGTATAATAGCCTAGATGTTCATGTGTTACAACATAACATTCACTCTGAAAACACACTAAAATAAGAGATACCCCCATTTGAATAAATGCTATTACACTTGGTAGAATTTTACTTTTCTCATTTACTAAATTTACATAATTCTACACTACCACATGTGGGTGGAGTAGGAGTTCAAAACAAATGAGTCAATATTTTTCTTCAGGAAAAATACCATTAGCAGAGCATTCATGAGCAATCATATAATCACAGGCAAGTGTCCCAGACCCATAATATATGACGACAAACACGCTTCAGAGAAATATCTCAGACAGAAAAAAACTCTCAGTATGGAAAAGCCATGATGTTATTCCAAGAACAATGAACTTAAGCTTGACAATTTTCCTGCACCCAGTTATAACACAGTCCCCCCTCAGCTGTAAAATGAGTTTATTAGCATTCCAATCTGAAAATTTTTACATCTATTGCCCAGTCATACTTGAAGCTTTTCAGTGCAAGAACTTTCTCTTGTGCTTTTAGCTCAGATCTATTGCAATGGATTTCGTTATATTCTGTTATAGAACAGAAAAGATACACTAAAACCACAAATTCACATTGTAATACATTGGAAGAGTTCATACTCCAGAAGTGAACAAGTTAATTGACCAAAGCCCCTATTTTTTATTTTTTTTACCGTTTCTTGTATGCAGGAATTTATGCAGAACATCCACACAAAAGACTAGTGTAAATAGATTATTTTGTTCTTTAAAAATTTACAGAAATCCAATCCACTATAAAATTTCTAGCTCATGTTTTGCATGATAAATTTGGAGAACATCTTTCTGTCAAAATTATTGAGAACATTTTGTAGTAAATTGCCCTGCTGTCTGTCAGAAAGCATGTATAACTGCAGCCAGAATGATCACTGAGCCGAGTTCAACACAGGGTCAGCAGTGACAATGCTGGTTTCAGTGAAGATACTTTATTACCACCTTTTAAGCAACCAAGTTTTTGTGCCAAACAAGAAACACTGAAATTGTGAAAGTCTGGATGTGAACAGTCAAGTAAGGGCTTATTCCTGCAATGGGAACAGTAGGTCCTTGTCAAATGTCACTTCTCTTTGTCATCTTTTACTTATCCCTTATCCCTGTAAACCTCTGCAGCCCAGAAAACACCATATTGCTCCTGCTAGGAACAAGCCACAGTGTTTTTGAAACCACCTTTGCATGGCCTTGGGACTGACACCTGTCAGACTTGCTTTGACTGGGCTCGTCTTGGTCTGCCTGGAGCTTTGCTTTAACTTTTCTTGGTGGAAAAACAAATTTTCTAAGGTTCAGGTGGCTACAGCCTGATTTTTGTTTGAATAATTTTGTGGAATACTCATAATTTTTACAGTCAGGTGTAACGAGTCATATTCTGAAGACATAAATACATTCCAGTGTAATGGTGCAACATAGAGGAACACAGGCATGATATGGTAACAGAGGTCTCAGTAGTGGGGGCATGGAATGTAGGGAGGTGAAAACATGAGACAATAAGAAAGTGGATCCTTTAAGACCCCCAGGACCAGAAAAAAAAACCCCTAAAATAGTGAGTTAAAGGAATGTAGACCTGGAAACTGGGCAAAACCAGATGCTGGTGCAACAAAAAACATTAAAGAACAGTACCCTCCAGTGTGTTAAGACACTCTATTAGATTTGATTGTAATGTGAATTTGCAGACTGAAGAGTTAAACATCAGGAAGAGATCAGATTATTATGAAACAAATTACATGTAAACTTTGTTCTATATTTTCATATTGCTTGAAGAAAAGATGTTGAAACATAGTTGCTTGATTTTCAGGGACACTCTTAGAACTCAAAGACAAATCACCCAAGACAAAACTCAGTCTACATAGAACACTTTGATTAGAAATGCTTTGCTGTATTAACTTAGACTCATATTTTGAACCTCCTTGCTGTCTTTTTGATTAGATTATTAAGATTTAAATAGAGCAGTAATAAATTCTTGGGTCCATGTTAAAGTATTTTTCCTTTTGCCCAGAATAACATTTTGACTGTAAGAGGTCATCATTTATTTTTGGTACAACAGAAAAAAAAATCTCAGATGAAATAATTAAAACTTATAATTAACTACCCTGCCTCCTCAGGCTCTGCTTTTGATCACCCTTCTCTCTTATCTGGCTGAAAATCCAGAGCCTCTCTCTGGGGGTGAGGGTTCACCCCTCTGCCTTACACCAATCAGAAGTTTTGGCACCACATCCCAAAACCCACCTCCTGCCCTTGTGGGGGGCAAACCCTGCCACAGGAAAAGCACCCTGGCTCCTCCACAAAGGGCAAGTTATTACCATTCCAGGCTCCCACAGTAGGAAATAGGAACTAAAAACCCTGCTGGGTTAAGATACTGCCTCCATAGAAACAAAAAGGAAACCCTAAGTTCGAATGACATCAGCAGCAGCAACAAACTTCTACAAGACCACACATGAGCAGTACAAAGCGTAACAAAACAAGTTTGGGAAAGCTTTTAATGAGTTCGTGCTCTCAGCAAAGCATTAACTTACAGTGAACACAGAAACACTTTTCATTTAGCCTTCATGGAGTAAATGTTCTGCATTTGACAGTGAGAGGGAAGGAATGGCCATGGATTCTCATATTCCTGGTGAAACTACATAGACCTTACATCCATAGTAAAGTACTAGCTTATAGTCCTGTCCCTAAACACCAGGATCTAGCATGCAGAATCTACTGTGACACATTGACCACATCTGTACAGAGCTACCATGTGTAACTAATTCTAATTTAGAATGCATAAATGAAAAGTGACAGAAAAACCTGTGGATGTTTAGCCTGTATATGCTAAAGATATGAGTACACATAAATAATTAAAATCTAGCCTTGCTGTTAGACACCTGTTTCTTGAAGCATATTAAAAATTAAAGGAATACTATGGATGACAGAAGGAAATTGCATGTTTGCACAGGAGCAGTATGACAGTAACAGGAAAGCAAACGAGTTTTTAATTCCAATGGGCTGCACTTAGTTTAGCCAAAAGTTGTTTTCGGTAATTTAGTGGAGTACACTAATTCTTCTCTGGACTGCTTTTTCAGAACTTTAAATATTGATCCTCTGGACTAGCCAATTAACTACTTATCTCTCATTTAAGTAATTACAGAACTTTCTATCATAATAAGTTTCTTTTCATGCTGTGGAAAACATGTATTGTGTTTGTTTTAACAGAGCAATATTACTATTCAATATGTGTAAACCCTGGAATGTAAATATTAAGATTTCTATCAACTGAAATGACTAATCAATAGGAAAATACACAATGATGCAAACACTGTATGTGTCCCACTTACTCACAGATATGCATTCTCCAAACTCTTACCAGAACTAATCCCTGGACAACCTCTGTGTTTGTGCAATGATACATTGCATGGGAACACTGAAGGATCAGGCACCGAAGCTGACTTCAGTCTCTTCAAAAGACTGCTTGAATCACAAGTCTGACCCTTACACACTTTTTCTGTTTCAAAAATCCCTCAATCCCTGGTTCCACTGGGGTTCAGTTTTGATAGGAACAAGGGGTGCCTTTAGGGGTTGAGTCTCTCCTTCATAGGCTGAGGGCTGTGATTAGGAAGCTGGTCTAATCTTGTGTGCAGAGAGACACAAACCCTTCCTTCGGGGGCTACTCAAAGGTTTGCTCAGATAAGCAGTCCAGCAGACACACTCAAAAAACAGAGAGACGTCCCTGACATACAGCCTAGGCATTCCCTTTTGGCCATCTCTGCTGAGGCTTAATCCATTTACAAATGCACTTAGTAATTTGTATCAACAAGTGTACAGAAATCCTAGTAAATCTACCTGCATATATTAGCTGACATCTTCTCTAAAGGTGCTAAAGCCTAAAGAGTCTTGTTCTTTCTTTTTCTGACTCATCTTCTTGTTGTTCCCAAATCTTATTCAATTTTCCAGCACTGAAAATGTATCAGCTATTCAGGGTAGGATTAAATGTATAGATTAAGATGGCCAAATCCAGGTTTCTATTTTAAAGCAATTCCACAGACATGCAGACAGCTACACGTCAGCAGGCAGAATGGCAACCCCTGCCAGAGAACAAAGGGTAAAGCTAAGGGAAAGGTTTCCATAAACGAGAACCCCAAGCATTATGCCTGAGGTCTCTATTTCCTTTTGAGCTGTGAATGAGAGGAGGAGTACAGGGCCTTCAGTCAAGGTGCTGTTCTTCAGATCTCCCTTACATGCACCTAACTCTGCGTATCTCACCTAAAGGTTTTAATTTCCACACGAGTAAGGGAATATTTCACTTCTTCACAGACATTAAATATCACTAGAAAAGAAGGTCTCCAAATACTTCATTTTCAACATAATTTTTACCATTTCATTTTCTCTCTTGGATCCTCTTGCTCTATAAATAACTCCATTACTACACAGAAATGCCAGTAGCATGTGGGAAACTTGCAGGTTTCAGTTTTGGAGAGAGATTGCAAATTAACAAATAAAAAATAAAAATTAAACAAATGCAGATCCTGTGCTAGTGTTACACATCCAATCTTTGCCCACATGCACAGGAATTAAATTACTGCCTATGTTCAAGCTTGACAAAACACACTGGTAAATGTTCATATAGATTTCCTATCTATAACTGCAACAGAATCTCAAGAATATTTATTATTAAACCTAAATGCTCAAGTCCATAGAAATGGCAATTCCCAGTTAAAAACCAAAACAACATAATACCAGCCTTAAATGAAGTCTTTCTAGATGTTTTTATCCAAAGTAAAACTTTTCCAATTTCTAAAAAAAACAACAACAACAAAAAAAAATCTGCTGCCTCTTGTGTCTTTTGTGAAATGCAAAGAAGGCAAAAGCAGCAGAAATACATCCTTGAGACATCCTTCTAGACTTTTTTAGATCTTTGGCAAAAGCACCAGACAAAGTTTGCAGTCAGGAAATGTCAGTGGTATCTGATTATCGCCTCCCACTGCCACATATATTGTTACTTGTCTTTTTTCTGAGCCAAGTGGGAAATGCAAATATTTATTTTTTATCTAAAAAACCCAGGATATGCAATTTCTCTTTTTATTTCTATGCAATGGACTAATGAGTTCTAAAAGAATAATTTAACACAGAGAGACAATTTACCCTGATGGCCCACTGAATTTCTCTATTTAGTATAAGCCAATGAAAGAAATTATTGTAAAGAGTTTTCTATTTTTCATAGCATTGTTACAGTCAGTCTTGTTTGCTTTACTAGATTCCATATCTCTCAAAAAATTTCAAGACATATCAAATTTCCCATTCTCAAAATGGGAACAGAACTTTATAGCTATATCATTTTCTTCTGAAATAGATATTCTGCATAAAAAGTTCAGTGAAAATTATGAATCAAATCATAACCTTAGAGGTATGATCAGAGAGAGAACCCTGAAATTCTAGCAGACAATTCTAAAACTTCCAAAAACTTCTTAAAACTTCTTCCTAAAACTTTGAGTATTTTCTCTATTTTCCATGATTACTTAGGATTTCCTTGTATAGTATGACTTTCCCCCCTTCTACCAGGAATATAAATAAAATAATCATTCTATGTGCTTGTTATACGCCCTGTGTTAGAAAAGAACAGAAATAATAAGTTACCAAATATTCTGACAAGCCCTCAGGAATGTATTCTGACTTTATAAATGCATGTTTGATTTTGGCAATGTAATGCCTATGCAATTAAGATAAATGAGATAATCATGTGCTTAGAACAGATCACACTGAAACTTTAATTGTAGATATCACACAACCCAATAACAAGTTTCTATTCCAAATTGAACACACTAATATATGTATAAGAATGTTCCCAAAAACTCAGTAGTAGTGCAGTCGTGAACTGCAATATTGCAGCTCTTTATTGGTTTCACACTGTGAAAGCCACTAACTTTCAATTTTGTGGTGTTATTCAACACAATTTGATCAGCTATTTTATGCCACTGTGGATAACAACAACAAAAGATATAAGAGAAGTAATAAAATAAGAATTTGTTAAAGTCAACCGCCTTGTCCAATTATAGAGATGACAGGATGAGAAAGAGGCAGTAAGATTCAGAATTGTCAGGCTATTAAAAAAAATTCATTTTGCTCTGCTTATGCCAATGAGCGCAAAACAAAGAAAGAATTAAACAAGACAGCATGTTTTTCAGTAGTTGAAAAAGTACATAGTTCCCTAAAGAAAAAAGTCAAATAAATGCTATATTTAAATGATAGTATCGACAGATTTCTTCACTTTTAGCTCCTCAGGTGTGATTCTGAGGACATATTCCATGCTGACATAAAAATAATCCAATGGTGTAACCTATATGTATTTTCCATGTTTTGTAGTTTCTGCTATTGATTTTTTTAAATATAATTAATTCTTCTTTGTACTTGCTTTAGTTATGCACTAAAACAAATACAAATAAGATGTAGTTTTCATCTCTTTTCTTCTCTATTTACAAATCTTTCAAAGATCTGGAAAACACACAGGGTAATGTTTTTTGATTTTGTTTTTCAGCAGGTAAAACAAAACAAACCCACAAAAACAACAACAAAAAATCAAACAAAAAAAAAGAGCAAACCAAAACAATTCAAGATCAATAAAATGCTGAAATGTTTCTTTATATAGATACTACTGACAAAATGACCATATTTGATTCCTATAGTTGTGGTCTAAGATTAATAACTAACCAGTTTAAGAACAATAAGTATAAGAGAGCAACTCTCCATAAAGTACCTTAACATTCAACTAGCAAAAAGTAAAAAGCAAGAGTCTGGTGTTTTATTTAAAACAGTTTAATACAGTGTTTACCACCAAAACCTTTTAAAGATATATCGGTATCTCACACTCTAAAATGCCTCTGAGAGTCCCCTCAGACACTTATAGAAAGCAGCTCTCATAAACAGCTGTATAGCTGAAGAGTTACTTTTTTCACAGAGAAAGAAACAGATGCCTAAAATCATATAATACATATAATCAAAAGCAAATTTCAAATACCTAGGCTAAGCTAATATTAATGATTCTATGCTATTAATTACCTGAGTTAATGTCAGAAAATTTGTATTAAAAATATGTACCCTTAAAAAAGTCAAATTATTTCCATCTAATCTGCCCACATATACACTCAAACTAGCAAAATATATAAACTTCATGACTTTGTATTTCACATAGAATATATTACATAAATAAACTTGTAAAAGTGAAGTTTCACTGGGAAGTTTTAAAAACCAAACCAAGCAAAACAAAAACTTCCTTTCTATTGTATACAGATTATCCCCAAAAATTCAAAGTTAAGCACAAACAACCTTGTCAAACCTAAAATAGACTACAGAAATAACAGATCAGATACAAAAACTTCAGGAAAAATCCAGTTCACTTCCCTGTCATCCTACAACAAAAAATCAAAACAATATATCAATTACCTGTTAAAGGATCTTATTAAATAACAACTCAGTGTGCTGCTCACTGTCTTAATGTTAGATGAGTCTTTGTAGAACTGCGACTTCTTTCAATTTGTCCAGACACACGATAGTTAACAAGATTATTGCAAATTTTTACAACAGAAGTCAAATATCTCACTCAGAACCATCCACTGATTCCTGTGTCTTCATATACTATGCTGTATTCTTGTCTCATCAGAATCCAAAAATTTTCAGCAATGCATTATCAGAAAATTAAAAAAAAAAAAAAAGCAGTATGTCCCCAAGTACCTTACAAGGAAATTTATGAAAAATGAGCCTCGTACAAAAAATCAATATTTCTAAACCATACAGACAAACTGATAGAAGGTAAGTTTGCCAATGTTGATTTGACCTTCTGTTTCCCTTTGGAATTAATACTCCTTTCAGACAGAAGCAAATATAGCCACTTGGGCTATTCAAAAGGGTCATGTACTAATGTTATGACAGGCATTGATTACAGTATTTTGATAAGTCAGCTAATGAAATAGCACTAAAACTAGCTTGCAGTGGAAGCCTGCCAAGGTTCTATTTAGAAAACCACATCCAGATATATCAAAAACTCTTTATAGATTAATGAAAACAAAACAAAACAAAAAATTGGCAATATATTCATTATATTCAAAACTAAATTCTCGAATTAAATGGAAAGAACTGCACTTTGCTTCTCCACATATTCTCATTTTAGTTTTAAAAATAACTCCTTGTCTGAAAGGCAAATGGGAGCTAGTAAAATGCCCTTAAGAAAATAAAAAAGGAGCATTCTTGGAAACTTCTACCAAGTGCAAACAAACCAAGTACCTGCCATCTAACAGAGCTCTACTCCTATGTTTATGATTCAAATTTAACCCTGTGATACCATGACATCCCAAAATAAATGGTAATAAACCATCAGAAGATATTTACATAGAAAAACTAGCCCAAGAAAGAATAAAGGCAACATTCACTGGGACTACAGTCTAATCCCAAATTCAGCGCAAAGAAACTTTATTTCTCTGATTTGCTTCTGAAAACAAAGGTTCCAAGCACAATACATCTTTTCAAGCCACGGAAACTTTTATGCCTTTTTAGTATGGACTCCCAGTAGAGAGTAGATGCATCTCTAAACGACACAAACCCACAACAATATCCGGCATGGATGCAACTTTTTGGTAGATATAGAGTACACAAACTAATTTTTACATTATTACTCTAGAACAGGTTCAAAATTGTGAATAGCTACAGATGTTGGCAATGCATGCACCCTGATACACACCTACTAGTTTAATTAGGGAATTTTTAATGATTCATATACAGTCCATTGTAACTCCTTGGAAATGTAACATACTTTGAAAATCTAAGTGCCTCATAAAAATATTAAGTATCAGCTGTAAAGCAGACTGCATTGTACATGAATTATGGTATTCTTTAATTCTTGAGGGACACAGAAAAAAAAAGTCTAATATAAAAAGCTCTGCTAAATCAATCTCAAACAATGGCATAATCTTCCTCCTGTTCTTCTTCAACTCCATTCCTATGCATTAATATCCACTTCACTTCTTTGTTCAGCCCTCCACTTAACACATACTTAGCTCTATAGCCAGCATATACACTTCTCTCTGGGAGCACCTTCAGAGGCAACCAAAGAGTCAGAGTCCCACTGTTCATGCTGCATAGCTGCAGTGCATCTTCAGGAGATTGCCCACCTCCAAGGTTCATCCTTGTTTCCAATTAACACACCCTAAAGCCCTGGAGAGAACACCACATATCAAGGTCTCCACTACAGCACGTGCAACTAACAGTTTTTGTCCTGTACAGACAAGCTGCATTGATACAGAAAAAATATGAATGGAAGCATGGCAGAACCCCCCAGACAATCAAAGCACATGAGCAAACAAAGCCAGAAAAGCCAGTCCTGCCCAGGTTTCCTACAGGGAATTTTTTCAGGTGGAGAACCAAGATTAGCTCAGACCACACTGCCCTTGCTCTCTCTGCACTGGAAAACCACTCACCAAATCATGCAGAACCTGACTCATACAGAGACAACCAGCAGTATTTCCACCAGGCCACAGAAAACATTGCTATGAAAGAATACTGAGGCAAACCACAATTACAGGAACCTCAGCAACCATCTAAGGAGTATCTGGGAATATTCTAGGACTTGCAGTGAACCAACGTAGGCAGTCAAGCACTGAAGGGAGCTCCACTGTCTCCACATCCACACTCTGCCTGGGCCATGGTGATACTTATTTCTCCTCACTGCTGACAGTACACCCTCACAAGCTGTCCCTTTCCAGGGTCTACAGGAGAGGGAAAGCACGCAAACAAGAAATCAAAGAAGCTCTTTAGATTGTCAGTAACTAAAATAGTCAAAGCAGCAGCAGTGGGAAAAGAGTGGAAGCCATTACTCGGAAGGTACCTGGAAAATGTCAGTTTTATTAACTGTAATAAAGGGGTAGATATCTTCTCAGGACAGGATGGGCTGAACACTTTCTTTTAAAGGCAAATCTTCAGCTATCAAAGGCTCAGTCTCTGGACAGCAAGTGGCTCAAGACTTTTTGGACACTACAATTCATGAGAATTTCGTTGAGCAAGCAAAACCAGCAAAGCAGGTAGGAATCTTCACAAGATACACGTTCAAATCATATATATCCCTGGGGCAGGGGAAAAACCAAAACCAAAAAACAAAACAAACCAAACAAACAAAATTTTAAAATTATTAAAAAAAAATTAAAAAACAAAACAAAACCCTAAAATTCCAGGCAAAACTCAGACAGGTAGAAGACATTGCCAGTGATCAACAAGGTCATGAAGTGAACATTGGGTTTGGTCAAGGATGTTTCTGATATGCATGCAGCAAGACTGTAATGACTCCTAAGACACCAACCAGGGGAAATAGTGCTATGTTAGAGGATGAACTGTAATGACAAAGATACCCATGCAGACTCACTGCAGAACTGCTGTGCTACAGACTGGCACAACCCTGGTTATGGCGAGTTTCCAGAGCACAATTCCTTTCTGCTTCTGGGCTCCGATTCAGAACTAGAAACAAATGTGCAACCTTCCCTCATGTCAAGGGCAATTAATCACAAAGAGCCACCAAGGTTATCTTGCACGTTTAAAAATTATCAGTCAGTGGGCGGTTATTTCATGTCTGATCCCAAAGGGTTCGCCAGAAATATGGACAGCCTGTAACACAGTCACAGAAGAACTTTTACAGTGCTGTGCAAGACTCCTGAGAGATCAATATGGCTGTGGTGGGTTGACCTTGCCTGGATGCCAGGTGCTCACCAAAGCTGCTCTGTCACTTCCTTTCTCAACCAGACAGAGAAGAGAAAATAGAAAATGGCTCATGGGTTGAGATAAGGATAAGGAGAGATCACTAAGCAGTCACCATCACATGCAAAAGAGACTCATCTTGGGAAAAATTAATTTAATTTACTGTCAGTAAAATCAGAGGAGGAATTTGAGAAATAAAACCAAATCTTTAAAATATCTTCCCCTCACCCCACCCTTCTTCCTTAATTTTGCTCCCCATTTTCTCTGCTTTCTCCCCCTCAGTTGCACTGGGGGATGGAAAATGGGAGCTGCTGTCAGTTCATCTCAAATTTTCTCTGCTGGACCTTTGTCCTCAGGGAGAAGACTCCCCACACTCTTCCCATGCTCCAGTGTGGGATACTTCCCACAGAAAATAGATCTCCACAAACTTCTCCAATGCATATCCTCCCCACAGGCTGCAGTTCTGCACAAACTGCTCAAGAATGAGTCTCTTCCATGGGGCACAGTCCTTCAGAACAGTCTCTTGTGGGGTCACAAGTCCTGCCAGAAAACCTGCTCCAGTCTGGGCTCCTATCTCCATGCATTCACAGGTCCTGCCAGGAGCCTACTCCAGCACAGGTTTCCCACAGGGTCACAGCTTCCTTTGGGCAGCCACCTCCTATGGCTGCAGGGGAACGTCTGCTCTACTGCCTGTAGCACCGCCACCCTCCTTCTTCACTGACCTCGGTGTCTGCAGGACTGTTTCTCTCACATATTCCCACTCCTCTCTTCTCCAGGTGCAATTTACCTCTGTGCAGTAACTTTTTCCCTCCTTAATAATGTCACCCCAGAGGCGCCACCTCCATCACTGATGGGCTCAGTCCTGACCAGCAGCGGGTGCACCTTGGAGCCAGCTGGCCCTGGCTCCGTTGGACACAGGGAAAATGGAAACTTCCTGCAGCTTCTCACAAAAGCCACCCTAGCAGCAACCCCCACTACCAAAACCTTGCCATGCAAACCCAGTGCAACTACCCATGAGATAAGCTGGGCAGTACCGACAGACAGCTGGTGGCTCGATTCCTGCTCCACTTCTAGCCCTTTTCTTCCATTGTTAACACTTGATTGGCTTACACTATGAGTCTAATAACACAAATTATGCCAAGCTGCAGTTTTCAGATCTCCTGTATGAACTCAAGCTTGTAGGGAGTAGCTCAAGACCAGCACACCTAAGAAAGCCTTATAGTAAATCTTGTTGGAGTGGTGCCATCCCTGAAAGCATCAGCCGGACCTCCAGTAAAGACGTCTGAACCATTCTACAGAGCCTGTGCGCCTGAACGATGAACCAGCACGCCAGGGTGAGACACTATCATTAGCACCATAGGCTTCTAGGTTATACTTTTAAGTAACCAAAGCAAGTAGAGCCACAAATTCTAGGTGAATCCCTAAACCTACGGCCTCTAACTGCAAATGCATTCTTTATGCTCCAGCGCTCCTTAGACTCTCTTTGCTAGGCAGCATCTGATAGTGCTAATTTCTCTCATCATAAATCATAGCAAAAGAGCAAAATCAGAGCCCAACCATTTCAACTGACTTGTGTTCTACTTTTAGCTCCACATAGGCCTCCCATGGACAACTAACCTGCATATATTGTAATTTAAACTCTCAAAGCATTATAATAAAAAACCAAAAAAAAAACATACACCACTTCAAAGGGTATTGGGATAATTAGTTCATTCATTATAAAGTATTATGAGTTTTTCAAAAGAGGAATGCTGCAGAAAAATATTGTACTGCTATGAAACTTACAATCTTACAGGACAAATATTGACAAAGTGCAGAGAAGATTATGACCTTCAAGTAAATAATTTTTATTTTTGATCTTGGCATTTTTATGGACCTTATCACTGTAAAGTCTGAACAACTCACAAATACTAATTAACTGGGACTTCTTAATTATTCTCCCTGCTTACACAAGGGAAATCCTAGACCCAGTCCAATCTAAGTTCTCCTTTAACACTAGATGAGTCAGAAGAAAGGAAGGACAAAGCACAGTGTGTAATGTTGATACTCACTCACCTAATATATTCTTCCAAGAAGGCTGTGAGAAATGGAGCAATCTCTGAATTATCTGAACTCATACCCAAGGTCTCATGGTGCCGTACGTGAAACATTTATAATCCTCTCTGCAGTGGGTCCGAATGCTCTATACTGTGTGCACAAGCAATAATGCTTCAACTTGTAAAACAAGCAATGTTAATATATTCAATGCTCATTCCCTTGAACCCGAGACTGTTTCTTGAAACATTTGTAGTAAAGGATCATAGATTTAAAAAAACCCCAAACAACACAGTATTACAAACCTATCTAACAGATCAAAGTATTTCTTGCTAATAGCAAGACTGTACCAATCTGTCTGATTTTTGTACATGCTTCACTGAAACTACAAAGTAAGCACTGGTGCAATCACTCTGTTTCATTAAGCTGCTGAAAAAGAATCTGTAAGCATATATAACACAAACAATTACCAGGTGACTACAAAAATGCTTAAAGTCTCAACTCTTTCATTCTAGTTTTGGGGGAAAAAAACAACAGAGATGGAGAGGTTTAGCTAATTGAAAAATAGTGATTTTCTATCTACAATGTAGTAAAAGAAAGAGATGCTATTTACTAAGCCAGTCAACAGGCATCTTCACTGAAGAACGTAACAGATTTCATCCACTTTTGGTTCATGCTTGGTTTGGTTTTGCAACATTTAGACACTTCAATCTCTTCCCTCTTTTGAATAGCAAGGGACTGATCCTACAAACAAATTACTTTAGTGCCAAACTGCACCTAATATTTCAATTAGGAATAGGAATGAGTGATGAAATAACTTCTTTTGAATACTGAAAAATTAAATATATATAGTTATGTAATGAAAATAATGAAAATATTCCTTCTTTTGTTTTTTAAACATAGAATACATGGGCTGCTCGCACCTGTCTCCTTGAACACAGATCCTTTTCTCTGCTCTTTCTGCCCTCTTTATTCAGATATCGAAGTCAATAACAGTTTAATTGACCTGCCCCTGCCTTGTCCTTGTCTTTCTTTTAGCATGATATGTACAGATATTTTTAGGTCGCAGTCTTTGGTGACAGAAATATTGTTTCTATCAATCTGCAGAGCATAACTAATATAAAACAACATAATCATGTGAAATAATGTCTGGGAAGGATAGCTATGACAAGCTTGGAATGCAGTATTTACTAGGGAAAAAAGAAAGGAAATGCATTACCAATTTTCTAGGTGTATTGTCAGTGCCAAAGCAACACAAAAGTTAAACACAAGCACAGTTCCTAGATACCAGATACAGCTCAACCAAGCACAAAAGCAGGAGCTGAAGGATTGATACACGTCCTCTCAGGCAGA
This sequence comes from Calcarius lapponicus, assembly GCA_039654755.1. Taxonomy (NCBI): domain Eukaryota; kingdom Metazoa; phylum Chordata; class Aves; order Passeriformes; family Fringillidae; genus Calcarius; species Calcarius lapponicus. The sequence goes on from CM077463.1 coordinate 10,619,256, forward strand.
GTTTTGAAGTCCTTATTGCATGAGATGACACAATGGCAAGAATTCAACAGTGCCATTGCTAAAAGCTCTGAGAAGCAGAGGGCCTCTTCTTCCCCCCCAAAGCCCGTGTCCACACATGAAAATGGCACTTCATGAAACAAAATATCAGCATGCTGGATGCCACTGCACAGCCTTATCAGATACAAATCCCTTCTCTGAGCAACACAAACTGCACCCATTCTCTGAATGGAACTGAAAGCAGTATTTTTACTGAATTGCATGCTCTGGCTTTGGGTGGGATGGCATGCAATCCTGAAGATACTCTCTCAAAGCAGAGCTACCCATGAGGTAAAGTTAAAGGAGTGCTGCAGGACAGCATATGCACCCCAAACAAGAAGATTCCCTATACAGACACGTAACCATGACAAATTATAAACTGCCCATTTTTCCGCATTACCCCAGATGTCCTCAGCTGGAAGCTGTACAAGGCACTGTCCCTACACCAAACTAGGGCAGAAAGGGGGCTGTTCTCCTCATAAGTCCACCAGAGAATGCTTCCCAAAATGAATATCTAAGACAAAGAAATGATGAGCAATCATCAAGTTTTGGACAAAAGTTTCTGCTCCTTAGTAATGACACTATTACAGTCATTTGTGGTACTACTCAACCTTTATTCTTTTCAGGTCCAGAAAATATTCTGTTCCAAATCACAAAACCCTATTCTCTAAATCAGTCATTTGCCTAAAAAACTACCCTCCATTAAAATCAGAGTTGTAAAACAAGTTATCTGCTGGTTTAATTTGGTTAGCAAGCATCTTCATCTGGATTGGTTTTTACTGGAAATTGTGAGGGTTTTTTTTTAAAAAATTTAATAGCAGGGCTCCCTCAGTTCTTAGACTGAATACCAATGGTAAAATAAGAAGGTGAAAACTCTTACAATGTTTCATTCCAACCACTTGTAGGTTTATTTCCAGCTAGTGAAAAGATAGCTATGATTTCATTTGTGTGCAATGAAATAATCTATCAGGTCTAGTTTAAAAAGATAGCAACAAACTCTGCCTTGCTCTCTCCAACTGGTTACATTACGTGCAATTACTATTCCCATCCAATATTAACCAATGAGATCTTCCTGACAGCTAGTATCAGTATTGTCCACGTACTCCATGACATTGCACACCCTTGTTTAGAGCATTTAACAAGGCAAAGGTAACTAAAAGATGGCTGACAAGCTTCGTATTTTCATGAGAGAACACAAGGACAAATCCTGTTATACTTCATGTGCATGTTCACAGCTGGCACACTGTCAAGGGGCATTGTAATATGAATTAAGGTCAGCATATGAATCACAGTGTCAGTGCATGCACAGCTGGACTCTTAAACAGACTCATGCAAAATACTCATGTATTCACACAGAACCATATCTACTAGTTCATTTTTTTAAAACAAACAACCAAAACAGAAAAACTAACATTAAAGAGGCTTTCTTTGCTTGATACTGCCCCCAGTCAATGCAATTGTTTAACAGAGAGAGTAAATAGGTACCATTCTCAGATTATTTAGTATCAGATCCATATATAGAAAGATCCTTCCCCACATGCATCATTTTTTTCCCATGGAGTACAGAAGAACCTGGGCCTGTCAGCAATTCTTTCAGGTTTTCCAGACAATTGATGGTATCTTTGATTACATTTTAGCAGCTGCCCTGCCAGCCTCAGTCCCTGGGAAGAGGAACATAAAGGCCATGAAGTTGATGTCTGTGATGTAGAGGAGTAATCAAGGTTTTTGTCCACAAGTAGAAGATCTTGGAAACATGTTTTCACTGGGGCTGGAGTCAGCTTTTCTACAAGAGTTAAATGAAGAAGGAGGATAATCTCAGTTTAATATCCTAAAGTCAGTTTGTACTGTTCACCATCAAACAAAAGAAACCCTGCAGGGAGGTGAATCTCCAACCTTATTGATTTCATAGCAATGGGGCTAATTTATATGAGTTTTTTTCCACGGGCTGCTGTTTTGCTGCAGATTGTTGGCACAGCAGCACAGGTGCTGTCAGGACCCTCAGCAGCCCTTTGCCCTGACTGCCTCATTCCCTGGGAGCAGTGTGATCCAGCCTCCTCCAAAGCCATCCCTGCTGAAACAGGGACAGGCAGGGGACAGGGTGATGGCTCACCTCTGCTCTTCCATCAGGCAAAATGGAGCTGCCAAACTGAAGACCATCAGGCAGTTTAGATTAAATTAACCCCCATCTCTGAAGGGCAGCCTTTCCCTCTTTCTGCTTGACAAGCAGTGTTAATATGCCAGCTATATTCCAAAATTATTCAATGCCCAGTCCTGTGAAGACTAAATACACTGAGTATTTGGTAATATTTCTTATTTAAAAACATGTCATTTGTGTTAATATCACTTTCTTCTGACTGAAATTAGTTTACACTACGTTGAAAAGCCTATTCTACTGACCAAGAAGCAGAGTAAATTGAGAAAATTAATGGCATGTTGAAATAAATGACTGCTTTCTCCTCTATTAAGCACATTGAATTTAGGAAAAAAAAATACGGATGTATGACACAAACTGCGGAGCATGGTCTTCCTAACACTAATACATTAAATAATTGAAAAAATATGCTAATTCTAAGTGGAAAGGAACTTAAATGTTAAAAAAAGGCAAGATAACAGAACACTAATGACTATTTGGAAATGTCCATTTTCATACTTCCAGTTTTTGCATAATCACACCACTTAATAAAGCTACAGAAAGATACTGTGCACTGCAAATTTTAATTTATGCAGCATGTAGTTCAGCTGCAGTTCTGAGACAGCCTTACTTCTTAGAGGATTAGAACACAGTATTATTTTAATGTTGCTCCACAAAGGCATTAATTAAACAGTATATTGATACGTTCAAAGCTGGTTGAATTTCAGGCCAGGAAATCTTTCTAGCTATCTTTTTAAATGTCTTTTGTAGACATTTATCAAATTCTTCAGGTTTGCTTGCTGAAACTGATAAATCTTATTTACATTTGAGGAGTTTTAACCCAGCCTGTTTGGTGGCTCAGATGAGCAGTGTTTAGATCAGTTGCACAGCTCTCCAACCTGCACAGAATTTCTTCCTGTGAGAGCTCTTGCTACTGCCAGAATTAGTCTGCGTATCCATTTTCTATGAGCCATGTTTGTGTTAGAGAAACACATGCCAGAATCTTGTCAGCTGAACTCACTACTTGCTGTCTAAGCACTGCTGCTGCTGCAGCCACTGAGAATATTTTGATTTGGAGGATAAGATTTATAGCATCTCAAGTTAGTAAATAATGAAAAAGCCATAGCATATACAAATCCTCCTTGCAGGTTCTAAATTCTATAATAGTTTTGTTTTTTTCTTTCTAAGGTTTCAACAGAAAAAAAAAACAAAAAACAAAAAACAAAAAAAAAACAAACAAACCCCAAGATTTGAAAGGCATAGAGGTATCTCCAGCTTTTGCTGCAGTATTTGAAAAACATACATTACAGTAAAAAATCCCAGCCTAAAATAGAAACCCTTAGTCAGCAATTACTGTGGAGCAATGTAAATCCTGATGTATTTACAGATGAAAGAGGGTCACACAACTCAGCCAAAATACTTCATTTTCTGAAAATCACAATTCTAGTTGAATTTGTAATATTAAACAAAAATCCTGTGTATTTACAGCCAGCTTCTAGGCAGCTGGGGTACACTTCCTTCTCCAGTAAAATATGTACTTTCATATAAATCAAGTTTATAGTTCACATGGTGCTGTAAATGCATTAAGTCTGTTCCTTTTAAAAGTGTATTAACAATTTCCAAAAGAGAGAAGAAGCCATTTGTAAAGCACATGCCTCCAAAAACCTCCTGAGGGGAAATGACAGGATAGAAGGGCCAGCAGGAGATAACACTTGCATCACTCTCTCTGACACAAGGGATCAGGACAGAATTTTGAGGTCGGTCCATAGGATAAATGAAATACTGCATGAGAAAATTAGACAAGAAAAGCAGCTTACAGGAAAACACTTGTTAGGTTGTTTGTTTTTTTTTTCCCCCTCAGTGTAGGTCATGTGAGTTCATAGCCTAAATTCTGCAGTTAATTTCAGGGTTAGACATCTCAAGATCTCAGATGATCCAATTTTTACTGGTATTGAATAAAATCAGAAACATCTCCTTGATATATGATTTGGTTCAAGGCTGAGTCATGGTTCACCTAAAAGGATCATGAACTTCTGTTAACCCTTCTCTGAAATTAAGTCAGTTTAGTGCTTTCTATAAAAAAAAATGGAAACTAGTTTCACACCATACAACTGCTCTAACCTTCCACTTCAAAGCCAGTAAAAAGTCAGTATTTGTAGTCACTCCAACTTGTCTGAAAAAAAGAAAAGTTGAGATGTTCCTTCACAAAGGAAAGAGGCAAACAACGTGAAACAGTCATCCTTAAGAAAAAAAATACATATTTGGGAATCTAATTTCACCCACTCAATTGCTAAAAATGGTGAGAGTTTATTTTGGGGGATTTGTTTGTTTATGGTTTTTTGTTTATTTGTTTGTTTTAAATTTTGTTACCAAAACTCAAAGCTTTTCTACCACAATTCATCTTTAACTGTTTCCACTTTATTCAGTAGGGTCTTTTCAAGCCTAGGCAGTTTACAGGAGTTCTTAATTAAAAAAAATAGCAAAACACTGAAATTATTCTTCTCCCTTCTCTCCTAAACCCTGATCATCTATTTGCAGTAAAAATACTGAAAAATAAAAGAAAAACTTGAAAAGCCTATGTCCCTAATGCACTGGAAAATAGGCAGTCTAATTCACAAGACACTAAGCTTTCTTTGTAGACATAAAAGCCGTAGCAATTCCAAACTACATTTCTCAAACAGCAGGTATCAAAGAAGAAAGGAAAATATTGTTGTGCAACTGCCAGAGAACAAATAACCCCACTAATTCTTCTGTTCATACCTTTTCCTAAACCCACTAAGTGAAAACCATCACACATTCTGAATGGTTTTATAAGTACATACAGGGAGTCAAAATGAAGAGCACAAATGAGAGTTGATTAATTAAATATTAATTGACATAACTAAACCAACTGAGTTCAGTTCTGAAAAAAAAAAAGAAAAAAAAAAAAGAACATGGTTTTCTAATTTAATTATGAAAGCCTGGAATATTATAAGACGGAAGTCCTAAAAAAGTGATCTAATAATGCCATCATATACTACTTTTGACCAAGTCTTCAGACATGTAGACAACAATTTTAGTTTGGAAATCTAAACCCCAAATGCCAGTTTAAACCCATATCATGTCTTAAATTTTGCTTATTTTTCACAGTTCTTTTTTACGTGAAAAAAACAAAACAAAACATTACTGCAAATTTGGTTACTGAATTCTTTTTATTGTACCGCTGAATTAGAAGCTAAAAAGAATTCTGAAACATAAATTCTGGATGCATTGTTAATACAATAAAAGCTTAAAATATAACATAGGAAGAACAGAATGCCTTTCTGATGACGGGTTTAATAGAAGTGGGATGAGAACAATGAAATGGAAAGCCAAGTAGGTAGGAGCTAAAAATAATTCATATGAAAAATTTGGGAATTTACAGGTTGAAAATGAGAGAGGAGAAAAAAAGGACTAAAACGATGAACTGATGACAGATTCATGGTACACCATCGCCCTTATGTAGCTGTGAAAGGACAGCAACCCTAACAAATGGGAATGGGAGAGGCAATGCTAAAAAAAGCGAGGTAAGTGTTAGTATTAGTGCTCAACACCACTGCAAGACAGCCAAAGGTAAGATCGTACTTTTTCAAGCCACTGTTTGTGGGGAAAAATGTATGACTAGGGTACTACATGTGCATTCTGAAGTAAAGCTGAAAATATATGTTTTTCTTCAGCAGGACAAAATAAAGGCTAAGAAGGAAAATATAATTAATTAATAATTAAATTAATTATTTTAATTTAATTAATAATTAATTACCCACTACTAATAATTTAAGTGGGTACACATACTGGAAGGAGGGAAAGTGTAAAATAACAAATGGACACATACAAATAAATTAAGGTGGAGAAAAAAATCAGATTTCCAGTAAAAAAAGCAATGAAAATCTGAAACAGCCTATGACAAGATTAAGTGAAAAAATCTACAACAAACTCAGTTTATAGACAGAATATAATGTAATTGACTGTTATGGCCTACAAAGTTCTGGTGCTCTACTTGAAAAATTTAATTAGATGAATAAATGTTGGGAAAGGGCAAAAGAGAGCAAAAGGGCTTGAGCAACAGAACAGTTGCAGAACTGATCAAAAGAGAGATGGGACCTACAGTGTTTAAGACTATTAACTTCACATTTGTAAGGAAACACTATACTTATAGTTAGGGCTGATGAAGCTTTTTGCCAACAAACGCTTCAGTGTGCAAGTTCAAAGTTTACTGACTATGGGCAGCAATTGTCTTTGACTAGCCAGCAAGTCTAGAATTAGTCTCCATCTTCCACCCCTTGCTACAAACCTTTGAAAAACTAAGCTCATTAAAACTAATGACATATAAGTATCTAGTAATAACATTCAAGTCCCTTCCATACAGTATTTATGACATATTTTTAAGTTTCATGTTCCCAGTATATGTACACCTAATACCTCAGAACATAAATGCATAAACACACACTTCAAACACGTTAACTCAGGTTTCATCACATAAAAGTAAAGATATATAAATAACAATGTTTTTGACTTTGTAAAATATGGAAAGCATGCATCCCAACTATAAATAAGCCTTTCATCACTTTCTTTTTTCTTTCACTAAAAATTCAATACCTTGTATGTGATCACAAGATCACATGCATTTTCATCACACACGTATTTTCATCCAAAACCCAAATTTTAGTCATCATGTACAACTGAAAACCAAAAGCACATTTCATATTCTGAGATGCAAACGAACATGCAAGGAAGATCTCTTACAAGTAAAGCACATCCACTCTGCTGCTAGCAGTCACTCTTGCAGCTAAACTGAAATTTGGTCAAACTACCATCCACAAATGTGCATTTAAGCAGTCAAACCTCAAAACTGTACACAAACTTGTGGGACAGCTGGACTGTGATACAACCAAAATACAAAGTAAAGCCTTGGCAGAGAGGGATGACCAGCAAAGCTTCACTCTATATTGCACATTCACTGCACACAGATATGAGCTGAGATACTTGGAGAATTTAAGAAGAGTACACACTGTTCAAGCTGAATTAATTTCTAAGAGTTCTGGTTACTCATTTACCTGCAGCATAGCATAGCACTATCAAATGTCCTTTGAGAAATCATAATTGCAGACTATGGAAATTATGTCCCAGAAGGACAATGTGGGTCTCATTGACATTGCAGCCTGTCTTTTGCATACAGTAATACAAAGGGCACTTTGTGTTACTGCAGTTTTAATGAATCAATATGTTTATATATGACTTAAGCATACAATATCTGAAATATAAGCTACTCTATCACAATCACAAGTACAGTCAAGTATCACTTTACTTGAGGGAATGCAAGTCCTATTGTTGTAACATCACAATAAGCAATATAGAGAGAGGAAAAAACAATTCAACCATGCATATTTTGTACCTGATTTCTGCAATTTAAGATTTCAATGTAAAACTACGTATTTATGCTACTTTTAAATGTGTCCTTCTATGTGATACTAAAATGATTCCTAAATTCTGTGTCATGGCAACACAGTCCATTCATTGTAGAAGTAACTATGCTGTCCCATATTCAATGTTATTCATTGGCTGAAGCATCAGGTGGAATAAAGGAAAATGGAAAGGAGATAAAAGTACTAGTTTAAAAGTATCCTGCAGTGGATCCTGCATCCCAAAATGCTTCACAAAGTCACATCTACAGAAGACAACTTCATGCCTTTCTATGACTTTCAGGTACTATTAAAATGCAGCAAACCTTTCATTTTAACACAGTTTAGAGAAGGAGGACCTAACTGATAACATCAGTTAGATAACATTAAAGGAAGCCCAATACAGTTCAATTCAGTATTAACCCTCCATTCTTGCATTCCTTTTCTATTCTTCTGAAGTGACATTTTCAGAAGCACAGATCCCACTTCCCCGAAGAACTGACATGGTGCAGCAATGTATCAATCACCCCAAGCACAGGGCTCAATTTATCTCCAAGTGCCAGTCCACACTGAACTCGTTCAGGGCCCATTACCCCATCCACAGAGTAATGTGCATGGCCAAAAGACAAGTATATATCTGCCACATAATATGCAAAAGGCAGTGTGTCAATGAATGCTGGTAGGCTCCTGATGCATTTATAGCACACACACGGGACTTAGTGGATCAGCCACAAAAGCAGACCCAACATCAGGGCCCTGGAGGTTCCAATGTTCCTGCTTGGCACACCCTGCCCACATCCTAGGACTCATTCCAGCCCACAGGGCCATCACAGGAATGCCACAGCAGGACTGGCCTCCATCCCCCTCCAGCCCTTCACTGCCCAGCCATGGGCCAGCCTGGCCTCTCCCTGTTCCCAGGGAGGGGATGGGTACCCAGGACTGGGGCTGTCCCGGTGCCCCTGGCTGCCTGGCTCTGGGCTGTGTTGGGAAGGGTCCTGGCTGCCAGGTCTCCCAGGGGGCCCAACACCCCCTGCACCCCATCCCCAGAGAGCTGCCAGCCTAGCAGCACCCTGATACAAAAATGGAGAACATGGACATTAGCAGTATCTACATGGACCTAAGTATACGCAAGGAATATTTCCTCATAGACTTTGCCCCCTAAAATGAAATTTAGTTACCATCTTTATCATAAAGAAACAAGCTACATATTTGCCAAGACTTTAGAAAACAGAAACACAAAGTGAGGCTGCACAGAGCAGCAATTAGAGATGGATGATTTTCAAAAATATTCAAGATTGTCAACAGTAGCAACTGCGTGTCCTAAATACTCCCAAGTACCAAATGTTTCCATAAAAATGGATTTCAAACATGACTTTTTATATCCCATTGGACAAAGTTTTGCTAGTGACCTCCTTCAAAACTTTAAGGAGAACAAGATTTGCTGCTTTGAATACCTTCAATAATTTGTGGTTTTGAGTACCTTCAACATGCTGTTTTGAATACCTTCAATACTTCAAATTAAGAGGAACTCATGGATTTTTAAAACGGGGAAAAAATCAGTAAAATTCCCCCTTACACATTTACCTTTCCATGGGAAGCAAAACATCAGCACAAAAACATTAGTCACAATATCAAAGGAATTGTTATGAACTGCGCTCACAAGAAGTGTTGCAAGTCCTGGACAACCACAGGGGTGGTCAGAGCTTCATGGATGCTACTCCTAAACAGTAAATGCACAGACTTGTGTTTAAAAACTTTGGAATATCTTTAAATAGCAAATTAAATTGGCAACCTCTAAAACCACTAGTGGTCTGTTAACCTCAGATGTTTTGGGAAAGCAGAGGATGAGTACCCAGGGCAGTACAAGAAGCCATTTTGATGCTGCAGTGATGGGAAGCAGGGGCCTCCCAGGATGTAAAATCTTGAAGATGGGAGCAGAAACACCAATCATGGCCAGTTACTGGTTACTGAAGGCATGTTAGCTTTGCAAGTTCAGTAGAAACAGTAAAACACAGAAAAACAAGGAGCATGCATTTCACACATGTAAAACACTCTTGTATGAGGTGCAAAAAATAAAATAAATAGCCATAGAAAATAGCTGCTGCTTCTTCAGGGGCAGAGGCCAAGGAATAATAGGATTGTCCATGTGCCTTCTCAGCTAGGGATGCCACACCTCACCACTGGGGTCTCAGCAAGTCTTCCTCCTCCCAGCAGTGGCTGAACACTGCTTTTTGATTTGCTATTCACTACATTCTGCAACTTCAACCCAGCAATCATACATAAAGTACTATCTTTACAATTTAATTGGGTTAAGTATGTTAGGATTTCAAAGAGCTCTTTATGTGTGTGTGTGCTTTCTGCACCAGCCTTCCCACATGACAAAATGATTGATACCACAGCAACCACTCAAGAGTAAATGCAGACATAACAGATGAGTGCAGCATGAAAATCTGGGAAAGCTGTAGAATCTCCATCATGAGAGGTCTGAAAGCAAAATAATGGCCTGGGTGTACTCAGATCTGCTGTGTGCTTTTTGACTTATTTTTTATAACTCTATAGGAAAGAATAAATGCTAATTTAAAAAAATATATACTAAAAATTTATAATGGGAAAGGGGACTTTGCAATAGAACTGCAGCTGAAAAATGGTAATGATGGTATACATTAGTGCTATCTAGTCATAAGTTCTTCCTGTTATTACATTTAACATGCGTAAAAATGAGAACTATTTTTAAATCTAACACACCAGTATGGAAGAATTACCCAGGCTATGACACTCAACTGTATCAGACATCAGCAAAAACTTCACCTTAAGAAGTTACATAGCTCAGACTTTCCACAAGTTAAAAGGTCATTGGCAATCATCAGTAGGGATGGGCCCAATACTAAATAGGCAATACAGCAATACTTAAAGGCATTAGACAATGGCTGGGTAAAAACATTATTTCATACATAATTCCTAATCAGTTTTAAATATATAAGTAGCACTGAAAATAAAAACTGGCTGGTTGCTGAGAGCTGAGATATGCAGTAAATTAATTAGTAAAAAAATTGACACTACATAAAAGTTATTTGCTCAGTTTGGCTGCACGTGGAGTTAGAAAGGTAACAGAACAGCCCATGGCACTCAGAACTACAGTTTACAATACTCACAGCGCATAGTATTAAAACTGGCCTTTTAAAATAGCAAAAATTAATTCCATTATTAAACCCTATCTTTCAATCTGTTCAGCAAAGCCCTGTTGAATATAAAAATATTCTTGGTAAGTTTGTTTTAGAGAAAAAATTTAACCATTTTAATAGCATTAAAAAGAATTTATGGGGACAGAATATAGTGCCCAGCATGTTTAAAAATCATCAATATTAACTGCACAGCTGCTGAGCAACAGAGATGCAACAAAATCTTACGCTGAAAAGTACCTATATATTCCACTTTTTTTTAGGGAAAAAGATTCAAAACAACAATTATCTTTGGAACAACATAATTAGAAAGCTGATTGGAAAATACTCCGTTTGCATAACTTACTAATGTCTACACATTTTTTTTATGTTTTGCACAAATTTGTGGCCAAATACACAGAATTATGCTCTTATTCACAAAACTAGAGAAACATGTCATGCAAGTTAAGAGTTTCCTCAGTCTAATGCATCAGATTCAGAAAATTTCTGCAACCTACGTGTTACTATGGCAACTTTTTTGTTTCCTCAAAATGTAAATTAACTTTGAGGCTTCGTTACAAACTCTTTATTTCCTTTGTGTTTGTACATAATTTCTTTTGGTATATGGAATCAGAATAGCTTTTTACTTTAAATGGCTACATTTTACATTAAAAAATGAAGTTACGGTGAGTACAAATTGGCATTAAATCAGTTTGTAAGCACATCTCTGCTTAACCTTGACTTTTAAACCATAACAATAAATAAGTGTAGGAGAAAGCAATCAAACAATGAGTTTTATGGCAAAGATTTCTCTTTGACTTTTACAATTATAAACGTCCAGAAAATGAAAATATGCTGCAATTTCAGTCCTTTTCTTGCTCTTTTTGCTGCTAATTCCATTGAAAACCCATTTTACTGGGTTTTTATTCACTGTTTTGTAACAAAAATTATAAAAATCTGGAAAAGAAAGTATGACTGCTCTGTTTTTTTAATTAAGAAAATTGTGTTTTGATATGCCTCTATGGTTCCTGACAGGCTTACTGAATTCAAGAACCTGCCTGCCTTAAAATGCACAGGTGTCTGCAGTTCCTGTTACAGTGAGCATTACAGGAATTATGTAAGCACAGAGACAGATCTGACATCTTCATCACCATGTCAGAGTCATAGCATCAGAACGAATCTGAAAGAAAAGCTACTCCTTTTAATTTGACTCCCTTTTCTTGTCTGCTGAAAAAAAGAGAATTGCAAATCTCAGCTTGTGAACTTACAAGAATTTTCAATCTACTCATTAGAATACCTCCAATAAATAGAGACTTTCAATTCACTTTTACCCTATTAATAAACATATATATTTTCTATGAACTGAGTTTAATATTAAAAAATATTATAAATCTAGTGCATTTTAGCTTTTATCATAATGGAGCTCACAAAAGTGAGAAAGAAAACTTTAAAACATGTCAATACAATAAAACACACATGAAAACGTAGGAGGTTAACAACATATAAAACTTGATCTCCCCACCCTGGGCATCTAAGCAACCTGGTCTACTAAAAGGTGTCCCTGCCCATAGAAGGGGATTGAAATAGATCATATCTATTTGGAAGATTTATCTATATCTATTTATGGATTTATATATATATATTTATTTATTGAAATAGATCATACCTTCCAACCCAAACCACCCTACAATTCTGCGATCTGTGCTGTCTTCCTAAGGGAACAATTGCCCAGAAGTTTGCAACCAAGTAATCTAGTGAAAAATAACCATCTAGCAAAGACAACTTACTTATAAAAAGGGCACAAGGCCCATGTTCATCCTAGTTCTCTGTCAGTATTAAAAATAAAAAATCAGACTATATTCCAACAAAATTAAATCAGGATACTGGTAATTCATTAGCTAGTACACAAAACCCTAATGCCCAGTGAACTAGATTATGCAGCCAGCCCTATTCTAAGCTAAAAATCAGACTGTAACAATTTTATAATGGGTGAAGGGACAGTCAAGGCTATACTTGTAGTTATATAAGCACACAGGCAGAGGGAACATGGAATTTATTTCTAAGAGAGCCTAGAAACTAAGGGAAAAAAACCCCACAGTATTCAGAATCATGAGATCCCTTGACCATCTCCTTTTTTGCCCATGTTCCCACGGGTGCTTGCAGGAGCAAGCTGCATTCTCTTCGGAGACCATGCAAGAGAGAAACTAAAAGTAGACAAGAACTATTAAAGAAATCCAGCATCTAGATGATGAAAATGCCTGTGAAGAGACACAGAGAAGAAATGATATTTCATAACTTCTGTTATTTTAACTACTTGCTCATGTATAATTTAAGAATCTTTTTCTTGCACCACTTCTGCGAACAGCGAGCGTCTCTAGACTTGTTAAGTGACTGCAAGGATACGGTTCTGGCTCCAGATAAGGCCTAAGTGCATAATTAAGTAGAAGCACATACTACTAACACTAATAATTCACTGCATTGGAGTATGAAGTTGCACAACAGCCATCATTTTTAGGGTCTGTGGAATAAGGGAAATAGCCTCGCTTTACCATCAGAAAACAGTGTCATCAGGAGCTGCAGTGCCCAAGTATGGGACAAGGAACTGTGGCGTGGAGCAGAACCTTCCCCGTTAAGTACATGCTTAAATCAGTTGTTTTGAAAGGGCTTCAGCATGGATGATCTTCCAAAGATATTTACCTCACACACCTTACAGATGGAAAGGATACTATCCCAGGTCAATAAACCAAGGCAAAAATATAGCAAAATAAAACCTTAGTGCTGTACAGGAGCATGAATGAAAACAGCAAGAAGTTCAACATCAATTTCAATGGAGACATTCCATTTCAATGGAGGATTTCATTCCTAACATCAAACAATCTTATTGTTCCCTTCAACTTTCATATCTTACAGATCTACTTTCTTAAGGCTATTACCAAAGTTTAATTTTGGTTAAGTGAAAAGTCATGTGTGGTTTGCAAAATGCTTTTGGGATCAGAAAAGCTCAACAAAAAGGAGAAACTGCTGCTAATTAAACATATAACACCTTTTTTAAAAAATACGTAATAGTACAAGTGATGCCTATATATCACAATAAAATGGATATTTGTCTATTTATGAATTAACCAGTAGTTAAAATAAATCTGTTGGGCTTTGACATTAAATTAATAGATGAACATGGCCACAAAAACGGTCAATCCATGTTTTATTATATAGTCTCTAACTGCAGGTAATGGGAGTTCTTGGGTCTTCAGCCCATCTGAAAATCATGTCACTATTTGCTAAATAACAGGTAAAATACACATTTAATGTTTTAACAGTCTTTAGGGAAGACTAAAAACTTCTTAGAATAATAAAATACAAGAAGTTTTACTAAAATGTTAATCAAAATAATGGAAAGTTGAAAAGACTCAACAAAATGGGGCTGTTACTATATTCTACCAAAGAAAATAACACACAGCGAAGTGATTTTTATCTTTAAAGGCTTGCATCTAAAACTCGTCAGCATCCATTATAATTCTATAAAATAAGAAAAGGCAGCATCTGGTACAATCTATATAGTTTTATAGCCAAGTACACAAAAATGCTCAAACCAGTTACAAGATCTCTTCACAATAAATGAAGCTGAAGCCTCTTTACTTCCTCTACCAGCATGCATTATAAAAACAAAGGCAAAAGCTAGAACAAAAGAGGAATAAAAAAGAACATTCATTTCTCTTAATGACTAAATAATACTTTTAAAGGATTAACAGATAATGGGACCTGCTGATGCACAGGAAGAAAAAGCATCTTCACAACCATTTTAGTTTAATCTCAATTAGTTCATAGCCATAAGCAAGGTGATACTCAAGCATTGACCATTTCAAACAACTGTTTGATTCTCTTGAGGCTAAATCTATTCCCAAATTCACAATGCACATCTCCAAAACATGCACAAGTCTGAGTAATGGAGCAGAGATTTGGTTTTTTTCTTCCTTAAAGACATAAATTTGTATTGAAAGAATAATGCAAGAAAAAAAGTAATTTAATACAATAAAGAAAGTAGTAAATTTCAAAATATATCATATAACATCATTGTGAGGATTCATTAGCAGTCAGCACAAAACCACATAAAATGCAAGTGCTTTTTCAAAAGCTAGTGTAGAGGGACAAAGAAATTTTAACTTGTCATATAGTAGCTTCAAAAACCTTTTACTTCTTGTCTTTTAAGAAAGATTAGTACTGCTCAAGAAAACAAGAACTAGTACCCAGGTCCTCTACATCTCTAAGCAGAAAAAAATCGGTAGTGCATAACTGTTCCACAGACGCAAAATAATTCCACACAAAGGTTGCTCCAAGCACACGCTGTGGACTATGAATACATTTGGTTTGCACGACAATGTTTGGGGAGAAATGGGGGGGGTTTATTGATGTCTTCTGTGAGAAGCTGCTGGAAGCTTCCTCTGTGTCCAAGGAAGCCAATGCCGAGCGGTTCCAAGAAGGACACACCGGTGGCCAGAACTGATTCCATCAGTGATGGTGGTAGCACCTCTGTGACTACATATTTAAGAGGAGGGGTGGATCTGTGCAACACCAGCAGCATTCAGAAAAGAGGAATGAGAATATGGGAGAGAAACATCCCTGCTGACACCAAGGCCAGTGAAGAAGGGGAGAAGGTGTTCCAGGTGTCAGAGCAGAGATTCCTGTGAAGACCATGGTGAGGCAGCTGCCCCCCAGCAGTCCATCAGAGATACACAGTAGAGCAGAGATCCCCCTGCAGCCTCTGAAGGACTCCTTCATGCTAAAACAGAAGGATAGATATACGGCCAAGGCATGCTGTGGCCTTACAGGAAGCCTACAATGGAGCAGGGTCCTGGCAAGGCCTGTGGATCCAGGGAAAGAGGAGCCCACACTGCAGCAGTCTGCCCTGATTGACTAACCCCATGGAAGGAACCATGCTGGAGAACTTTGTGGAGGAGTGTACTCCATGGGAGGGACCCCATGCTAGAGACAAGGAAGAGTATGAAGAGGAAGGAGGAATAGAGACAATGTTTGATGAACTGACTGCAACCCCTCTTCCCCATCCCCCTGCACCACTCAGGGGAGAAGGCAGAAAGATTGCGAGTAAAGTGAAGCTCAGGAAGAGAGTCAGGGGGTGAAAGTCTTTTAAGATTTGGTTTGTTTCTTGTGACTCTACTCTGATTTTCACTGGCAATAAATTAAATTAATTCTTCCCTGAATTATTTCTTTATTAAGAAGAATTTGTCTGTGATGTTAATTAGTGAGTGATCTCTCCCTGTCCTTATATCAACCCAGAAGCATTTCTGTCAGCACAACTTGCTAATTCTTTTTTTGCTAACAGATTTGGAACTACACAGACATCTAAAAATTGGACAGCACTGCATCCAGATAAACACCATTGCAGACTGCAATGAACACAAAGCTCTTAACAACCCATAGCACCAAACAGGCACATTAGCAGAGAACTTTACAAAGCCATTTGCAGCTCACCCTGTTGTGGGGCAGGTTCTATGTTTCCAATATCAGATGTCAGAGTATGTCGAAAAAAAAAATCACCATTTAAGGAGAGTCCACCATTTAAGGAAGGTCACCATTTGAGGAAGGCAAAGGGGAGACGTGCACATCTTAGGGGTGATCATTGGTCTCCAATTTATTGATCCAAGTTATACACTTTTATAATAGTGTTAATAAGCTCATGCATATTCTGTAAACTAAGATACCTTATTCTATTTGTTAAGCTATATATCAACTCTTCATTCTTTCAGCCTACATTCTATCTCCCACGTCTCTCTGACTCCCCGTTATCGCACCCAGCGATGTCCAAGGACACAGGGTTTTCGCAGGTGCAAAAACTCAAATCAGAAGGCGAAGCACAGTATTTTTCCAGCTTCTAATAACTAACATTCCCACAAGAGTAGCCATGGGATAACCTGGATATAGGCCCTTCACATGCTGGGGTAACAAGAGCAGACTGGCAGAAACAAACAATCTTTAACACAAATCCACATCTTATAAGGATACTACAATGTGAATTAGACTAATATCTCCATTTTACTGCTCAGTGCATATGAAGAAGTTCAAACAGAGCACAGTCCTGATTCAGGACATCTTTGAGTCCTAAAATAGCTTGCAAGACAAACACTACTTAAAAAGTAATCTTCATTTACATGAATCATGATATTTTCTGCTACTTTTTTTCATTGTTTGTTTTTAAATTACATCTGCAACTAAAAAAAAAGGTATGATTCAGCTAATAAAATACTTAAAACACTAGCTGATTTCTTGGATTTTTTTTTTGTTCTCTGATACTTTCAGACCCTAGGATAAATTCTCGTGAGCCTATTGACTTCAGCACCAACAGAAAATTGCCCTGAAGTGAGATGTTTAAATATCTTTCACCTTCGTAAGTTTTAGGTAAATGCACATTTCAGAGAATCGGACTTCAAGAAATCACCTAGTCCACCTGTCTGGTTCAATTTAAGAATACTGTTCCCAACAGACAAGATTGTGATCTGAAAATAAAACTCTCCTATTCCACAACTTCTCAAGAAAATCTATCTCAATGCTTATCTGTTCTTGCCAATAGCAAGTTCTCCCTACAGCACCAGCACAAATCTGTCCTGCTGCAACCTTTCCCAATGTCTAGCTTAAACTTCCTTCATATCAGCTTGCATTCATTGCTTCATATGATCTCCCCACTTTACAGGAAGGATGGTTTGCTATTCTCAAGGAAGAATTTTACCCGCTGAAATCTTTTATCATGCTAGTAATCTCTGCTCTAAACTTGGTAATACTAGTGTCTTTAGTTCTTTTTTCTAGGTTGTATCTCCTAAAGATTTAGCTATTCCCTTTGTTCTCCTGTGGATACACTTAATCTTCTCTCATGTGTGACTACAATTAAACATGCAGACTTTCAAACACCACACAGCCTTGTGGAACATTAGAAAAAATCTGAGGTTCAGAAAATACTTGCCCATTACAAATAATTTTTTACCTGATAAATGAATACAATCTCCTTTCCTTTATATGGTCAAAAATAATACATCACTCATGCGAAAACACACATTAGTACACAGTCTGCCTGTAGAAAATATTAGTACCTTTTATTTCTATATTAATTTCCTGTTTGGATATATTCCAAACATGCTACTCATTGCTTCTCACAAGACTAACAACAATTAGTAGGAAGATCTATTGCTCTAAGTAAGATTTACTTGTAAACTGATTTGGTGCCAAAGGTAGAATATAATGAATAGGCAGATTCACTATATTGTGTTGGATTTCTAGAACAAGCATAGAAAGCACATTTAGGCAGATAAAAGAGTTTCTTTAAACAGAACCTATTATCACTTATAGTTTATAAGTAGCACGAGGATGTAATTTCCAAGAAAAATAAATCTTAGCTAAAATGCAATATTGGGTGAAACAGATACCCAAGCTGGCCAGTCATACTCGGCTGAATGACCAGTTCCAACTGGGATATCTAAATACTACCAAAAAACAAATACTGTTATTTTAATTAGTACAATTGTGTTGTGTCTTTTCTTCATGTGATTATAAATAACCTTTTAAAAAATATACACACAAAAAGAATAATTTTATCTATGTTTTGATTAGTGAATTTTTTTTTAAATATGGCTTCTCTCTGCAATATTATATTGAACTCAACTTGTAAATACATGCTTCTTTTTTTTTCCCATGTGGCTTTTTTAGTTCAGTTTCAAAAAGTCTCAGTTGTGTGTGTCTTGTTTGGGCAGTTTAATATTTGATACAGTGTATGCCTGCTAAGAAATGAGAAAAATAAATATTAACCAACAGATCTAAAAAGCATGCACTTTTGTATGATATGACACACTTCAGTCTATAGTACTGCCTTTAGGAACAGGTAGTGCTGATAAATGCTGCGAAAGGTCAATAATTCATCACCTGTGCTCCTGGGCTATGAAAACAGGCAATCCAAAAAAGGCTACTGAAAAATCTCTTACTAATGGCTTTTTTTAAGCTGCTCAATGGGGAAAACTGGGAGATTTATACCATCGATGGTGCAGTTCCCTGTGAAGACATACAAGTCGTTCATATTAAACACCCAAAGTCAAAGACTATTTCAAAGCTTCCTCACATGGGCAGAAAACCTGTCAGACTCCCCCTCTTGGTACATCCCAGAAGAGCAGATGACACACAGAGAACATCTTTCCTGCCTCCCTGAAAAGAAAATGATTGAGAATTTTGTCTGCATTGCTTCCATTCACTGCTACACCTCTCTAATCCTATTGAAAAATAACAAGCAAACAAAAAACAATGAACTGGATATATAAAGAAATTTAAAATACAAAGATATTTTATCTCAAAGCAGGACCTTCTCTCATTTTTCTGCAGCTCCAATGAGCTACACACCATCCCATAGCCACAACTGGGACTTAATTCTATTTAGCTGCCATAAAACTATATCAAAAATGCAAAGAGAGATTGGATACCTTTCACATTTTCTTTTCTATGTAGCCCTTATTCAAGTCTAGGGCTTTTCAACCACCAATTCTGCTTCCTGGATGGGAAGACTAAACTTTCCACTTCTGTATTCTGTGCTTGTCTCCACCCTGATGTCCTGCACTGAAAATATCATTCATATCTGCCTCTTCACAACACCCTCAAAAAAAGGTATGGAAGATAGACAGTAGGAAAAAATTATACTACAGTGAATTATATGTAACAAACCCTTCAGCAAATTTGCAGCTGGGACACGCTGTCCTCAACTCAGTTTTACTATATATATAGGTAACATATGCAGCACATCTGGTATGCAAGGTATCTTACTGTTTTGAGACACAGGTAAAGCATAAAAGGGAAAACTGAAAAATAAAACAAAACAAAACTTTTTTTTTTCCTCACACATTCTTAAAAGCAATTATCCTTCTGCATTTAACTGGTTCAAGTATTTTAAAATGTTTTAAAAATATAAGAAAAATGAAAAGACAGCAATATTATCTGTCATACTAAGTCACATTCAAATTCTTTCTAGGAAAATTTTGAGAGCCAAAGGCTCAAAACATTTTAGAAGATAGCACCTCCTTTCCTCAAAAGGTTTTACACAGCAGTAAACATTAGCAATACCAGCTTCCTCAAGCCATCAGGTTATATGAGCAGAAAACTCTTTAAAAATCATCTTGGGTATACTGTCAGTAGACATTTTCAAACATTAGCAGAAGAAGCAGCAAAGTTCTTTGGGGTTACACAGCTAAATAGAATATGTGCCTTATTATTGTCAGTGTCAAAACGTACATGCTAAAAACAAAAATATGCATAAAGCTTTTTCTGTAGTTTTAGAGCAGGATAAAGTATTTAAAACTGTATAAAAAGTGACAGAAAAAAGATATTAAGTATAAAACTTAGCCAGGTTATTATGACTCTAATTTCTGTAAATAGAATTGACACAGAAGTGCCTACAAGTGTAACCCATAATTGCTAATTTTTGCCTGAGGAGAAAAAAAAAAAAAAAAAGATAACTATGAAAAATTTGCTAAACAGATACCTTATTCATATATTTAAGTATACAGCAAAGCTGCACAAATTATACTAAATTTTGGTTCATAGCCATAATCATCTGGTTATAAAAGAACCACTGGAATTCTCTTGTCTCAACTACTGCAGCGTATCAACAGAAAATCACCTTATTTTACAGAGCTTACTCAACATCTACCCAACAGATTAGGAATCTAGTTTTGAGATCTGAATATTCCAGTCCTCTATACTTGAAGAAAGATTCTTCAGATTTAATCTGTGCAGTTCCTCTCCAAACAAAGCTATCAGCCAAATCTCCTAAACCATTCAAAACATCAACATGCCTTTTGATAGATTAGACATTTCTATCTCCCAATAAGCCATCAGCACGTAAACAAAGCTTTAAAGTATATCCAGGGCTGTAACACACCTTGGCTGCCACTTACACACACCCTTCTCAAGTTACTCCATAACTGCCCTACTTTCCGTGAGACTCAAAGACACTTTTGGAAACTGTATCCTTTACCTTTCCCCATCACTGCAGTGTCTGAATGGTTAAAATGTTCTACTACATGAAAGAGGTCCTTGTCAGGGGCAAAGGAGTTCCCACAATTAATGGGGTGCAACATGAACTCAAATTTTTTTTATTTCTCTTTGAATAAATGTGTTAAACAATATTAGATAATGAATCACCTAAAAACAGACATGAGTAGTGAATATACTTGGTTACTTTTAATTTTCAATAGTCTATGCAAAAAAAAAGTTTTAGATACTGAAATTTTAAACACTCTTTCATACTGACTGAAGCTGATTAGAGTATGTTAAACTGCTTTGCTTGAAGATCAGACAGGCATGGGACTGCAATTATATATCACAATACCCTTTTCTGGGTTCACAGCTCTATTCATCTTTTAGAAACACTGAAGGACAGATTGGACATAGGGGAACGGATTAGCCACAGGACGACCTGTATTTCCACACAAAAGCCTAAGTGTGGAAAAATGGCACCCTGTGTTACCCATTCTTCACTTCCTGAAAAAAACATATTCATGAAAATAGACATTTAAACAGCCCCTTCCCACTCATCTCAGAACAAGTGTTCATTGTTTCTTAGCACCATTTATATGGTAGTAATGTAATGCCACTACCAAACTGCCTCAATCCACAAATGTATATAAAAATATTTAAGAATTAGGACAGGCCCACTTCAGCACAGGAACTAAAATGAAATCAACACGAAATTAACATTAAGTATGAAAAAAAAAATCTCAGTTGGCTATTGCAGCATACAATCTCATATTTATGAATGGGACTGAAGGAAGGTTTGGTTCTGGTAATAAGTTTTAGCTGGATGTCATGGAAGTTCTACACACTGTAGCCAGGCAGTACAACTGAAATTATAAAAAAATACAATGTGTTAATAGGCCACAAGACCATAACCTACCACATAACATCAGTAATTGCAAGTGAATAAAAGGAAAATGAACACAGAAAAATATATGTAGTAATTATATAATTTTGAATGAAGTGAAGATTATGTCAGTTTTCTGTTAAAACCTAGCTCTGGAAAAATAATAAGCAGTAAATATTTTGAAGGATGCAAAAATTGAAAGAATATGCATTAATAAATCAGGTTAGAACTTTAATTAATTTTACATGTCATTCTTCTGAAATCAATTGTCTTGCATACAAAAGAGATGCCTGGTGTATGCACATGTACCATCAACTTGTCTCAGGAGATAGGTGTTATCAGCTAATCTGATCAAGCTACTCAAACTGGTGGCTTATTTGAATGTTCATTAGGACAACAGAAAATTATCCTTCTGCACAAGCAATAATCAAATTAAAATGTCCAAGCATTTAACTTAGGAATTTGACCACACAGCTGAGTTACAAACAGCAAGCCTGTGTAGCTCATTAGGCACCAATGGGAAATTAATCTTTTGGCCAGGAAATCAACAGTCTAACATCACGTGCAATGAGACATAGCTTTCCTAACTTTTTATAAAATTATGATGTAAAGGGATAAGTCTGACATTATAAAACTATTGCAAATCTTATGAAGGTAGTGAGGTAATCTCACACATATTCTTTATACATATTTACTTAATAAACAAATGTGGTATATGGTATATGGTATATGGTTAAATTATTTGCTAGGTCTTTCCTCACACTTTTTCTTATTGCTTTCTTACTGAAAGTAACACAAAACAGGTTCAAAAATGAAAAAAAAGTAAATCTTATTTTGCAAACTGCTTACAATACATAGTTTAAATCCAGTGTTTTCTATTTCTCATTTTTATATGCCTTCATTTAGATATCTTATGCTTAAATCATTCACTTTTATTGGATATTAAAAGTTCTTCATAAAAAAAAAAAACTCAGTCATACCATGCAGATTTTCATTCAACTCCACCAAACTATTCACTGTCTTTATTGAAACTACAAGGAGGAAGGAATGCATACACTGCTGAAGTAATTGCATGGAAGGGGCCAAAATGCTATCGTGGAGATTAGCACCTGTCAAGAAAAGTCTGACAGCTGTCCCAATATATGCAATTTACAGTCAGTATACAGTTTTCATTGCTAAAGAGAGCAGAAATGGTTCAGGAACAAATATAAACAAACTGATCTAATTAAGTTATCCAACAAGCTAAAGAGCTTCAGTTTGCTGTCTGCAGTCCCTGTTAAAAATGGTTATAATTGCTAGAAAAATGTAAAATGTGTTAAAAGTCCTTCATGTACCGCCATAGGTTCTGTTTTCATTTGCTAGCTTTCTATTCCTACAAGGCAGGATGAAATATTTTAAGGGAAACAAAATGCTTCTTCTTTTGAGGATTTTTTACAGTAGCACAGACCTCAAGCCCTAAAAGAACAAAGAAGAAAAAAAGCAGTATAATGGCAAATAGAGTAAAAAAATAGCCTGAAAGTCTGCAAAATCTCCTCAAAACAGGCCATGTCATTAGACAGATACATAAAAATACAGTTGTCTGAGCATTTTAAAAGAATGTTAAATAAGTTACTATGTAGGAGGCATTGCACACAATGCAGTTACAGCATGGGTAGGTTTCTTAAAGGAGAAATCTTTAGCGCTGGAGATATCTGAATGATGTTCCTAAATTAACCAAAAAGAGTTTTTTAATTTCAGAAAAAAATATCTGTGAAAACATAGAGTCTCATGTTTTGCTTAGACTGACACTCAATTAAAATCAGTACTGACGCTTCAGAGGTTGCAAGGTAGTCACTTTGCCCAGCCTGGAGTGAAACTTTATCCCAGTCACTAAAAAGTTTTTTCCCTGCTTTACACAGCCAGCGCTCCAAGCTAAGCTTAGCTCCTTCTTCCTCCAGCTATACTCTCAACTACAATGGTAAAAAACCAAAAAATGGGTTCACCAAAACCCCCATATTGTTTTGTTATTTTTGTTAATACTGCTTAAAAAACAGAACTGGACTTTCCCATACACCACAAAATATGTATACGTTTTTCTGGATTCACACTTGAATCTCAGACTAGAGTTTGCTATACAAGTAACAAATGGACTAATTATTTTAGCAGTAGAGGAAAAAAAGAAAATACTGATTTCCTGAGGAAAGAAAACAAAACAAAAAAGGAGCAATACAAGGGTTACTCCCCAGGAAAAATCCCTCTACTCACTTAATCCAACATTTTTTTCCACCCAATTCAAGTAGGAAAAAACAAAAAAAAAGATGAAAAAAAGGAGGAAAGCCTGCCCGACACTTCAAATTATTTTCTCCTAAAAATTGTAATCACAGTTTTCTGACCAGAAGGTGGTAAAAACAGGAGCCTTGAAGCCATGCAAAGGCCTCTTCCCGTTTCGGGGCAGTGAAGAGAAGGAAGACGCTGAATGCCCAGGATTTGCTCTGCCCTGCCCTTTCCATAGAACTTTAGTGCCATCTATTGAAAATGTACTGAATAAGGAAGAGGCAGAGGATGCCTATTGATTTGGTATAAAAATAAGACGTTTACTTGTTAAGGGGTTTTTTGGTTTATTAATATTCCCATGATGACTACTGTTTTGTGGTCATCTGATAGCAACAAATATTTTCTATACACTATACGTGCCCCATAAAGAAATGAGACGTCAGCTAAAACATCGAATATAAACATCATACAGATTTCATAGATATATATATTTATACATACATATAATTATATACATTTAGCAAAGATGTAAGTCTAAGCCTACCTATTACCTAAAGCAACAAAACTGAGAAGGCTTTAACGGAAAGGAAAAATAGC
This sequence comes from Calcarius lapponicus, assembly GCA_039654755.1. NCBI lineage: Eukaryota > Metazoa > Chordata > Aves > Passeriformes > Fringillidae > Calcarius > Calcarius lapponicus. The sequence continues at coordinate 10,643,751 of CM077463.1, forward strand.
GTGGAAGCACTGCTGTAAATAGAACATACTGGAAACAGTAAAAATAATTAAGGCACCTCGTAAAGATCTTAGTATTAAAGAACAGGATATGTAGACATGCACATACAATTACCTTCTTTAAGAAACTGTGAGTGGATGACAAATATAAGAAAACAGCAGATCGCTGCTCCTGCTAGTGCCCATAAAGCTTTCAAGAGCTGCATCTCGGTCTGAAACTCAGTAAATACCCAGAAAGTCACACAATGAATTTCCACAGCGATGCATCAACGCTTCCCTCTGTGCGCCAGGCGCGGCGGCTCCCGGCAGGGACCACACTCCCGAGCAGGGCGGGCGAGCCCGGGGCTGCGGAGGAGGGGCCGGGGCTTCACACCCCGCGCGGGGGGCAGCGGCAGCGCCGCGCTCTCCTCGCCGAGGCAGCCGGCGCGGGGCCCCATGAATCAGCGCTCCGTCTCCGCGGGAGCCGCGGCGAGCCGGCGGCGGGGGCAGGGAGCCGGCAGCGCCGGGCAGGGTTGCGCAACAGCGCCCGCTGCGCCGCGGGGGGCGCGGGGCCGCCGCCGCCGCTCAGGGCGCGCCGCCGCCGGCCGGCGCGGGGCGCGCAGGGGCCGGGCCCTCCCCGCCGAGGCTCCGCGGGAGCCGCTGCAGCATCGCCGGGCTGCGGGTGCCGCTCGCTCGTCGGGCCGCTGCTCCGCCGCTCGCTGCCACGGCTCGGGGAGGAGAGAGCGAGCGGGGAGGGGAGGGAGCGGGAGGGAGGGATCTCTCTTTACTGCAACTTCTCCCGGCTGGCGGCAATTTGTTGCACCCCCTTCCTCCTCCCCCGGCTCGGAGATGCTCTCCAGTGCGGGTGCGAGGGGCGGGAGGGAAGTCAGTTCAGCCCGCCGTCCCTGGCAAACGCGGGGCCGCTCGGGGGCTCTCGCGCAGATCGCCGCTCTGCCTTTGGGCTCGCACCTCCGCCGCCGGGGCTCCTCGTCTCCCGGCCCCGGCAGATCCCCCAGGCGCCGTGGCGGGCCCCGCTCCCTCGCCCGCCGTCCGCCCGCGAGGTCGACCCCGTCCCGGGGCCGCGCCCCGGCGGTGGCACCGCAACGCGCCCTCCGAGCAGCCGCGCCGGGCTACGGCGGGCTCGCTCAGCCTACAGGTTGATGCCTCCGCTGCAGCAATCCCCGCGGAAAACAGGAGCGCAAATGAAAGAATCTAATAAATCAGCGTGAGGAAAAAAAAAAAATAAAAAAGAAGAAGGGAAAAAAAAAAAAAAAACCAAAACCACAGCCCACAAAAAAAAAAAAAAAAAAAAAAAAAAAAAGCCAAAAACCCGGAACACCAAGGCTGTGATTTTGCTGCCGCCCTCCCACTCCAGGGAAGGAGCCTGCCGCGGCCGCGGCTGCCGTAGAGCAGCCGGGCGGGGGGGCGGAAGGCCGGGGCGGTGCTGCGATGCGGGGCCGCTCCGCGGGGACTGCGCGCTCGGCCCCGCCGTGGCGGGACGCGGTGTAGCCGCGGCCGGGGGCAGACGTGGCGCGGCGCTCCGCACCCGGGGGCCGCCCCGACGGCCGGGGCTGCCCGGTCCGGGCACCGAGCTCGGTGCGCACAGGCGGCCGGCGGCGGCTCGGCGGAGCGGGGCAGGGCAGGGTTAACAACCGCACACCGAAGCGCTTCCAGCCGTACCGGGGGCTGCCCGAGCCGGGCTCTCTCCCGGTGCCCTCTGCCCGCGCAGGCTCCGCGCCTCTCGTGTTCAAGCGCCGCCGCTGCGCCGCGCAACCTCCGCGGTGCGCGCGTGTCCCCGCAGCGCGGTCGGAGCGCGGAGCGAGCGGGGCCGCGGAACGCGGGGAGGGAGAGGGGCTCCGGCAGCGGAGGCGGGGCAGGGCAGGTGCGGTTCGCTGCCCCGCGGAGCCGGCGGGCACAGGGCTGGCGGGCGGACGGTGCCACGGCCGGCACGGCGGAGGGGCCGCCCGCGGTGCGCTCCGCCACACGCTGGAAGTTGCGGGGATGCTCGGGCTGGCTGAAGGCTCCCTGCACAACAGTGACAACCACGGTAACGCACCGACGGCCAGTGAGCTACCCCGGTTTCTCCGGGATAGACATCCATAGTTTTGGAGGTTTAAACCAAGTAAGGGAATACTTGCACGCTGAGAGCTTTGTTTTCATAGCACCTTGGTAACATCTGCATTTATGATGTGGATTGCGGTTTGGTTTTTTTAGTTTGTTGTTTGTTTTGGGTTTTTGTTTGGTTTTTTGTAATGTTTCATATTTAAATATTTGCTTAATTTTAAGAAACCAGGAAAGGGTTTCCAGATGCTTGAAAGGACAGATTAATAAAAGATCAGTATTTTTATTGGGCAAACATCTCCCATGCTGTTGATGATGTGTCTTAAACTCATCCCTATGCCTTTTCGTTTTTCACAGATAGCTCAGAGAAACATTAAAAACAACCATCTTTTGAATTTTAAACTTCACACAAATCCCTATAAACCCATGTATTGCATTTACTATATTTGAAGATTACAGCAATGCAATGTTAAAGCAATGTCATAGCTACACTAGAGGAATTCCACTGTAAATCTTTCATTCTGAAATGCACACTTTGGTGAAAAATTTGCCATGCTTGGGCACAGTTCAAGTTGTGTTTTGTTTGTTTATTTGTCTTCTGGGTGAAAGAAAAAAGTGTCAAGTAGCTAAAGAAAATTCACACATTTTGTACTTAAGCAAAAAAATCTCTCTCCCCCCCCCCCCTGCCCCCCACCGACATACCAGCTTTAAAATCCACAGGTAACTTTAAAATCCACAGGATTTTTAAAATGTCCAACTTTAGAATTTACAGAGTCCGCAATAAGTATATTTTAGTCTGAAAGCATTTAGAGAAAAATCCTCTGAAAAATTTTACTCATTGCTTTCTTTTTATAACTAAAAGCACATGAAGATCCACTGTCAATGGGTCAGAATCCCCAACAGCATGTTCCTTGCTCTTTTTGAAGTGCAAGATGGTGCTTTCTCATTTTAAACTAGTCTTGCTTCTTTGAGCTTCTGAATTAGACAAATGCACCTGGGTTTCTGTGGTCTTTAGGTCAGACCCTTCATAAACAAAACATCAGAACATGGCATTGTGCTGGCCACAGCAGAGTCACTCCACTTGCACACTCGTGGAAGTGGGAGCAAAATCTGGTTCAGCACTCACACTGTACAGACGTATTTAGTCTCATAGCAACAAAGAACTCCAGAAGACTTCCCATTTAGAGGACAGTGGTACCTGGCAATGCCACTTGCTGTACTACATACAGTTCACTCTCAGTTTTCTGTTTTCTAAATAGCTTTGGACTTTTCAAACAGCGTGAGTCCTAGTCAAAAATATCCATCTTCAATTTCTTTACTTGTTACCTGCATAAAGATTATAAAATATAAAGATAACTCCAGTTACCCATGTAGACCTTTCTGGAAGACTTTTCTGAATAAATTCCACTGATAAAAATCCCCCCTTATCTTTCAGACGATTAAGATTTGCATCCCCAACTAATGGAATAACACTTGTCAAACAACTTCTAAGCTGCTTAGGCCATAACAGATTTGCAGACCTATCTCTGCATTTCCAGGTTTTGTCCTGACCCCATTCATCTCCAGCAATACAGAGGCAAAAAGCTGTGATCCTAGCAGTAGCTCCTTCTAGGAAACCACTCCACGGGGGTTTTTTCCCATTGTGTTTTCAAGTTGAAGGAGCAATCAATGCTCAGCACCTGAATGCTGGTAAAGGATGGTGATGGCGTTGGCAGACATTTCTGATATTGAAGGCTTTTGCAGCTGGGAAGAGAAGTAAGGAATACATTTTCCTGGTGATCAGGGAGCAAGAACAAATGTGTAAGACTTAGAAGATCTTCTGAGATCTTACAAGAAAGCAGCAGAAAAATAAGTGCATAATTTTCAAATGTGTGTTCTCTTTTGGAAATAGAGCTCATTTTTTCTTTTTACAAAAAATTCAGTTGAATTCTACAGAATTACTAAAACTGGAACTCAGTAGCAAAAACAGCAGCCTTTGCTCAAGTATAGAGACTTGAAAAAATTATCCATACTCTGCATTTAATTTTGTGAAAAGATTCTACCAGACTCTGTAAGATTTATTCTTCACTACTGAGATATTTTATAAATAAAGATGTGATAAAATTCCTGGAAAACAATAATGATCAGATTGTATTCCACATACCTAGAAATAAAGTCCTCCTATTTCCAGCTGTGTCAAATGCTTTTTGCATAACTATTTTATTCCTGTTCATGCAATAAACCCCCAAATTATGCATGGCCAATGCAGATCTAAATGCAGGAGCACAAGATGTGATGTTAGCCTATTTTAAGTAATGAATTTGGAAACGACTTCTGGCTTTGGGAAAAAAAAATAGAGAAGACAATAGCTATTATTAGGTTATCTAGACCAAACTTTTGCCAATGCCCACTGGATTTCATTTTTTTACTTTTGAGTTATTCAGGCAATAGTCTGTCACCAGCCACTTGAGGTGATTATTCCAGCCCAGTGGTTCTCTCAGCTGGAATGTTTCTTTTGATGCTAAGTTTAACATTTTATTTTGTTGAAATTCACCCAGTTCATCTTTCACATATGCCTGAAGTAGCATTATAAATCCTTTTCCATTTTGAATCTAACCAAAATATTAGATATATTGAATATATAGGAATGAGTACAGACAATTATATTTCCACCAATTAGTTTTAGCAGCATTTAAGCATTTTTTCCCTCTTCTTTTCTCTGCATACCAATGGCTGGCTGGCATTTCTTTACTTTTGAGCTAGGCACAACTACAGCAGTCCTCAAAATTTTATTCCTGGTCTTCAGCTGATGCTGGGTAACTGCCACTGAAGTAGAAATTAACGTCTAAAGAGATGCTATTGGTCTCTGGTTTGTCACATGATGTGGCTGCCATAGGAACCACAAATACATTTGATGATCTCTTTCTATGAACATCTAAAATTTTTACTTTTTTCCCTTGACTTACTAAAGTAGGTGATACTTAACATATCTTTAATATTTTTGACAGACTATATGCTGCTTCGTGTCCCGTCTCCTAGTGGCAGATTCATAAAAGGGATAGCACAGCCTAGTTAATTTAGAATTACCATTGTGTAATCTCCTTGCTAACAGTGCATGTTTATTTAGAACTTTTGACAGTTTAGGTTTTTTTTAATAATTTTGTTTAATTTTTCTTTTCAGTTGCATTATTTTGCTGTTCATGTCTTCTTCCAACCACCTTACTGGCTTTCTATTCAGATATGATTTTCCTCCTCTTTTCTATTTATAAAGATTTGTGCCAGCAGTTGATGCCATGTAGACAGTTTTCCACTGGGAACTCTCTGAACATTCTCCCACACAGCAGTCACCATTTGGAACAGCTTTTGGTCACTACCAAAAAATGAGCTAAGTTACAGGTCTTGTGACACCACTCTTATCCCTTGAACCACTGATAAATGTTCCCAAAACACATGATCTGAAATCACACAATGCTCCAGCACAGGCACTATGTGTAAGTGTAGTGTCCTAGGTTTGCTCGTGGAGGGGGAGCCCTGGGGCCTGGTGCAGGGCTATTCTGCAGTGCCCATATTGCTATTCTATAGTGCCCACGTCATCGCTGCCAGGGGTTGGCTCCAGGGGAAGGAAAAAAGAGAAGATACTCCAGAAGTTTACCATTTTGTTCTGTTTCTTCTAGAGCCCCACCGAGTGTGTGCCACGGCACCGGTGCGAGAAGCAGCTGGGGGAATGGAGCAGCAGAGCCCGAGCTGAGCCTGAGCCTGAGCTGAGCCCAGCCAAGCCTGGGCTGGGCAGAGACGGGCTGAGCCAAGCATTGCTGGCCAGAGTCATCCTCAGCAATGCAGAAAGCAGGCAGCATCATGGAGAGGATTTTGGAGGTTTGTCCATCATTGTTTTACATTGGCTCAGGCTCAGGGATGGGAAATGCTGGCTGTGAGTGTCTGACATCTTGTCTTAGTCTCAGGAATAATAGTGAGCTGCTGCTGAGCTGCAGGAACGCCCCCCGTCTTGTCTTTGTCTCAGCAGCCATGTGGAACTAAACTGAGGTGTTAGTGAACACCTTTTGTGTGTAAAGAACCATCTCTTCAATATACTTTTGTTATTAATATTGCTGCTGCTACTGTGCATTTCTTATTCCACTGCTGTTTGCTTTCAGTAAATTGTTGTCTCAACCCACAGGCTCTGCTTTTCTCCCTCTCTCACCAGATGGGGGCTGGAGAAAAGGGAGTGGCTTATTTGAGGTTTAGTTATCAGCAGGTGCTAAACCACAACATGCAGTCAAATACTGCTACCATATTCCTTCATCCATGTTGTATTTCTGGATCATCATCCTCACATCTGCCTACCAAGAAATCTCCCCTTTTATAAATCAAATCTTTAAGCAGTTCAGTCCTGAAATGTTGCTTTTGTCCTCTCTCATTTTGCTTTATATGCTCCACCTGTTACAGGGAGCACCTCAATTTGCAGTAGCTGCTCTGACACATTTAACAGCACAATTATAGATGACTTGGTAACCACCCATTGACTAAAAATAACCTAGCAACTGAAGACACACTTGGGTATTTATACTTAGATATCCCAGAGGAACCCTTCACAGCTCCTGTAGCTGGGGAAAACATATGTATCTCACCAAATGCAGTAGGCTAGGAATCCTCAGGGGTGGGGGCGGAGGGACGTAGGGGAAGTGATAACATTGCACAGCTGAAAGATTTTCCAGACAACACTCTGCCAGCTAATCCAACTCTTATCCAACTAGCTCTGCAATTAAGGTTTCCTACTGAGAACAGCGACAGCATTATGACCTGGGGAATTTTCTACATAAAAAACCTCTTTGCATCTGGGATTGAAAAATTTAGAGCCTTAAAATCTAGCTCCTACACTGATGGTATTTGCCACTATTACAGATCCTAAGGAACTCTAATGCCAGTATGCATATGAGAAAATACATGAACTGCAATGAATGAACTGCCAATGAGGAGAGAGACAGGCAGCATATCCTCTGTGAAGAATCTGCAGTGCTCTAACTCATTCTTGCCTTCCAAAGTATGGATCATTTTATTTTTTTTAATTCAAGATGTACCAAGTTGTCATACAACCTGTTCAGAAAGAAATATTCTGATGTCTGAAGAAAGAGACATTTAAATGATGTGATTTAATTTCTATTATACATTATTACATATGCTATGGCCGCCTCTGGCTAGTTTTATGTTTGAGCAGAAGAAGGAACTTGGAATTTAAAGGAAAGAACCCCCTGTGTCTTAATGGAGAACTTGTATTACTGCAGTGTCCGTTTGCCCATAATTTTTCTACTCCCTGTTTTTTCTGGTTTATTTATGGCATTCATCCATTCCTGTCTTCAAACTATGTGTTTATTCACCCTAAATAGCAGATTACAGCAAGAAAGAGTACTACTAATCTCAAAGAGAGACTGGAAAAGGTCATAAGGACCTTTCTATCTGCCTTCAGTTGTAAGATTATTGTCATGAAATGAAAATGAAGTGTTCAAGATGAGGTTGGATGGGGCTTTGAACAACATGATCTAGTGAAAGATGTCCCTAAACAAGGCAGAGAGCTTGGACTAGATGATCTTTGGAAGTCTCTCTCAACCAAAACCATTCTGTGAGTCTATGATGATTCAGAGAGAGCATTGAACTCTTGAAACTCACAGTTAAGACTGATGTGCGAGGCATAGGCTCAAACATTCCAATGACTGTAGGACTATTCACAAAAAAAAAATCACAATTAAACTCAGAGGGCTTATCTTCATATTTTTACTTTTTTATATATTTTAAGATCATCTGGACTTTTAAACACTTCTTGAATTACAATTGTTCAGTCTTTTTTTCAGAAAAGGGATCTGTATTTTAACCAGGATGATTAACCACATGAAATTAAGGGAATGTAGTTATGATCCATGTTTCCGGCATCAATTCTTGAGGGTCTAGCTTAAAAACACACAACTAAAATGCTGCAACATTCAGGGAGTAAGTTCTTAATTGAGAATGAGACCCACAGAGAAAGCCACGCTGAATACCCACAAACTCTATGAGCCATGTCACAGCAAGCCTTTATAGAATGGGCAATACCAGTGTTGCATGGAAAAGTAAATAAGCTAACAGATTTGTAATGTCTGTTGTTTTCCTCCATCTCAGTGGAGGGGGAAAATGAAAAAAAAATAGAAAAAACAATTCTACTGAAACGAATTCTGCTATACAAACTCATACTCACTGGCAACTTAAGCAATGAACTCTTTCACCTGTAGTTTTAACTTTAACCAGAGAACCTCCTTTACATTTCTTTAGATTTTGACTTTCCACATTTTTCAAAATCTGAATGTTACAAAAATTGATCAGGAGCTGAAGTTAGGCCACTTGAATTCTTTCCATTAGCAATACTTATTGTAATATGTATAAAAGGGAGCTGCAGCAAAAGTGGTGCATATCCAGAGCACCACCAGGCACCTCCACAGTAAGGTGGAACGGGTTCTGAACACACAGGGAAGAGACAACAATTGACTCTAATATTTGAGCACGTTGGGTGATACTACTGAGAGAAGTAATCTTTGGTTACTATTAAGCTAGTGAAGGGGAAACAAATATTTTTCAGACAAATGTTAAGTGCAGATGGTTTAAAATTATTTAAAACCTTAAATAACCAATTAAAATTGTTACATACACAGAATTAACAATTATTACATTTTACGTATAAATTAAAATGGGTTTACCACTATGGCATTCTTTAACCAAATAATTCTTGTGTTTTCAACCAATTATCAGACTATGACATTAAAAGAGACAGAGAATTTTATAAAAGTTTCTTCTGGGTCTGTATTCAGGAAAAAGTAAAGGTGAAATGGTTGTTAAATATAAATCTTTAATCTGAGTATAGAAACTTGATTGTCATTCTGAAATATAAACCAATAATTTTACAAGCCATTCATGTATAATATAGTCCACTTGATAGTAAAGAAAAAGTATAAGTGAATCTCTAGCTATTATTAAATGTGGCCAGATAATACTAAATGGTATAAGACTTCCTTTTTTTTTTTTCAGTTGGAAGAATGTGTATTTTTGAAAGCTAATCTCATGTTTATTACTGGACTCTGTGGAATTAACACACTGGAGGCCTCTCTATTTACACCTGGGTGGGATAATGGCAGGAACTGCAGATTAATAGAACTACTCTTGCATGCACAGCCTATTCATTATTTGCTTGTCTGTTTGTTTTTGTAGGAAGTTTACTTCTTCTATCAGGAGTCTTATATCTTACTGCATTTAAGAAAGTAGCCACTGCATAGAACCTTTTTCACAAAACCTTTTGTGGAAAACATATTTTAAGTGCCAAACAACCTCTTTGGTTTTATTTTAAATTATGCTGTCCTAATAGGAACCATTTTTCTGCATGCTTACATTATTTTGAAATAGAAAGCTTTAATTACATCATGAAATGGAGCATCTTAGATTTTTGGCATTTAACAAAAAACAGTACTAAAATATGACCCCTGGATCTTGGGGCAGTGACAGTGCACAGCCTGAACCAACTTCTGTAAAAATCATGGAGATATTGCAGCTGATTCAGCTGTATTTCAGCCAGACAAAGCATCTCGAAGAGCATTATACAAACATTGTAAGAAAGAAATCATCCTTCTCTACAGCAGAATATACTCTCTCCTTGGACACTGCTTAACCTTAAATAGAGAAGGAATAGAGTGCCAAGTCCTCGGAGGTTTTAGCATCACACCTGTGCTGGAATGTCTCAATCATCATCATACTCATTTTCAGGCTTTCAAACAAGAGATAAAAAGCTTTCTCTGATTTCTTAGAGTACACTCAGTGAAAGTCCCACATCAACAGCCTATGTACTCCACAGGTGAAAGTTCACAAGCCCTTAAGTTTTCAGTTGTCTGTACATAAATGAAAGGGGAGATGAGCCATGATAACTAATTGTTCCTGACTGAACAGGGGTGTGCAAGGTAATATTATAAATATAGATAGTAAGGACGATACAGGCATTACAGCTTGAATAGAATATAAATCTTAAACTAGCAGATTGGTTAAGACATGCCTGCAGAAACAGCTTTAACCTTAAAGTCACAATAAAAATCTGTCTTATTTACCACACCAGTGTACTAATATATAGGGGTAATAGACATTAGATTAGCATAATATTATACATTGAATGGCTACTATATTTAAAGTAGACCTATCAGAAGTGGGCAATGATGCATTGAAGTTTTTGTGCATGAATTACCACAAACAGATTAGATACTGTATTAATTTTTTTTAAATACTTGTTGCCTTTTTTTTAAGAAAAAAATATTTTGTTTAACATTTCAGAGGGAACCAAAGTCTATTCTGTCAGTAAACCACAGAATAGTAGGTCAGTAACACAGTTTATAAACTATGCTCTCAATCCATGCCATAGTGCTTTGAGAATGTGTCAACACTCAGTGATCTCCTTACCCAGCTCAAAAGCATCTTGGAGGCACCCCGGGCAATGTCTCATATACAGCCATTGAGGGTTATCCGCTCCAAAATAGCTGTTATAATCTGAATGGAAGAACCATAAATGATTCAATTGAAATCATGCCTGAAAATGCAAAAGGAAATGAACACAGAACAAGCTATAACATTAGTGGGTCTAACAGTGTACAAACATGAAGGTCTAGAATTGAAGACTTTGGTGTTTCCCTTGCAGTCATCGTACTCTATGAGACAGCTACTTCAAGGTGCTGAGAATAGTACTTACAAAATTGACCTTTACTGTTGTTTAGAAGAGTTATTTTTCATCATTTCAGATGTAAACAAAAACATCCAGTCACCTCTGACACAATTGAAACTTGGCAGAGGCTCTCTCCCCACCCTTTCTTCTTTTATCTTTTAAAGACTTTAAGTGTTCATATCTCTCCTATGAAGCAGTTATAGTATAGTACATAGCACCTACCTAGCCATAGCCTTCACAGTAAAACTGTTTTAAATAAAAACATACAGGCTAAATACTGGATCCAAGTGCAGCTTTGTGGATTTTTTTTAAATTTTATGAAGAAACTTGATCAGAATTTTTTTTTTTCCAACAGAAAACTAATTGAATTCTATACAGTCAGACCAGATGGAATTCCCAAAATACATGACAATTGCTTCTAGAATTTAGGGACTAGTAAAAAGCAGTATAATAATTGTTATGGTTAAAAAGGACATCTTGGATTTATTTTGAATTACAACTACTTTTTAAATTGTTTTCTCTTTGCCTACACATAATAAATCTTTATTTTCTTCCATTAGGAACCATAAGGTTTTAAAATACTTTGTTTTCAAAATCACTTCAGAACAATAAAAGGGGGGATATAAGAAGCAGGTGTGTACTTTATGTAGTAAACTGAAATATCAAATAGTATGAGCAAGATAACATCTAATTGTATATTAAGTATCACCTGAGGGATCAGCAAGGCGATCTGCAAGTAATCAGAAGTTATTTTGTTGAAGTAAACATATGCAACTGGCATCAATCCTAAAGACATTCCAAAAGTATGAAGATCTTTATCAATAATGTCCTATCAAAATGTATAGAGTCCCTATATGACCAATGACCTCCTATTGTGAGAAATAGCTGCAATTTACTTTGCCATAAGAGAAAGGCCTTACTCTTTCCAGATTATGTGCCCTGCTGCTTGTCATACAGAAAAGCATTCTCAAGAAGGCAGTCCTTAAAAAGAAAGAGGAATACAACTGTAACAGTTCCATTACTTTTTACTGTTTTATTTTCTCTTTCCAGGTATACTACCCAAGATGTGCCATCTTCTTTCTGACAGACACAACACAGAACAAAAATTCTTTAACAGAAATTTGAATTTTCCACTGTTAGTGGTGATATTTTTTTAATCGGTTGACTGTCAGAACTGAGTTTTGAAAACAGATAGCCTTTCCTTTTAATTTTTTTTTCCACACTACAAAAATCTTAAGCATCCCAATTATTTTTGTGTGATGCATACCATGTCTTAAAGAGGATTAATTTGACACAAAATATAAAATATTTCCTATTTTTTTGAGAAGAGAAAAATAGTCCTTTGAGTCACAGTTTTCCTGAATATTTTGGTAGATATTTTAGTGTTGCTGCACTATGACAAAGTATTTTTACAGGAAATTTCTGGTAACAATGGATTTCACTAAAATAATGTTCAATAACCAGAGACATGAATAAACCAAAATTTGAAAAGGTGTTAGAATGTACAACAACTGAGACAAAATACTGGCTCATTAACAATTGTGGAATCAAGCTTCCTCTCTTGACCTTTATTGATATTTTTTTCTTCAATCATGCATCAATTTCAATTACAGAATCTTGAATTCTGATTAAGAATCAGGTCTTGCACTTACAAAAAAACTGAAAGAAAAGATGGTACTAAGTCTTTTGCTACATACAGAAAATAAGAATTCATGACACTGGGAGCAGCCTGATGGTTGTGAATTCAAGTGAGGACTGGGAGTTGATGCTTGTGGCCCCTTTTGTGGTGAACTTTTACAACACTGCAGTAGTATACTTCCTTCATTTTATACTTCTTCTATCCAGAATAGTATATGTTATGTATGTGTATAATAGAGGATATCAACCCTATTCAATCCCCAATACTCAGAGAGAAAAGGAAAAAAAAAATTACAAAGCTCTTTTCTCTTGCATTGTGAGGAACACTTCAACCATAGCAGAATACAATACTCATCTTGAGAAGCATTTACACTGTCACTCATATGGGAATGTTTTTAAAAGCAATTCTATTCACTACATATTCAAACAACAATAGTGGAGGGATGGACTTCATGGCAATCAAGCAAGCTCATGAACCCCAGCATGAATAAGGCCTGCTCTTTTGTATGTTTACATCTTCTATTTAACTGCAATTAACTGAATTCCTACAGTTCAATACTTTTTAAGACCATGTCAATTCTCTACATTTCATGCAGTAGGAAAGGACACAGTATGTGCCCACCATTGGGACATTTATAGAGTCCTATCTTCTAATGATGATTTCATAAGCATTTTTGTTGCACTCAACCACTAAATTAGAAAGCTTTACATGGAAGCCCAACAGATATCTGTTTTTCTGAGCATCAAAAGTTGCAGAGCCCTCTTCATTGTCCTTACTGACAGCTCATATTCTTCCAAATCTCTTACTTACAGACACACTGTACAGTATGTCTGCTGCTACTACTGTCTACAAATAAGAACAAAACAAGCCCTAGTTTTGAAATCTCTCACCAAGTCCTTTCCAAAAGCCTTGGCAATATTGAATACTCTTTTTTTGCTCCTTGGTGCTAATGTCCTGAGCCCCACATTCTGATTTTAACACTGACTAGCATTCAGCCAGGAAAATTAAAATGAACTTATAGCGGTTTACCAATTTACCTCCCATGAGCACCTTGTTAACCTGGTGTAACTGTGTGGTGTGTCTGAATTCACACATGTGAGTGAAGGTTATTTCAGAAAGAAAGGACAGGCTGAAAGAAAAGCCTATATCCACAAGGAAAAAGAAGAGTAGACATTTGAGCAAACTGTTTAACTTTAAAGGCAATTAGGCAATGAAATTACTTGCCTGAGGAGGTAGTTTAGACAATGTAATGAGAAGTGCTTAAAATAGAATAAACTGTTTGCAAGACAGATACAGATGTAAATAATCCTCCATGTTTTGAGCTAGATGAATCAGGAGACGTATCTTTTCTATTCAAATGTCTGACTAAAAATGGTATTCTCTTTCTTTGGAAACAGCTTTTCAACTTATGACTGTTTACACCTGTTCTGAATACTAAAGTGAAACTGCAATCCAAAATGCAGTTTAAGCTCACTGTATCATTATAAAGTGCATTTATTCATAACAAGCATCTATGAAAAACTTCCAACAAAAAGTCCTTAGTCAGGGAGATGCACATTGTTGCAAAAATGGATTGTTTCTCTAAGTGCTTATATGGCCCCATTGCTACAGCATCCATGTGCCTTACAAACATTAATGAATGTATTCTCACAACACCCCTGGGAGATAGAGATAGTATTATTAGCTAATGCACAAAGAGTATCTTGTCCAAAGTCACACAGAAAGTCTGTGGCACAGCCAAGACTCAAAACTGTGATTTCCTGCCCATTGCTGTAACCATGACTATATTCTCCCATCCATATACAGCATTTCAAAATTTGTTACATATAACCTCAGATCTTTACACAATAAGCCTTTCTGTTCAGCTGTAGATCCAACCACTGACGTAATAAAGAAAAATAACTTTGTTTATCTGGAAGCTTCATTACAGCAACAAATTTGCAGGTTACTCAAACAATGACAGTTATATGGACCATAACTGGTACTGATATATGAGAGCAATGAAAGAGAATTCCCTGATCATCACATTCAGAACAGAAGGCATCATATCCAGAACATGACTTTGATACCTAAATATTTTCTTTCAGATAAAGTACATTATACAGAGAAGTCTTGTTTTGAGAATAAAGGGAAGGAAAAAAAAAAGAAGAAAAAGAAAGGCTAGCTGTATTCCCCAAATAGTTCATTGTGGGTAAACTATTTCTGCAATAAAAGGACACACACTGTATTTCTAGATGTAATGAGGTCAGATCTGGAGGGACAACTGCAGTAAGTGTATTTACACCTGAATATCAGAGAAGAGAATATGGCATATATTCGATATTATTATCATGTAAATATATGATATTGAGACATGATAGATAGATAGATAGATAGATAGATAGATAGATAGATAGATAGATAGATAGATATAGTTTGCAGTCATTTAATGGATTCATAGATCTGAACAAATGATGACAGGATTATTCTAAATCAGGAACACAGCAACTTTTATTTTGGCAAAGGGGAAGCACAGGCATTACATTTTTTCTCAAGTTCCAAACAATTAAAAAGGAGAAAATAGTGGACAACTGCATAAATAATGGAAAATGGTATGATGGTATGGTGGATCACAAAGTGAATAGTGATCCAAAAAATACAGTATTCTTGTAACAAAGTGAAGTATAATATTGGAATTTATTGGCAGAAACAGAAGACAAGGTAAGTAGTGTCTCCTGAATTTCCAGCAACAGCATTTTTCTCAGTTCATGCTTTAACTTTTAAGAAAGATGCAGATAAATTAGACCTGGTTTTAATTAGAGCTACCAGATAGGAAAGGGGGTTTACATTAGATGCTAACTGAAAACAGCTCATTTGTCAGGATAATTAAATAAATAATGGAGCTGTTTATTATTGATAGTGAATCCACATTCCAACACATGTTAAAGAGTAAGTTAATCCCATTGGGGTGATCCAAATTCTCATAAGAGGATAGACTAGACAGTGTCCTCAGATCCATTTGAGTCTAACACATTTAATCACTTCAAATAATTATTCAGATCATTTATTGTTCAAAAACTCCTATTGCAGGATCTCTTATCACCTCTCTCCCCATCTCTATTACTTTCTTTTATTTTCTTTCTTCCTCCTTCCCCCATCAATTGTCTGGTTTTCAGCCCTCCCTCTGTCCTTTCTGTGTGCACTTGAACTCACACACATCCTTATTTGGACTGGAAATTCCTGAGATGTCTGCCTTTAGCAACCTTAGCATGTTAAGGAACATCCTATTCTTAGAGATCAGATATGTGTTCCCTACAGACTACATCAAGGTCTAAATTTAGATAAAATATTCTTTAAGCTACTCATATTCTCACTACAGGACCAGAAAACTGCGATGAGTTGGTACTTCTGGGTAATTTTTATTATCATTTTTATTACCCAAGTAATAGGAAGATAGACTGTACATTAGCAAAATTATCAGGTTAGAGAAAAAGAGACTCTTGATACTGAAGAGCTTAGGCGCTCATTTCAGTTGCAGGAATAGTTTCTCATTTTCTGTGGTTCTCCCGAGCACAGGGTCAGATTTTTTTGCCTGTTCACTACCACCACAGCTACCTGTTCATGTTTGCACATGCAAAAAACTTCTTCTGATTTAACCTGTAGATCATTCTGTTTCATAAAAATCAATGCCACATGAAAGACAAAAAACTGTCCTGTACCATAAGTTTGTCTCCTTTAATTTCTTTTGACACTGTTGACACAGGGATTGGGTAGAGATAAATGGAAGTGCACTCAAATGAAAGGATAATAGGATTTAATAATTCCTAGTTCCAGGTGAAATGCAGTCAAACAGGAGTGTAGGAACTGTTTCTAACAAAGGACTAAAGGAAGACTTTACACTTAGGGCACCCTCTTGGAGATATAAACCCCTCTGGGACTATTTCCTAATACTGAAATCAGGCCATGTTATCTGGTTAGAACAGGTTCTTTGCCCTACTTTGTTCCCACATACATAAAGCTGACTGGGAAAAGCTATTCTGTTATCTGAAATTATACAAAAGCCATAACAATATCAATAAATGCATTTTGATTTTTTGAAATAGCAGTCTGTATATCTCCCACTAAGAAGGAGTACAGTCCCCTATACAAAAAATCCATATTCCCTGGCACAGAGGTTATTAGAATAGCTATATTTATGTGCGGTTTAGAAGGGACAGTATAAAGGATTGACTAAAAGCTCACATGTCTGGCAAGTCAAGAAGTGCACACATGAAGAAAAATCCTTACTTGATGAGAAAATCAGCCTTTGCCTAGAATGTGCAGGAGCCTGCAGGACGCTTTTTAGACAATCTGGAAAGAAAGACTACAGAAGTTACAGCGGGTACCAGAGAGCCCACTTACAAGATGTTAGCAAGGGCCCTCTGCTGTGAAGTGTGTGGAGTGCCTGGCCAAACACTAATGAAGAAAGCCACAGGAATCCCATACTGGAAACTGAAAGTTAAGCAGTTAAATATGAACATATGGAGCTAGGCAAGCTGTAGGAGCCCCAGATAGTGGTGATGGTTTAGACAATAGCACTCATCATTCCTCACAGGATGATCATATCAATGAGAAGATTCTTAGAATTAGCAAATCAGTTCATATGGATGGCTTCACTTAAAACGGACAACCACCATCAACAAAATCTGTGAAGGGAGTCATGATGACTCAGTGAAAAAAAAAAAACCAAACCCATAAAATGTCTCTTGGCATTTGGTCATGATCAGCATTGTGCTAATTTTACCAGGAACTAACAGACTGTCAACAACATAGAGGGGGGAAAGTCTTATAGCAATAAAGCACATTCACTCTTGTGAAAGGTGGTACTTTTATTCTTTGTTTTAATAATCTCTGATATAATATGACAATACTAAAATACAGCCAGAAATTTAGTTGTGGAGTAATGTTCTGTTACTTTTGATTTTGCTTGCTTTATTTTGTGTTGGTGCTTGACTGCTGGAAAACACAGGGCATTTCTGACTGTCACACAAAAAACAAGGGCCCAATGAGTGAGAAAGGTTTGAGGAATCGCTGTTAGCTATCACCTAGAATCTCAAATGAAAACATGAGTCTGCTTCATGTAGCTTCATATCACATGGTAACAGAGATAATTTCCTCTCATTTTACAGTCTTTGAGTAACAGAGTAGTTGAAGTTAGAGGAAACTTCTGGAGATCATTTAGTCAAATCTCCCTCCTCAGAGCAGGGTCAGCTGGGGATACAGGTAATTCAGAATTTTCTGTGAGGATGCAGATCACCAAACCCTGCTGAACATCCTCTTCTAGTGTTCAAACACCCTTACATATAATAACAATAAAAAATTGAAATTGTATTTAAATTTGTGCCCATTTTATCTTGACTCATCATAATAATTTAGTCAAAACACAAATAAAAGGAAAGAAATCAAAGGAGACTGTTTCTGAGAGAAGGGGGTGACAGAAGCTGTTGCTGTTCAGCTGAGCAGTAGCATGCAATACTAACTACCACATGGATCTGCAGGCCACCATGGCAAAGATGCCTTCCATGGGCTTCCACATCCACAGGAATTTTACTACAGTCAACTCCAAATGAGTCCTGGAAATAAGCTACACGGATAATGTTTTCTTGCTCCAAAACTTTATCTAGAATTTATGTTATTTGATAAGGACAAAAAATGACGCCTACTTAGTGGTCTATTTCTAAGAAATAGAAATTTGCAAAGCACTAACAAAAGTTAGAGCTAAGGCAACTTACAATATTAATTGCTCAAACAAAGTTTAAAGGAACATTTTAAAATCCATGTAGGACATGCATATAGCATATAAAAATGAAAATATCAATAGGATTTTCAGACTTTGCTCAAATTATCAGAGATTAAATTCTTAATGACTGAGTAAAGAGGTTAAGGAAAATAAGAGCAAAGTGTTAATTGCATCTTTAAAATTCTGCTGATTTTATTTTGTTTAATTAAAGATTAATAGTTTGAACTCTTCCTCAATAATGAGTAACATAACAGAGTAAAATCACATTCCAGACATTACAAAAAGAAGGTATTTGCAGGGAAGCTAACAGACAGAACAAGAGGACACAGTCTCAAGCTGCGCCAAGGGAGATACAGGCTAGAATTAAGGAGGAAGTTTTTCACAGAAAGAGCGGTCAAATACTGGAATCATCTGCCCAGGGAGGTGGTGGAGTCACCATCCCTCGATGTGTTTAAAAAAAGACTGGATGTGGCACTTGGTGCCGTGATCTAATTGAGGTGTTAGAACCTCGATGGACTCGATGATCTTAAAAGGTCTCTTCCAGCCTAGAATTTCTGTGATTCTGTGAATATCACATCGTGCTATTTTTTTTAACAAAATAAAGGGAAAAAGAAGAGACATAAATAACAAAGCCCCAATACCCAATATCTTGGTTTGCTTTCTCCTAAGCAATAAAGCAGATTCATTTTGAGCAAGGACTTTATCGCAACCCTCCTAAATGTTTCCATGATCCTAGAATGTAGCATGTTCCATAAAAAAGAACACTACAAAGAATTGTTTATAATCAATGATATTCATTATAAAAGAACTTTAAAAAACTCTTCTCTGAAAATTTCAATATAATTATTATATCCTAATGCTTTCTATGCCCCCTGCCCTGTCCTCCCGCTGCAGCGCTGCTGCCTCGCTCTGCCATGAGCTGTCCCTTCAGCACCACAACCCACCACAGCAACTGCTGAACGACTTAAAGCCCTCCAATGAACTCCATCACTTAATTGTCTCATGTAAGAAGAGTGCTGCCATCCTATTCAGACTCTGGGGATATATGTTTAAGAGACATAAATTGAACTATTCAAATTGAGCTCTGAATTATGCATATGTAAAAGTAGTCATTTAGATGAAACTAGAAACACTGGTAATTTTATAAACCAGTACTTGTAGAAAAGACAAAGAAGTTCCTTCAAAATGATATATTTGATAAATATATACGTGTTTGAAAATCCTGTCAGAATTTCAAAGGAAGAAATAATTTCTTCTCAATAACTAAGCATGCATAATAGAATTCTTTTAAACAGCCAACTAATTTTACTAAATCCCACTTTATAAAACTTATTTTTTTAATTAATAAGTGTATATTAATTTTTTTAAATTAATAAGGGTAATAAGTGTATATTTTCTTTCCAAAAAAATTGAGTGTCTATATGATACAAAATTCCTTCTCTGTAAACACTTAAAAAATCATATGAAACAATGTGTTTGATGTGCTGCAGAACTGTGTTTCTTAGTCAATAGAAAAAATGGAAAAAAAATAAATCTGAGACTGTCACCTATGCATATACATGACAAGATGACATTAAAAGTCCAGGTTTAAAACCAGCACTAAATGCATTAAACTCTAGAGAGACTATTTAAATAGCCACAAAAAGTTATTGTCTTCTACTATATGTTTATACCTATAAATACTCTTGCAAATTTCAGATGTAACTGAATGTCCTGGATTCAGCTAGGGTGGAGTTCATTTCTTCTCAGTACCTGTTACAGTGCTGCATTTCAGATTCAGACTAAGAATGGTGATCATAACACACAGAAGTTTTGTTTTTCTGAGAAGTGGTGTTTATCCTTAGTCAAAGACCCTTTTTTTCCCCTTTTCTCATGCTTAGGCAGTGAGCACAGAAGAAACTGATTGGGAGCATGGCTGGGACAGTTGACCCAAAGAGACCAAAGGGTTATTCCATACGATGATCAAATAACATTTGATGTTCTATGGAACATCACGCTCATTATATAAACTGGGAGAGTTACTCAGAAGGGGAATCCAACCTGGGTTCAGGAAGGAAGGTCTGGAATCTGTCAGCAAGTGGTGAGCAATTGCATTGGGCATCACTTGGTTGGTTGGTTGTGTTTCTTTTCTTCTTTTTATTGTAATTCTTCTTATTATGTAGCTTCTTTTTTGTTTTTTTTTTTTTTTTTTTACTGTATTTTCAATTATTAAACTGTTCTTACCTCAACATACAAGTTTTACTTCAATTCTCCTCCCCATTCAGGGAGGGGGCTTGAGAGCGTTGCTGCATGGTGTTTTATCTCCAGCTGGGCTTAAAACAACCCACTTTGGGGCTTAAAGGGTTGAGAAAAGGACAGATCTGACCAGGGGTTATTAAAAGAAATTAATATAAACATTCATTGCATTGGTTCAAGAGTTGCTAGTTACAATGTGGACTTATTTGCTCTCATATTTGTGGCTTTTTGTCTGTATTATACCAGTAATACATTCCTTGCAGTGCATGTTCTCCATGGTGAATTTCATAGGATGGGTTAATGATGTGTTGCTGGTTGGGACACCAGTCTGGTGTCTGCATTCAGTATTACAGGCACTCAGTGCTTTGGGAGCCATCTCCTGGGAATGATTAACAGTCACACATCTTTATTGTTTTCTCCACAGAGGAACAATCTATGGGGAAGACACCTCCCTATTTTTTTTTTCCTCCCCTCTTTTTTTCATCTCTTGTCCTGCAGGATGATTTCAGTAGTTCAGAATTTTAAAGATTTTGGATATCCTTTGACTACCCTTGAAACCAAATTGCTTTGTTTTGGTTTTTTGTTAGAAGTGTGTTGTTCTGTTCAGTTCTTCTTTAAGGTCAGAAAAATAATTATTTTCCACAGGTCTGCTGAAAAGCTGGATATTTCAGAGTTGTGGTGTGTATGGGATTGTATGGAGAAGTACCCAGGGAAGTTGGTACCTCCAACATGTCTGCACCTGACCTCTGAGTAAGTCCAGAAGCCAGAAAAATGAGTAATTTTTTTTTTTTATAGTGTCCTGGCACCTGGCACTCCAAAGAAAATCCAAATCACCACCACGTGTTGGGGCCTGGCCCAGGTTTATTGAGCCATAGTCAACACTGCTCAGTGCCTGCAGGAGAAAAAGGTCTCTAAATCTCACAATGACAACAACAGGCCCTGCATCTGCTCCAACCCCTGTGACAGACACTGTGGCTGCAGTGTAATGGTTAAGAAGAATTTAGAATTTACATTTGCTCCTTTTTGATGTAATGAGGAGATTGTTCATGCTGGAAAGTTCAGAACTCCACCTTGTGGTGGTAATTTTAACTGTAAATTGAAAACTGGGGAGATGAAAAGGAGCACTGAGATGCAACCAGAGAAAGCAGGAGAAATTCAGGTTTGAACTACAGTGAATAAATGCTGTTGAGGTTTATTTGAGGAACTTTTCAAATTCACTTAAAATGTGGGGCAAAAAAAAACCATATAAGGATGTCTTTATTTGGGAAAAAAAATTACAGAACACCAAAATGTGTAATCACTGTGGAGATAGGCTTTCATCACTGCTCTACTCCTTCTGTCAAGACAAATGCCTGAAAGTTAGCACACATCTATACTTACAGAGAGCATTCTATGGGTTTCTTTAGCTTTCTTCTAGCAACAAATGCCAAGCATTCTTCTGGACTTGAATTGTTTAAGGAAATCCAGACTGACCATCTCCCACCACAGACTGCAATAAATACCTGATAATCAACAACATAAATTCCATCACTCTATGTTTCTATATGAAAAGAGAATAATCTACTAGAAAAAGGATCCATGCTTTTAATTTCTAAAACAATATCTAAGTATAAAATAATTTGGAATTTTTCCCCAATTTAAAACAAATTGGTCATAGCATCAGTCTAATGTACAGAAGCTGAAAAATTCATATGCTTATATTAACAAAAAGTTCCAGGCACTACCATTTTAATTATAGCATTGTGGTTTCATTTTTCATTATCCTACAGAAAAAGAGGTTTAAGGGTGACAAATTGGCCAAGCAAGTTACTATTCCAAATTCCTAGAATTCCACTGATGCTCTGATTTATCTGTTTATTTTTGGTGAAGCACAATGCATTTTGAGGATCCCTGTTTCCTTTCATTATACTGCTGACTTGTAACTGAGAATCAACTATCTACTGCTGACGTATCTTTGCAGAAAGCATAAATTGAATTATCGAAGTTATTAAAAAATCCCCCAAAAATTTATCTAGAAATACTTTTTTGGTGTCTCTGTTTGTTTACACTGTTTAACTAATTATTTTGCTTGGAAAAATCATTACCATGCCACAGAAAGTCTTTTCCTGGGGAAAAGGCCAATTCTTGTACATCTTCAGTCACAGAAATGCGCAAGGTAAAAAAAACAGTCTTGACTGCCAGCAATCCACAGCTGTTCAGTGTAAGTAACAAACCCTCATTCCTGGTCAGATATTCCTTAATTACTGGAAGCATCAATTTGTTGCAAGAGATATGAATAGCTCTACATATCATCACATACAAACAGAAGAAGAAGAAAAGACATCAACAACTATTCCTTTGTATTCTTGTCTAAGCCCTTCTATGCCATCAGGAGTCTCCTGCAAAAGAAGGCTGCTGGTAGCAAAGTAAAGATACTCTGACAGAGTTCAAGACATTTTTTGCCAACTCTCCCAGGCACATGGTGTGATTCTTGCAGCCCTCTGCACAGGGCCAGCAGTTGGACTCATGATCCCAATGGTTCCTTCCAACTCATATATTCTATGATTATATTCTATGATTCCATGCTAATCTTCTTAGAGAAGACACCAAAAATAGTCTTAGAAAAAGTATTTCTGTGTTTATTGTACACCCAAGAACATTGTGCCCCAACAGCTCACACTAAAGACATGTCTGCACACAAGTACTGCGCACTCCTGACTTGCTAGTATTTCAGAAAACCATTGTGTAAAGCTTGAAAAACAAGAACCAAGCCTTTTCAACAAATAAATGAGTTCATACCTGTCTCTGGAATATAGCCTCATGGACCACCACCAGACTCTTTAAAATTATTCCATAACTATAAACAAATCTGCATCATCCTAATACACAAAACACACACACTGGTACATTTCTATCCTGACATGAAACTAGTAGCAAAAGCAATAAATAGCTTATGTTCAGGGATTGCAGACAACTATAAACATTTAGACCATGATAGTATAAAAGTTTTACCCACCAGAAGAGAATAAAATGTACAATGTAGCTATAAAAATAGTAAGATTTCATTAATTTTTAGCAGGGCAGCCTCTTAATGAACTGTTGCTACCAGTATTCCATGCTGCACAAAGAAATCAGAATGAAGGCCTGCCAAACTTATTTGTGCAATTGCAGCAGAACTCTGTAAGGAAATAAAGGTTTTAGTAGAAGAAATGAAATACCGTTTTTATCTTCCTTTGGTTCCTATACTGATCAATGCACCCTACCTTGAGGCACCTGAACTAAAATTGAGCTCATTGTATGAATTATTGAAACATAATAGATATTAGGCAGAACAGACAAGCAAAAAAGCACATCATACCAAGACTTCTCCAATCCCCAAACATCTAAATTTGCAGATTTATGTACCTCAGTCACCAGGGAAATAGGAGGTTTCCTAGGTCTCATCTCCTTTCAGTCTCATCTCTTCCCTCAGGTTCTTATTCCCAACCTGCCCACAGAGTTCTCCTCACTTTAGAAAAATAGGCAGGAGTTTCATTTGGAACTTCCACATTTCTCTCTCCTATTTTCAGAATTTCCAAGTTCAAAATTCACCAGATACCCATGTAACTTTTCTACTTTTTATGCTCATTCTCTCTAGGAGTAGAGGATAGCAAGTAAAGCCCTATACTTGGTTATTATCTTCTTGGGTCTGATGGCTTCCCATAGCTTGTAAATGTATTATTTTTGTTACGGTATTTCGAATGCCCACTTTTAAGGATGGTTTATGTATGCACTCTGTCTGTGACAGCACTTAATGTTTTATTACAATTTTTATGATACAATGAGTTTTAGAGAGGGAAGCTATTGGCAATAACTTAGGGTCAATTTCTCTTAAAGTGAGAAATTATTTTCTGAAAGAATCTTAGCCTATATGCCTTTCTCACAGCCAAATTCCTACGTGATACAATTATCAGAGTCCATGTTAAGTACTTGTTTTCATTGGTGTTAATTTGGTATGAGCAGATTTTCTACAACAATTTCTATAAGTTCTTTTTTCAGCTCCTCAGGGATTCCACTCATCTGCCAAGAGCCAAGGAGCTCAGCTGAGCAGTGTGTTGGTACCTTCTCCTGCACTAATTCCCCCAGGTATTGCCCTGCCCTGGGACTGCCACTTGCTGATTGCACGATTCTGCCTTTGATACCTCTCTTCTTTGTGAAGCCACCATTTGTGCCTTACTCAGCACCATTAGTCAGTGTTGTTGGCAATCCCTCACATTAGGAAAAAATACAGAAGCAGTCTAAGGAAATGTACTTTGCAGAAGAAATTCCATCAAAAACTGAAATCAAACCCATAAAAAACTAAACAAAATAAAGTTCTGTGAGCAGAACTTTTCTTTCTTGAACAAAATAAATTAAGAAATTCTAAAAAGCAGATGTATAAAGAAAGAATCTTAATTAGACGTGTAATAAATTACACACAATGTTTCTGATGAAATGCACGCTACTTTTGCTTCTACATTTTAGAAAAAAAAAGGTATGATTTTCTCAATAATATTAAATTGCATTATCCTACAAAAGTTCTTAAGTAGTGTCAAAATCTGTATATTCTATTGTGAACTACCAACAACAAAGCCAGCCCACAACTTAGAACAATTAATTATGTCAACACGTTGATTATTTGCCTACATTATTTAACATTCGCAGGTAGTCAGAACTGTTCACAGTCATGAGAATTTAAGTCCAACTTTTGCAATTTAATATTTGTAAGGATATTCATGCAAAATACTTGTGGCACTGCGTATATGACTTTCATTTTCCAGACAGCAATTTTTTGTCCAATTTATCAAATATTTCTGATACATATGGCTACAGCCACAGGTACCTTTCCCTTCTGTGAAAAAACACAAGCAATAAAGCACAGCAATACATTAGAGTACTATTCCTAAAGCAGCTTCATTCAAACTCAGATACTTTTCCCTTTAAAATATGTTATCTCATCAAATCAACTTCTCACTTGGGTATGATCTAATTTCTAAGAAGCAGTAAGTATGCCTGCTTATGGAGGACAAATTAAATTAAAATTACTTATACTGCAGAATGGCTTTATTTAGACTTAAAAGAGCAACCACAGAAACCAACACACAGGTTAATTATGGCTACATTTTAAAAAGTATTTCTGAATTTTATATATATTTATGTTATATAGGAATATATAAGGAGAATGTTTTTTTACAAAAATTTCAAGTTCTTTAAAACCAAGCCAAATTAAGTACCAACTGAATACAAATACTTGCAATACTAATACTTCCTAATTTAGTAGTTTAATGCTGAAAAAAGAAAACAATGTTTTGTTTTAAATATCATAGTTTGATTGCAAATAGCACAGTTTGTGATTAAAAGCTTTGATACAAAATCTGGTTTCATCTTACTATCTATGGTTTCTGATATAGATAGATGAACTGTAGTATATTTTTAAAGAAAAGTAAATACGTAAAAAATTCTTTGCTCTTCTTTTTGATGATTTGATTAAACTAAAAGAATTTATGTGGAAAAAAGTGTCAATTCTAAAGGTTATGCTTTCTTTTTGGCAGAAAATTCCTAGGCATAGTACCAAGAAGCCAAATATAATGCATAACAAACCTTTTTATTTCCAGGAAAGGAGGAGGAGGTACCAGAAAAGGTCATTTGAAAATGCCATGGGAAAGTGTAGTACTGACTGCTGCATTTATAGTAATTACAAAGGAAATGAAAATAAAAATAAAAATCAGTCCTTCTCAAACATTTATAATATTCCAGGTGAAAAAGTGAATGTACTCCTGAAAAGTTTTGCCATTTTTTTCAATTCTTAGCACTACTCAATTATTCCTTGACTTCAAGATGTCCAAGATTTGTTCACTGCATTTTTTAAAGTTCCCAGTGTTGCATTAAAAATAACTAGACATAAATTACCCCCTCCCCCCCCCCCCCCCCCCCCAATACTCTGCAGGGTAGTTGTCATCAGACAATTGTGAAGGCACAATATAAGCACGACAACTATTTCCAATTTGGTGCATGGCTCAAAGCAGATACAAACATTCCATTTGTGGTGGTTGGCAAGGGAAGAGTAAGAGATACTAGCAAACACCTACTGCTGTTAGCAGTGTGCCAATGCAGAATTCTGCACAAGGAAATGTTAGAATTCTCTTTGGAAATACAAAATCCAAAGGAAATCATGCAAATAGGAAACAATGTTTGCTCAGAAAATGCATACACATACGTATACACATACGCATACACATGGGCTTATAAAATGTTAATAAATAATGCTTTGTTCACATTTCAGTCACTTTGAAAAACTCAAAGTCTTCCATACTGCTTTAATAGCAGTGATACTGCATTGGTGTCCAACTGCCACTATGTAAAATCTCTACTACAAAAGCACAGCATTAAGGTGTAGAGTTTTTTACACCAGTGAACTAACAATATGTGACAACATGAGCAAGAATAGAACGTAATTTCCCTGCCTTTACATGCCCTTTACATATTCATAGGACTTAGAAGAGCACTTCAGTGGAAAGAAAGCAACCAAACAAACAAACAAAAACCAACTCAACTATCCTAGTTCACATTTTCAGGTAAGAAATCACAGGAAACTCAAATTTCTCCCAATATACAGCCCTCAATCATCTGGCTGAATTACAGGAAGACACTTGAGGTTTTCACATCTTAAAATGGGAAGTGGCAGGTTCACTCTAACAGTGCTAAAGAAAGAAATCTTACTGAGCCCTGAATGATAGAGCCCAGTATATAAGGTCTTCCAAGGAAAGTCATACAAATAGGGTGATATGGGAAGTGTCCCCAACTCCAAGGTCAGAACCAGAATATCTCTAGCATAGGTTACAACACTACAAATCGTGTTAATTGAAAGTTTTCTGATGAACATTTCTTGCTATTAGCCTAAAGGCTCAAACACTAGTAGCTGGTATTATTGTAAGGCTTAGTCAGTAAGTCCATAGCAACAATGATATGCAGGAACATTTATCATGTAAATAGCAGCTAGGCAAATATCAGCACTTTTTAAAAGCAGCCTCTGATTATACCATCAATTCTACTATCCCATCAATTTATAACCTGGAAAGAAAGAAAAAAATAAAAGAAAATATCATGAAAAGTTATTTAGGGAGTATCAAATGAAGCTACAAGAATTTGGGAGTTTCAAATAAAGCTACAGCAGTCATGCTCTAGGGTAACAAAAGTACATGATTCTCAAAACAAACACCTTGTGATGTTGTGGGTTCAAGAGAAGACAGGACAAATATGGAGAAGAAATTTCAGCTGACAGTAATGCAAGAAATCACATCACAGTCAGAAAAAACACCTAATATGGGAAAAGCTGGAGTAGTTGCTCTGATATACCATATATGCTCGTCCCGTTTTCAGTCCCCTTAAATACCAACAAATGAATGTTGTTGGAGATGGGAGGAGATGGACCATTGAGCTGAACTCACATGGTCATTTTCAGGTTCTTGCAGTCTTGCTTAAAATATTGCAGTTTCTTTGCCATAAATAAGCAAATGAAATAAACCCCCACATTTTCCTAAACATTTTACACTTACATTGTGGTTTATGACCATCTGGCAACCAACCCCCCACACAGCC
Source organism: Calcarius lapponicus (assembly GCA_039654755.1). Taxonomy (NCBI): domain Eukaryota; kingdom Metazoa; phylum Chordata; class Aves; order Passeriformes; family Fringillidae; genus Calcarius; species Calcarius lapponicus. The sequence goes on from CM077463.1 coordinate 10,671,711, forward strand.
ACTTGCTTACTCCCCCAGCAGAGGGATGGGGGAGGGAATTAAGGTAAAAGTGAAAAAATTCAAGGGGTGAGATAAAGATACTTAAATAGGTAAAGAAAAAACTGCACACAGGCCAAGCCAAACAAGGAAATCATTCACCATTCCCATGAGTGGGCAGGTGTTCAGCCATCCCCAGAAATCAGGGCTCTATTATACATAATGGCTACTGGGGAAGACAAACACCATCACTCCAAGTGTCCCTTGCTTTCTTCTTCTTCACCCAGTTTTCCCCAGCTTTTATGATGACATACAGTACAGAATATCCCTTGGGTCAGCTGGGGTCACAGCTGTGTCCCCTCCCAAATACTCATGCGCTCCCAGCCTCCTCCTTGGTGATATGATATGAAAAGCAGGAAAAGACTTGGCTCTGTGTAAGCACTGCTCAGCAATACTGAAAACATCTTTATATTATTAACATTATTTTCAGCACAAATCCAAATCATAGCTCCATACTAGCTACAATGAGAAAAATTAACTCTACCCCTGCCAAAATCAGCATAGCTTGCATAATATCCTTTTAATGCAAAGGGTACCTTTACATACCAAAGAATGTAGCCTTTTTTAGTCTATTCAGGAGACTACATTTTAAGTACTCCTGGTTGTTAGTATATGATTAGGATGGCCATTCATCCAAAATGTATTTTCACTTTTGCTGGAAATATAATTGGTGTATTAATGATTCATGTTGCAAGTCACTTACATACTGCCATAATTTTCTTCTCAAAATATATTTTCAATAGGTCTCTGATGTCTCTATAGGGAAAGCCTGATTGTCATAATGATGCAGCAGCATGGAAGCCAATTGTGATTTCATACTAGAATACTACACTTTCTGTGGCCTTTTGCAGTAAGCACCACACTAAAAATAATTACTTGCATTTAAGATCTAAGCCAATTTTTTGGCTGCCACTTTCACTCATCTTTGATAAATTAAAAAAAGTAGAGATCTTAGAGTAGTTGTAGTCCAAGATCAGATCTTGGCTTATGGAGTACATCATAAATTGTATTTAGCTGACTCTTCTTATTCTGAATGCAAGGAAAGTTCCAGGGTGGTGCAAAAAGTGGGTAAATCTGTTCTCTAAAATATAATTTTCTGAAATTTGAGGTATTCAATTTTGTATTATTTGAAATAAATAATATTGCTGTTATCTAGTCTCACATTTAACTTTTTTTGCTGGTTTTGATTTGTATGTAGAAGTCCCTTCTGTGCAAGGCTTTTAAAATATGCTATTTTTTTAATTTAGACTGTCAGATTATCTACTTTCCAAATTTTTAGCTATTGAGGTTGTGACACTAAAACAGATATTTATTTCTTCACTGCTGTGTAAGATGCAACTTTTATTTTTTTACTATTTTTTACATCCTAGATTTCAAAAAAATTGCTTTTTAGTAATCTTGAGAAATGCATTAGATTGGGTTTATGATTAGTCAAAAGATATTAAGCAGCTTCAGTTCACTCCTGTGTCCTCCAATTCAACAGACCATTTCCATGACTGAATTGCTTACAGTACTTCAAAGAGGATTTGTGAAATTTATATTTCACTTTCAAAACATCATCCATACTTTTAGATTGTTCTTAAAAGAGAGAATACATTTCTGATTTTAACAAAAGTGTTATAGGCACAGCATTTAATATGTTATACTATTAACATTATTTTCACACAGATGTAAATGCTTCAAAAATGCTATAAAAATAATGTAAACAGAAAATCAGAACAACATTATGTTTTATGTCATACACTTAAGTAAATACATACTGTAAAAATAAATTCATAAAGAATTTTTGTTCATAAGACTTCAGGTTTTTTTATTAAAAAATTCATCTGGTACTTGGAATATTTCTATGCATAGATTCTATACTTTGGATAGACTGAATAAATTAAAATAGCTGTTTTCTAAGAGTTAACAAGATAATAAATAAATTTAAATCAATAAACTGACCCAGACTTTGCATTTTCCCGATACAACCCGCAGACAGAGCAGAAAGGTGGCAAACTGAACATACACTGTTAGATATGCCTAACAAAGCTAATCATAAATGTTAAGTGCTTTAAAAATTGCTATGATATAAAGTTTGTTGAAGACATTTGGGAATCCTTCTTCTTTGGCAAAATTAATTAAACGAGAAACATTAGACTTTCATAGTACAATAGAGGGGAATTTTATTATGAGTAAGCTCTTTACAACAAGTTCATTTGGGAATATCGTGTCTCAAATGGTACCTATTCAAATAATTTTATTTTTAAAACAGATCATATATGTCCTTCCTCTATGGCTCATAATGCATAACCAATAAATCATTTGAAATGCTTAGGTTTTTCATGGTTGTATTTGATTCATTTACACAGAGTGACTCAGAATAATTCAGAATAATTCTCCCTATACCAGGATTTCAACTTCTAAAATTTCATTAAATTATTTTAGTAGGTATACTGTAATTTAACCTCATTAGGATGTTTCCCCATGTCCATAACTTCTAGCGCAATAGATTCCTTTACATACATTCCATTCCATTACATTCCATACCATCCATTCCCTTACATCCATTCTTGGCCTAAGTCCACACTGTGTCTCTCTGAAGAATAAAATATCACACTTACCAGCAAGTATGTATTTGTTGTTGTATAAACCATCTTTGTGTTTGCACTATTCATACTGGAATTGTGAGGTGGGTTTCCATCTCTGCTAAACTCAGAAGTAAACCCTAACTGAATCCCTGAATCCCTATCTCACAAGATATCCATATCACCATGTGTGATTATTTGAAACTAGGCTACTGAGTAATCAGGAGAGCAAGCAACGCTTATTCTAAACTAGTAGTGACTAAAAGCAGAAATGAGTTTATTTGTTTAATGACTAAGGTAGAATGGATTCGTATTCAAGGAACTGCATTTGGAACCAAACCTAAGGCTCCTGCAAATTCATTGCTCGTTCCATTAGACAAAAATATTTACTACCTTCTGTTCTGACTATTTCATCCTTTGTTGGCATACAGATTCACCTTCTAGAATAATCAGTATCCTTGTCCATGGCCCTGTAGCCTGGTTATTACACTTGCCAGAAATTCCAAATATTAAATTTAATGTCCTTTCACCTAAGAGACTATTTTAATCATTAGCTATTAAGCAAATGAGGAGTGTTGTAAGTACAATCACTGCCCTCCAAAAAGTTGGCAGATAGGATCTTCACTGCAGGAGAAATTATTTTTGATAATTTCCTATGGACTGGAAGAAAAAGTTTGGGGGAGCATGGCTAGAAAGCTATCTGGCAGGAAAACAGCTGAGATGATGGTCAACAGCGGCTGAACATGAGCCAGTGTGTGCCCAAGTGGCCAAGAAGGCCAAGGGCATCCTGGCCTGAACCAGAATATACCAGCAGGACCTGGGCAGTGATTATCACTCCATACTCGGCACTGGTGAGGCCACACCTCAAATCCTGTGCTCAGTTTGGGCCTCTCACTTCAAGAAAGACATTGATGTGCTGGAGAGTGTCCAGAGAAGGGCAATGGAGCTGGGGAAGGGTCTGGAGCACAAGTCTGGTGAGAAGTGGATGAGGGAGCTGGGAGTGTTTAGACTGGAGAAACAGAGCTCAGGGGAGACCTGGTGCTGTAGAACTGCCTGAAAGGAGGTTGTAGCCAGGTGGTTTTTGGCATTTTCTCCCAGAAAGCAAGTGGCAGGACAAGAGGAACTGTCTTCAAGGAGCACCAGGGGACATTTAGATTGGATAACAGGAAAAAAATTCTTTAGGAGAAAGGGCTATAAGGATCAGAACAGACTGTCCATGCAGGTGGTTAAATCCCCATCCCTGGAAGGGAGCACCTGTAGATGTGGCACTTAGGAATCTATTTTAGTGGTGGACTTGGCAGTGCTGGGTTAATAGTTTGACTTGATGATCGTAGAGGTTTTTTCCAACCTGAAAGATTCTATGGTTCTTTAGGAATGAACTTAATTGCCTTCTGGATACACAGTCAAAAGGGAGTTCCCTAACTCAGAAAAATGCAAACTGTCCACAAATCTTGAAAGTATAATTAATGTATGTGTTTTATATCTTGACATCTAGAATTATTGATTGCAGTGGATTCAGGTTGTTCAGTAAATAGAAATGTAGATACGAATATAGAAAGCAGATCAGAGGTTTAAGTTGAATCTCATTTACTTAAAGAAGGAAAACACGAAAGACAAAGAAATGAAGGAATAAACCATAGCGGATTTTATATATAAGCTACAAAGCATGAATTGTAAAAACACTTATGTTATGAGAGGATAATAGGTTGTCTTTCTAAGTGCTAAGTTTCAAGCACTTAACAAGTCAAAAACAACACAAGAAAGAAATTAAGATGTCAAAATTAATTACTTCTCCCAGCTATCTATTAAATAAAATCAATATCTATTTTCCATACCACCAGCTCAGAGATAAAACAGCAAAATACAACAAATGTACTTGTAATTACGTGTGATTTCCTCGGGTCCTAGGTACACTTTTTCCTCCTTGAATTCGATCACCTGTGCTGGAGTGCTGATATGGCACAGCTGCATATCCTCAGCCCCCCCTCCTTTGCTGAGAAGTTTGAGCTCAGGCTCTTGTCCTTGGCTGCTGACTGAGCTACAGTATTAACATGTCTCTGTCTGGAGACATATCCTGCTGATCCAGATCCTGACCTGGAAATTTGACTTCCTGGCTTGCATTTCAAAATCTTGAGCTGCCTTCTCACCCCAGACCTGCCAGGGCTCACTGCAGTGGGACTGAGCTTGGTTGTTTCAGTGGACCTGATCCACACTTGCTGACTTCTCAGCTTGACCTGGGACACCCTTCATCACTTCAGTTTTGCTTGGTGCTTTAGACTCTCCTCAGACTCACTAATGCAACCACACCTGCTTTGCTCGTCAGGTTTGGGTATTGTAGGATCAGGCCCTTGCTGGTGAGGGCACTGATGGCACCTTGCTTCACACTCAGCACCCAACCTGCTTCTCCTCACGGAGCAGCCCATTCTTGCTGCTCTCTGATGTCCCTAATAATGGAGGGGGGGTTAAAATTAAATCAGGGAATGATCCCATCTTCAATCATTTTCTTTTCCTACATATTAGAAGATACCACAAAAACTAGCAAGGTGATTTGCTTTCCAGGTACTGCTATGGGGTTATTCGAAATAAGGAATGGGTTAATAACTAAAATAATAATTAAATCAGTTAAATTAGAATAAAACTAACGATACAGTGGAGAGATATTTTAGAAATAATACTGAAATCAGATGTGAAATTCTAGTATTCAAGATTTTTTTTTAATATAGAGTATTGCACTCAATTGAGCACTTTCAAGGGGAAATGTAACTTGATAAAAACAGTATTAATTCAATTACTAATGGCACCAGAGGTATATTTCTACTCAGCTAAAATAGACCAACTGCCATTCCAGTAGCTGCATTTAAATACACCAAATAAAAATTCACTGAAAGTAAAGCATGGATTGTATCCTATAATGCAATTTAATATAAAAGTTCTTTTAAAGAAAAAATTAAAATGTAAACTCCTAAGACAGGTAGGCTAATATAATTAAAAACGTTATTATTGTATAAGGTGCACATCTCACAAGTCCTATCAGCATTGCTTTAAATGTAAGCAAAAAATTTAAGATTAGCTCATGGTTATCTAGGCAGTCCACCACGAGTTTGTGCATAGTTGACAAACATAACCCTGGCTAACCACTGTTAAAATAACAGATTGAAGGAACTAACTTTATACACACAGTATGATGGTTCTAGAAGCAATTTAGAGTGTTTCAGCCATTACTGATCTAATGTGAAGCTAGTAAGAGAGAATCAAATGGTGCAAGTAAATCATAATTTAATCACATATGATGTAAAGTATGAAATTAGAAAGATTTAAAATGAAAAAAATATAAATAGAGAGATAGAATTAGAGACCCTGTCTTAAAAATTCAATTTTACAGTCAGATCATTTCTATAAGCAAACTTCATAAATTTCAGGAGAGCTAAACTACAAAAGAGATATAATGAAAATCATAAAGTTTTTACTATTCAACTCTGATAAAAGTAAACTGGTAACAAACAAGATTAATTTCACCAAACTTTTGAGCTTTGGAAAGCATAAATGCCTAGTGTCCCTCTAAACCTTAGAGGCAGGTGGCACCATAAGTGGTTTCACTCTGTGTTTGACTCCTACGTGAAGACAACCACGTGTCTCCTCAAAGTTTAAGCAAAGCCTAGATGTTTAGCTGTGCTGCTGTACCTACAGTACTCTAAGAACATGGATGAAGCAAAGCTTGGGAGTTGAAATATGTATTTAGAGTATTCTAATTCATTGGTCTAGAATGTAAGTATTGCAAAGTTAGTGCTGCATTTGGTGGATGTTATCATGGCTGCCTTCATACATTCTTCAGCTCAAGCAAGATCCCTGCTGGAACCAGAGAAAGATGAGGTGAGTCACGCTGAGTGAGCACAGTGGTATGGGACTTCAAAGCACCACTGCACATTCTTGCAAAGGAAGACAAACTTCTGTAGTTACTGACATATATAATACAACCTCAGCTGAAAAGGCAGCAACAACAACAACATCCTGCTGCTGTTTAAGGTACACAGAAATGAAGATTAAAGAAGCACTGACTGCAGTACTTGGACAGTAAGAAAAGACTTCACAGCAATAAATTCCATAGCCCATTATAAGAAATAAAGCTCTGTGTGATAGTAATGAGGTGGAGAGAGGATTGTATTATCCTCACCTACCAACTTACCAATCCTGTACCAAATACTGAAGCAAGCTTTGCTCAGTTATGAGCAATTGATGTACAGTTTGGACCACAGGACACTGACATCAGATCTTCTTGCTAAATCACACCACTGTGCATGCACACACATAAAACTACTGCCATACTATGCAACTCATTTGACAAATTAGGTGTTGCTACCTGTTCTCTCTATAATAGGATTTTTCCCTGCTTTTGAGAAGTGCATTTTTTCACATGATGATTTGCCCTACTTTGTTCTTTCTTAACCCTGAACTAAAATCAGTAATATTGATAGCATTGTTTAAATTCTTAATTTAAGCTTGTTTGTAAATGCCCAGCAGTAATGTGTTCCATGCTTTCTAGGTTTTTCATCCATTTCATAGTTTGAAGTTTCTCTTCATATAATTTTTTTTTATTATTTAACACTACCCATAGGGAGGTTTCATGCATTATGAAGTTAAAATTCTGGATTTAGATTTCAGATCTTGATATTACAAGAAAAAGGTCTTTGGGGTCTTTGCCTTACAGACACCAGTATTACTAGATTTCAATTTTTCTCAATGTCTAATATAGCATGTGGTACTTAAGTACGATTATCTGATACTAGAAAATTTCTCAAGAACTGCTTTCTTAATTTGGTTCTTTGCACACTATTTTGTGGGCTTGTCTGAACAGTTTGGTGTAGAAAGTATCTCATAAGTACAGCCCACCCTACAAGCACATTTGCTGAGAACTATGCTGTGCTAATGACTCTTTCGTCTTACCTTGTTCTCTAGATACCCAAAAGAGTGTAAATTATGGGAACCATTACATAATTGACTTATTTTAAGACAAGGAAACTTTAACTGGCCACATTCCTAGTGGCTAAATATTTACACATTGTGGCAGTGTGGCTGGACGTCAGGTGTCCATCAAAGCCTCTCTATCACTCTCCTCATCACCTAGACAGGGGAGAGAAAATAGAACGAAAGGCTCATGTGTCAAGCTAAGGGCAGGGAAAGATCACGCACTGATTACCTTCATAGGCAAAACAGACACAGCTCAGGGAAATTACCTTAACTTAAGGTAATCAGGTCTGAGAAAAGTAATGAAAAATAAAAACTAAATCTTTGAACACATTTCCCCCCCCGCCTCCCTTCCTCCTAGGCTTAACTTTGCTTAAGATTTCTCCTCCTCCTCCTGCCCACAGCAGAGGGTGGAGAATGGTGGCTGTAGTCAGTCCAAGTCTCTGTAACTCTTTCCTCCACAGAGGGAGGATCCCTCACACTCTTCCCCTGTTCCAAGGTGGTCTTCTCTGGGCTGCAGGGGCACACTTCCATGGGCTGCCTCACCATGCACTACAAACTGCAGGGGAATCTCCGCACCTCCTTCCCCTCCTTCATCACTGACCTGGGCGTCTGCAGGGCCGTTCCTCTCCTGTATTCTCACTCCTCTCTCCAGCTGCCAATTCCCTCTTGTGCAGTAACGTTTTCCCCTTTTTAACTATGTCACCCCAGAGGTGCTACCACTGGCCCTGATGGGCTTGGCCATCAGTTAAGCAGCGGGTGCACCTTGGAGTCATATGGCCCTGGCTCTGTTGGACACAGGGGAAACTTCCAGCAGCTTCTCACAAAAGCCACCCTAGCAGCAGCCCCACTACCAAAACCTTGCCATGCAAATCCAAGACATATATTTATGTTTATTAGTTGAATAATAAATATATTCAAACTGGCAAAATAGACACTTAAGCAAAATAAAAAAGCTTAAGCACAGTTTGGTTTTTTTAGTTCTTCTGATGGGGTTTCACAAATGTTTGAGACAAAAAGATTATTTTCTATTTTCCTTCTCCGGATATCTGTCTGTTCTTGAAAATTATATAGTTTTAGGCATGTATTTACAAGGTAGAAAGAGATCCAAATTAAATTTCAGTGAAATTATTCTGCCCTAGGAAATTCAGGATTCTTTTTATTCAACGTAAAAGAAGCATATCCATGTAACCTCCCTATTTTTAATTGAAACAAATAATTTACGGTTGCATCTGAGAATGTTAACCTTTTTTTCAGGAAAAAATTATACTTTAGCCACAACCAGAACATTTTTTTAGAACTCCTTTTAGAAGGCCATGCAAAGTCATTAAAATGTTCATTTGAAAAATACAAACAATGACTAAATAGATTATTCTTGAATTTGTAGATAAGAGTCAAACACATAAAACTGCATGTGTGCTGGTCAAATTCTAGAGCAATCATGATTTTGTCATTTAATCCATTAAGACAACAGTTTTTATTAAAACTCATTTGTTACTTGTGAGAAGTTGCTGACATAAATTGATGATTAAGCTGCTATGACCTTCACTGAACCTTAGTAATTCTCATTTGCATTCTCATTAAAGCTGGGTTTCAGTCTCATCTTTTCATATTTGTAATACAATTCTACTCAAGTCTTTCTCAAGTCTTCCTCAATAACAATTATCTGGTCTAAAACCAATGTTTAACCTGTAATATATAAGCATATATAATTTTATATAGAAATATATATAAGTAAACATATAATTAATAAATATAGAAATAGGTATACAAGTATCTATATTTATCTTTATATATCTAAAATATTTAAATGGATACAAACAAGAGGCTATGATATATAAAATTACCTTTTTTTAAATTGAAGATTATGGATTTTTTTTTTCCTAAATCACGGTAAATTAGGAGAAAAATAATGGAATAGTATTAAAAGTGGCCAAGGCAGTTAATACTATGGATAATATAAACTACTTTGGTATTCTGGATTTTCGTAAGTTCTGTACTCCTATTTTATATGTGCATTTAACTATGCTTGCTTAAGTATTTGATATGGCTTTTTCATGGTAAGGTAAGCTAAGCAATTTGCCAAAACTAATTTACTGAGCCTTACTTCATAAAGGAATAGATCTCCTCTGAAACACAGGTCAAAGAAGACACAATTTGGAAGACAAAGCCCCAGACACAACAGTTTTCTGTGGTTCAGTAAGACTCAACAGCTAGTGCAAATATTGTGTGTTTTCACAAAGATTAATAGAAATATTTTAAAGGGTCTTTGATATCAGCAAGTAGGAATTCTTCAAAAAGGACATGACGTCACATCTATCTGAATCACATCAGAATCTAGGATTATATCTCCCTATACCTGCAGTGTGTTAAATTTCTCTTAAGAAAAAAGAATTTTCAAAACAAGAACAGATAATTTTTTCTTCAGAATCATAGTCTTTTCATATAACAAATCAAATGAAATCTTATTTCTATTTGCATGCTGGTAAATGAACTATATGAAAAAATCTATTCAGACAGCTTCTGTTGCTGTAAAGAATGACAGTAGTCCTAAATTTGAGTTCACATTACTTTTACAGACAGAAAATTTGCAGAGTATTCAACTTAAAAAGACAATCAGAATTAAAGAAAGACAGATGCAGTAGCTTTTCATCAGGTCTACTTTGACATTTATCTTTAAAAATTTTTTAAGATTATAGAAGCTATTTCTAGTGCATCTCACAGTTTGAAGGATCTAGACAAGTCAAATATAAACACTTCATTAAAAAATTATTTGCTCTTTAAAAATTATAAAAATAGGCAAGTGACTGAAATTTTTAAGTCTCTTTCTTTTATAGCAATTCCTATAACAAAATTCAAACTTGACAAACATCTTAATTAAAAAACACCAAAGCAGCACAACACCCAAATAGGTTCATTAATAGATATTAGAACATCCTGAAACTATTTTAGGTATCATGTGCTATGCAAAAATGCTGATAGAGTATCTGAAATGATTGACCTAATTAAGCCCATGCTAAATGTACTCAACAAATTCTAACTAATTCAATATGCATGACTGAGCAGAGAATAAAGGGTAAATGACTAAGGCAGTAAGGCAACAGAAATGTGTATACCAGTGATGCCTAAACTGCAAAACACTGAAAAGTGCTGTTTTCCAGCCCCCACAAACTTACCCAAAAGCCCAAATGACTGGATCTCGTGACTTCACCTTGTAAGACATACAGACTTCCAGAAGAATTAATGAATGTCAAATTCACACAGGACATTCACATTCACAGACAGTCATGAAGGTGTTCGTCCCTCCTGATGGGGCAAAACTGACTCAGCCATGCTGACCTGAGAGGCAGCTGTAACTTATCAGAAGGGTCCATAAACCATCAGACACCCTGAAGCACCCAAGACTCATTTCTGAGACCTTCCACCAGAGGACCGCACATGAGCCACAAATGTTGTGAAGGTCCAGTGTTACAAAAGATGGTGTAAAACATCCCTCCCCACAGGGGAGCTGTCTGGGCCTTCCCTTGTATACCTGAAATATATTAACCCACTAAACTCCATGTTTTGTGGGACCCCCACAACCAAGAGGACCAACTGTTGGATCCACAGTGGTGGTGACTGCTGTTCTACTTATTCTGTCTCTCTCATACTCTCTTTTTTCTATTTCTCTCTATCTTTCTTTGTATTTCACATTAACAGTTAAATAAAATCCATTCTACTGGCTTCAGCATAGGGTCTCGTTTGCATTTCAATTCAGGTACAGGCATCTCTCTCTAGGGATTGGATCTTAGCCCTTTAACCAGGGCCTTCCTAGGATCTTCCCTTTCACATTTTCCTCTTCATTCTGGGCAGTAGAAAGACATGTGTTATGGTTGACATCATTAGGAGATATTGTAAAATTTTCATGATATCCAATTTTTTCATAGAAGGCACTAAAGAATAAGATTTCACAGTAAACACAGAATGCATTTATATATTTTCTGTTTCAGACATTTCAAAAATAAAATTTCGTTCTTAATCCTCTTGAGTTTGTTTCCTTGCTTTGAACAGAGGTTGAATTTTCCTGCCTTTCTGCCTAGCAGAAAATCCTATTTTGAAGTCCTTTTTTTAAAAAAGTATTTTTAAAAATAACATTAAAATTTCTTGCAAAGACTTAACATAATTTTTCCTGAAGTGGTCCACTGTTTAGCACTGAGAAATGGTCACCTCTTGCATGTCTTTTATTTCTTCTTTATTCAAATAATTAAATCAATATTATTTCTTGAAAAAATTCTAAATGTTAGATTTTATTGAGGAAAAAAACATATATATGGCAAATATTTTTATACCTGCAGTATCACCAGATGGTTTTTATCACATTGCATTTCCTCTAACTCAGGCAAATTGATAACATGTTAGTAAGAATTCTCAGCGTTCCTAAATACCACCAGATGACAAAGGATGGAAACATCACTTCTTAGTTCAGTGAATCAGTGCTTTAAACAGCTTATCTTTTATAAATAAAATTATGGTAACTAAGGAATTAACCACGATCTTAAGAAGATACCAAGAATAGGGGATGCAAAGTATTACTTCTATATTTACAGGATTCACTCCAAATCTATTCAGGGGATTTTTGGAATACTTGTGTAACTTGTACAACATCTAATTGAGCAATTATTTTGCTGCTGTATGTTTATATTTGAGGTGATATGAGAACAATCCCTCATTTTGATCAATTTTAAAAAACAGAGAATAAGCTTATCTTAGAAAGTACTCAGAAACTGCCTCCTCTAATTAGTTCTTCATCCAATACTCTAGTAAACTCTTATTCCTGTAAGTATAAATACACAGTAATTATGACCAGTAAGGAAGTTTGGTTTGTTTCATTAACTTTCCTACAAATCAAGCCAATGTTTGGTCACCTTCCCCACAATGGGATACTAATGCCTTGTCTAATAAAACATCAATTATTTGCAGGATAACCTCTTCCAAGCACTGTACCAAGTATTCATAGAAATTTCATTTACATTGGATCACATAAGCTTTCGAAAAAACCAAAAACTTTCTAATTTCACTTTTGTCATCTAAAAGAAGTCTAACAAATAGAAAACACAATTTCCTGAAGTGTTTTGGCACTTCCAGGATACAATCCAAACTCCTACCACATGAGAGTGATTTCTGAGCAGAACAGGGAAGGGAAGGGGAAGGGAAGGGGAAGGGGAAGGTAAGGGGAAGGGGAAGGGGAAGGGGAAGGGGAAGGGGAAGGGGAAGGGGAAGGGGAAGGGGAAGGGGAAGGGGAAGGGGAAGGAGAGGAGAGGAGAGGAGAGGAGAGGAGAGGAGAGGAGAGGAGAGGAGAGGAGAGGAGAGGAGAGGAGAGGAGAGGAGAGGAGAGGAGAGGAGAGGAGAGGAGAGGAGAGGAGAGGAGAGGAGAGGAGAGGAGAGGAGAGGAGAGGAGAGGAGAGGAGAGGAGAGGAGAGGAGAGGAGAGGAGAGGAGAGGAAAAAATATCCATGTATCTGTTTCTCAGTTCTGATAAACTTACATATTATTTTGCTACCATAATATCAACATTTCCTAAAAAAAAAAAAGAAAAAAAAGTCTTGTATGAGCCACAAAGTGCACTGAACCACTGGTAAATTGCATGGACAAAAATTTCTTTTAAAAAAAATGATGTTTAGCCTCTTTGTAGTCATCTGGATACAGGAATTTTTTTCAAGAAGGAAAAACCACCTTCTGTAATTAAAAAGAAGAAATAAGAATTGTCTCCTAACTAGCAGCTGTTTAGAGCACAGCAGTTTTCATAAAGGTTGAACAACACTTCCAACCCTTCACCTTCATGTTTTTCAGAGATGGGAAGAAGGGCCTAGCTGTGTGTACTTACACAGATATAACACTGAGAAGAACTGCATTCTTCTTTAGGTCAGTTCAGTGTAGTCTGCACTCTGAGGGATCTGGTCTTGCCAGATCAATGACTGAGACACAACAAGTTTTTAAGCTTGGGTCAAATTACCTCTCTTTTGAACTGAGTTTTACTTAAGCCAAAGCCTACAAGAGTAGGACTTAATTGCACTGCACTGCACTGACAAAACTGGCCAAACTGATCTCATGTCAGCATTTTTTGGAGGCAAAGATTACTAGGGAGAAGATTAATAATAATCTCTGAGTAATAAATAGAGTCATAAATCCCTCTCAATAATAAAAAAGTGATGATGATATGAATAAATTAGCCCCGATGTCATGAAAAAAACCCTAAAACCTTATAAAGGACTATTTTTACAGACTACATCTGTATTGCCAGTAAATAGATTCATCCAACTGTATTTAATGATTACCCAAAATACTCCAATATTTTCTTGATTTTATGTATTTTTACATCAGTGCCAAGTTTTTAATGGTTTAGAAGACAGTTTACTAAGGAAAGATACAAAATGCTACAGGCTTTTCCCCCCCCAGTATATAGAATGTTGGTGCAGACTTCATATATTATAGAAACTTAAAAAATTAATCACAGGAAACACGGTTGAAAGATAAAAGTTCTGATTTATCACTGAATTTCATGTACTCTAGGCATGAATGTAGTAGTTTATAATTTGGAATATGCCCTTCTTGTTTATTTAATTGCCAAGCAAGAGGCAAGACACATAACTGAATAGGCATTAAAATAATGCCTGTGCATGATATACAAACCCTACAAGATAAGATAGTCATTGGAATCTTAAATCAAATAGGGGAAGGTAGAAATAATTAAGAACAGGATAATTCTCAGACCAATTCATCCCTTCAATTTTGATTCTGTGCCAGTTCTGTGCATGCTTATTTTCAAGCCAAGTTGATAGAATTCATTTAAAAACAATCCAGAGGACTCCAGTAGTAACTAGTCTGAACACAAGTTTTGTACATGGTTCAGCATTGATCTTTTATCTAATCCTAAAGTGAATATCCTAATCTAATTTTTAATTAAGGCTTAAATGTACAAAAATATTATTAAAGCCCATTTTGCCTCTTTGGTTTAAATGAAAATTTTATTTTAGTTACTGGCATTGTGATTATGTTTTTAATTTCTTAATCTATAAGATACAAATACAAATGTTAATATACAAATGCTTAGACTTTCTTTAAAGGAAGAGAACCCTACAAAATACTCAAAATACCAGTTTGAGAAGTTTGATCCAAGAGCAGAAAGGAAAACTGCCTGTAACAGCATAAAAACAATATTGTTGCAACTCACGACAATAAACTCTTACATATCTCATGACATTTCTCTTTGCAGAAAGATAAGAAATTACTGTGGTCTTAAATATAATTAACAATGATTTTTCATTCTTGCTTTAGTGTTCATGGTAATCAAACTGGAATCTTTCTTTGCAGGAGTTTGTGTACTGAAACCAAACATCCTCCTTTGTGGAATATTAATAAGCAGATAATTAACTAAAACAATTTCATGTAGGCTATTAATTAGCTATGGAGTAAAATACTACAGAGTATTTTGTAGAGTAAAAAGCAAGGATTCTTTCCCAGAGAAAGCAATGGAGCAAACCATTGCTTTCTCTGGGAAAGAATCCTAACTTTTCAAATCTCAACACTTCTCCCTGTTTTTTGTGTTTGGTTTTTTTTTTAATTTAATTTAGCAAGAATTATCATCTAATAGTTAGTCATCAATTTCATACTGACCTTGATGTCTCAAGTGTTTGACATATTCCCAGATCAATTCTATTTTAATAATTTTAAAATTCTGTGAAGTAAAATAATTTTCTATATTAGCACCCACTAATACTTAATTTTGTTAAGTTTCTTTACCTTCACTTGATCTCACTTCTACCTTTTGAACCCAGTATTTCTCTTCCTAAATTGTAAAGCTCTCAGAAAATTATTTGTACTTTTCCTATATTATCTTCCTTCAAGGCTAGTCCCTGTGTTTTGGCTGCCAGTCACAATAAGTAAAAAAATCAAATTGTTCTACATGCAAAGAATTTCCAGTCATAGTCTCTGATACCAGCATCTTCTTCACTCTTAACTTTCTCCTGCTGGCATACATAGTGTCAGAAATTGAGTAATAAAAAGCTTAATAACCAAGAATTTCACTACACTTTTTTTTTTGTGCTAAACCCTCTAATTATCTTCGTTATCCACTCTCCTTTCTTTTAGCTTTATTTGTTGTCATCTTCTAATCTTTTAAGTTATGAGCTGTTTGAGTTACCCATTTGAATGATGTCCTAATAAATGGAATCTGAAATAATTGAGTTATCCTTTACCAGCCATTAATGCAATAAATACTAAATATATTATTATTACCCCATTAGAAACAAAAAAAAGTTATGTGCATTCCTTTATTGCCATGTATCTATTTTAGAACCCTACAGCAACAATTAGGAGATATTGGAGTAAATGAGGCACAAAATAACTACTGTGACTTTCTGGTCTTAGCACAGAAATGTTGCAAATCTGCTAAAAAATGAGCCCACCGGGAAAGGACAAATTCCTGGCAGCAATGGCTTTTCCCCATCCTGCCTTAGGAAATGGCCCCCTTTTGACTGTTAGTCCAAAGAGCAGTGGCTCACTATTTCCAAACTCGGGGACTGATGGTTACTGGAAGTAATATGTGCAGAAAGGCAACCAATACCTTTCTTCTTAACAAAGCAGTTTAGGAGGAGGCAACCATTTCCTCTTAAAGTGCTCCCTGCTGCGCTGACTCACAGTTCTAAAAACCACAAACATGAATCAAAACATTAATATCTTGCTGAGAAATTAGGATAATGAAGAAGGTTGGTAAACTGTTTAGCATTAAAATCAGTATAAAATAAATACTGTATCTTGTAAATGTAAACACACAAATCTTTGTCTCCTTTTGATCATAATGGAAATATTTCCCCTCCCAGTTTTTTGCCTTTTTATCATTATTTTAGAAACATCTACAAGGGGCTTCTTAATTCAACACATTATTATAATGTTGTTGAAATTTGCTTTTTGCATTTTGCTTTCTGTGATTTATATTTTTACTCCTTATGGACATTAATAAAGGAAATTAGCACTTGCAAGCATAATTTCTATTGATGAAGTTTTATAACTGATAGATAAAGCAGCACTATAATGAAATGTCCAGCTATTTAGGAAATGCCCAGCTATTTAAGAATTACTATCCAAGATACAATAGGAGTATGGTTAATTTAACTCAAAACTAAATGTGCCTTAACTCAAGATCAGTCTAAAGTTAAAGAAGAAAAGTTGAGTATTATGTTAACTGAAAATAAGAAGATTTTTAATTAAGAACTTGAGAGAAACTCTTTCTGGAAGTACCAAAGTGACAGAGGATATATCTTGTTTTCAGAATTGATCTAGGGTACTTTCTGCATTTTAATTACTGAACAGACCATAAGGCCATAACCTTAATGACTTTGAACATTGTATAATTAACACAGTCTCAGAAGCCAGACCTCAGCATAAACCACATAGCAGATAAGTATTTGCCCAGATTTTCAGACTGTATGTGGCTCCAGGCCACATACAACTGTAGGAAACCCAGTAAAAGCCCTTCTCTTAGACAGGTTAGAGCTGGTTAGTACCTAGATGTAACCCTAAGAAAATATGCATGAGCTCTCTTGTAAGGATATTCAGGGATATTGTTACACATTCTACATGCCCTGGACAGACACTACTTGGAGCAAGGACAAAATCTCTATGTCACCTGATTTTCTCTGCCCAAAGCCTCTGTAACCCTGTTTTGCGCAGGGACATTTTCATCCCTGTTCTCTTCCATGAAGCCCACTTTACAGGGCCATTGTAAAGTGGGAGCAGTTTTAGGTGGGGTTAAAAGCTCTCTTCAAACCAGAATAAGAGAATTAATGCAATTGGAGAGTACACATTTGCACAAACTATTTAAGAAATAAAACATGTATTATTTGGATCAAAGACAGCTATGCAAGTAGATAAATTCAGATATAAATTGCCAAATTTACATTTCAAGGAACACAACTGTGGGACTGACATAGCTGAAGAGACAGGCTGCAGGCTGGGGTGAAGGTTTAGAGCAAGTTTAGAGTGCAGAGTGGCACTGCTGTGCAAGGCTCACGTGTCCCAGTGCCTTTTATGTCCATGCACAGCCTGCTGGCTGTTAAAAGCCTGATTCTCACCCACTGACCAGGAGCATTTGTACTCCTGATACCAGGGCCTGTGTGAGCATAGTTATACCATTAAATGCAAGAACCTTTCCTCCACCTCCTTAGGAGTTAACTGACATTCAAAGTAGAGCATTTCTTATCAGGAGCCACTACATTTTGAATTTTAAAGATCTAACAAACATTTTCTCACAGATTAATAGCTTTGCTTCATGTCAGAGGAATTCTTTAATTTACCTGGCAAATCTAAGTAGGCTGCCTGCCTAATGCCAACTGCCCAAGGAATCTTTTGAAAAGTTGACTGACATTTGTGCTAAAGTGTAGCAGCAGGTTAGAAAGGGCACTTCACATGATGGAATTTTACATTTCTAGGTGAGATGGTGCTATGGATTTCATGTTAAGCAAGCTGAGGTGAGAAATACTGGTATAGGGAGAGGAATAAACAGCATCTCAATTTAAATACATCGATTATTTATAATAATGGAACCAGAAGGATTCTTTTCATTTTCAATGAACATCTTAATCAGGGGGAAATTTTTCTACTAGGGCATTGGGCAGGGAGAATGGTTTATGTTTTTCAGACGTGTAACTAAATTATAATCATACACTCTTGCAGGCTATTTCACTCAACCTCTAAGCAAATATCACCATGAACAGCATTAACATTGCCACTACTGTGAATTATATACATGGAACTCCTCAGTGTCCAAGTAACTGTTATTTTTCCACAGAGATCACATTAGTGAAAGAGGAAATGCCAAGCCCTTATAATTCAAAATACTGTAGTTCATATATCAATTTTTCAATGCAGCATTTACATGTTAAGTATTCCTGTATTTTAACCTAGTAACAACATTTTCAATACAATATTTAATAGTTGGAGAGGTTCAAGAAAGGAGAAAACCAACACCAGAGAAATTAAAAAAACAGAAAAGGGTGAAACATCACACCCCAGTAAAATCCTAATCCAACAGTTCAGATTAGAAATGTAGTCCTAATAAAGAATTGCAAACATATTACTTTTGCTGAAAATTGCAAGCATATAAGTAAAAATGAACCATTTAATAGTTTTTCAAATTGTTTTATGGAGACACATAATATTATTTGCCATGGTTTGACAAGTAAAACATACAGAGCAGAAAGAAGGGTCTGATAGGACATCTTGAAATGTACTTCAGAAACAAGCAGAATGCTGAAGTATGAGGGTTCTCAAATGGAAGGTGGCTTAAAGACCTCTGATTTTCAGGAGAATAGAGTGCTACTATTTGCAAATTTCATGCTTTTCTTGGTCTACCAGTAAATATTTTATATGTCATCAATTCATGCCTTATTTCTCCTGTGGGTTTTTTTTTTTCATCTTTTTATAAAACCACACTAATAAAATACACTCTGTGTTCCCCAATGAACAAGTATAGCAACAAGATCTATACTGCATCCTGCTGGCTATGAACCTTTGTCAGGCCTTTCATCCTGCCCACAGCTCCAGTAAGAAATTACAAGTTCTGGACACGGGATTTATTTAGAGCATTCTTAGCATTCCCTATCATTATATGCAGCTGAATCACCAGTATCCCGAGGCAGTGAAAATCCTCAGTCCCTAACTCTTCATGCCGTGGTTGCACCACGTTCTGAAATACACAATGAACTTTTAGCCCCAGGCTAGGCTCCTTACAAAGGTTGTTCTTTCTCTGCCCTACTTTCAGTTCATTTTATCATACAGAGCTTAAAGCCTTTCTTCTAATTTATTTATTGGTCTGAACACCAAAGAAGGTTTCTATTATGACCTGCAACCACAGCTGTAATATCCTGCTAAAACTACCAGGCATAATACATGAGAGTGTGTGAAAAATACTGACCAAGACAGGGAGTGATTGAAAAATATGTACACTCAACAAGAGATGGTAAATTAACAGAAAAGGAAGTGGCATAGTTGATGTATCTATTGAATTCAGAATTCCATTTGCTTAGCAGCACAGCTAGTAAGTAAACTAATGCAGATGTTAATTACATATTTTGTCACACCACTGGACCTGCAAGGTAGTTGGAGATGGCATTTGGCAGACTTTCTCCCTGTAATCCTGTTCATTGTTACCAACAAAATCAAAAGTGGGGAAAATTAGGCTGAATGCACCATTGAATACACAGAAGAATCTAAAAAGAAATTAATCTTCAAAAGGGGCACTGAAAATTTCAGCAGTTTTGCAAATGCCAGTACATGTCTACAGCCACCCAAGCAGAAGAAAAGGAGCCTTCCTTGCCTCTTCAGAAACAGATTTATCTCATATGCAGTACTTAGTGCTGGCCAATAAAACAGTTAAACAAAATAAATCACTTAAGGGGAATTAAAAAGATCATAATTTTCAACACTATTACAGACCATTTGTTTGATGATGAAAGTGCATTATTGAAACTTGTCACTTTAAAAGCACAACCTGAAGTACTGATGTCATTGATACATTAAAATGAAATGGCAGTCTTAAAAACAGTTTCATCTTAAATAAGTAAGCAAAATTATTTGCAGTTATTTAAAAAAACCTCATATGAACTATGTTAAAAGAACACCTCTGTATGCTTAAAGACATAATCCTAAAAACTTATAAAAGATCAACATTAATTCCAGTCTTTATAAAAATGGCAAAAAGTTCTTCCAAATTGTGTCATAAGATCATTAATAACCATTATGCCAGTTTCATTTGAAAAACAGCATGAATATTCTCTTAACTATGTACTATTTTACTCTCAGTCTTAGATACTGTACTTGATGGTCTATCATGTTGCAATTTCAACATATTCTGAACATAGAGAATGTTTCAGCATAGGAAAAAACCAAGGAATTTTCAACAAGCTCTGCATAATATTTGGCTGTTTTTTCCTATTTCTTAATGACAACAAAGTAACAGTAACTTTACTTTTTTAGAAAATAATCAAACTGAAAGACTTTCCCATTGCAATCTCCCAGGTCTTGCTTAAAAAATCATATTTAATTTAATTTATTCCAGTACCTCAGCACTTTGCTAAAAAAATAATGTAAAATTGAGGGCAAATCTGCAGAACCCATTAGTGAAAAAATTCCAACTCAAAACATTTTAAGAATAAACAATTAGTAATTTTTCAGTTTTCTAGTTTTCTGTGTTTTGAAAAGGTATGGGGTGGGGGGAAGATTCAGTAGTTTGAATTAAGTCACTACAATGATTTGCACATCCTAATAAGAACTTCTGTCCTTATTAAGTGACTTTTGACAGAAAGCTCACCTCTTTCTGGCTTATGCTTCACCTGTCTGAAGTATAACACAACAGAGTTATGGTTGCTGAAAGGTTTTCATTGCACACTGACTGGAGAATAAGATTCCACTTTCAGCTGCAATGATGCAAAAGCCATCATGACTGAGATTTTCTCAGTTCTCTGTGGAATGATGCTGATAGATATGAAGATTGTGTACAATTCACATATTAAATATATGTTTGAGACAGTGTTCTTCACATACTTCCTTAGGGAACTGAATACAGTTGCTTGACTCCTGAAACTCAACTCCTAAAATGTTGAGGGCTACCAGAGATAGGTGCTAGAACAGTAGGAAATTTCTGGCTAGTGTTTATAGAATGACCAAGGAAAAATGATGGGATAGGTTTAATCATGTTCACAGCTGACACTTTTCCCTCTGTGGAACTGGTTGTGAGGGTGGGTGGAATGGGATAATGTTGTCTGGAACAATCTCAGAGATTGTTTTCTTTGCGGAAGAGTGAACAAAATGTTTGATGCTGAACCAACAGTGAGATCAATTCAGCTGCTGCTTCTCTGCTTTTCTCATCCACGAACAGGGGTAAAATGAAGTGCATGACCATAGCGTCTGAAGTCAGGTACCAAACAACCAACATCATTAAGCCTACTTTGTATCACTTCATAATGTTTAACCCCTGAAAATGGTAGTGTCCCAGACATGACAATTAGTAACAGTTTTTCATTTGCCTACTACATAAGAAATACTGATTTAAGTAAAAATCAAGAGAGGATCACTGCCAAAATAATAAAATCATTATGATAGGTAGATAGACACTTCAGAGTACTGATGGATGCTGGTAAGTAAAAAGAGGGATGGGTTATTTAGGCAGCGAAGAAACCACAACCTGACCCCTCTTGCTGCTCATGAAAATGGCAATATTTGCTTCTTCTGTATTCAGTGTAAGTAAGTGTAACTTAACCTTAAAGGAAAGTAACTCCATCTCTTTACCTCTCATGCAAACATGAGTTCAGGTTTAAATAACTTCTCTTTGTAAGCAACAAAACATTTATACTCAGAGAAGTACACTTCCAAGACATGAAGAACTGAAAGCTTCTAAACATGTATAGCAGTGCATGTTAAAGCATACCTTCATACCAGGTCCATGTTAAAAAGTAATTTTAAACAATAGAAATAGGGCACTTAGTATATACCCTGCTTGTAAGTAAATTAACAAAAATATGGGTTTACTTCAATTCATCAGTTCAGTGGTGTAGCCCACAAAGAAGTAATACCAGTTATAGAGGTACAGTACTCTCCACAGCACTTTATATGGGTCTAATTTTGCTATCATTAATATTTACTGGGACAAAACCATAGATGTTTTTGAAACCACAATTTCATCTCTGGTCCTTGCTTCTTTGGAAATTGTATCATTTCATAACAGGTAACATGAGTGTAGCATAGCTTGATACAACATTTTCTGCTCCTAGATACCTCACATTCCTTCCACCTTTTGAGACCTCCCTTACCCCTTAAAATCTTGGGACACCACAGTAAAAACTGATCTCATGTTGGATTTTACATCACAAAAAAGAAACCAGGCATAAGAAATAAGCAATACTGATTGATATTTCCTTGTGCTTGTTTAAGTTTTTATATGTTTATATTTTATGAGCATTTAAATACTTCTGCTACTTGCAAGGGTTAAAATTATTATTTTTTTCTTGGTACACTGTGTGGTTCCTAGATACTGCATTCCCTTGAACCAGTGGGCATTGATTGCCATGAAAGAGAAGATAAAGCAGATCATGCTGGTACTTTGGCAGACATCCTCTGAAGTACTTTGTCTTACATGTTCAGGGCTTAATCAGACATAGGACTCTCAGTCAGGTTGGGTAGTTCATCACAAAAATGTTTTACATAAAACAGTACTTTTTTTACTGACAGCATTTGAAGTACCAAAATTTTTCCTCCTTTATTCTTATAGCACATTTTTTGTGATGCTTCATCATTTTCCAGGGCTAAAGTTCATTACAATATGTTGGGAAATTGTTCTAAACTTGGCACATGATTTCATTGACTCCTCTGAATAATTTTTTATGGCATTAATGGCTCTAGTTATAGGCTTCCTTCTTTTCCTTTAATTTCTTTATTTTTACAGCAAAACAATCTAAATTATTACAGTAAATCTAATGTTTAATTTCATTCTTTTTCCAAAGAAATAACAATCCCTTAGCTCAACCTTAGTTTGTACTGAAATAGATCCAAATGAACCTATGCACTGAAGATTTGGAAGATAACTGTCAAACCTACAGAAGCTTTACAAAGAGACTGAGAAAGAATCTCTAATGTTAGCCATTTGGAACAAACGGCATAGCTATTATTGATCAGGAATAAAATTAAAAATATAGCAATTTAATAATAGATAAAAAAAAAGCAGAATGTGAAAGGAAAGCCATGCCAAGAAACTGAATTATTCTGAATTATTTTCCTGGAACAATTAAAAATCATTGACTAAAATGAATAAGGCATGGTCCATGACATGACTTTATTATTTTAATTATATCCTTTTAAAATGCTGTTTCATGATAATGTTAGATGACGTTTCAAAGACCATATGATTTATAAGCCAGTGAGACAACATGATCCTAGGGTGGCTCTGGATATTTGGGATTTTAAAAATGTGAACTTCAGATTACAATAAGAATATGAAATTGAAACTGAGTTCCAGAATTCTAAAATTAAAAAAAAAATAAAAGATAAAAGGAGTTGTGATAAGATATACTCAGGTTTTTCCAATAACTTTTACCAATATTGAGAAATTAGGCTGCATTTTGTAATTATAATATGGGTAGAGATTATTAAAACAATAACCCAAGGAGTCTGGGTAAACTAATGTTAAATGTATTCGTTACGCATATCACAGCTAAATTCTCTCTCCAGAGTTCTGATCCACTGATAATGACAGTTTAAAATGTAAGAAGCCTGGCTCAAATATTATTCAATAATCCTTCATTTCTTTTGGTGTATCTTCATAGCAAGTACTTTAATAACTTGAAGATGGAATTTTACTTTTCTGGAATTTGAAAGATTATTCACATTTCTATTTGATCTATGTTCTGTAAATCATGTCAGAAAGATTTCCCTACATGAGATAATCCACAATACAGAGAATTTGCAAAAGTTGTTAATTATTAATAATGACAGTGACAGCAGCTGCAAAGAAGACAGAGGCTCTCAGTTCACAAGAAGCCACATGGAGAGGACAAGGGGTGGCAGGTAAAAGTTGCACCAGGAGAGGTTTCAACTCAACATAAGGAATATATTTTTTCACAGTGAAAACAATTACTCACTGCAGCAACTTCCCCATGGATATGGTAGAGTCCCAATTGCTCAAGGTTTTCAAGGGATTGGGTTCCAAGGGACTGCTCAAGGTTTTATTGGACTAAGCAGTACATAATGTCATCCATGACTTTATGTAGCCCTCAGTCCAATAAAACCTTGAGCAATCCCGTTTCCATAAAAGGGTGGATCAGAGGATCTTTTGAGATTGCTTCCATCCTGGGATGTTCTATGACTCTGTGAGTGCATATCTCACCCTCTAGTGTGGAAGGCAGAATCAGTACCTCCATTTTCAGACAGAAAACCTGAGGAAGAGAAGTGACTTGGCTATCATACAGCAGGTGGCCAGCAGAGCTGGGACTAGAATTTCCCAACTAAAGAATGGCCAATGATATCTTTTTCTGGTAAAACTTGAAATCGTAAAACTTGAAATGTCATTATAAAGAGATTATTCGCACTGATTTATTTTTACTTCTTTCCCAATTCACTGATTTGCCAGACCAATGCAAAAAAATGTGAACAACATTTAAGATTTCCAGTTCCAAGTGGTATCTATTTATTGAATCATTTTCTCTAAAGCTGAATCATCTAAATAAGATCTAAATTTGTCCAGAGCCAATATTTACATGAAAAAGTGACAGAATTAAAAATATTTAGAATGGGAAGAGGAAACAATTTGTGGGGGGTAGCAAGGTTTTCAGAAGGCAAATGAGTCCAATATCCCATGTAGTAAGATGCTCTTTTAAACACTTGTGGAAAAGAAGTTCATATCAAGCACAATGAATGCAAGACATAAACATCTGCAAGTAAAAGATAATTTTATGTCTCCTGGGGATGATTTTGTAATACATTTTATATCAAAAAATGAATTTATAAAAAACTGTCCTTGATGCCTTCCCATTTAATTAGATGCTATTATACAGGTGACTATCATTTATAAGAAATTTTCTTTTTATTAAATTGTCTATATACAAAAGTACCACACATAATTATTGCAACTATAACTACCAGTACATCAAAATTATTTAAATCTCTGGAATCTTCAAAGCTTGACTGGAATGATGGGAATGGTGAACAGCTATGTTGTTGTCAGCAAAAACAAATCCCCAGCAAAGGTCTGTAACCATTTAACTATTTAGAAAGAAAAATAGAAAATGAAAAGTTAATAACAAAATGTTTACAATGGATCCTACAAATCGTTCAATATAAAAATTAAGGCAATTTGGTACTTTAAAATAACTAATGTGAATTGTAAAATTTAGGAATAGCATACTTAGGGTTCAACCACAAGCCATTTTCATTGAAAAACTATTCACTTTTTTTAACTTAATAAAGCTTACTCATAATTCAAAAATGTCAAAGACAGATGCTTTCCATCATGCTGAGAAGAACTGAGAACTATTTAATCATATTATTTCAATTATTGTTTGCAATTCCATGTATTCAATTTTCTCAATATTTTTCATTTAAAGAATAATTCCATAAACATCTCTGAGTAATTTTATTGTTCTATCAGAACAATGATTCAAATCAATAAAATACCTATCAAACACTAGGTCATGTGGAAAGCGCTTGGAAAAGTAAGAATTCTCTAGTATGAGGAGTGACAAGGATTTATCATTTTGGATATCGAGCAGGATTAAGAAGAGTGAAATTTGAAAAGCACCTGAAAGTTTTAAGGAGTAAATATATTATTTCTTATATCAGCTAACTGTATGACTTCACAGACTACTGAGACTTTGTAGCTACATATAGCTTAACTGAAGGGTTTAAAATGAATTTATAAATATTTGAATGCTTATGGAAATTTTCATGTCTCTATTTTTCAATTTCTTTTCAGTCAGTTTTAGTAATCATAAATCAGTACAGTGAACATGATCATATGGGCCAATACATGCCTCTCTTTCACCTGCTATCCTGCAAGATTTGTGGAATGGGTTTTGCAGAAGTGGACACAACTAAGCATAGAATGTGCTCTCCCCTGGCCCAGAGCCCCATTAGTGCTGGAAGCAGTTTTGCTTCTCCTGACACTGACTGCATTAAAGACAGGAAGGCTCCCAGCTTGTGCACAGCCCAGCACAGGGGAGGTAAAGGGGAAGCAGCACTGCCTTGGCCCATGGAGTGTCCCCTCTCCAGAGATGGTGTTATCTGAACATTGTGCTCAAGCACTGCTTAGCAGAGAGAGCAAGTACTAAAGCACAGCAATAAATACAGTAAGAAAGATTCACAATCTTTCCTGCAATATACAGGCTGCTCTCACTGTAAGGATAATGAACTATAATTCAAAAGCATTAAAATCTTAAACCTGCATTTAAATAGTAATTATACTGATTGTTTTTAATATCTGCCTAATTTATTTTCTTCAGAGCAGCTGAGCATCTTGCATGATTAAATACAAACTCTGCAAAGAAGTCCACTGTCTCTTACTACAAATAATATTTTATAATTGCAGCTATTTTAATTTTGAGACATCATGTAATCTGTTAAACACAAAAGTTGAATGAGGCCTTTTGACTTTCAATATGCTGCAGCAAGTCATCTGCACATTAAATTTTGTGAAAACTCTGTAAAGCCACCATAAAAAAGGAAAATTGCCTTTTTAAAATCACATTTGTATGGAGATGTGTCCCTGTGGTTTCCTCGTATCAGCTGCCAATGACAGAATGCACACCAGAGGTAAATGGAACGGAGCTGCCCATCTGCGCGCTTCAAACACAATTGCGTGCCAACAGCTAAGGAGTGTACACACAGAGACACAGATATA
This sequence comes from Calcarius lapponicus, assembly GCA_039654755.1. Lineage (NCBI taxonomy): Eukaryota > Metazoa > Chordata > Aves > Passeriformes > Fringillidae > Calcarius > Calcarius lapponicus. The sequence goes on from CM077463.1 coordinate 10,698,695, forward strand.
GATGTGTACAACATCCAGCTCCTTCATCCTGGAAAATGCAGCCAGAAGAATAAAGCCATGGTAGTAGTCCAGGACTGCCATCACAGTTAACAATGCATCAATTGCAGCGCCATTTGCAACTCTGGGACAGAAAGCATCACTATCATACTGCTTCCAAAGCCTTGCCAAGATGAACATGTGTTGTCAGGGCAGACATCAGTGGAGAACAGAGGTTGACAAGCAAGCACTGATTCCATCCTCTTGGTGAGACTCACTTGCCAATTATGTGATAAAGGAATTTCTGAATTTCATAAATTAATTTCTGCATGTATAAAAATTTTAAAAATATGTAATTAATGCTCTAATCTTCAATTGTTTCATTCTAAGATCCCTTTTCTAAAGATTACATTAATATCCAAGGAAGTATGCCTCAGATTAACACAGACTTCCATTGAGTCTACATAGATAATTAAATAAGGTTTTGATTGCATTCTGCTACCATAATGTTCTGATTATGAATAGGTATGAAATATTTGCAATTAAAAGGTTGAATATACTGAAAAAAAACCCAACTGAAATGTAATTTGGTCATCTTTAGTACATAATCTATAGTTATGTGTGTATTTATTTTTCTTCCATGCTAGGTTTAGTTGGCATGCAACTATTAAAAGACATTTCCTAAACCTCAGTATAGTCAAGCTGTAAATGAGTTCATTACCCATTGGCCTATTTCCTCCAGTTTTTCATATGACAGCTTTTATTATGTATATTTTGGAGCAAAGGTTTTAAAGTGATGTATACTTCCACTTTACAAACTGAGAAATAGTCTTGCGATCAAATTTAAAGCCATCATTTACAAGTCATATAAACACCCATAGCAAGTTATGTTCATTTCCACGGGTGAACTAACAAATCTCAGCACACTAGCAAATGACTGTCTAATGCCTAAACTTCCTCCTTTTGCAGCTTTAGATTGACTAATTTCTTATAGATCTTTCACTCTATTTCAAGTTGATTTGCTAATGTCCAAAGAAATCTATAAACTCATCAAACAAATGATTTCTCAATAACTACAGTACAGCTTTTTTATTGTTTGTGTGTCATCCCATTGGTCCGCTCAGTATTATGTCCCCTTAGAAAAGTTGTTTGATTTTTTTCATGAAAGGTAGTGTTTCAACTACCCTCAATTGATCTTTCTTCTATGAATTGCAAAACACATTTTAAGATGAGGCTACTACAGTCTAATAATCTAAAATGCATTAGATAACATGGCTCAATACTGAAATACACTTGTATGGAGGTTGTAGGGCTAATTTTACAAGCTTATATTTTACTTTGATGACACTGAGTCAGTAGCAAACTGATCAGTTGGAAAATCTGATAGGTTCAGGTCTTCAGCTACACAGACAAAGCAAGGCAGAAGACAAATTCTGGCAGTTAGTCAGTACAAAACAGGACAATTGAATTCTTTGCAGCCAGATCTATGCAAAACACATGTTACAACTATAGAAGACTCCTTTCTCCCTGATTAGAGTTAGCAAATAAACAGATACCTATCCACAAGTATGCTAACCACTGTAATAGATCAGCACAGCAGCAGAATTTGGTACTTAATGCACAGGGACAGTACCTGACAGGACAGAGGCATCTTCCCTGCCTGTACCTGACCTGCTGGCCTTGCCAATGCTGCTCTGCAGGAACAGTTCTCACAGTGGCTCTAAGCCCACCATGCACATCTGACACATCTGCCTCTTCTGGCTTGCACTTTTGCTCTGGCTGTCTCCTAAGTCATCACCTCACAAAGCAAGAGAGGAGGATCTTAAGGGTGAAATTGTGATACTCAAATTAAGTTTTCTCATGTTGATTGAAACTTCCACAGTATACATATTTAAATATCTTACCTGCCAAGGTTCAATTGATGGCCAATGGAGAGAAATGGATTGTTTTGGAAATGCCACTTACCACTTCTTACAAGGTGTGTCTGGGAAAGGTTATGTGAATTGCCCTCAGAAGGGCCTTTCCTTTCATCAGTTAAAGAGAAAACATAGACAACTATAGCTCAGATGTAAAAATGTACATGTGATTGCTAAGTTAGGTGAGATGAAGCTCATCTGTCCCTACACTTTTCTGTTGAACTAGTGTAGATCGTGTGTCTAAAATTGTCTAAAGAGCCTAGAGTCTGCCACACTGAGGATTGTTTTGCCAGTGCAGGTACTATAAAAGAGAGTTTTAATAATTCCTGCTAAAGAGTAAGACAAAGCTTGGCATACAGACAGTGTCATATTCTTGAAACCAGTCAGTCCCTGAAGAAGTGTGAGGAGATACCATAACCTGACAACCAATAGTGACACCCCAAAGTTTTAAAAGGTCATAAGAAGGAAGAGATTAAAACAGCCTCCTTACAGTTTTTCTTTTCTCTCTAGGTATTAATTTTTTTCTCTTATAGATATGTGTCTATAAAACAAAGTTTTAGCCATGTGTTTGAACCATGAGTCTAAAATTGTGAAAAATAAAAGATAAAACTTTGCATCCATCAAAATTTTACAGGTAGATAATGTCTTTGATCACTTATATTCCATAATATATATCTTTTTTGGTGATGAAGAACAAATCTTTTATTAATTTATTCCATCAAATAGGATACTAAATTTTAAGTGGTTTATAGGAAGTATACTGTGATAGATTGAGCCTACCAGCTGAGTCAGCAAAAGCACTTGATTAAGAGAATATATTTTAGAATTAAATCAGTAACTCAATATCCAAACCTCTGTATCATAGTGCTAATGTTTAAACCATTTTATCTCCTCAGATTAAAAAAAAATCTGGTATTAGGGCATTATGCCTGGCTTACCTGAAAAAAATGACTAGAATTATTCTTAATACAATAACATTTTTTCCATGAGCAGAAGGTACATGTGGGAATTATTTGGAAATAATTACAGCAGAATAACTTCTGGTCTATTTCTCTTCTGTAGATGAAATCTTTATTTTAATATAATTCTGCTGATTTCAGGAGAACTACTCTCAATTTTCCCCAAGTGAAAGATGAGACTCAAGCTCATTTTGTTCTCATCACTTTCATATTTTAAACCTACAGTGGAGTCTACAGTTACTAATATTTGTTGTCTCTAGATGTAGAGGTCCCATTCATCAAACTATTATCATCCATTAGAGAAATTTTCTAAACATCTCTGTATCTAAGAACAAGACATGGCTTTATCCCTTTTCACCTTCATTTTTTTTCCTAAATATGAAATCATCTCTGCACAGAATATTCAATCACTGCATTTTTCAATGTCAATTTGGAATATAAACCTGATCATTTCTCTTGTATCTATTTTAAGAGAAAATAGAACAAGGAATGGATGAATGTCATTTCAGAAAGATACACATTTTTTATGGGAGGAAATCATATTTGCTTCAAGGAACTATATATTTTTTTACATACACTAGTAGGACACAGACTGTCAGTCATTGACTGCAGCCATCTGAAGACCCCACTGAAATACCTGACATTACACCTATCAGGTGCCAAAATCTACCAGATTACATGACGGAGAGCTTGGAGGATGAGGCATGTAAGAAATGTATTTCCCTCTTAGATCAGCTAAATTAGAAGCAATGGCTTACACATCAGGGGACAATTGGATCAAATTCAAAATGCTGCAGTTGATTTAAACAGTCTAATATCTGTCCTTGAAAATCTTTACTTGAAAACTCCTTTTAGTATAGATAGATCTTAAATACTTCTATTTGATAGTTATTTACTTAAAAGTGAAGAATAACAAAAGATAAATTTTATCCCCAAGAGGCTTTTTTTCTTCGTGGGATGTAATAGTGTCCTACTTGCAAAAAACAGCTACCACTTTTACCATATTGTCTCACAATGACCTTACAACATTAGAATTAATCTTAGGATTTGCAACCTATATTCCAAAGGCCTATACCAACTTATCACTGTAAAACATACTGCCATTCACATGAAAATTATGAAAATAATCAGCATTCAGTGTTTAAACTCTATGTAAAACAACCTAATATAGGTCAGTGCTCCCTATTGATTTAAGTTAGTCTAACCCCTGTTTCCGTCAATTAAATGAGATCAGAAACAAGCCCAATCGATAGCTACTAATCTTAAATATCTCTGCCAGAAGTACTGGTACTTAAAAAAAACACTGACAAGATTTTTTTTGTGCAAGTGTATATGTGTGTGTGTGTGTTTGTGTGTGTGTGTGTGTGTGTGTGTGTGTGCTCATGTTCACAAGCACAAGCAACTGCTAGGACCTGAATCTAGACTTTGACCTTTGTGCGTAATTCTCAGAGAAATATCTATAGCGTATTTCAACAAGTTGCAGTCCTCATAATTACCTAAATTCAAGGTAAAGATGGAAAATAAGTATCTTTAAAAAAGAAACCATATTCACAAAGTTGTTAAAATCACTCTACAAAGACCATCTTAATTGTTACATCTTTTAATTTTGGAGTACTTGAAATTGAGACATGAATAACATTGATGAAATATATTTTTAGCTTATTTCTTAGAGGAACAAGACATAAATAATTGTAGCCCCACATTTCTCTTCACAGAGAAAAGCAAGGCACAATACTTCCCAAGAATATTTCTGGGTTTTACATTCTCTGAACATCAGAGAAAGAAAATTCAATTCTTATCATCTGCTGTGCCTGTGTTTGTGCAAAAGTAAAATGTAACACGGAGATTGTTTACCCAGAGTGATGGTGTTTGGTTTCCTTGGCCTATCAGGGCCAAGAGTGTGTGTGTGTCAGGACTGCCAGCTGAGAGTCATGAGATTCAGAGCAGGGTGTGTGCCGAGTTGAGTGCTTGGCAGATTCAGTTTGGATGTAACATAATATAGTATAATAAAGTAATTAATTAACCTTCTGATATCAATGGAGTCAGATGCATCTTCTTTCTCCCCCTTGATGGGGGTTGCCAGTGAATGCTATAAATAATTGCTTTGAATATTTGATTTTCCACTTGGCAGACCTTTTTAAACATTTGGATAATTTCTGTCTATCTATCAGACATAGTCCATTGCTCATCTAGAAGTTTCCTAAAAGTGGGTTGTTAGGTAGAGAGTCTAACTGAAAATGAGATGCAGGGAGAGCAGAGCCCGTAACAGACTGACAGCAACCAGCTGGCCATCAGATATATGTATTGGCCAGATGATCAATATATGAACAGGTCTAAATGAACCACAGTGCTGTCTCTTGCCTAGAGGTTATTCCCATAGGAGAGAGCTATACTCACTGCAGCAGGAAGGAAGAAAAGATTAGGGATATAGAATACAAATCCCTAACAGACTCCGTTGTTGTTTGTTCCACTGCTCAGGGAACAAACTGTTTTCCACATGCTTTTATTAACTGTCACCACAGAAATCTAATCCTAAAGCACGGGTGAAAGAGTAAACAGGTATTTTCATCTTTTATATGTACATGCAAAGTGCACATAATCCAGAGAGGAAAAGTATTTATCATTCTAACACAAAGTAGGTTCTCACTCCATGGGAAATAGAGTTTGTCTTCACTCAGGGACAACAGGAGCTGCCTGTTCTTGTGCCTGCATCACCTGCTCAAGGCACTGTCAGGTGGCAATGTGTTCAGCTCTACAGACACATCTGATTTCTTCTTTTGTCTTGCAGAGGGGATAGTTTAGCAAGCTTGGTGCAGGGAAACAATGGTGACTACAAGAGAACAAATGACACTTACTCCCCATTTTCATGGATGTGGTTTTTTTGTTTGTTTTTCAGCATTTTTTTGTGAATTGGAAGAAGATTGGTTACTTCACTGTGATTTTCTCTGGTTAGAATAGTATTAAGAAGTTGGTTTATTTATTAGGACAGACAGATAGTGTATGTTTTTACTTTCAAATACTTTTAAATAAGATCTGAAGTTCCTTAGCTCTATGAAAATTATTCAGTTCCTGAAACTAATCATCCAAAATCAGAGAAACTCGAAACAACCCAATACTTTGGTTTACAATTACTCATATATTCACAGTGAAGGACAGAAAATTCACCTCTGTGTTCTTAATGCTGTTCTTATATCACCTATTTTAAAACTTTACTTATCTAATTGATGACATAAAGTATCATTGAAGCCTGATTATCATTTAATCATGTTGATTACATAAAAAATATTCTGGCCTCAGCAGACAGATAGTTTATGTTCTGTACAATTTGCACAGGGCAGTAATTGCAGTTGTGTGCATATTCTGCAGTGAAGATGAGGCAAGAAATTCTCTTGATGATTAAATATAAAACAGTGTACTTTGTAATTTCATGAAGGGTGTGGCAAAATGCCTGAGGGCAAAAAAATAGAGAAAACTGGGAAGATTCACATTCTAACAAGTTATAACAGTACAGAAATTAAATAATTTCTGTAAATTAAGTAAATTCTGTAAATTAAATTAAATAAGGCTAAAATACAGTTGCTACTCCCTGGATGTAATGAAGCCATGCCAACTTCCCACACACAATCCATACAAAGGATGGCTAAAGGGAGGGTGGAACAGAGTGGAGAAACCATGGCAGGACTCTGCTAAAATCCTTGCACAAGATACCTTGGTGGTATCTTGCAAGTGATAAGCCACATGGCAGCTGTCAAACAAGGGAAGAAAGGAGATTTCTTGCTGTTGGATCAGCACATGGGGCAAGATCACAGATGTACATCTTTACCCTAAAGGCTACCTCAGATGTAATACTGACATTATCCACCTCCAGGCTTTCACCACTGAACATCATGTATGACCAGAGTCACACAAGCTCCACCTAAATGCAAACTTAGTATAAAAGTAAGTAAAAATGGGGAGTAGTTAGGGAAGGCTCTATCATAACAGCTGGGATCAGTCGATGAGAGCCTGTATTCTACCCCGCAGGGGTGCCTTTCCTGGGGCACTGACAGACTAATCAAACACAAAAGGTTTGACAAAATCTTTCCTTTCATGTAGCAAATGACAAAGATAAATCATAAAGACAACTGGAAAAAAAGAAAAGCTGTTGTCATGGAAACATAACAGTTAAAAATTTCTCATGCTCTTTCAAAACATCAAAATTTGATAATCAGATTGAATTCCCTGCTCCTCATAGCAAACTATTTGATGAAACAAGTGCTGGTATGAGTCTTTGACAGCACATCATCTTCAGTAGTTGAGCAAAGCCATATGTCTACACTGCAATGTAGTACAAAGCAGAAGTTCCTCAAATTCCTTGGACAGCACAGTGGAGGAAAAACATCAACATTTTCATATAAAACTCCGATTTTAGACATCCAGTTATTTTTGTCAGAAGTATCACTTGGGTTTTACAGATGCTCATCTAGTTTTACTGTGCTCAAACAGAAGTTAAATTCAGCTCCTTGTTTGCATACAGAGCCACAACTGTTTATAATAGTTTTCACTTTAATGTACCTAGCAGTGTATATTTCTGCTAGTCACACTTTTCCCTAAAAGGCAGTTGCTATACAAATTATAGCTCTGCCTAATTAAAAAAAAAAAACAACAAAAAACAAAAAAAAAAAAACCAAAAACCTCATCACCTGTGCATCTTGATATGCCAGTAGACACATAGTTGTTTTATAAGGAAAAAGAAATAGCACTGTTACTAATTGACTTCTGCTTAGCTCAGCTGTTTCATCTGCTCTCAGTGCTCTCTAAAGTTGGCTCAAATGAACAGTGATTCCTCTATGAAATCAGCCAGAAAAGCATGCCTGCAGATTTTCCATCAAATCTCTTATGAATGGCTGCTGTAGCAAAATGGTGAATACCAGACAAGGTATTCAAGGTCTGGTAAGGGACAGAGATATAACATACAGGCTCAGTGAAGTCTAATTATCTCCAGAATCAATCTGTAGGGTGAAACAACTTGAACTGGAAATCAGTTAACTTTAAAATAGGAGATAAACATTTAATTGTCTCCTCTTCCACTTACAAGAAAGTGGCAATGGTCTAGATGGAGAAGAGAGAGTTCTACTACTACAGATTTGGCAGAACTAGGAAGGATTTATACATGATTTTTAGAGGTAGGAAGAAGGAAGCAAAATTACACTAGTAAGTAATTTCTGCTTCAGTACCACTGGGTTTCGAGAGGCAGAAATATCTCCAGGACATCAACAGTTTATGATAATTCACAAGGAAAACAGTCTACTGAAGTACAGACATACTAAATCCCCTTCAATCTATTGTTGAATATTGATTCCTAAAATGCCTTCTGCCTTCAGAGACAAGGACATCATGGTTGTCTTGCCTTCTTTTTTCTTTTTTTTTTTTTTTTTTTTTTTTTTGCCAAAATCTATGCCATGCAGGACTATTTTATTTTACAACATACGAAGAAAAGATTGTGTCTAGTACCAGCTCTATTTAAAATTTGGGAAACAGATTTCAAGAATACTCTGAAACTTTCCCTTTGCAGATCTCCGTGCAAAGCTCCTAAGTGTAGAAAGCAATATTTCTCATCATTTTCTTTGCCTAAGGCTATTGGCATGAACAGCACCACGATACTGTAATCTAACAATAGAAAAAGAAATGGAACTATCCAAATGCCTAAGAGAGGATCTGCAACCAATCATTGTCTTTGGAAAAGACAGAAAACAACTGCTGCAGTTAAGTGCGAATGACACTAGAACAATACTCCTCTTTTCCAATCCAATGTCCATATATTGTCACACTTAAAAGTGATGATAATAGAAATTTATGAACAAGCTGCTTAGTAATTCTCATCTAAATATGTAACCACATAAAACTGTATCAGAAAAAAACATCAGGCTTCCTTAGAATTTTTCTTTTTCTTGAAATGCACATGCAACTCAATCAACTGAAGTAATATGTACATAATATTATTAAGAGAAAGTAGACTCTGCAATAGTTTTGGCAGAGCTATTACTCTGGGAAGGATCATTTTTGCTAGCTTGGCTGCTTAACATTTAAATGTAGAGTTCCTGAAATGTACCTTGTCTTTATGAAGAAATAATATACCAGTAGAGCAACATAAAAATGCACTAAACAACATGAGCTTAAAATTACTTTCAAAGTATCTTTTTTTTTTTTTAAAAAAAAGCAACCTTGATTATTCTACATAGACTTCTAGATAACTCTTTAAAGACTGAATAGGAATTAATGATGTTGGGATTTATCATCCATGTTTGGAAAGACTGACAGGTTAAAGCATTTTTCTTTCTTGCAGAAGAAAGTTAATTTGATTAGATGCTTAGCTGGGTAAGCTATCAGCAGAAGTTTTGACCTGCAATATAATTTAAGAGCACTAAAAAGAAGATGGATGTTACCTAATCCTGCTTCATGGGTAAAATGTACATTGACATACAGGACATTAAGCTAATATTTGCACTAGGGAACACTTGGTAGTTTTCTGGGGACAAATGGCTAAACCATCATGATCAGTGCAGTAAGCATGTTCAGGCCTTGGAAAGATAAATGAAAAGTTAAAGACAAACCAAGTATTATTCCATCCTTTAAGAATTTTGATGCCAAAAAATTACGGTCTTGGTACATAACAGAAAACAACTCACCAAAACCTTCTTTCTTGTCAAAGCTTAAATATAAATAAACTAACCAGAGAGTGGTCCAGGCTTACTATTGGCAAAATAATTCAGAACTTTAAGGCAGCACCTGGTATTGCATCCATCTTTCTAAAGTAGTAATAAATTTGGCTCACCCAGTTAAATCAGTCATCAGGCATCACTCTGAAAACGAATACAAATATTTTGGGAAGGGAAAGTATCAGGAAGCTCAATTCATATTCTAAGTGTTATTTTTATGCTTTTACATTGTTATATTTCTACAGAAAATAACCAAAATGGCTACATACCTACTTTCTATTGCAACCGAATTGTTCTGAAATAAACCTGCCACATGTATATTTATAAACACCATGATTTAGTGTCATCTCACTCGAATCCTCCCCAAGGGATCTATTATCAATGAGAACCTCAGTTACCCCACCTTCAGGGGCAGGTTGTAACAAGAGTATCCTCTGTTACAACGCCTTTTGAAAAAATGCCATTCTTACTCATCTGTACTGGAAACTTTACTATTGTACTTTCTTCTGGCAATGATGATAAACAAAATTTACTGCCTGCTTAAATTGTACTTTACCAGACTAATACAGCAGCAATGATAACAGCTTAGAAATTGGATTGCATGTGACTCTGAAAGTGGGACATATGAGCGAAAGCTTCTGCTTCTCATATGTTTGCAAAACAAGCTCCAGGGCCCAAATTTAGAAAAGCTAGGTACAAAGGTCTGAACATATGTGCTCTGGGAATGTTTAGAAAAAGGATATGCCACATCAATGAACTGCAAGATGGTTTCCCCCAAGAGAAAGTAGACAAGCTCACACAACTCTGTCATTTAATTCTCTTGTCTGCCAGCAGGATATCTATCACATTTCTTTCACTTCATTTTCACCAAACTATTTCATTCTCTTTTTTCTTCAGAATGGAGTTTCAGAAAAGCAAAAAAATATTATGAGATGTCTGAAAGGAAACAACCCATTTTTTCAGGGAAAAATTATAAAGGAACTAGGGGAAGTTATCCAATAAAACAAAACAAAAAAGGACATACATTTTAAATGACATCTAAAAATCTAGCATAATCCAAAAGAGACCATGAGCAATCTGTTTCCAGAAACTTTATTGTGTTCTGTGAAAATCCTTCTGTAAATAAACCTGTCTAAATTATTTAGATTAGCTTGAAAGATTAAAGTTCTATTTTCATGGGATCTCATATAAAGCTTTTACCAGTAAGTAATCACTTCTGGGACAACATTTCAGAAATTCTCCACATAAAACCCTTTAGTACTAAACACATAATCTTCCTGACAAACACATCCTCTATTTGCGTTCTCCATCTATTCTCCTTAGGAAGAAAAAAAAAAAACAAAACCAAAAACTTTAAGGAAGTTCTCATCTCTTGAGATTTTAGTTGCTATTTTTAATCTTCCCTTAAGATTTTTTTTTTATTTTTAACATTAATTTATTTGCTAGCAAAGATGAAAGACATGCAAATTGGCAGGGTAGCACAGAACAGCTTAGAAGGTATAACAAAACGCATAAGAAACCTGTATAAACTAAGTATCTCAAAATAGAAGAAAAACTAAAAAAATCCTGAATTACTGAACCTATTTTCCCCCCAAGTCTTATTGAGGCTGGGTTATCACTGGGGTATGTTGATCTATGCACTAGAATCAGAACAAGATGAACTAATTTTATGTTATTTTGAATAATGTTTGATTTCAGAAAACATCACTTAATCCCTTACAACTTCAGTTTTCACCTTTGAATAATAGGAGCAATGTTTTTTACATTATCATAAGATGCTTCAGAGAAGTGGAATATATGTTATTTCCACTACCTCATTTTGGAAAACCCACAAAGAATTCCTTGATTAAATATGTCCCGCATTTTGCTACACACTGGCAATCGAATAAAACACTACTATTGCCCTTTCCTGCTTCTTCATCTCCTTCCTCCCCTCAAGGATCAGTCAGATGCCAGAGAAAATCACACATCTTTGAAAGGCAAGGAAAATGTCTAATGGGGAAGATGTCTAATGTCTAATGCATGAGAACAGAGGGTTGCTAAAGCTACGCAAATAGCAGTAGAAACTGAAGTATCACAAAGAAAATTAGTTATTGAATAATTTTGGTTCAAAAATGTACTATGAAAAACTTGCTAATGGATAAAAATGCTGACTCCATCAAGTCAAAATGCTGACCTTGATGCTAAACTAGATACAGGTGGTATCCATGTTAGAATTTAAATGCCATTATCTTGGTTTTTCACCTCTAAAACCTAATATCCAAAAATAAATACAAACCAAGTAAAAATTGTTGTCCCACTCTTTCAGAGAGGTGGCTTTCAGGTTTCATGTTCCAAAATTAAGCGCTGGCTTAGAAGCACTTCTGTATTTAGCGCTCACCTGTCTGGTTATTTTTTTAGAGTACAATATTTCAAAAACACCAAAGTAGATTACTTTATATAAAAACCTGCATTCATATTCTCCTGTTATAACTACTCTGTGAGAATGACTGTATCAATCAAGACTCATCATTGTGAAGAAAATACTGTTCGGCAGAGAATTTTGAAATTTCTAGATGAATTCTGCTTTAAGAGCTTCTGGATCCAGGATCCTCAGAGGACCCTTGGGAACTCTCTGAGAATCTGCTGCCAGATAAGGAGAAGGTAAGGCCGTGTGTGTGAGCATGAGAAAGCTCTAGCAGCTTCTGACAAGCTGAACCAGCTGTCTGTGACCCAAGCATACCCAGTGCCTTTGGTACAGTCCCCCAACTTGGGGGTGTCAAAGACCCTTTAAGTGCGGCTGGGAGGGGCCAGGGCTGAAGCAGAGTGTTGCTAATGGATGCAGGAGCACAAAGAGGGGGTCCCATCTCAGTTCAGACCACCCTCCATGCTTTCAGGTACAGGCATGTGCTACAGCACAGGTTCCCCCAGGTGGTGGAACAGCTGCCTCTACCAGGGCAGAGGCTTCAACCCCAACAGAGCTTCAGCAAGTGGGTGCAGCCCTGTGAGTCCCAGGCTGCAGGGAATCCTTGGGGCCTCTCCCTGGGGCTGGAAAGGTGGTCCCCTCTCCGCAGCAGGTGTGCTGCTCTTGAGGAGCTGTGTCACCAGTGGAGAAGTTACAGAGAAGTGAACAGTCAGTACAATGTCAAAGAGGATTAGAGAGTGATCCACAGAAGCAACCAGGACAGGAAAGAAGACCTGTATTGCAAAACAGATGGTAATAAATATCTGATCCATATTCAATCCCCCTGAAAAATTTCTATTCCTGACCAGATCAACCCTTGTACACATCTTTTGAACTCCTTTTGAAAGGAATATGATTTACAGGCTTCATGACCATCCTGCAATGTAAGGACTGTCAACCTCCTGATGTACATTAATGTAAATAAACTCCTTTTATCTACACTATTTACATCTTCAATATGTTTTTATTTTCATTGTTGTAATGCTGGTTTCAGGATTTCTTCTTTCTCAAGCCTCTTCAAAAATTACTTACACTAGAGGGGGGAAGAAAGTGAATTATTTGTGAGGAAACCCTTAGAAAGTTATGAAAAGATACAAAGAAACTCTTGGTTCTAGTTTTCATGGAAGTAGCACTTAACAAACGGCAGTTAAGGAAAGCCCTATTAGAGATGTGTAGTAATTAATTTAGGCCTACCTTAAACAAACAACGGTTTTATAAATTTTCTTCTGCATCTGACCAGTATATCTAATAGGGATGATAGACAATAGTCATAATATAATGAGATGGCTACTCAGACTGGAAAAATTTATGTGACATTTTGTGTGCATGAAAGCAACTTTCCATATGGCTCATACACATTTTGCACAAAACATTTATCATGGAAGATCCTCTTAACAACTCAAGATGTAGCCAGGTAGGTGCTGCTTGCCTATGGCTTAGAAGCTGACATATATGATGAGAAATACAATAAGAAGAAATATTCTGGAATGTCTAAACATTATCCTGATATTTGAAATAATAGCTGTGGGGGAGAAAAAAATATATATATACCTGTATACATGTAAATACCAAAAAAAATAATGTTGGGATCATGCTGCTCTAAAGATGTTGAATTTTTCCAATTTATTAGAAAAGGTCCTTAAGATCAGGGGTCTCTTAAGAAGTTTATTGTTATTCCATATTGGAAATATTTATCTATGCTTAATTTAGCTTGTTTGGGAGCTTTTTCCATAAAAAAGTATGTTCTCAATCTAAAGACTTTGCATTAGTTAAGTTTCTTATACACTTGAATTCTATGCAAAGTTTGTCAAATTGGATTTGAAAAAACTTCTTGATTAATGTGTCCACATTTTCTTTCAATTAGCAAAACATCTCCTCAAAAAACAGTACTTAAATTAATCTTTTTCACCTATATAAAAATACCCTATTTTATAACTATTAGTCTGATGCTTCAATATCATAGATTTATGGTATATATTACACGTGGACTGTTCTGTCCCATAAAAATTAAACCTTAGCTGTTTCATTCTTTCAAAGTGTGGTTAGATGGCTGTTGAAGAGATACAGAGTCATGGAGGGGTGGGAGGAACGGAAGACCTTTTTGGTGATGCAATTCTGTAAGCAGCCAATTGCAATTGGAAACCCACATTCTGGATGTACAGAAAAGTGTTGGCTGCATCAAAACACAGGACAACAGGTTTCTGGTAAGGCCCTGGAGCCATTCAATACTGGATAGCAGAACATTAGATGACAACCAGAATGAAAAATAAAAAAAATTAAATAAAAAAAATAATAAAAATAATTTTTGACAAATGTCTGAAGAGTTTTGTCTTTGTAAATCTATCTATGCCTTGTTTAGTGGTGCCTTCTAATTGTACCTAGAGGAGCACTAGTTCTTCTGTATACCAACTAACATTTCCCCTTTGAACAGCTGATAAAAACAACTCTACTGTGCTTTAATAAAATGTCAAAACATAAGTGGAGCACTTTTTTCTGATTGCTGTCTGCTTTCAGACTCATTTCTGCTTGTGCAAGATGGTTGCAAAATGCCTGCAAAATTGAATCGAGGTTTTCTTAATCGCCACTCTTCATGCCATAAACAATACATTCAACTGTGGGTATTCAAAATACTTTCACATTAAAAAGCTTTTAAGTTTGGTTGCTTTTCTTCATCTATGTATTTCATACTACATCAATAACACCTTGAAATACTGTTGAGAAAGGTTGATTCCATGGTCTTCTTTGCTCTTCCCAGCTGCTGAGGAATCTGCAATGCACAAGGTCACAAATTAGGAGAAATAGGCTCTGGGATAGTCTGAGGCAGATGGTAGGTAGTTTTTAAATGTCTCCATTCCCTTGTTGTCCACACTGTTCCCCCAATCATCTTAAGTGGAACAGTACTTTTCTTTAGCTTTTCTAACTGAATATGCACTTAGCAGATTTACAATACCTCAGCATATTTTCCTACTGCTGGTCTACACTAGTATTGTCTGTATCAAAAAGGCATTATTAGCAAAACTCCAATTTCATCAAAAGACTGATTTTATCCCCTGAAACATTTTGAGAAATTATATGAATCTGATTGATTAAATTGTAATTTCAAAACATTCTTTGTTATTGCCCTGTTCAATGGTAATTTGTAAAGAACTTATTTTCTGCTTTCTTTACTGTCCTCACTAATCCTTTGGTCTAGGTTTTGTTGGTTGGTTTGGTTTGGGTTTTTTTATAATCATCAAAAGTTCTTTCTTTATCATCATAAATACACAATATCATTATGAGAATTCAGGAAGCTTATTTCAAAAATCTTTTGATATGTAAAGTGTTTTTATTTCTGCTAAAGGGAAGAGGATATTTTTTAAAACTTACAATTATATTCAAATAAAAATTTGTATGAGGGAGTTTAAAAATTTGTATAATTTAAAATACAAATCTAGAGTAATATGTCTTACCATAATATTTAAAGTAATTTCTCTTTTAAACCAAATCAGGAATATTTTCCAAATTTTTTGATCTGAAGACATGCATCTTCAAATTTTGATGTATTTGTATAATCACTGAGGAACTGATTGAAACTAAGATAATGTGCTTTTAAAAGCATCTCTTGTTACACCTGTTTATTCTATTTCTTTGAACAAGGAAATAAGTCAGTTATCAAGGTTAATAAAATTTCTCACTTAGAGATGTGCTAGACAGATTACTCATATCAGATTTCAGCAAAATCTGAAAAAGCCAGCAAACACATGATGCTCAGTACAAAGACAATTGGGTGACATTCTATGGCGTATTTAACATGAGAAGATCCTGTAATAATCCCTTCTCATCTCCAAATATGCATAAGGAGAGTGTTTTCTAAAGGAACAAAGAGAAAAAATACAGAATATCACACTTAATAAATGTTCTCTACAGAATACGTTTGGGTCAACCTTTCCTCTTCCACTCTCTTGCTACTTCTGTAGCTGCAGTCTGAAATGATTAAGCCAGACCTCTAGTGTCTGATTTACTTGCTGTTCCAAATATATCATGATAGAGTAACACACTCCTCTTGTAAGACACTAGTGGTGTACACAGCAGGCCTGAAAGAGCCTCTGCTGTCATGAAGCTTTAATTACTGTTGCAAATAGAGACTACTGAGACCTACTGCAGATAACTTAATGGCTCAAACTAGCCAACATGTTCTGATCAACAGATAAATACGGATACAGTGGGAGGAATATGTAGCTGTTTAATGACAGATAATCTTGTGTGAGATGGAAAAGTTAAGATTCCAAAAACCTACGGCATAATTGCACTTCTTACCCACACAACTGATTTAGGAGCCTACTGGATGAACCTTGACCTTTCAGATCTTCAGAATATTGAATGAAATTTAATGGAGAGCTTGATATTTTCTTTTGGAGAATATTTTTGGTTATTAGGAGGTATCCAATAACAAAATATATTCAAAGATCCAGTTGTATGTTAAACAGACCATACCCATATGTCAATGAAATGAGATGCGTTCTGAAAAACTACTTGAAATTGGAATATTCTTGTATTATTACTGCCATTCTCCAAGAATCAGCTAGGTTGGAAAAGAGTTTTGAGATCATCAAGTCCAACCTATGATCTAATACTGGCTTGTCAACTAGACCATGGCACTAAGTGCCACATCCAGTCCTTTCTTAAACACTTCCAGGGAGAATGACTCTATCAACTCCCTGGGAGCCCATTCTGTGAAGAACTTCTTCCTAATGTCAAAAATTATATACACTGAGAAGAGTAGTTACACAAACTAAAATTTCTTAGCCTCACTGTTAACTTATGTTTTTTGGCTTATTTTTAGTATGAATGTTTTCACTTCCAGACTTTGGAAACAGGGTCTCCATGGAAGGACCTGTAGAAACTGCACAGTGCAGAGTAAAAGAATAGTAGGCTTAACTGAAAAAAAAATCAGTCTACAAAACAATTATATGCATATTAAACTGTACCTCCTGGGGATCATCAGAGGATTTACCAACTTGAAGCACTAAAGTGAATCCTCTGCAAAGAAAAGTGGGACAATACTAATGCTATCTTTTTTTTACTTGCATTTTAAAGAATGATTCATGCATTTTGTTTAGACACAAAGATGTTTTTTCTGTGTCCCTGAAAGATCTATTCATCAGATTAATTTTCTAGTGCTTGAGTACTTCAGTAAAGTACAAACATTTTATTTTCTATACCTTTACAGAATAAACTGTACAATTAGTCACAAATTCCTTGCATATGCCCTGCTCTCTGCCTCCTTTTGCAAAACATATTTCATTATTTTCATGCACATTCATGGTAGGTTTTTTTCAGGCATTCAAAGAATATTTTTCAAGTGATTAGTCTTCTTCTGATGAAAGGTCATGGCCAAGGAGTTCTCATTATATAAAAGAAACTAACAGAATGTGAAATGAACAAGACAGATGAAATATTCTGTGTCATATACCAAAATTCAGCTATCTGAAAAGGAGTAGGTAGGATGGTTGGGTAGACACATGATTAAAAAATGTTTTCCAAGCTAGCAGTAAAACCGTTAAGAATGCAGACTGTCAACACTTTCTTCACCACAGGTTTTTAATTTTCTTCAGTAAAACATTTAGCTGAGACTTAACTGTAGCTTCTTTAGCAGTCTAAAAGACATTTATCTGACATTAGTCATCTTGGTTCAATTGGGGGCCACCATCACCAAAAAACTATTCATTCTGTCATAAGATATATGCACAAAATAACGATGTATCAGAGCTGGTTCTGCCTCTTCTTTTTGATTGGCTCTGGAGAAAGTCTGAGGAAATGGTTTCAATTAGACAGTTAAATGTTTTGATGTCTACAAATTGTCCAGATCCGAAGTAGTTACAGTTTTGTACTTTGGTTATTTTCAGAATAGGAAACTGTGAGGCCTTCCAGAACAGAAACCAAAAGAGCAAATAAAGGAAATCCACCTGAGCCATACAGATAAACACTACAGACTAACAGTATAAACACTGGATGCTAACAGTAACTATGAACAATGTGCACCAACAGAAAGTCCAAGGGGTGAATGACTGCATAAATAACAAGGTAAGGCATTTAAAAGGGAGGAACTTCAAGTCTAGTTCCGGTTTCAAGGCATAGGAAGGAACTGAATGTTTGTGTCTCCAAGAACCCTTAAGAGGTGGGACACCACTACAGCTTTCTCCCAACAGCCTGTAATTTTAGGATTTGCATAATTCTGTGGCTCACTAGCATAAGCAACTGTTACCTTTTAAAAAGAGAAAAAAGTGCAAATACATCCCATGTATTTCACTTACACTTAAGTTTGAGATGTGCAAGCCCACTGCTTCCAATTTAGAAGTTACTATGCACGAAGTGTGCACCCTGATCCTTTGAAACCATCAGATAAATTTGAAGGTGAAGATCTTTGTCCTCAAGACATCAAAAAACAGTAAAAACCCAACAAATTAAACAAACTGAAGGAAGGCTAATACATATTGTTACATGACATGCTGACATTGTTTCCATCTCTAAGAATGAGCTAACAAAAAAGTCACCTTCAGACAGAACAGCACTAAGACATTATCACAGTCCAGACCTTATCAGAAAGATTAAAACTGAATCTGAAACTCAGCATAAAAAATAGTATTAACCACTTCTACAATATAACATGATATTTCTTTATGTTACGACCACACCAAGTGAGTTCTCTAACATTCCAGAACTGTACCCGTAGTGATTTTAACCAGAAGACCACTGTAAATTGAGGAGCTAGTCATCCACACAACAGTTAACCTGAGCAGGTGATGCCTGTGTTGCTCTATGCTACAAATATGTCATTGTGCCATCACACCTGTGCTGTGCTGTGTGTATCTCCTGGCTACAGGAATAGCCATAGCCTACCCACAGTAACACAGGAGCCTGTGGGCAGCTACTCAGTATGGGGATTGTATTTAGGCAAAAAGGCAGGAAGAAGTTCTCATGTGAACACCACTTTATTTATTTTTTTTTTTGACAGTGTAATTTATTATTAGAATAGTTTTCTTTTACGAAAATCCTGTAAAATCTCAAAAGACCTTCTCCTTTACAGACTTAGCTCCAATAAATGACATTTTTAAGTGGTGTTCTACAGCGTGAGTGCCCTCCTTATTATGGTAATGAACCAGCACTTGCAGCTGCAACAAAGTAACCAAGATACCTGATGCTCCAGCTGAAATGACAGTCTTTAGAAATAAAAATGTTTCTACTAATATTTCTGGTGTTAATAATACTTTAGCCAGACCACAGCATTGTTAACCTACCAATTTTTTTTTTGAAAAACATTTAATATATGTCTTAAAATAAAGGGTGAAATTGGAATTTTTTTAACTAAGCTTCAGGTACTGTCCGTAATTCTCACATTCATGATGCTGAAAAAAACTGCTTAAGAGTAAACTAGCTGTCCAGCTTTTTAAAAATACCTATCCCTAATATTTCCTTGTTTCTGGTACTGTTTTTAGGAGCTTCATACCTAATATATGAAAATCTTTAATAATGTCACCATTTCTTACACGACAATAAACTGCAACCTTCACCTCCTTTTTACCTACATTTAACAGAAGCATCTACCTACAAGAATGACTGACTCTCATCCAAGTCACTACAAGTTTGTTGTGGAAGCTCATTTGAAGTGATGTCCAGATCAGGCTGAAGAGATCTCAGCACCATCTACTCTCTCTTAAGTAATTCCAAACATAGCTATTCAATTAGATAATAAAATATATCCATCATTCTCACACACTAAGTGCTTTTTCTGAAGGAGTTCACAAATCCTGGCAGCTGAAAAGACTCGCATATTTAGGAGGAGCAACATTGAAAGAGAATTAGGAAGGTTTAAATGTAAAAGTTCTAAAGTCAAATTTAGTTCTTACATCTCTATAAATTCTGACAAAGCCACAGACTACAGGGAAATACTCCAGATGTCGAGTAAACAAAGATCAGGCACTAAGACATAAAACTCTCATAATAATTCCAGCAACTTCTATCTCCTCTAAAATATGCAATTATTTAGGTGTTGTAAGAAGTCTTGGGTACTTTTTTGTTCCCAAAGCTGACACTACCCCTGATTGTTTTAAATCTTTTTATTTTTACTTGCTGTATAAACAGGTATTGCTAGTAATTATTTTTCTTTATCTTAGATGCTTGAAGATATATGCTCATGTCTTGAGGGAAGCATACTGTCTATGAAAAGTCTCTCTCCTCATCTGCATGGTAATTAAGCAGTACTCAAGGTGCTATCAGACAGCGTACAAGAACAGGGCTACAAGGCAACTAGGGAACAACTGCAAG
This sequence comes from Calcarius lapponicus, assembly GCA_039654755.1. Classification (NCBI taxonomy): domain Eukaryota; kingdom Metazoa; phylum Chordata; class Aves; order Passeriformes; family Fringillidae; genus Calcarius; species Calcarius lapponicus. The sequence continues at coordinate 10,718,991 of CM077463.1, forward strand.
AGACTGGAGTGTTGGACTGGAAAGTTAATGCAAATTTTTTTCATGAAAACTTTTCCATCCAGTTTAAATTGCTTTTACAGGCAGTGATTCTGAATTCCTCGCTTCTTTTCATAAAAAAGATGTTTTGTAAAAGATGGACAGTCAAAATACAGAAGTATCAACCAATGAAGGAAGAAAACCTTGCAGAATATAAAAAATACTAAAACGCCTTGAATTCTCCCTGTCAGACAAACCACAGTTCCAGCGAACAGATCTCTGTTAATTTTCTAAATGACACATTCAAGAAACAAAAGCCAAATAAAAAGAATCATCAGTTCAGCATTTAAGAAGAACACATTTGATAGTATATTTTTAAATGGAATCTCCTCCTCCAATAAAAGTGCCATGTTGCAATCTAGTTAAGTCTATTCACAGTACTCCACATTGATCATCTCATTCTTCTCCTGCAAAAAAAAAAAAAAAAAAAACTCCAGAGGACACATAATGACAGTGTAATCAACATTTCAATGAATTCACCAGACATTGTCCAATCTTGTAAAGACCAGGAAAGATGTAACAATAAGCAGCACAGAAACTGTCTTCACTATCCTCTCTGAATGAGTTTCCTAAAAGCAACTATCTCAAAGTTGTAAACAAAATTAATTAATAGAGAGATAATGAAAATAAAAAGCACTTACAGGATTTTCCAGACTGATGCTGAGTCTCATCATTTTCCATATCACTCATTATAAGGTGAAGTCACTTAGCAGGATTGGTATGCAGGATGATTATTCACTTATACATTTCTTCCACATCCTGGTTTTTATTCTAACTCATCATATAAGGGAATCTAGAATACACCTACTTTTCATTTTGAATATGAAATTGTTTGGGTTTTTTTTTTTTGAAAGTTCATTAGTTCAAAACAATAAAGTTACAGATTTTGTAGCCTAATTTTAGGATGAAAAATGAGCATGCATGAAAACTACTGATATAATTCACTCACCAAGATCCCTGTAACTAAACTCTCCCCATGCAAATAAAAATCCTAAAAAAGAAGATTTCATTTTGCATCCAAACCTTGAAAGCCCAGAAGATCTATCTGACTGCACCAGAGAAATGGATGCTAATCTTGCTTTCGGGATCTTTAGTCTTTATCCTCCCTCCCTGAAATACACAAAGCTACTAGTTCCATTTAGAAAGCTGCTAACTGTATTGCCTCAGAGGAGCAGGTTCTGGAAAGTCAAGTTTCAAGCTCTGTAAGACTCATAAATCAGTATCAGCTCCTTATACTATACCATGACATAAATGGGAAAAGCCCCTACACTGTCATTCCCCTTTCTTACATTACAAGTCTGCATTAAGAAAATACTCCATTTTAGCATATGCATGGCATGTTGTGACTGCCATTCTTCATAGTAACATTATTTCCCTCTGGTCTTCTCAGAATTTATTTTCTTATCTGTAGTCTTACAGCTGAATTGTAAATTTTCTGAAAGGAAGTATCTGTAGTTGCCACTTGTTTGGTGCCTAAAATGAAATCAACTTCCTATGACTGCTCCAAGCCCATAACATATTTGCACAAGGCAGACATTTAAATATTTATATTAAGTGACATATTTGTCACTTAATAGCATGCAAAATAGATGAACAATTTTTTTTCATTATAAAGAGAATTAAAGTTTAGGTTTATGTGATGACTCAACACAAAGGTGACAGACATTTCTAGTGTTAAGGACCGAAAATGTTTCTTTCATGTAGTATTCATTAGGGATACAAGAGTCAGTTATCACATCCCAGGCAAAATATCCATGGACTATCCAGAGAGAAATCTTCTCCTAGGCAATAGCAATTCACAGTTTAAACTTTGGAAGTCTTATCTTCTTGAGCCTTCAACAATTTTACATGAATGCCTAAAATTTAACAGGAGCAAGTGCTGGATTGTCTACCTGGGATTGGAAATTCCTGGATATACATTGAAACTGGGGAATGAGAGGCCAGAGAGCAGCCACACAGAAAATGACCTGGAAGTCCTGATCAATGGCAAGCTGAATATGAGTCAGCAGTGCCCTGGAGCCTGGGGGGCATCAAGCACAGCATTGTCAGCTGGGCAAGGAAGGGGATTGTCCCACTCTGCTCTGTACTGGGGCTGCCTTGCCTCGAGTACTGGGGGCAGTTTTAGATGCCTCAAAGGATATAAAGTTCTTACAGAGCATCCAAAGGAGGTCTAGAAGATGCTGAAGGGTCTGGAGGGGAAACCATATGAGGTCACCTGGTTTGTTGAGCCTGGAAGAATGAGGGAAGACCTCACTGCAGTTACAACTTCCCCAGAAGGGTAAGTGGAGTGGCAGGTGCTGACCACTGCTCTCTGTTGACCAGTGATAGGACAGGAGGAAATGGAATAAAGCTTCATCTGAGGAAATTCAGGTTGGACACTAAGAAAAGGTTCTCCACTGAGGAAGTGGACAATCACTGGAGGAGTCTCCCTGGGGGAGTGGTTGTGGCACCAAGCCTGCCAGTTCAAGAAGTGTCTGCAAAATACTCATGGCCATGTGATTTAATTTTAGGTAGTCCTGCAAGGATCAGAGTGTTGGACTCAGTGATCCTTATGGCTTCCTTCCAACTTGATACTACACCCTATGATGCTATGATTCTGTGATTCCATTTTGGCAGATTTTTTTTGCCTTTACACAGCTTCACGATTTTTCTCCAGAAGATGAAAAGCCAGTATCTGTAATGAATTATGCTATTAAACTAGGAGAGCTATTGGAGCATAAATACATGTAGTACATGCTTAAAAACCATACAGAAAACATTGTAAATAACAAGATGTATATTATCTTTGTGTAATCTATTGGTTTTATTAAATTCTGCTTAGACACTGAGAAAGAGACTAAACTAGCCAAAGAGGATTAACACCATAAGAAAGAACAAGAAGAATTAATTGAAAATGCTCAGATAAAAAATATTTTGTTTCAGAAGATGATATTACTATATAGTTTGGCAAGCTGGTAGCTTGAATCACTGAAAAATAAGTAATTGCCTTCTTGGCTTCGAGTGCTACATCTGTTTAATTGACTATCCTCTGTCCTTTGTCATTTCAAAAATTCGAAACACACAATTAAATAGTTTCTAGCAGACAGCCAAGCTTATCTATTCCTCGGAAGATATCAGGTAGGTAGCTTTATGTGTTTTTGCATCTTATGCAGACAAAAAAATGGTAATGTGTTTGGTATGACAGCTGTGCAGCAAATAATAGGTATTTTCCATCAGTGAATAGACAGCCTCCCAGTTAAGGAAAATTCTGTCATTCAATTCATCAATCAGTTTGGCTGGGATCAGATGCCCCTTTTCCTTGCTTCATTACTATCTCCCATGTGCTGAGGTACTTCTACCTAAAAGGTTAGAAAGAATCACTGAACCATATAGCTTGCATGAAGTGCACACACTACAGCAGTGACTGTTGGGTGAAGTTATAAATATATGCTATAAGAGCACCAGTGCTGGCTTATACATGCTGGGTTCTTAGAACACTTATGCCTAATATTGATTTAATGCACAATATTTGTGATTCTCATATAGTGATGGATTCTCATAAATAAGCTCAGAACAACAGCTAAAAAATATTTTTGACACTAACTACACCCTTAATTGAGATTGGCCTCATTAACATTGATATTAAGAATAGTTTATATGGATCAAGTTTATTGTGGTATTTATTTTCCCTATTTTAATGTTTGTCCTAGTTGATCTGTTTCTGTTAATTGGATGTGATAAGAAAGTCCTTGGTCCTATGCAGAGCTTTTCTTGACACAAAATGTTTTACAAAGGTTTAGCATTGTGATCTCCACTGCTACCAATAGAGAAACTTACACACAGATAAATCAAGTGCCTTTTAAAGCATGCTCTACACACAGCTCAGAGAGCTAACAGGACTCAAGTCTCAGTCCTGTGCAATATTAAGATAGCTAGGTTCTCTCCCCTACAGACAGAAAAAGCCAAAATCAGGGGGTTAATTGCAAGTAACGGCAGACAACCAATAATCCTTGAATAATCCAGTTTCAAGCACCCCGAATTATTAGATTCATAGATTCCTTGTAAGCCTCTGAAGTAATTAAAGCCTGACTGAGAAGCTAAGCAATCCTCTACTGAAATCCTATGAACAGATTAGCTTGAGAACATAATGTATGATGACTATTAATGTACTATTTTGCTGTTTGAGCAGCGAGTGTCATTCAGCAAAACCTTACCCAAATTGTACATGTATTAGATTCACACTGTATTTACAAAGCTAAAGCTAATGTTAGAAGAAAGCACCAAAAAATGTGATTTAATCTCTTACTACACCAATGAGATGCAGTAATTGAGAGAACACAGCCAGATACTTCATTCCAAGGGGGTGAAGATCGGTGAGTCTTTACAAAAATTAGGAACTTGACCAATTTCTGATTAAAGCAGTCTAGTAACAGGCATGTGAACTTGTTACTTTTCCACCATTTTTAAACAAAGATTCTCCATAATTTGGAAAGAAATTCTAAGATTTAAGGGCTTCTAGAATTATTAAACTACTGTTAATTTTGTATGTTTTAAGACAAAATAACCTTGGAAACTTTAACTATGGTGTCCAGAGGAAGTTAAACATCCTTCAATGACCTGTAATTTCTCCATTCACTATTCAAGGAGCATAAACCATTTATTAGACTCATATTTAAACTGTATGTATTGAGCAACAAAATATTTTTATCATGACCATTAGACTCTGTTCTAAAGAAATGTTCACTAGCTCATCTTTGTGTCTGAGCTCATTAAAACCCTCATCACTTTATCAGAAAATAAGAGATTGCTTTTTCTAATTCAAATTGGACTCAACCTAAAAATTTGTTTTTATAGTTACAGTCACTGGGTTTCTGTCAGTCACTAAGACTAGAGCCTCTTCCTTCTGAGCCATTTAGTACAATTAAGCTCAAGTGTGAATTTGATGCAATTTGACAAGAATAACATCCATCTTTGCCCAAATTCTTGGCTTTGTTTCCCCTGCTTTCTGCATCCATTTATGTAAATTTTTATTGCACATTTCTAAAGAAAATACAATTCCTGGCATGTCTGTTAAAAAAAAAAAAAACACCATTTTTGTAAGACTATGTGGCTAGAGCCACTTTGGACCACGGCATTAACAGACCAGTGCTTAGGTTTGTCACAGCCCTTCCTCTTGAGGAATATTTTTTTGCTGAGCATCTGTTACAGAGCTTTCACAATGCAGAACCCAGAACCTGAGACATGAACGAGTAGCAGCATCTGCTTATATTACTACCAGCAGCATACACAATGAGTGCCTTAGGGAATGTTCATTGCTCTCCAAATCTTATCTTCCTGCCTGCCCAGATCCGCAACTTCGCACTCTATGGAGCCACATCTTCCATATTCCTTCCTCCTCTCCCAAGAGAACCTGATGCCAAATGGGGTCAGCATGGTCCATCTGCCCAAGAAGGAGCAAAGAAAATAAAAAAGCTAAGCTTCATAAAAGTGCAGCAGAAAAACATCACAGCTATGCATCCTGCTTTGAGCACTTTTCCCACATCTGTGTTATGATGCCTCTTCAATGAAAGAAACCAGTGATACTCTTTCACATACTGGTCTCACGTCTCACTCACTTCTCTGTTCTAGTCACAAATTCTATATCCTCTCATTACTTTTCTTTGCTCTTCTAAACATCTCCAAACCTTCTGTTCCTTCACCATGTGGAGGTCCTTATGGTATTTCCTAACTCTTGGTATCATTAAGATGAGTCAGGTTTACTTTTATGTTAAAAAACTTTCTTTAAGGAACTTGTGTCCTTTTCTAGACAGCAAAAGATTAGGGGGAATCTCATTTCTAAACATAAAATGCAAACATTATGTAGTTCAAATTTGAAAATTAAAAAAAATTCATTTCAATTAGCATAAATTTAGAAAGAATTCTTCATGCCTATGCGAGAAACTATCACTTCTGATCTAATAGCTATAGTTCTGAAAATATGCAGGAGGTGAAATATTTCTAAATTTCCATTAGAAGCTTAGATTACAATGGCAGTTAATGAAAGACTAGAATTAACCTCACTGAAATGCAAAATTATACTAGAAGACTCTTTATATTACACTAACAATGAGGTGAGATTATACAAGCTTTTGAGACAGGATACTGTTGGGTCCAATTTTTCAGCTGAGCCTTGCAAAGAAGAGAAAAAAAAAACCTATTATATCTGGTGCACTGCTAAGAAGCACAGCATACATATAGTTAAAGTGAATAGGAACAATAGGTCAGCATGATGGAACTTGTCAGGAAAGAAAAGCTAGAAAATGTGGAGGTCTACAAAACTAAAATATATATATCATCCCTGAAATGATCTTTGGACTCATGCATTATATGGAAAAATACCAAAAACCCACATATAAAAGAGAGGCAAAATAACAGAGAGCAACATAAAAGTGATAGAATTTGCAACTACAGTAATTTGAATCAAACCCTGAAAAACATGAAAAGGTTTCAAGAACTTTATAAAACTTCTAAAGAAATTCAAAAATAATCTGACATCTGCTCTTTCTTCTGACACTGTTACACTTTCAGATGTGCATCCCATATATTCAGTTAACACCAAGAGTGAGAGAAAATTTAAGCCAACTGACCTCTATCACCTCAAAAGATTTCTCACTATATCATCCTATTATCTCCCAATAATCCTATAAAGCATCTCTCTTATTTGCAACATAAGAAGAAAGTTACTAGACTGGCGATTCATCTAGTGTAGCACCACGCTGCTGACAATGGCCAGGTTCACCTTCTGTAAGAGGAAATTCTGCTCCTAACAGATACAGAATACACTGTCTGTGTGGAGGCTCTTCCATAGCTATTGAAAGCTAGCTAGTATGACTTACCTTGTAAATTGTGAGGATTTAGAAGACTAATTTTGTTTTTATTAGAATTAACAATATTTACATTTTCCAGAGAACAAACTTGGTTTCAACTTAATCCACTGTTCTATATCCTTGATTCCTTTTTGAACTAAGTGGAATGGTTCATCATGTGCTACCTAAAAAGAGGATCATTTTATCAATTTTGGTGGGTTTTTAAGTTGTTGTTAAAAATTCATTCATTCTTTGATTATTAGCAAGGAAAGAGGAAGCTATAATAGATCTTCTATTAAAAAAAAAGTTCTCATCTTTGTACTAGCACTGTGCTCTCCAGCATCTAAATGCTCATGGTTGGTCCACCTTTGGTCAGTATACTGCCCCTCTTTTCTCTGTAATGATGGCAAGCCCAGATCTGCAAAAGTATGCAGCAACTATTGTTCTATTTGGATGCTAAATTCTCATTTATCTAATATGAAATAGGAACCAAAACATTCAAAGATTTCATTCTTTTAATTTTAGATGTTAAAGAAAAAATAATAATTAGTTATATTTGTAATTCATCCTACTGAATGTAATTTGAGACAGATATCTGAGTTACCGACTGTAAAAGCAAAGAAATAAAAATATCTCAACTATTAACAACAATGAACAGCCTAGACCAATTAATGATTTTTTAAATAACAAATAGAAGGAGTTTGACTATAATTTTAATCCCTCTGTCATACTTTTACTTTCATGTTTAATAGATTAGGACCATTTGTTGTTTTTTAGTTACAGCTCAAAAGATGTATTAGGATATGACAAGATCCAAGCAGCCATACTTTTAAATAAAACTTATTCATCTTGTAAATATTCCTTTAGAATTTCTGGCTTTTATCATCAGTTTAATGAAGTCTAATGGATCTGTTATTATCCTTTCCCTTCAATGGGGTGATAAGAATAAAATATAATTAAGTGTGTTTGAAATAAAAGAACAAAACTGACGACGTGGGAGAAAAAGAGATAGATACAGCAATACTACATGAATGAGAAGTCAGGCAAGCTGCAAATAACTTTCATGTAGGCACTCCAAACATAGTCATTTTATGATTCCAAAGCTTATTCATAAGCTTTCTGCAGCCTTCTAAACTGGTTACATGGCCAACTGAGTTATGAACAAAATGAAACAACCTGGGTGAACCTGGTAAATTCATTTTGAAGAGAAAACCAAGTCATATTTTACTGAGAGTTAGCTGGCTGTATGAAGCAATTGTGAAGGCGAGGTTCATTTTCTGCACATTGTGACTGTGTTTTATTTAAATTAAGGCGAACCTACATGCAAAAGGATGTCTGATTAGTGCCCAGTAAGAAGAGAAAAATTTATGTTAAATATCTGCTTTCAAGAAGCTTCTTGTCTGTATTTTGTTTTGGTTTTTTTTCTGTATTAATTATGCGTTGGGTACAGGAAAACTTCTGAATCTGAGGAAAAATATTAACAACATAAGTATGCATATGCAAAATAAGCATTTAAAAATCCCCTGTTTGTAGCGCCGGTATTTTTCTTGGAAGTTATCCTACACTAGGACATTTCTACATTGAACATATCAAGGCATTATGTGAAAATGTTTTGCTTTTTTCCTAAAAAAACTGAAAAATTCAGTTTGGATTTGTATGACGAATTGTAACTCTACCACAAATGGATAAACAAAATCTTTGATTTTATTTTTCACATTTTTGAATAAGGAGAAAGCATTTAAGTAACTTCATAGGTAGCATGATATTTCCTTTTCTTATATAACACTAGAAAACACACCATATATCTTGTGTTACACATTTCTCATTAATAAAAGAAATAATCGGTTTTATCACAAACCTATGACTTCCCATCAAAGTAGCACAGCTCACAAAAAACCCATGAAAATTCATACTGTGCTGGTTTTGTTTCTCAATTTAAGTACGATATTTAAGAATTTTATAACTTAACATCCTACAGTAAAATTACTTAGTATAGTTTCAGCACAATCAAAAATGGGTATGGGTTTATAATACAGAGGAAGGGAAAAAAACCACAGGGTTTGTATATGAAGCAACAAGGAGGACCAGATTAAATAATTTTATATTGAAAGATCATAATGAACCTGATCAGGAGCTGCACAGGAGCTTTACTGGTTTTCTCCTTGGACACTTTTAGCTCCACTACTTGTTAAAGAGAAGAAAACATCTGGATGTAGATCAGAAGGTAGATTATTCTTTGCTGTGTTGTTATTTCAGCTCATCAATTAGAGCAATGAAATGCACCAGAGAGAAATTCATTTAGTCTTTTGCATTCCAAAAAAGCAAAAGTTACCCAATTCCCCACACTGTTTTCTCCCTACACCACCCCTTGAAATTCTTTCTAGATTTTCATAATGCATGTTGCTCCTTTAGTGATTAACTCCTTTGGTTTATCATTTCCACTATAGAGGATGTACACTTTTCCTTGCAGCCTAAGGGAATTTTACCAATATAGTACAACTGAATGGGCTGAGCAAAATGAGCAGTGAGCTGAATCTCTGCGTAAACCAAGTTGCCTGATTTTTTCTACAAAGTATGAATTTGAAATAGTATAAGGCCATTTCGATTTCTATTTCATGCTTCATAAGTAGGGTTTTTTTGGTCAGAAACAGAATATCAGAATGTAATTAGTGTAATTTTTACAGGAAAACAATGCTAAATTTTTTTAACTCATTTTCCTTTCTAATACATGGATAACTAAATGTAATCCATTTTTTTTCCATTGTCATATATACCTAAGCTCAACACAGTACAAAAATAATTTTTCAGCACCTTTTGTCTATTTCCCACTTTGATAGATAAGTGGCCTGAAGGAGAGCATCAAGGTGGGCAATGATTCCTTCACAACTTCTTGGTTTGTATGAGTTGAATACACGGCACCACAGCAAGACTCTTGGGCTGTCCTATGCAAGGATAATCAAACATTTTGTAAAGAAAGAAAAGTTAGGCAACTCCTACTTCCCAGCCTTTCACACAACGGTAGAGCCACATGGGTGTTCAAGCTTGTTATGCACAATCCTGTTGTTGTTACAGGAAGAACTATTCCATAAGAAGATTAGATATTAGCTTAAGCTGCCTTGATACAACTGAATAAGCATGAGCCTGCAGATATACAAATGCTAAATCTACTGGCATTATAATTTCTTAAGCATTTAGAAACCTCCGAGCTTTTCTAGATGGTAAAGCATCCTACTACACATAAGTCTATTTCACAGACATACCAAATCTGTTTATTTTGAACAGAAGCAGCATTGTTCAAGCTAAGTTATAATGTAATAAACAGATTAGGGAATTAGGCAACACAATTATTAAAAGAGTAAGATCCTCAAAATTAAGAAACAAAATGAATGTGAACTTTTCTGTCAAATAAAAAATGCGAGGAAAATTGAAATTAAAAGGCAAGGAAACTCAAATCTAGCTCAAAATAATTTACCTTTTGGCATCATACATCAGTAATTCAGGTACTAGTTCAGAAAGTAAATAACATTTCAGCTTGAATGAAATTGGCATCTCTTTTAAAACAGTGCGGATTTTCAATTTAAAGTAATCTGTACTCATGTATCTAGTGCACATTGTTAAAGTATTGTTCATTTCAGAAGACATGGGAACTTTTAAGATTGCAACTTGTTCCGGGAAATCTAATGCATTTCATTTTTTTTCAATTATATACAACAGCTTATGGGAGAATTGGCTCATTGAAAATAATGCAAATGGACTATATCTAACATTAGTTTTCACCAGCAAACGTAAAATTCACAGAGAAAAGGTTCCTCCACTACCCCTCTTCATCAGAGTTTAACTAATAAAAGGGCTGAACCTTGACACAGAACTGTCTTACATAATTTTTATCATTTGAATCAATTCCATCTCTTTTGAGACCAATTTCATCAATTGTTATTATAAAGGGAAATATTACATCAGAAGTCAAAAAACATCAGTGATCCTTTCTGAGAAGTTTTCTTTACTATAATATAAAGGTGACTATAGCTGTGTTTCTATCTGTGTGTACCAGTATTGTCATACTGAAGTACAAAGCCTGAAGACTAAGAACATGAAGTGCTTCAGTTTTTATAAGAAAAGATTTTGCAAATACTACCAGAACCTGCAGAAGCAAGATTGAGTGCGGGAATGTGGATTGCTTTCAAAAACTTATGAAAATCTGATTATAGCCTTTTCCAATCAAAGGGACTTTATAGCTGCCCTGATTCGCTTCAGAAAATTGTGCCAAAAACAACCCCAAACCAGTAATTTTTTTACACCTAAACACCATTGACTTAAGTTTCTATAACTTTCTAAAATTCACCAATATTAAAAATCAAATTAAATGCTGAGAAACCATAAAATATTCAGGTTACAAGATAACCTGATAAGGACAAGAAGCTCAGGCATTCTGTTTAAACTGTTTCAAGAGTACAATTTACTGGCAGCTATATGTCTCAAGAATACATGTACCTCTATCTCTAGTCAACAAAGAACAAAAGAAAAAAGTTTGTCTCAGTGGAAGAAGTATCAGGCCTTAAGAAACGGAACAAAACAACCTGGTGAATATTCATGGGAAACAGGAATAGATAATTTTCTCCTAGTTACACTATTATGCAAATGTTTGGAAATATTTGTTCAAATCATGTTTTACCTCAAAACAACCTCTTTGTAATATTTAATTTGTGTTGTCACATAAATGAGGGAATATCATAGTGTGCTGTTTAGATAGCACAGAAGTCAGCTCTAAAGGTAGGAACTTTTCATGTGTATTTGGAGTCTCAGACTTCCCTGCTATCTGTGGACACAGATGCTCTGGGGAAATAAATCACACCAAGAGACTCCAGACTGCAGTATATGGTCAGGCTTGAATGTCACCCAGCCACTGACAAAATACTAGACTATTTGCAACCTTGGTCTCTCTCAGGGGAATTTCTTATACTGTTACTCCTGAGCTCAATTTTGAAGTATTATCTTGAAATGAGAACATTATCTTCTAGGTTTGAGTACTCTATAGGATTCTATACCACTGAATTATTTCCAACACCTTCAAAGGATTAGAAAGAATTGATTGATGATGTTTCAGACATTTGAGACCAACCTGGGAAATTCAGAGATTACTATAGAAGAATTTTTCTAACCTTTCATTAAAAAAAAAATGTTTTTAATGAGTTCTTTTCTGGAAGATTTCTATGTGGAACTTTCACAGAACTCCTTCTGTGTCAGTAAGTCAGGGAGCATGCCTGTTATTCAAGATTTCCTGCCTCCAACCCTTCTAATCCAGAGCATCAACAAACATATACCATTCAATTTTCCACCCCTAACTTATCTTATACATAAGACTGAATACCTGGAATGAAAGACTCAAACATCTCTATAGTAAGTTATACTAATTATTCTTATTCTTCTTCTTCTCATGCTAGCCTTGTGGTTTCACTGCATTTATTCTTCTCTTTATCTCATTGTTCTGTGACATGGAAAACTTCTGTACACTGTTGACAGTACTAGTTGCTGGGAAACTGACTGCAAGAATTATCCCCTCACTAGCTCCGTTTTCAAAAATGGAGTTTAAGAGAAAATTCTTGAGACTCACTCTGCTACTGTGCCCTATTTTTTCCCTCTTGCTTACATGTTTCATATTTTAAAAACAACCTTGGTTTTGTAAATCAGGAGGGATCTACTTGAAGTCAGTATTACTCATTTGTAGAGAACAAGCTTGCATTGGCTTTATTGGTTTACATTTCAACTACCTTGAGACACTATAAAGGGCAGAATTATTCAGCACTTAATGTTATAGAATACATGTTGTATCTTTCATGTGAGTATTTTATGTCAAATCCTTTACAGAGAAAGCTAACATAAGGCTAACCTAAGTAAGGGAACAGAACTGATAAAAGAAACTGGGAAATTAAGGCAAGGGAGAAAAACTAGCTTGACAGAAGCTATTTCAGCGCAAGCATGGAACAATTTTGGAATATACCCTGTTCCTTTCAGATGTTGAATGCTTTCCTTGATTATGGCAACAATAAGAAGCACTGGGTTTTGCTAATAACTAAAGATAACATGGAGCAAGATTTCTTGTTTAAGAATACCACAAGGTCAAACATTTCTGAAAAGGTCTTGCTGAATTTAATATAGATTTATAGTAATGAAGTATTCTAGGAGAGTTGCATGGAATTATGAAATAATTTCAAGACTTTTTAAACAATTTCTGAAGGCTTTAGTTAGTTCTATCTCTATTAAACTTTCTTTGGAACCTCAACAAAAGGTGGTGATTTATTTCAAGCACATACTACAAATTTGCAAACTTTGTACTTGGTGTAATGTTTGTTTTGTTTGTTTTGTTTTGGGGTTTTTGTTTGTTTTTCTTTGTTGCAGTTCTGTTTTGTTTGGGGGGGTTGGGGTTTTTTGGCTTTTTTTGTTGTTGTTTTGTTTTGTTCTTTGGGGTTTTTTTTTGGTTTTTGTGGAATTTTTTGGGAATTGTTATTCTTTGTAGCTCTTTTACAACTTTTTCATTTCTTTACCCACTGGCTTGAAAATGCACGAGTGGTAAATGATCCTGTGTCGTGCCGGAGATATCTCTAAGTAGAAAAGACAAGACTTGTACTTCAGGACATCAGCTGCAAAGGAAAGCATCTAATTAGAGACTCCCTGAGAATTGCTTCATTTCATAGATTTTCACAACACATGTTATTTCCAGCTTTTCAAAGCATTTATCATTGCCAAATTTAACAAGGACTTGGGCAAAGATTAAGATTTTCCATATAGTCCTTTACTGGTTCTTTGAATCTCTGTGTAGGCTAAACCCATAAATTTCTTCGAATTGCATTAAAAGAACATTTCTTCTTGTGCAGAAGAACTTCTTTTCTTATTTTTAGGGATTTCTAGGCCAGAAAAATTTGGCATTGTCCTCTTTCTTTTTATAGCTTATTCTGCATCCTCCTCTAGCAAAGTTTCACCTTCAAGTCTTGCTCAACTGTTTCAAGCCACAATAATCCATGCTCAATGAAAAGAGCATATCTCTTTTCTAACCAAAAATACCTCACTGACTTGGTAGACAACAGGAGAGCAATGGATATTGTCTGCTTTGACTTCAGTGAAGATTTTACCAGTTTCTCCCTCAAGACCATCACAGAGAAGCTGTTGAAGAATGGGCTGGATGAGCAGACAGTAAGCTGAGCTGAAAAAAAGTTGAATGTCCAGGCCCAGAGAGTCATGATCAATGGCTCAAATCCTAGATGAAAGACAATAGCTAGTGGGGTCTACCCTTATAAGGGGTCCAGTCCCTTATAACATATTCATTAACAATCTGAATGACATGTCAGAGTGTTTCTTCTGCAAATTTGCAGGTGACACAAAACTGGGAGAAGTGGCTGATATGCCAAAGGGTCATGCTGCCCTCCAGACAGACCTCAACAGCCTGAAGAAATGGCCTGATAGGAACCTCACAAAGGTCAAGAAGTGCACCAGTATATATTGTACATCATCTGGAAACCAATCATTTGGAAAACAGCTTGGCAGAAAAGTAGGCAGCGACATGACTATAAGCCAACAATGCACCTTTGCAGCAGAAAAGGTTAACAGTATTCTGGGCCAAAGCAGATGATTGTGCACAGCAGGTTAATGCAGGTGATCCTTCCCCTCTATTCAGCCCTGCTGAGGACACAGCTAGAGTGTAGTGTCCAGTTCTGGGCTCCTCAGTACAAGGCATGGACATGCTGTAGACAGGTCAGTGAAAGCATGAAGATGGTAAAGGGACTGAAGCTTCTCTCCTGTAAGGAAACGCCAAGAGAGCTTGGTCTGTGCAGGTTAGGGAAGAGAAGTTTCTGGGGGATTCGATCAATACCTCCATATCAAATACAATTTGATCAAGGGAGTGTGTAAAGACAGAGTCAAGGTCCTTTCAGTAGTGCCCAGTGACAGGACCAGAAGCAATGGGGCACAAACACTGGAGGTTTCCTCTGAACATCAAGAAACAATTTTTTTACTGTAAGAGTGACTGGGTACTGGCACAGGTGGAGTCCTCAACCTTAGAAATACTAAAAAAAAATCTGGATATAATCCTATGCAATCAGCCTTGGATGGACCTGGTCAAATAGAGCTGTTGGACCAGATGAACGCAGAGGACCCTTCCAACATCAACTGTTCTGAAAATCTAAGGTTCTGTAATGCAAAATTGTGACTGAAGCCCAGTAAAGATACAGAATTCAATAAACGTGTTCCAAGCATTACTTTAAAAAGGCAGCAACATCCTACATCAAATTGAAATGTTAATTGCATCAGGCTTAGCTTTGGCTGACTCTATTAATCCTCCATTTAAATGAATATTAAATCCAGTAAAATAAAGCTATTTTCCACATACCAATAGCAACACTTACTTGTTTGGTATTACACTATCTGTATGCAAACACTGCTAATACAAATGCCTTCATATAAACACTCATATGAATGTGCTGTTTGGCAGGAAATCACTCTTTTGTTTTTCATAGGAAATCACTATACCTGTAAAGTATATTGATTCCTCTTTTATCCCATTGCTTCTCCATTCAGAGACAAACAAAAGATCAAGAGTCTTTTTGTTTAAATTCATTTTGTACTTTATAACAGTAACATTGTTAGATGGGTTGACAACTCATACTGGTGCTATGGACTTCATTATAACTAGAAGAAATTTAGAGCTGAAGAATATAATAGGCAATTATAGATAATATATTGAGATAATTTTTCTCTCCCACTTCAGTCAACTGAAGCTCTCCCAGAAAAAAGTATGGCTCATCCATTCAGAAGAAGAGATACTGTTAAGGTTGTTCCACGAGTTGTTTGAACAGGCAGTTTTGACTAAGAAGTAATTTACACTAGGAAGACAGAAGCATATAAAATCATCAAGCTAATGAAGGCCCATTATTCAGAATCCTTCACAAAATCAAAATACAGTCAAGTTAATTTTATGAATATTTTCAGTGCTTTTAACAGCACCTGGATAAGGAGCAGCTGTGAAGATAAAACACTATTCCATAATGTTTTATGATCATAAATCTCATTTGTGTGTTTCCACTCTCATTTAATTTTATATCAGTTCAGGCAACGGGACTGCATATTTCCATGAGCTGCATTCCATTCATCAGACAATCTTTAGGAGGGAAATACAATCAGTGTATGAAAAGAGTTACTGGTATGAAAAAAGTAGGTATAATAGAGTTTTATGCTTTGGGGAATAATGGGGAATAAAAATAACATAGTAATTATTTGAGAAATAAAATAACAGCTCCACTTATGGGCAGCAGAGAGACTTTAGTCATAATGTATGTGGTGTGGTGTGTTATTCTGTATTATTAGCCCTGCATGGCACTGCTAAAGAGAAATGGTGGCAAGTCAGGACTAATATAACAGGAACTGGAGTATTTGTAATTCCCTCCTCAACATCTGTTGCATAAAATGTAATTTGTTCATTTGTACAAGCTGTGCTTCTTTAGAGGCAATCTCCAAATCCTTTTTTTGGATGTACCTGCCCTAATTTTCACAATTTGAATGTGGCCCAAAATAGCTTGCATTTCAGTTTCACATAATTTGAGGATTCTGCAGTGTGCAAATTGTTTATTTAAATTACACAAAATACAAAGCAACACAGGGGTATGAGTGTCCGGAGAGTCTGAAAAAAAAGAATTCAAACAGGATTTTTGTTGGGTTTGTTTTTGTTGGTTTTTATTTTAAGAGGCAGAGCTCTCAAATCACCAGGAAGAATTTTAAGGAAAGCAGTTAATATGTAGTTAAAGGAATCGTAATACATATGAACATATGTTGTTTTACCTAATTTTGATCAACTTAAAAGTAAAAATATCTTTATTCTTTCAGTTGGGTTAAACACACCATCTGGTTTAATTATTCCTTAGGTAGCACACCATAAAGTTAATAGTAACAGTATTGTTAAGCCAATCAGAAAGAACATTTTTGATGTGATTTTTCACCAAGGATGTTTCTCTTAAACCCATTGACTATAAGGTCAATGTAATAAGCTTTTGCATAAGGATTATATTACTGCTGGTGCTTGACAGATGTTAGTTGCGAATAATCACCTCTCAATTGACTCAAATCTGCTTACTAAGTGAAAGAATTTAATCATAATCTAAAGTGCTCCTTTAATCTAGAATTTTGGGCAAATTTTCCTTTAAAAATTGTTGAGAAGCTATAACAAAATTAAAACCCCAAAATCCTACAGGATTGCCTACTAAAAGGAAATAAACTGGAGTTTATAAAAGTCACGTTGATTAAAGAGACAGAATTCAAAAGCTAATCTCAGTCCCCATTTCAGCAAAGAAAGATGAAGCCTTCAGAAGCCCAGTGAGCCTTCTGAAATCCACTTCTTTGATCAACTAAGCAAGTGAAATATGGAGTGTTCATTACTCATTGTAATACCAGAGGGGTAGTAGAGATTTAGGGATTCACTTCAACATCTTGGAGTTGAAAAGTGACTTCAATCAGTTTTGCATAATCCCAATTTTAAGGAATTTTACTGAAGTTCACCATTCTATTCCTGTTGGCTTTCAACAGACTTCATTATTTTTTAAAATTTTAGCTAGAAATTACTTCATGTTGTTTATCCACAGAAGTATTATTAAAAAAGAAAAAGAATGCTGCAACAAATTCTCATAAAACTGAATGCTTCCTTATGGTCCTAAAAAACTTGTTTCTGAACTGACCAGAAAATGATAAGAAGGGGCTATAGAACAGAATTTCATCTCAACAGGTTTATAAGAATTACTTTATCAAACACACAGTATGCTATTCTCAATTTATCAAAAGAAAAGGAGAAGATCTAGAATACATTACATGAGTGCTTGATATTATCATCACAAAATATATTTCCATTTTAAAATGTAGTATTAAATGTTCTCATTTCCTATTTCAGACTTTAGCTCTGTGTGTGATAAAAAAGGCTACATGGTGATCATGAATTAACAAATCAGATATCAGTCATACTGAAAAAAGACCATGTTAAATCACTTTAATGCCACAGTTAATCATTGTTTTCCCAATTTCTATACTTTGTTGCCCATTGTCACAGTATACAATTTATGGTATGGCACTACCATTCTAAATCACACGAGTCACAGTGGAGTCCAGTGACCCCAGGAAATACAAGAGGCAAAAAAATTAACTTAATTTCCCACCAGCCATGCTAAACAGAGCTAATGGAATTAAATTTTCATTTACTAAATGCCCCTAAATCTCATTCAACTGCAGACATCCTGAGCACAAAACAGCTTGGGAATGGAGAACTTCAGAGACCAGTGCCCCATAGCCCTGTTCTGTCCTTAGATTTCCCTAAGTACACATTTGCAGCTACCTCTCCGAGTATTGGGCTGAATAAATGGTTGATGCAACCAAGTAAATTTGTTCCTGTGTTTCAGCATAAATAAAGAACTGAACTAAATAGAACTGTAACCCATAAAATGATCAAGACAACTCTGGGTACCTAAATGTTCTCAACAGAAGAAATGTTACACAAAAGACATGGATCTCTCCCAGGACCCATTTGGGAAAGTCCTACAGATAAGAACATACCATATTGATGAACAGAAGTCATTCCATCTGTAATATAAAACTTGCATTTAAAAAGCTTTATCAAACAGTCCAAAGGAGCTAATCAACTTGTCAGAGATATCAGGAGATGAAGACAGTTATCCATGATTACGTGAAGATTTATTGGAGGAAGTAATCTCAGCTACATGATCCTACACATTCTTATCCAGCAGCACTCAAAGCAGCTATCTGACTGAAGCCAATTTGACTAAAAGAGTCAGCAGACAAACAGAAGTCTACATGAGATCTCTTCAAGTAATCCAATCAGGTGCCTTGGTACCACAGGCTGTTATGTAATAAAATCCTATTTCTAAATCAATTAAATTCCACTTCCACTTAATCCTGAACTAACACTGTCTTTTTTTTTTTTTTTAATCTTTTTTCTTTATTATTCTGATGTTCTTTATGTGTCTCAGTTGTTTGTTGACTAAACAAGTCAAGCAATTTTCAACTTCATTTCTAGAAGGGAGCTTCCATTTTTCCGAATATCCAGTTGTTTTTCTCTCTAGTTCAGTATGAGTTTCTGAATAACAGAAATTATTCTTGGCTTTGCTAATCAAGGCTAAACAATGCTAGTTAATAGTGACACTAATGCTTCTCTATTTTCTAATTCACCTTGGGGGTCACACATCTTTTTCACAATTCCAGTAACGATTCACAGCTCTCCTGCAACTAACCACCATGCCAAGGATCCCTGTTGCTGAAAGATGATAGATTAGCTTTCATTTTACTGCTGATAATTCATGCTGATAATTCATGCTGATAATTCATGCTGATAATTAAGAAACGGAATCACAGAATAGTTAGGGTTGGAAGAGTCCTTGGGTGAATTTCTGTTCCAATCCCCTTCCAAAGCATGGTCACCTAGAGCAGATTACATAGGAATGTGTCCAGGTGGGTTTGGAATGTCTCCAGAGTGGAAGACTGTAACTTCCCTGGGCAGCCTGTTCCAGAGCTCTGCCACCATTGATGTGAAGTTCTCCCTCATGTTGAAGGGGAACTTCCTGTTTTTCAGTTTATTGTCATTGCTTCTCATCCTGTCTTAGGGCACCATGAAAGAAAGTCTGGCACATCCTCTTGGCACGGGCCTTTGAGATATTTGATGAGATCCCCTCTCAGTCTGCCCTTCTCCAGACTAAACAGGCCCATCTACCACAGTCTTTCCTCATAACAGAGATGCTCCAGACCCATAATCATTCTTGTGGCCTTTGCCAGAACCTCTCCCTCACCAGGGCCAAGTGGAGAAGCACCTCCATCAGCTCCCATCATCTTCTCAATGAACCTCATGATGCTGTTCTTCATCTAACTGTAGGTGATCCCATTCTATTCTCAGTCTCCACTAATCATCCCTTGGTGTTACACTCTTTTAGATAACACATCAGTAGAATTTTAATATTGCAAGCTAAAGGAGATATGTTTTCCCTAAATGCATTTGCTTCCTCAAGCATTAGATACAATTCCCTCTTCGATATTGCTTAGACCCTATGCTTCAATACAAAACATCCCAGGCTCATACTGCAGCAAACGCCATGATCAAATAATTTGGTCTAAACTAGGGAAACCAGCCAAACAACAAACTCTATATACAGAGATTATTACAACAGCTATCTGATTTTACATGTAAAAGAAAATTCTTAGTACTTTTCATTTAGTAGGAAGCAGCTGTAGTCTTAACTTTACTATGTGGAGAACAGGAGGGGAAACAGCTGTTTAAAAAATTGCAACACATTTGTAGTGAAAAATGGCTTCAACTTTGGGAATAATTGATGTTGCCAGTACATTGTTTGAAAATTACCAGCAAAGCACTGAAAAAAATGCATTAAAATTCAGTAGACTTTTAAGTAATTTTCAATGTGAAAATTAATTATAATTATTAACTGTTGGTCTGTTAACACATATTAGTGGTCAAGAATACACAACTGCAGCTTAAAATAAATTCTTCAGTCACTCACTGGTAGCTGTGAGTGACAGCTACCTAAATGTATCAGGAAACTCTTGCAAAAAGGAGCCTTGAAGTATAAACAGAAAGTTACGACTTTATCCCTTTCTGTCATTATTTTTTTCATTGCAAGTTCTAATAACTTGATCAATGAAACAAGATACCCAAAATTATTATGGGTTTTTTACCATCAGTTTTCTAAATGAAGAATTACATAGTTGAGGAACAAAAGATGCACTGGGATTTAGTGAAGATTAAGCCTTACCCTATTCTTTTTGTTCCCATGTCAATCCAGTAAAAGAAAATATCAATAGTTTTTTTTCTATTTCAGTAAGTGTACTATTCTTTAAAAATGAGGTCAAACCAATTATTTTCCTGTAGAGAATCTGACACAATATTTTCTAATTAGTGAAGTACCTGTTTTTCTGTAAACACAGTTACAAGACATTGATGCCAAGTTTTAATGTGTATGTGCAGAAACATTAATTTATGTAACTCAAAAAGACTGGTCATTTGATTGTGACTGCTGGCCAGGCACTAAAAGTACTAAACCATACAACACTTTGACGTCTCAGTGCTGGACATGTTCTCAGCTGCTGGCCAAAATCTGATCACCTTTTTCTAAGCAAAATATTCAGTAAAGTAGTAAAAAATCCTTCTGTCTAACACCACCTGTCACCTGGGCTTCAGACCAGACCACTGTCCTGAGACAGCACCTGTGGCTCTGCTGGGTGACCTCTGCATTGTAGGGAAAAGGAAGACAGTCACATAAATTCTGATAGACTTGGCACCTTTGATAAAGCTGATCTCCAAATACTCCTATTTCATCCCAAAGACAGTTGCAGACAGCAAACACTACCAGCCTGAAATTACTTGGGCCTATTTCTCAATCCATAAACATGGGAAAGTACAGGCATTAATTTTCTCTACCATCTTCAGACTCTCACAGTGGTTGCACTCCTCTGATTTACTTTTCATCAGGATCTAGATCTGCTAAGGGCAAGAAGCAGAATCCACACACAGCATTCAACTCTACCTGCACCAAGTATGAACATAAAAAAATTCTGTAAAAAGCTCCTGTTTAGAGAAGAGGTGGTGAGAACTGAATCCAGGAAGGCCAAAAGAATGCTTGAAGCATGACAGAAGCACTCAAAAAACCCTTTCTCTGGAATAATTTCCATTTACAAATACGTTTGTGGCATTATAACAGGTCACTGCTTCAAAGATATATTTTCTTCCTCATCTTTGGCACAGATACCATGGAATCAAAAAATGTTTCCCTGCATTTCATCTGAGGTTTGCTGGAACTTACCAAGCATGTGTTTGTCCTGGTGAACTGGTAAGTCATTTCTCCAGATCTGTACTGCATGTATGAAAGGAGGAGAGAACTGTGATTTTATGTGGAAATGAAGCTTCAAAAGAGACAAAATTCAAAAGAACCAACTAAGTAATAAAAATGTCTACAAAGATTAGTTCAAACTTTCAAAAACCTACACTGGTCCACGACAGTAACTTCTGTACTCATTACCATTCCAAGAAAACAATTATGTTTGTCATTCTTCACAACGAAGTGTAAGCAACAAAAATTTTATGATGGTATTAGCATCATAGTGATACTAATTCTCACAAGATTAATAGAATACAAATCCAATTTATTCAGATTAATTTACCTTCATTTTCTTCTTTTACACACAAAATGGAAAGACTCCTATAAATTAATTGAGCTATTTATTCTCCAAAGGAGAGAGAGGGACATGCTTGTTGGCAGTGTTTTATGAACCTGAAAGGTAATGGGGCCCATAAAACTCTTTGACACATGTTTTTGAGCTTCACATAATTAGTCTGTACCTCATACTTGAAGTGTAAAAAAAGACTAGTTTCTTTTGCCTGATCATCTACCAGGCAAATTTGCTGCTCACAAGAATTTATGTCATAGATTTTTACTCCCTTCTCTTTAAAAAATAATATTTAAGTTCATTGACGTAGTACATCTTTTATAAAAGGCAAAAACTGCAGCTGCATTATGCCTTTCCTGCAAAAACACACACAGCAACCACTCTTCTTCAATGTTATTGAAAACATATGAAGAAAATTAAGTTTAGAAACATGTTTTTAACGTACAATCAGTATTCTTCACGGAAAATTGAGATTCATCTTCTTGAATTAATTGAGACTCATCTGTTCTTCACAGAAGGAGTGTCTGGGCCTTGGAACAGGCTGCCTGGAGAGCTGGTAGAGTCACCATCCCTGGAGATGCTTAATAAAACACTGGATGTGGCACTCACTGCCAAGGTCTAGTTGGCAAGGGGGTGTAAGGTCATAAGTTGGACTGGATGATCTCAACATTTTTTTCCAACCTTATTAATTCTGTAATTCTGTGTGCTCTTACATAGATCTGTTTTTTTAATCTGTATAGAATCTAGTAAGGCAATGGGGAAGAAATTCTACTCTAAAATGAGGCTTATGCTGTGTGTACATGGACTATACTTGGTACAGATAGAGTCACTCTCCAAAATAGGCTGTAGAAACAAAAGTTACTAATTTCTGGTATTCATAAAAGTTTCACATTTAGGTGAAAAATTTTTCAAATGTGGTATAGAAGCTAAAATGAACAGAGAACTAAAGCACATTTAAAGTAATAACTCAAAGCTACCTTCAGAAATCTAGCTTCTTTCAAAAAAAAAAAAGCGGTATACTTAATTTCAACAGAGTTAGAAATATTGAGAGTTTGCTATATATCTTGATATATCTGTATGCATTTCATATGTGGAAGCTCTTCTTCCTTTGTTAGTTCCACTGGCTCAGACGCCACTGCAAATTTCCAAAGTGTTGTTTCAATATTAGTCATCTTAAATCCAAGTAAAGAAAAGTCTTCTCTTTTCACCATTAATACCCTTTCATCATCTACAATTGATTTAAAGAGAGGCTTTTCAACTGTTTACATAAAATGAATCATTCTTCATCTTGTGTACTTAAACTTGCTTAAGTTCCTTGTTTTTAGGAAATCAACATTGTGGTATTTTTCCTGGAATTATGTAAACTGTTAATATATGTAGGTGTTAAATGTATCAAAAACCATGCATTCTGTCTGAGAACAGTCCCAGGAAGAACTACTTTCAGGGCAGGAGAAAATACACTTCTATGGTTATCACTATTGTGTTTTATAGATGCAAGCACTGCAACATTTCATGAACCTTGCGGCCAAGATTCCTGTTAAGTGTACACAGCAAGTAAATGAATTTGCCAATACACATTCTGTAAGATCTTGATTTTCCTGTCTCTCAGCTAAAATACTACAAAAGGTAGGAACGAACATTTTGACAGATTGTAACCACTTTAATTCCTGCACTACAACAGCTCTTGCATTGAGCAAGGAGGCACAAGCGTATGCTCCCAGCAGGTACAGCTTCCTGAGCAGCAGTAATGCTTCAGACTGGGGCGCCTGTGGGAAACACCCAGAGAGACACATTTGTTTCCAATGAAGCAAAACTGAAGTGGGAGATCCAGAGTTATCAAAAGGTCTTCTCATAAGTGTACCCCTCTGTTTATTTTGTTTTTATCTGAACTGTGAAAGTCTGTCAGAGAAACTATGTTGCACTGAATAGGAGACCAAGACAGAAGGGAGGAAAAAAGAGATATCCATAAGATAAGGGAGATGTAGGTAAGAGGAAAAGCAACCAACACACAGATAAGCCTCGGTGTGGATGCAGAAACTTTCATTATTCATTACAGAATTTTCTCTGACAATTCTCTATCACATGTACCTGATTTAACTCAAAATTTTACTCCTCCATTATTTTTTGAAATGTATATTTTTCCCTTCTAAATAAACTTAAATTAAAAATTGAAACAGAAACAATAATGCCCAACTTATGGCACTCTCTCTTATCTTCTGTGAAAGAAAAAAAGGTGCAGATTTAGAGATGTAGGGAAAAAATGCTACATTTTGATCACTTAAGTTCAGCTACAGTGTTACACTGTTACACTAAATATGTGAATTTATAGAAATATAGACTGAGAAAAGTAAATCAGAAACAAAGATCACAAAATTGGTCAAAAGCATACTTCAGAAATGTTGCTATTTGACTTTAGGCTTTACAGAAGAGCTCTGTAATTTTCATTCCATATGCTTCATATCACCATCACCTTCAAACAAAGACCAAAACCAACTAGCATCTAGCTGTGATTTAAGTTCTAGCTTTCTGACACCCACTTTTAAAACAGTTGTCTCTGTTCCTGGAAAAATGGACAGTATTCAGCCAAACCATAGGTGTCCTTTGTCACATGAAACATGTAGGAGGACCTCAGCAATATTGACAGCCATCTGAAATTTAGGGCCTCTTGTCATGACAACTGATACATAACCAGCACATCTACCAGGGCTCTCCAGCATTCTGGCAACCTAAAAGGCTTGTTCAAATTACATGCACTGAAACCGAAAGCATATTTTTTCCTCAGCACTTCAGTACTACTAACCTTCTGTGCAATCAAATATTAAGCAACAATCATATCTGTTGCTTAATATAGTTCCAAAATAATTGAAAACAGCAGAAGAAATTTTAAACTAAATTCTAAGAAGGTACTTGGACTCAAGACTACAGTATGCTGGATCACAGACTTTATAATTGGGCTCAGAGAACCTGATGTAGGAAGAAAAAAAAAAAAAAACAAGATAAAAAAGCTCAATTCTCAAATCTCTGCAGATCTAGCAGTTGGAAGAAAAATTCTCTACACATATATCAAGTTAATTTGTCTGAGAAGTCACTGACAAACTGTGATTCACATAGCAGTACCTGTCATGCCAACTAACAAAAAAGCACTTCAGAAAGTGGCAAGACAAACAGTAGGGGCATTTCACCTGACCTTAGACAAGAAAAATAAGGAAGCAAAACTGAAAAATATGAAAGATAGAAAACTAATATTGGAACTCAATGCCAACACTGAATACTAAATTCAAAAAGAAGTCCTCAGGAAGGAAATGGTTATCATTTATTATAAACTGTGAAAGGAAAGGCAGTGAAATAAATTGGGAATGTTCTCTAATTAGATAATGTAGGAGATGTTTTCTTGTTTTCTACATATTTGATGTTTGATGGAGACAAAATAAAACAAACAACAAAACCAACCAAAAAAACAAACCCACAACTATAATTTTCAGGAAATTTATTAAGAAAATGAGACAGGTGCATCATTTGATATTTGTGTCTATGCTTAATTAAAATACTACAGGAAAAGATTAGTTTCACTCTGTGAAGTTGAGGATTCTAAAGGACATCCTTTTCTTCTATAAAGAGATTAATTATTGGAGAAAACAACAGAGAATGATTCTTAATACTACCTATTGTCAGTACAATGCCAATCCTATGAAGCCAGTGTATTATTTATGCCAAAGAATATTTCAGTGTATACCTACAATATGCCAATGTATACCTACATTGCCATCAAATGTCAGGGCTAATTTTTAGCAGTAGCTGGGAGGAGGCATGCCTAGGACAGAGAGATTATTCCATATCACCCGAGGTCATTGCCAGGTGAAGGGGAAAGGCCCTCTCACTTCTGGGGAGAAGGGGTCCTTTCTGGTCAGGAAAACATGGCAGGAAAACTGTCAGGTCTTGCTTATTCTCATAGAGACCACAGCGACCATTTTTGCATGTGGATCACTGTCTTTTGCACACTTCTATTACCATTTTTGATGTTACTGTTCACTTATCTCATTTCTGTTTCCAGTAAATTGTTCTTCTATCAATCCATAATGTTTTGTGTCTCCAACAGGAGGTGGGGTGGAGGGGGAACAGTGTTTGGGGTCTTTTTAGTGAGAGTACTAAATTGGAGAATACCATTTCTAAACCATGATGAGTAAGGCATTCTACATTTGTAGACAGGATTAAGGTAGAGCTCTCTAGTTACACAGGCACCACAACTAGAACAGAACAGCTTTAAGACAAAGAATACATGAAGATATATTTACTGTGAAAAAAGGTGAAAAGCAATATATTCCTTGAACAAAAACATATTTATAAAACCATGAGCTATAGAAGGCAACAAATCTCTCCAGATGAAAAGGACTGTAGAAATAGCACTTAGACTGAAGAATGGAGAACTGAAGGAACATCTTGGCTCATAAAGCCCAATATCCTCCTAAAAATAACCACATAACATTTTTCATACTAAGCTTTAAACCTTTTCTTACCCAAGTCAGTAGTAGATGAAGGTGTTTCAAATGTTTTAACCACACTATAAAAGTTTGCATGGTGAAAACGTGTTCAATATTGTTTCATATGGAAGAGGCTTAAAAAAAGATAAAAAAGGGAATGGTAAAGCTGATAACCTTTGGTACACACTGAAATTCACATAGGTTCCAACTTCTGGGGGAAGACAGAGTTTTTAGTGTCCAGAGTGTGACAATACTGTCAAAGAAACTGGAGAATTTACAGTAAGACAAAACATTGTGAAAAATATCTGGGATTTGAACCATTTGCAAAGATGTTTTCAGGAAATGTCAGTAATTTATGCCAACTACATCCCTCAAATTGTGCAAATCCTTTGCTGCATTAATTCAGTACCTTGGCCCACAGTCTTAATCTGTATCACAAGCCCATTTTTCTGTGTTTTTCTTCCCTATAGAAATACTGAATCAGTTACTTGGCATTAAACATTTTAATATTAAATGTGGGCCTTGAAAATAGGAAGAGCAACATCCTAAAGATGCTGTAATGATGGACTGGATTAATGTGATAACATACATGTTAAAATCTTAGCAAGTTGTCTATCTGCCAACAAAGACAAGCACTTCTGCAGAACAATTTACATCAAACTCTAATCTCTATCATGTATCTTAAAAAGGCCACGTGAACTGTACTGTGAAAATGTTTATGCTTTCACTGACTTTTATATGGTAAATATAGATGACTACAGAAATCTAAAGTAAGGAAAAATCTGTCCTGTTCAGACGAAACTGAAATTCTTTGTCAGCTGTTTCTTTTAGTCTATAAGGATCTGACATTCAGAACATTTATATTTGGGTTTGGTGGTTTTGTTTGTTTGTTTCCCTGGCTGAAGCTGGTAACTTAAAATGAAAATATCTATGAAAGTTCTTTGAAATGATACCTTAAAAGAATCATAATTCCAGATATTAGGCTCTACAAGCACATGTTACGCCAAATCTTTAGAGCAGGTAATTTCATCAAAATTATTACCTTTCAGTAACATTTGGTGATATCAAATTTTAAAGCCTTTTATTTTTATTTTAAATATTGATATGGTTTTTACTGAGCACATATATACACAAAACCATATATACTCTCACATTAGAATGAATGTTCAATAGAGCATTACTGACAGTAGATACTTAGAAAGCTCTGTAAAACCTTTCTGATATTTTTCAACAAAATTATTTTCAATAATAAGTCAGGTTACTATATTAGTTCAATTCAGGAAAGAATTTTCTATTTTTTGATTCAAGCTGATATGCAGAACTACATTGGAATTTGTTCAGTATACAAAATAAATAATAGAAACAGCCACATTTCTTTTAGGCTGCACACAAGGAAAGTGTCTACCCAAGGTCTAATTAAATAGAAGGTTCATTTTGGCTAAAAATAGGAGAACCTAGTGAACCCTTTCAGTAACGATAGAGAATGGTATCAGTAACAGGTAAACTCTCAATATCTGTTACATTTGTATTTGTTTAATTTAGAGAAGCAAGAGAATGAAAGTCATAGACTGGTTTGAGTTGGAAGGGACCCTTTAACATTATCTAGTTCCAACCCCCACTACCATGGGCAGGAGCACCTTCCACTAGACCAGGTTGCCCAAAGCCCCAGCCTGCCTGACCTTGAACACTCCTAGGGACTGGGCATCCACAGCTTCTCTGGGCAACTTATGCCAGTGTCTCACCACCTTCACAGTTAAAGACTTCTTATGGCCCATATGAATCCACTCTCTTTCAGTTTAAACTATCTTTGTCCTGTCACTACAGGCCCTGGTAAAACATCTTTCTCCATCTTTCTCACAAGCCCCCTTGATATACTGCACGGTTGAAAGTAAGGAATCCCCTAAGCCTTCTCTTCCGCAGGCTGAATAACTCCAACTCTCTCTACTGGTCTTCACAGGCTTCAACCCCCTGATCACTTCTGTGGGCTTCCTCTGGGTCTGCCAGAAGAAGTGCCAGAAGCCACTGTTCTCACAGCATTTCAACATTTCTGCATTCAAATGAACCATTTAATGAGCACTACAACAGTTTAGCTTAAACCCACTTCTGTCATCTGGCTAAGATGTTCTGCCAAACTTTGCACTGGTCTAGTTCAATGGAAAAATTAAATATCCACTAAAAGGAATATTGACAGCTGAAAGTATGAAGAGTGATGGAGGTATTCGGGGTTAAAGGTATCTCTACTTGTCAGTTTATCATCTCTTAGAATACATTTGTCAAGATCAGCATTATAAGATGATCAGAAAAAAAAAAAAAGTTCCAAGAGCAAAGGTCAAAGCCATCATAAATTATACCAGGATTAGCAAGAACTCAGAAAGTATTTCCATTTACTTTTTGTTAGACTTGTTTTCATATGTAGTGATTTTTTCTTTTCCATATGTAGTGATTTCTCATTTCTGTAAGAATTAAGGACCCTTCTCTCAGATGACACGTAACAGATTCATCAGGTTCTAAAGCTATGCTTAAATAAAGTTGGTCAGTAAAATTCTCCCCTACAATGGATGAAAAAACAGGAATTAACCCAACCAATACAACTTGCAATCTAAAATATTTCTGATCTCATAGGCATTCTGTTCTTGGCTTTTACTCTGTGCTGTTTCTGGTACAGAAAATACAAACAGAACACATCTGTTAACTGCGTTCTGGAATTAATCTCCACACAAAACAAAAACAGAGACAGTCCCACTACCAGACCTTCCAAACACTAGAATGAACAATGGGGTCATAGCATAAATTGCTACTGTCAGTTGCAGGCAAGGCAGAAGGATGCTCTATTATGTAAGGTATGTGATGCTAAAAACATCATAAGATCCTGCCCTGTTAAAACATCTCCTGTTGGAAGAGCAGGATATGAGAGTGAAGGAGGATTCTTGACGTCAAGGGGCTGATAAAGGCATGGGTTAACTCGGGCTGCAAGAGAATGAGACAGCCAAGGAGTGGGACCTTTTATATGGCCGTTTAGTGATACAATAAGGGACAATGTTTCAAAGCATTAGTAGCTTCAAATTGAAAGAGGAGAGGTTCAGATTAGATATTAGGATGAACTTTAGTGTGAGGGTGTTGAGGAACTGGAACAGGCTGCTCAGAAAAGTTGCCATCATGGGAACTGCTCAAGATCAGGCTGATTTGGGCTCTGAGCAACCTGGTCTAGAGGAAGGTGGCCCTGACCATGGCAGGGGGTTTGGGACTAGCTGACTTAAAGGTGCCTTTCATCACATAAAGAGGCAGAAATACACAAAAATAATAAACATATATAAACAAACTAAAAAACCATCAGAACTACAAATAAATCACACCAAGACTGTCAAGAGTCTTGAAGGGCACTGTAACATGAAAAATTTAAGCTAGAGGTCTCTCTACATATAGTTTATGTTTTGTCCAACAACAAGATACAGTTTGGCAAAATAAATAACACTTTCTCCTAGAGAAGCAACTTCATTGCCTGTGGAACATTACAGCAATAAGGAAGAGAAGTGTCAGGACTTCTCCTAACACTGCAAAAGCAGAGATGATATTCAGTAAGTGGATGCTACTCAGGAGAAAACCAAAGGGGTTGTTGCTCAGAGACCCTTTTAAAAAACAGTCATACTCCTCACTCCAGTTAGATGATTTCCTCTTATCTGAAAGCAATCAAGTGTTTGAAGAAGCAGTCCATTCAATGATCAAAATAATACACAGGCCACACAGTTTGGAAGAGATCCGAAGATCACATAGATGCAAAACACTCTACCATTTTACTTGTTATTCCTGACCAGTCCTTTTCTGAAAAAGATGCACAAACTCTTTGAAATAAACCTCTACACCAAAAATATTGGAAAACATGGTCTAAATAAGGTTCATATATTTTCAAATAGTCACCACATAACATTTTCCTATTTGTAGGGCTAACACAAAAGCATGAAGAGATGACTTTCAAAACATAGACAATAAGCATATTTGCCAACCATCTGTCCAAAAAGCAGTCTAACTTAGATTTAAACACAGAAAACAAAAAATAGATTCCCAGCCCAGCAGTGGAACAACACACCTGATCAAACATGAGATCAAGCATGGAAACATTCTAGTTTGAATTTAGCAACAAAGAATATGCAGACCAGGAAGATTGTGGCTAACCAAACCAGCCTGGATTTGCCTATGTAGCTAACACTTCTATATGAAGCTCAGTATCCAAGTGCATTTTTGAGTTATTGACAATATTCAATGCACACCTCTAATAAAGAGTATTTGACATGCCAGATGCAGGACTAGCTGTCAATGTTTATTTTCCCATGTAACAGTCTTATGTTTAGAACACTCTCTTAGAAAATACTAAATTACATCTTAAAAACTGAGATATTTCATACCATCCCCTTCTAGCAGAGAAGAATGAGTAGGAAAAAACACACTTCTGAAGGCTAGGCTCAGTGAAGGGCTTTCTACTACTTCTTCAGTGGCATCAGTAAGGAAAGACCAAAAGATTAATGGGACTCCAGTAAAAGAAAATCTCATCCAGCTCATGTTTGCACCCTTCGCTGGAGCAGCAGAGCTCCACTCCATGGTACCAGTAACGTCTTCATAGTATATGGTAAAAAAAAATAGTACAGTACATAAAAAGCACAAAAAAACCTGTCAAAGAGGTCTCAATCTCTGTCCTGTCAATTTGGCTGAAAGACATGGAATACTTCTCTACTACATATTTAATTGAAAATATCCATTTTCTTCTAGTTTCCCCTCCCTACCTACTTCCTATTATCCATCCACATCAGTGGTTATACTTGCAATGGAAATATGAATAGCCAGAATTCAAACACATTTGAGAAATTGTAACAGTGCTTACTTAGCTTTAAAGGGTCAAATACAATATTCAAAGCAATAAGAAGACATTTCTTGCATTGATGCCAAGGACTTCTATGTAATACATCATCTGGACAGACTACAGCACAACTGCTGAGACAATTTCAGTGTCAATTTGGTACCCACATTGGCAGGTAGTATGTTGTAGAGGCCATCAAGTTCTAAGCATTGGTTTGATCACAAAACTTGAGCCTGCTTCAACAGGAGCAACTGGGACAGTACATAACAAAACAGAATTCTAATATTTTACTTATTTAATTTCATAAAATCATTATTCTTCCTTTCTATATACAAATAAGACTGAAAAAAGTTTGATTTATGTTGTTCTCTATGTCACATTCTGCATACAGAGTTTGGGAAAAATACATACACAGTAATTCTTGCAGAAAATATAATAACATTACAGATCAGGTAAAGAGATTTTTAAAAAATCAGTGGTTTTCAGTTTTGAAAACAGAAGGGATGATAACACATAACAGATCCATAACAGGAGCTGTAGGCTTTCATTTAGAGCTGACTTGTTTGCATCCAACATAAATGGGCAGTGACCATTTACCATCTAACAGCTGTTCAGTAGCCTATGCATGATGCTATGGTGGCCCCTGTTGTAGCAGTGGCCAGATGACAGTCACAGTTAATTGCCATTCCTGCTGGCAGTCTCAAATAAAGAAACAATAAGACCTGGAGACCAAAGTAGCCCATGTCTTTTAGACAGAAAGCAACTCCAGAACAGGACAATGAAAAGGCATTTCTCAAATGAGGCCTGTCTACCCAATATGTAGCAGGATCTCAATTTAAGGTAAAGTTAATATTTTTTTCTGGTTTAACCCCATCCAGGAACCAAGCCCCAGGCAGCTGCTCATGCTCTCCCTATGAGCAAGACTGGGGAAAGAATCAGAAAGGTAAAAGCCAGAAAACTCATGAGTTGAGAGAAAGACAGTTTAATAGGGAAAGCAAAAGTCATGCACACAGGCAAAGCAAAACAAGAAATTACTTCATCCCTTCCCCTGGGCAGGCAGGTGTTCCACCATCTCCAGGAAAGCAGGGCTTCATCATGTACAACAACGACTTGGAAGAAAAACACCATCACTCCAAACTTCCCCTTCTTCTTTCCCCCATTTCATACACTGAGCATGATGTCACATGGTCTGGAATATCCCTTTGGTCATTTGGAGTCACCTGCCCTGACTGCGTCTCTTCCTAACCTGCAATGTACTTGCAGTTCCCTCACAGTGTGGCAATAAGGAAAGCAGAAAAGGCCTTGGTTGTGTGCAAGCCTTGCTCAGCAATAGCAAAAAAATCTGTGTTATGAGAATTACTTTGCATTTTGGACTTTTAGATTCCTTTTTCCTAGTACTATCATTATTTAGTAAGCATAAATGCTGGGTTTCATACTGCTCTCTTCCATACGCTGTACTCAAAGCAAGGAGGTCAATTTTCCAAGTACCATTCAGTTTTGGTAGCTCCTTTAAAAAAAACCCATTTACTTACCCTCATAAGTATTAACAGCACAGGGCTCTAAAGTTCTACTCCTTAGGCTTAGAAAACAGTATAAAAAAGGAAAAGTAAAAAGCTTGTAACTGCCACAAATTTGCTAAAAGCTGATTCCTAGATTGCTTTAAAAAGTTACCATTTACATATAAAAAGCCTTTCAGTATTTATAGCAAAGTCAACAGAATAAATGCACTAAAAAGTAGTTCTGGCTCAAAACTATGTTATTTAGATTCCTGATGCAGCAGGCAGCTGTGATACCACATAGAATTTCCTTAATTTGACAAAACTTTCTAGCATGGTAAAATACTCCAGTTATAAAGAAGAAAAAAACCCAGCCAAACAAAAAACCCCAACAAATCTATTCATTTTACCTTTACAACAGTAAAAAACACAATGTGAGGTATTCACTGTAGGTACTTCTCTCTGGTTTACTACTGTTAATTAAGCAAATATGCGAGATACATTTTATGGAATCATAAAATGTCACACCTCTTTTAATTCTGAATTGCCATGAAGGCGGCCACCCTCTACCAGGAGGGCCTTCTGAGGCTGGTTTTACCTTTAATGATGCTTCTGCTTAGCAAAATAACTCCTTGTTGTTCACACCAAGGACCACAAACAGTCTATTTCTACTACTTTGTTTTTGCCTTCCCCTGTTGAGAGCCTATCAAATCAGACCATTTTCCTTCAGATGGAGAATATTACATTATATTTATCACTATAGCAACTAACCTAATTGATTTGATGCAGGTTTCTCTTCCACCATAGGATGGAGCCATTATCCCTAAGTATAATCTAAACATTTAAGAAAGAAAAAATTATCAGTTTATCATTTTAC
Organism: Calcarius lapponicus; assembly: GCA_039654755.1. Taxonomy (NCBI): domain Eukaryota; kingdom Metazoa; phylum Chordata; class Aves; order Passeriformes; family Fringillidae; genus Calcarius; species Calcarius lapponicus. Next base: position 10,752,764 of record CM077463.1, read on the forward strand.
CACATCAATAAGAATATAATTGGGCTTCAGAAACTAAAGCATAAATGAAAGTCTAATGGGCTATACATGTACATCCAGAACATTCTTTAGAAATATGCTTATATCTGTCAAGTGGAACTTAGAGTATGGTGTTTACTGGTTGCTCCCAGCAATAGGAATGACTATTGTAAAACAAATACACTTCCAGAAACAAGGATTCACAAAGTAACTAGGAGAAAGAAAAGCAATGTTCAAATAATTGATTCAGAAACAACCTTTTTCAGTCTAACATTAGAAATGGAAATAGGCAAGATACATCAAAAACTAGTATTTACAGTGCTATTAAGAAACGAAAAATGGAAAAGTTATTTTCCAGATTTTGTTTTAGAGGCTGCAGGGTTTGTTTTCAGTAGAGTGATACAATGAGATAACAAAATATTAAGTTCCTGTAATTAGTTTGATACTATATTCACCTTTATTGTTATACTTCTGTATTCCTGACAATAAGGTGTGGGGGAAAATAGAGACCACCTTATATAGTCAAATTTATTTTCTTTTACTTCCTAAGAAATATGGCAATCCTGTTATTTTTAAAGCATTTTTAAAAGTCATCATGTATCTCCCAAAACCCAAATTTGTTTTTCTTCCAAAACAGGCATCAGATGAAAAAAAAAAGACTGATTAAACTCTAGCTGATTTTTAAGAGAATTCATAAAATCTGAAGTGCTGCTTTACCTGGAAATAGCTTCACTTTTTTTTTTAATCTTGATTTTTCACCGAGCAAAAACCATTTTTTTCAATGTCTCAAATACTACCACTAGAGAAAATGCTCATGATGCTTCATTAACATTTGGAATTGCAATTGTCAAATCAGTGAAGCATTACATAAACGGTGGAGTGTTTCGACACTGCATATTTTAAGCAGCATGGTGCTTTTCAGTGCTATATGAAATGAAGAGTGTACTACATATTTGAGGAACACCATCTACACTGGCTGAAAGAAATAATTAGAAACTGATCTTTAGGCACACTAGAAAATTCTTTCAGATTATTGGCCAACATTCGCATTTTTCATCAGTAAACAATGAACAATATGTAACAATTCAAATGGATGACTGCATTCCTTAGGATAAAACATTGTCAAACTTCTCATGGCTGAAAATAAATAATTTCTGAAGTGTCAGAGTTTATGGTTAACTCTTTATGAGGCCATGCTGATTGAAAATATATGCGCAGAAGATCTCATATCTTGTCATAAGAAGCCTGTGATGATTTGGACACTTCTAACACAAACTTAACAAAGTATTTCCTATCACTAATACCAAACTGAATTCCTTTTGCACTTGAACTGTTCATTCTGTTATATGCACTCCCATGACGCAATAAATTATTTTAAAACTCACTATGTTGTTTAGTATATCCTCTACATTATCACATTGAATACAGCAGTATGTACAAAATTTTATTATTAAAAGTGTGGCCTGTTTAACAAAATTTTATTAATGGGAAGTCTAATGCAAAATGTGCTAAATAAAAAAAAAAACCAAACAAAAACCACCCAATATATATTATTCCTTTTGGCATAATTCACTTTCAGTGTTATCAGTATAAAGAACCCCTGGAATACACAAAACAGAAGTGAATTAAAGGTTCTGCTAACCAATTACAATCTTGTTTTGAAAAAAACCCAGAACACATACATAGAAAAATGGTCAGTGTAATACAGCTGGAGGAAATGGAATACAGGGTTAAGAAATGCAGCAGGTATGCTCCTGCAAACCAGCATCTATTTCCTATTCATCATAGCCTACACCTATAACAGCTCAACCAGACAAGCCTGGTGCAAAATCTTTCATGTTACAGCTAATGAAAGCAATATGCACCATGGGTAAATGACAGACCCCATTCAGCTCAGGCTGGGAAAATACAGTGTAGATTCATTTTGGCAAAGCTGTGTGGGTCCTTCCTGATAAATTCTGGTTGGGTTGGCTTTTGGTTTTTTGTTTTTTTTTTTGGTGTAAAAATTGCTTTTTCTATTCTCTTTGCAATTTTCCTACTCTGGTGTTATGGACTAACTTGTATTCCCTAACTTGAAGTGTGGGCATTAACTCCATTTACATTATATAACTGCTTGAAAATGATTCTTGCTGAAAGCAAAACAAACAAAAATTACCAAAAAGAAACAAAAAAGCAGGAAAAATAAAGACTTTTAAAAGTATTTATAGTCCAAGTACTTGATTCTTACAGATACCTTATCTGCAACACTGTAATTAATGGAAAATCTATCAAGCCTGAAAAAAGAATATAAAAACTCTACTGATAACCTGAGATGCAGCTCTTAAACTGGCAACATGGACTTACTAAAACTGCTGAGGATAAGCTAAGTGCCAACACTTGCTCCTATGGAATTTCAGAGGATCACAAATGATCCCAGGATGTTAAGACATCTGCCACTTGATGAAGTATTTGCTTCCTAAAAAAATGAACACAAGCAAACCAGCTCCCCTTCACAGAAGGTGGACAGAATTAGGAGAGTGTGTATGTGGAGGGAGCAGCCTCAGAGGAATCTGGTAACACCTGACAATAAACAGTGAACAGTGGATCAGGGCTACTACCGCTAGAAAGTTTGTTTCTAAAATCCAAGAGATGTTACTCGTTGGACTGGAAATGCCACATTTACAACCTAAGGACATCTCACTCTCCTGAGGAGCAGCAGTATTAAAGTGCCGGTCTACCTGCTTTGCCATATGGGAGTGGGGGGAGATGTGCTGAGGGCAAGTCTAAGGCACAGCACCTGTGCCTGCCAGCTTCAGAGCCTGGCCCTCACCTGAAGTGTTACCTCACATGGGAAGGGTGTAGATTTATGCCCAGCGAAAGCACCAGGACAAATATGTACTTACTGCAGTAAGCGATTAGGAGACTAGCCAGGATCATGATAGCCCAGAAAGTTGAGGACATGCTTGGCAAGGCGCTGGCATCTTTCCTACTGCTTCTCCTGGGAGATGGAGCCATTGAAGCCACTTCCCCAGCGGGGGGGAAAGTCAGACAGTTTCACCAGCCAGCTCTCCCCTCGACTGATGGCCTTGTTCCACGTGTAATCCTCAAGGAAGGCATCTTCCAACGACTCTGCTGTTCATCAGCAACACGGTCCTGTCGCAGGAATCATCTTCCAGCCAGAAAGCCAAGGCGACTCTAATGCAAGCAGGGCTTGGGAACAGCGGCCACAGCCAGCTTCGCTCCTGTCACTGTGGTGGGATGCACCAGCATGAGGGCTTCACTGCGGCTGGGACGCCTCGCGCGGGACTGAGCTTCGAAGATGTCCCACGAACAAGACTCTTTTTTATTATTTTTTTTTTCTTTTCTGTTTTTAATTTGCAGAAGTTGTTCCGCTTGCTGTCCTTCCCCTGCCTCCCCCTCCTGGGGGCAGCCCCCGCAGGCGGAGCGCGGGCCCCGGCGGTGCTAACGCGGCGCCTCCCCCGCCCGCCCGCCCGCCCGCGGCTCTACGGCGACCCCCGCTCAGGGCGCGGCCGCCCCTCAGCCCAGGCCAGCATGGCCGCGGGGGCCACCGAGGGGCGAGGGCAGCCCGGCGCCGCCGCCGCCCGCCGGGCAGGGCTCCGCGGGCAGCTCCGCGCAGAGAGGGCGATCCGCGCCCCGGCCCAGCGCCCGCAGGGCGAGGACAGCCCCGTCCCCCCACGGCCTGTCCAGCCTGAGCTCCCCTCCCGACCGCTCCTGCGGCTCGACGGGGCGGAGGCGCGGGATGGGCCGGGACACTTGAGGCGGAGGGTCGGCGGCGGGTCTCCTCTCCGAGCGCCGCCCGCTCCGCTCTCAGGCTCTGCCGCTACAGCAGCGCCGGCCCTTCAAGTAAAGGGAAGCGGGAGGAGGAGGAGGGGGCCGGCGGTCACGCCCACAGGTGCTCAGCGCTCCGAGCAGAGCGGTCCTTCCCCCCGCCGCTCCGCTCGCCTCCCCGCCGGAGGAGCGCGCCCGCCCCGGGGCTCGCATCGCCCCCGGCCCCGCGCCGCTCCCCGCTCCCGTTCCTGGGGCGGCGCCCGCCGGGTTTAGGGAGGGAGGAGCCGCGGGGCGACTGTCACTGTCCCCGTCCCCGCGGAGGCTGCTGCCAGCCCTGCGGGGCGGCGGTGGGAGCGGGCCGTTCCGCGGGCAGGGGCCGAGGGCCGAGCCCTGTGCCTCGGTGGGGTAGAGCGGCTCCGGCCCCAGCGTCTGCCCACGGCGGGGAGGTGGCGCGGAGGGGCCGCCGGGCGGGAGCGGAGCAGAGGGGATGGGAGCGGAGGCGGTGCCCGCCCCGAACCTCCTCTGGGAATCTGCTCTCGGCTGACGCCGGGTCTCGACAGAAGAAGAAGTGGCCCAGGGAATTGTCTCTCCCAGTCCCCTCACCTGCACGGTGCGGCTCGAAATCTCCACGATGTATTGCGCCTCGACACGACCACAGATGCTAAAGGAAACAATTCCTCATTGTATATCCATCTGCGGTCCTTATGGGCACTGCCGTTGGCACGCGGTTTCTGTCGCTGAAATGGCAGCGACGCATCGGTATGAAACCCACTTTAGAGGGCTTGGGTTCACATGTGTGCCAGTATCCCTTATGATTAAAAGCTTAAATATTTAAAGAGGGACCAGGTAGTTCAGCTTTTCTGTTCAGAGTCTCCATAGCAATGTCTTCAAATTAATATTTTAAGTTCTGCAGAAGGTAGTCGCATTCCAAGTAGAGGCAGGATTGTCAGACTAGAAGAGGAGCTTAGTCACAAAATGTCCCATTATCTCCTCCTGTGTTTTACTTGCATAGTAGAAATGCCATGAAAAAGCTGATTCCTATTCCTTCAAAAGCCCCAGGTTTGTCTGATTGTCTGCCATTCAAACATATGAACTTAAAATTGCATATGAATGATGCAATATTCACAAGACAGGACTGTAAGGACCTTTTTAGTACATCTGCCCTTGATTAGATACTAGTAACCAAGTAATTAGATACAAGTAACTAGTTCAGTTTTGCACCATGAGGACATTGCCAATGTAATTGCTTTGATTTTAGAGAAGATTTTTCTGCAAGAATAGTTTCATCCTGAGCTGGTAGGGCAATAGATTAATGTGTTCAAGCAGGCTTTAGAGATTAAATTTTAACTATTGTTTGGGTACATTTAAGTACCAGAACATTTCCTTCCAAGATGTGGCTTTCTTGTCCTGTATGTTCATGGGAATTCCTTTTCTAGTATATTTGAAAACTAGAATAGAGCACAATGTAAACATTAAGACAATGTGCTAAGCTATATTCTCTTTCCCCGTATCATTTGAAAGAGCATTTATATGTAGAGTCAAAATCTTTGTATCACCTTCCATCCCTAACTTAGGCGCTATGTTTTCCTTCTAAGTCAGCTTTAATTCATCATCCCTCTTGGAATCCTGAAGTATTTGATGTTGTAAAGTTGTACAGCTTCATGAGTTTTTTTTAAAAGTAGGACTCCAAAAATTCCTCTTCTCAGACTAAATGTAAATAAGTGTTAAGTAACAAAATGCCTCTGCACGTTGGCTGCTGTTTGTTGCATTTCCAGGACTAACATGTAAACGAAGGATTTTTCTGTATTTATGAAAACATTTGATTTACATTATAGCTGTAAGTAATGAATGCCCACTTAAATAGCATATTTAAAAATTACTGTAAAGAAAAAGCAAAAGTATCTTGAAATGAGATATATAGTATGATGTATAGATCAAGAGATTCTAAAGCCATAAGGGACAGCTGTAGATGTATATAGGCAACTATACCCTTCAGTAAAATCCACAGAATTTTATATAGTAAATCTTACAGTTTAGCTTGTGGTTAGACAAGAGGATTTCCCTTGGAAATACATCCAGCTTTCAGTCTGAAGAGTGGGGATCATGATGACTGTTCACCTACATAGAGCTTGAAGGTTCATGCAGAAGCTTAAGTCTTGTTTTGATAATTCTGAAAAGGGACATGCTTCACTTGAGTCCAGGTTAATTCCCACATTGGAGAACTACTCAGTTACTCAGAAAGTAAGGCACCATTTACAGAATATGGAACCGCCATCTAGGGCCTTTCTGTTTCTATACAACTACCTGTAATAGTTTTACAAAGAAATTTTAAATTAATAAAGATTTTCAAACATTACATTCTGATTTGACTGTCAAAGACAAGACTTAAAACCACTCTTAAAATGCAATTTTATGTCGCTGCTGATTTATTTTGTCGGTGCATGTTGATCTCTAGTAATGGCCTGGCTGTTCTGCAGGGTCTTGTATTTAAAAGTATTTAATCCTATTCACAATGTAATTTCACAGTATTCACAATGTCAAGTCCCACTTTAAGAAGAAGTGGTGGAATTTGATCTCAAATTAATTTGCTTACCCCTTTCTTGATATGGTTCCCACACTTTGATTTTCAAGGAAAGTGTGTGAGATCTGTCTTTATTGCCTCCCTAATCTCCCAAAAAATTCCCAATATTCAGACCTGTGTGTACGGAAATGTAAGAAACAATCATTAAAGTCATGGACAGATGTCTGAAAGCTGAATAGGAAATAGACACCCAAGTTAAAGGCTGTATATCAAAGCGAAATACCCTTTCAAGAAATCAGGTTTGTTCCCATATAGTCAAAGACACAGATCTCTTATTCTGCCATTACTGTTGGAAGAGTTAATCTTTGCAAGGAAATTAAAATAATATTTAAACTCTTTGCTAAGATAGGCTGTGTCATTAGCCACACTGAAATTATAAGCAAAATATATCTATTGACTAGAAAAGGCATAGTTTGGAGCCTGTTGTAAGCTGTATCTATGTCAGAGTTTGTCCATGATGTATGTATCTCTGCTCTCTGCTAGGATGTCAGACCTGTGAGGTCTGTGTAGTGATGTTGATCTCTATGACAGGTGAGAGGATAACTTCCAGAGGATAAATCTTAACATTCATTTAGCATCAAGCATGTACATGGTAGAAGGTAGATAATTTTCTTCAGGTCTTTACAAAGAGACCTTCTGTTCTTTTTGAATTTGCTAATTCGCTTTGAAAATAGAAGGTTTAAATAAATTGTGACTAAATTACATGTCATTGCACTGACTCAATACTTCAGAGAGAATTAACAATCAATAATATTCAAGCCAACAACTGAGTTTCTGCTTGGGATAAAATAAAAATAGTCAGTTGATTCTAAATGTTGATTTCAAGGAAACAACACACTATCTGAATGGACATTTCTGATTAGATTTGTTAATTTTGAGATAAATATGAGCAAAAAAAGATGTAAAAGAATAGCAGCATTTAAAACTTTTTTTACAATGTTAAAAACATGAATAACATATAAGAATTGTGCAATATAAACTTGTTGTTATATCTCAAAATAATTTTTGAAGGAAGAGCAGTAGAGCATAATACTATGAAAGCAAGCTCCTCAGCTTAATTTAACCATTTATATTTTCAACAAATAAGTTAAAGAACTCTATATGTCTCTTTATAAAATCCATAGCATGTCTTTAAGAACCATAGCAAATATAAGAAAGAATGCAAGAGAACTGCAATTTTCTTTATCTTCCTTGAGATGGAGACCAGTCAGGGGATATGGATTCATGGTTGAAGATTTTATAAGATTTGCTTTCTTTTTATTTACTGATCTTAGGCCATCTTTAGAAAAAATATTTTATCTAGACACATGCCTCAATTATTTTTTTAATATCTGTTTAGTGCCCAGAATATTGACCATCTATTTAGTAGGGAAGCTTTTGCTATTGATTTACAAGAAGCAGAAAATTATTGTATTTGTGAACAAAGAAGGAGTAAGGAAGAAAGAGAGACAGTGTGTATTTGAATGCTTAATTCTTTATGACGTTATAATTTAGAGATTCAGTTCTTCAATAACAGAAATCGTATTTTAGTCTAAATGGCAGCAAACTGCATACATCTGAAACTGTGGGATAAGAAACTTAGTTCTTATCCACTATTTCATTAAAAGTCTTCAAATTTGTACAGAGATATTTTGATGCATGTACATGAAAGAGCCTTTATTATGGTCAGTAACAATAAGGTTCTTAATAAAAATTCTGTTAATTCATAGTCAAGATATATTTAGAGGGAAGCCGTTGACCAAATCCAAGTCATGTTGCTTTATTGCATTGTGTTGTCTGCGTAGCAGGTATTCTCACTGAGGAATGCTTTTGTTGATTTCTATAAATGTAAAACTACAGCTTTGTTACTTGTAGATTGTGCCTTTTCATTGATCTTCTTTCTTTAACAAGGTACCGGTTAGTAGTGTTCTTTTTTTTTTTTCTTTTCTGGCCATTATTAATTTAGCTGGGTTTAGAGTTTTTCCCTAATTTTAATTATCTCCCAAAGATATTATAGATATTGTGTAATATAGATACAATTTGAAAAGCTGTATGTGGTTTTGATTTAACATGAAAGCTTTCATAAGTTATGGGAAATCCTCACCCCCTCACCCTGTAAAATAAAATCTATGAAGTTGTTCACTGACAGCTATATTAACCTGTCCAATTATGTGTAAAGCCAAATATTTTTAAAAAGCAAGGAATATGACAGTGAGAATATGTTGCCAATACAGAACATTTTTATACCTGTCTGTATAGCTGATGGGGTGTCACAACATCCACATTGTCATCCTGATTGCATTTTATTTGTAGACTTTACACTAAAATGCATAAAAGCAATGAAGAGAAATACTTAATGGTGCATTTTAATTCCACTTTATGTCAAAGACAAGTCTGTAGTTTTTATTAAAAAATGAAAACAAATTATATATTTTCAAAATGTGTCTGCCATTTTTTTAAAGCAATATTAGCTGTAGATGACAAAGCGATCAAATGTACTTTTTGTAAAACTACTGCATTCTCAGCTAGGTCCTAAAAATATAGAGATTGGAAAAAAAACACTTTATTGTTGTCATGCAAGTGCAAATATCACATCTAAAGTTGGGTTAAAATGAACTGCATCTTTTCATAGCATGTAATAATGAAATGTTTATTTTTTATGGTGTGGGTGTGTAAAATTGGTTTTTTTGCATTGAAATGCCTACAATGATGTGGCAGATAAGTACATTCCTGTCACTTAGCAACCTTTACTAGTTCAGAAAAAAAAATGGGGGTATCTTAAATGCTGTTATAAAAGTTTCTGGAATTTAGCAAATTACCAAATCATTCAGAAGTGAGTCATTACCTGAGCTACAGTGATGCAATATACTGGATTTGACAGCAAGAACAAAAATAACTAACTTGCATACATGGATAATTTAGGAGGTGAGTTATTTAAAAAATTAGGAAAGAAATCAGAACATGAAACAGCAAACAAACCTGAAATAAATCCAAATATGGTAAATTGCTTTCATTACAGTAAATAGATAGAAAATGAGAGGGATATGAAATCATGACTATGAGCAAATTTTTGTCTTGGAAACTACATAAATAATTAATCAGATCAGATCTGTTGTGAGTCTAGTTTAATTTTTTGCAATTAAACAAAAGGGATGCTAAATTCAGTGCTTGTTCCAAAGTGTCCAGAAAAATCTGCTTTGATTACGTGACAAATAACACATGCAATTCTTTTACAATATATTTAAAATGAGGAAAGAGTGCATTACTTGCTTGGGAATGTATTCCATTTTGTCTTTTTTTCCCTCTAATTTCCCTCTACTTTTTTTCCTTCAGTGACATACCACAATTTGATAGCTTACACACTTGACACTTAGATGTTAAGAAGTGTACAGTCACAAATTACTAATTTTTTTTTTGTCAGTCCTCTATTTTTTTCTATCCTGTGTCTGTTAGCTTCCCTGCACAGTATTCTGTAGGAGAGAGAAATCAAAGTATCCTATACTTGTCTGTATATGCAATCAGCAAGTACCCATTCAAGAGAAAAAAGCATCACTGCAGATCTGGCAACTGTGTGATCCTGTTTGTCAGAGAGTGTTCTCTGAAGCCATCTATGGATTTGCTATGTGAGTCCTTATTTCCTTGGACATTTTAACACACACACAAGAGACATAAAGGCATATGGGGCTATGTCTTCTTGCTTTTTTCTGGAAATCTTGCCCCTTGCTTACAAACCTTGCTATAGGAGAAGAAGCAGGTGGTATTGTCTGGAGGTGGAGTACAGGGTTATGTTTGAGAGCTGAATTCTTTTGATAATGAAGCCAATACATTTTCTGAGTGGCCCGTTGATAATGATTTAAATGTCTCTTGTTGCCTTATTTGCTGCTGGAATCATGAATTGTTACTGTTTTTTGTTTTGTTTTGGTTTGGTTTTTCTGTAAAAATCTAGAGAATTTTGATAAAATATTTTAAGTGTTCTGTTTGAAGGTGAGGTAACCTACAAACATTTAAAAACTGTATTTTTAAGAACTCATCTCTATGATGTAGTAAGTTCAGACATGCTGAGTGTAAGCTGATACTTGAATTTTTAAATTCACCATACAGGAATATGTTTGATCAGTGAATAGTAGGAAATCTTCTTAGGAAAATAAATTGTGACAAACCATGCATAGCTCCAGATTTAAAAGCTGAAATTTTTCTCTAGAGTTGATTAGACTAACAGAGAGTGAAGTTCCTTTGCATTCTCTCATTTGCCAGTTCAACTATGTGTTCTTTGGAGCAGGAAGAAATGTTTCTGGTATCAGTATCCTGTCTTTCAGAAATCAGCTAACTTTTTGCAACCAAGAAAGCCCTCAAAAACTCGTTGCCTTCCTGAGTGGAAACTAGAAACTATTGGTTTACTCTAAACTGTAGCATACAAGCTGCAACTTGTGAACCTGATGGACTTATTTTGAGAAGCAGACAAGCTGTCTCTTGAATGATATTGCTGAGGAGCAGACAAGGGTTGAAATTGCCAGTGTTTTTTCTGGTGAGCCGAAGTGCTCAGTTCATCAAACACTATCTGTTTCTATCATATAAAATAGGATTTTAGATGTAGGGTAGGGAAAAAAAGGCTACTGGAAGGTGAAGTAGACAACAGTAAATTACAAATAGGAGCAATTTACTGGAGATCTTGCTGGTAATGTAAGTTTTAGTTAGGGATTTTTTACTTTGGGTGAGATTTTTATGGGGGGCAGAGGAAGTGAGAACAAGAGGTGGTGAGATGGCAGTAAATGCTGGATTAGAGAAGGGTATTTGTTCATAAGGCAGTAGACATATTTTATTCTAAAACTGTCACTTCTATGTACATCCTGCAAAATTTTAGCAATGCTGAATTTTGGCAATTACTTTGGGTAAAATGTTTGGCTTTCAGAGAACACTAAGCTCCTAAAGTTCAAATTGGGAAATTTGAAGTCCTGCACCTGCAGAGGATTAACTCCATGCACCACTATGGACTGGGACCCATGAGGAAGAAAGTGGCTTTGCAGAAAAGAACCTGAGAGTCCTGGTGGACATCAAGGTGACCAGAAATCAGCAATGTGCTTCTGCAGCAAAGAAAGCCAGCAGCCTCCTGGGCTTCATTAGGCAGAGTGTTGCCAGCAGGTCAAGGAAGGTGATCCTTCTCCTTTAGTTAGCACTGTGAGACACATCTGGAGTGCTTTGTCCTGTGCTGAGCTGTCACAAGAGGTAGTACAAGAGAGCACAGGAAAGGTATGTCCAGCTCTCTCTTTACCACAGCAAAGAGCTGAGAGAGTGGTTAAAGAATCAGAGCATCTGTTGTACAAGGGCAGGTGGAGAGAGCTGAGATTGTTTATTATCAAAAAGAGAAGGGTGTGGGGTATGTGTGTTTTTGTGTTGGGGGGGGGTATGTGTGTTTTTGTATGTGTGTGTGTATGTGCATGCTTTACTCATGGGTCCTGGTGGGGCAGGACAGACTCTTCCTATCCAATGAAAGGATAAGAGACAATAGGTACAAATTGAAACAGAGGAAATTCCACTTAATTATAAGAAAAAATATTTCACTTTGAGGGTGATCATACACTGGAACAGATTGTGCAATGACATTGTGCAGTGTCCATCCTTCGGAATTTACAAAATCTGTTTGGATAAAGTACTGAACAGTCTTGTGCAACTGAGCCTGCTTTGAGCAAGAAGGTAAGACTAGATAAATTTCAAAGGTCTTTACCACCTTCAACTGCTCTTTAAAAAGTAATTGGATAATATTAAATATATATGTAAATATATATTTTAAAATTATAGTTTTTATCCTTGCCTGTTTTTAAGGTATTTGACTGTTATCTAAGACACCAAGTAACATTTGTGCCTTCAGACAGCATGATGAGGGTTAGGTACCTCAGCACAGGATCTGGGCATAAAGTCAGCAAGTGGTGCAGCTTAAGAAATAACATGGAGATGTCCACTTTAAAAAGCTGAGGACAGGGGTAATCCTGTTCTCTTATTAGGACTCTAAGTGCTTTTCTATCCACCTGGATAACCTACTCCTGAAGGCTGTTACCTATAATCCTTCCTTTTAACCAAGTATTCTGTTTGGAGGAGAATGAAGTGATGGCAATAGGACAGGTGTCACACCACATCCTCAAGGCCTCCTAGTCATTACAACATTTATTCAGGACGTATGGGAGCTCAGTTCAGTTCTCCTCCCTGCCAGGGGCAAATCTGCATCAATCAATGGTTCTGTAATGGGGCACTTACAATCCCTTTGTTGAAACAATGTTGCTGCACATGTAATAAATCAAGATTTACAGGGCAGAAGGAGAAAGTATAAAAGTGAAACTGATTCTGCAGCTAACTGTTTATGTGGGTACTCACCTTGAGAGGAGACCAATCTTTTTTTGCCAGATCCCAGGACAGTTTGTATAATTTTACCTATGGCTGCATAATGTGCTCAATTACGAAAAAGACAGGCAATTGAAAATGACCGATATCTGAAAACTTGATTTACTAGGACTTAGCTTCCATGCTTTGTCTGAAAATTAAGTAATACCTGGTGTAAGTGTGTCGCCTTTGTGGCAAATTTCTGAATAGTTACATATAGGACAGGTGTCATTAAATAAGCAAAAAAAGAGAAAAAATTTTTATATTAGTATGCATAACAGTGTTTTCTGAAAAGATCAAACAATTATAATAATAATAATACACTGTTATTCACTCCTCTGAACACTTTCTTTCTTTAGGCTCACATTATTCTTTATCCTACCCAGACATTTTTTTTGCCTCTTTTATTAATGCAAACACTTCATTAGGTTACTGGAAATAATACTTTCCATTAAAAATATTTTTCAGTTGTCCAAAACTTGTTTGCCTTCTCCTCCACAGCTTCATTGTTTACCCTTAAAAATCTGCAGGTTGGAATATGAGAAGTCAGATGCTTTTTCACTGTGTTTGGGATGATTGCCATCCAACTTAAGTAGCACTATATACTTCTGCATATAATTGCTGTTTGCGCAGAACCCATTCCTAACACTGGAGCCACTGTAGTGGGCAGGAATACAGACAGACTTTCCTCTGCCACACCTGTGGCACTGCACCACTGGTGCCAGCTCTGATAGTAACACTACTGTTACAAATAGGGCCTGGAGACCAGCTCCTTTTAAAAGGCCTTTATTAAACACAGCTCCGGGTGGGGAGCCCGAGGGGTCACGCACACTGCCACTGCTCCCACTGGACGATGCTGAGGAGGAGGAGTGCAGCTTTGTCTCTCGGCAGAGCTGGGGCTGCCGTCCTCACGAGAGTCCTTAGGAGGGCAAATGCTGGCTCGCAGTCCAGGGGTATTCTCCAAACTGGGTACCATCAAATCATGGCGACAGGACAGAATCCGGCCCTGGTCAAGAGTGGGTGACTCAGGGTGGTTCTGGTGGGTTAAAGCTGAAGTTTGTGGGCTCGTTTGTTGTTTGAGAGGGTTCATATAGTTCCCACAGCCTCTCATTGAAATTCAGTCCAGGTGCAAGTCCTCCTGGGAGCAGGGGAGCGGGGGACGTGGTTCCTGAGGGGAATGGATAAAAATCCGGGGCCAGACGGAAAGGGGCACAAACCCAGAGCATGGCGGGGAGAGATACAAATACAAGGTAAAATAGTATCATCTAACAATGGCAAGTAAAGACAAGTATTAGAATTCTAACATTCAATGTTTAACAATATACTAACACAGGGTACAAATACAGAGTGTGAGGAAGATAGATACAAATACAGGGTAAAATAGTAACATTTAACAACAGCAGCTAAAGGCAAGTCCCAGAACTCCAACATTCAATGCTCAACAACAGACCAACACTTCAAACCAAGACCCCATCAACTTCATTTACAGCAACTACCAGGATTGCATTCCTCACAACTACCGTCTGTGCCTCACCTTTGTGAGGTTCTGGGTTTTCAGAGCCATATTGGATGCAGCTGAGGAGTGGACACCCGGCATTGCAGGAAAAAGGAGTGTCAGCATCAACTGCCTATGGATCCTGTGCAAATTTCGATTGCAGCTGGCTGGATAGATGCAGGAATCTGGGGGAGATGACCCTTTGTGAAACCTGCCCAGAGGGCAAGATAACAGTATTATCTCTTTTCATTATAGAAAAGTATATAATACTCAGACCTGTGGAATACCAGCATTATAAGCAGGAAGAAAGAATGGCTCAGCTGTGCATAGTAACTTGGCATAAACACATTTCATAGAATCATATAATAGTTTGGTCTGCCAGGGCCATTTACAGGTCATCTAGTCCAACCCTCCCACAATAATCAGGGACACCTTCAACTAGATCAGGTTGCTCAAAGCCCCGTCCCACCTGACCTTGAATGCTTTTAAGACTGGGTCCTCTGTCCTCTACCACTCTCAGAAATCTGTTCCAGGATTTCACCACCCTCACTGTAAAAAAATTTCTTCCTCAAATCTGTCTAAATCTACCCTCCTTAAATCTAAAACCTTTAGCTCTTGTCCTATTACAAGAGGTCCTCCTAAAACATTTGACCCCCTATTTCTTACAAGCCCTCATCAAGTATTGAAAGGTCACATTAGGTCTCCCCAGAGCCTTCTCTTCTCCAGGCTGAACAGCTCCAAATCCCTCAGACTTTCCTCATGGGAGAGATGCTCCAGCCCTCTGGTCATTTCTGTGGCCCTCCACTGGACCCTCTCAATTTAGTTCACATCTTTCCTGTGCAGAAGACCCCAGTGCTGGACGCTGTACCCATTTGATTCACAAGACTGATAAGTGGTTATTTGCCACATGTTCAGCTTATTAGGACTGGTTCATTGGCACCCTAGGAAGGCATCTTGGTTCTTTCTCCTGTTAGGCACGCTAATGAATGGCTGAGAATATTGATTTTGTGTGTCTCTTTGAGACGTTGCTTTGCTGCTCCCCTATGGAGCTTCATTTCCTCCATCACGACAATATCCTGCAATATTATCTCTAGTTGAATGGAACTGTTTTGTGTTTGGAGCAGCATGAGCCACAGAATCTGTTAATACACTTTTAGGTACTGGACTGAAAAAAGGGTATACAAATTTTTTAAAATAATTTAGCTTAAAATGAGGAAGCAACATATAAAACCCCTAATGAATATTTTAATTCACTTCTATTCTTATACTGAGGGTAGCAGGACAATAAAAATGGAACCCAAACACACTTCTATGTCATCATGAATTAAGGCAATCAGAAAAATTTCTTGACAAGTTGCCATCCTTCATCATTAAGGACTTCTCTGATGCTCATTCCACAATGAATTTTTAAATCTCATCAGCTGTGTGAACCATCTTTGTCAGGCAGGAAGGACCTTAACAATGTCTTTGTTTATTATCTGGACCTCACATGAAACTAACATGACACTTCAAGTCTGATGTGAATGTCTCTATGTGAATGTCCATAGGCTGTCTTTGAAGCGTGCTAAGTGTTGATACCTTGTATGACAGAAACTTTCAGTCATCTGTGTGACTTAAAGTTGCGCTGTACTGCTCCTCTGTCCACCCCCAAAATCACCTACTATAATCAAAAT
The DNA here is from genome assembly GCA_039654755.1 of Calcarius lapponicus. Taxonomy (NCBI): domain Eukaryota; kingdom Metazoa; phylum Chordata; class Aves; order Passeriformes; family Fringillidae; genus Calcarius; species Calcarius lapponicus. Next base: position 10,768,629 of record CM077463.1, read on the forward strand.
GCCCCCTCTCACAAAGGTCTCTGTGCTTCATGTCAGATCTGGATAATATTTTAAGCACTTAAGTCATAAGAAGAATTGGCTTCAAGAAAAAAATTGAGTAAAATCCTCATATATTTTAAAATACTAAATTGAGAAATTCTGCAGATGAAAACAGCAGATTTTGATTGATGTGCACATTCTTCAAAATTCAGAATGTGCACATCAGTCAAAATGTGCAGTTTTTATATAAATAAAAATTGAAGATAAAGGAATTTCTTTGCCCTCCTTTGATAAAGGATATTTTAATTATGCCCTCAGAGGTTATTTCTCCTCCCTTATGATTAACGGCGGTGCTGGATGAAGCTTTTCTATTCAGTATTCTTTTCTTTTTGTCTTGCCACTTTTAGTTCCAATATAATTTTAAGAGATAGGTTTTGAATCACTAGATTTTTCACCTAATTGCAAAGCCATTACAGGCAAAATATGGAAAGAACAAAGCCTGTCAATGCACATATTTCTTTTAGTTTAATTGTACTCTATCTACCTTAGCTTCTTTCTGGTCTACTTTTAAACTTAGATAACATTCTCTATGAGATTTCCCATAAACTAAGATGTCATTTTCAGAAACTTTGATACTTTCCAAATGCTGCAGAACCATGCATATTTTTTAAAGTTATTCTGATGCCAAATGAGAAGCAAGATAGTAGATATCTTTTAAATAATGTCAGAAAATTGTCATCTTGCCTCTTTAAGGAAGATCTGGTGAAAGTAATTTTGACAAAACATTTTTCATAAGAAAATATTATCTTGATGAAATCAAAGCTTTTCACAGAAATCTATATCTTTTTAATAAAAGTTTCATAATAAAGATTTTTTTTTTTATGTCCAGGATAGCATTTCTAACTGACTTTGACAAATTGAGATGCACTCTGTGATCAGGGCAAATTAGGAGATCTAGGTTTAAACTGTTTACTTTGAGCTGCAGAAGGTAACTGAGCCTGGGCCTAGTGCTCTAAAAGAGATGTGCTCAGTGCTTGAATGCTGTTTCTTGAGACAAATCAATCTCAGAGCTCTTTTCAGAGCTTTTTATATATCGTAGTTTTCCCCCTAAATGGAGATAAAACAGAAGGGAAAATGTCAACTATGATGACTAAAATAAAATTCTTTTGGTTTCAGGTCCAGCTATTTTTCAGAGTGCAAACAAAAATGCTGTTTGGTTGTATTTAGTTAGGAAGGCTCATATGGCATATTTTAAATTCCAGTTAGAATTTTAGGTCACAGGTCTGTGTTGATTCATAACACATAATTCTCTTTGATTAAAGTGAAATTATCTCTATAGGTGCATGTAGACTGCTTGAGTATTTCTGTTTATAAACTTTGGCAAAGAAAAATCCTTGTAATTTTAATATGAAAAAAGATTTGTATTTGTCATTTGAGTAAACCAGTTTTATGCACATTTTATATAACAATAAAATTTTCTGCTTAAAATACCATGCTAATCTCTTATGGGGTAGATTCTAATATTCCATTTCACAATAATATAAAAGAATTTAGACCAGTCAAGGAATTAACCAAATAGCTGAGGATGTAAGGTTCTAAATAATTAGAAGTGTTAACATTGCTGATAGCCACTATTAGAACAGTCAGGACAAAGAACACAAGTCACATAATATAATATCTTCTGTTTTAATCTGAGCCACTCAAAATTGTGGTAGATGATTAGAACTGTCCAAGAGGGCAAATGTACATATAAAAATATCAGAAGATACTTTTTTTAATTCAACATAAGATTTGTGAAACACCTTGGCTTTTGGGAACGAATGACAAAAATTTATCTGTTTAGAAGGAAAAGAACTGTGTGAAAAACAAATTATTTCTAGTTTTACAATAAGGATAAGCTGCTATATGATAATAACAAATAGTGATACTAAACATTTACATTGGTATGTTTAAATAAAGGAGTATTTTATTTATAAGATTTTAAAAATAAAAGCTTTTTACAAGTTGCCTTTTAAACTGGTCTAGAAATTTTCTAGACCATGAGCAAAATGCTATTTTCCATGTAGAGTTTCTTGAGCATCATCATTTTAATGCATTTTGATTGAATGGGAATTGTCTAGCAGTAATTGAGGTCTCTGCATTCTGAAGTGTGGGTTACTGAAATAAGGAAAAAGTTGATTTACTGTAAAACTGCAACCTTGTTAATTACTACTTAGCTGCCATCCATCCCAGGATCAGTCAATTACAGAAGGCAAATTCTTGTTTAGCTTGCCCCAGTTTTTACTGAGGCTTTAGAATTCTCCACCTGCACGTGACCTGAATTGCCTTACTTTGGTCAAGTACCTATTTTCTGCCTGTGACCTGCTGAATCTGTGACACAGCCATGGCAGGGTTCATATCTTGCTAAGTACTCTCACAGCATATCAAATGCATACTATCAAAAGAGTTATGATAAAGTGGAATCATGTCTGCATTCTTTCTAAAGCCTATTATCAAGATACAGAAGGGTAAGCTGTTAGCTCTCACCTTTGAATATTAAACAAAGAATTATGACCGTTCCCTCATGAAATCTGAAATAACTTGTATTTTAAACCTTTCTCCAGAAGAGCAGCTTCAAATCTTCAAATTCACCTTTCTTGTTTCCATAGAAAATGAGCAAGTTTTACTGCATAGAAAACATTTTGAAGTGGAGAGTAACTCTCTCTGTGACCATATGGGTTCCTTCCTTCCTTCCTTCCTTCCTTCCTTCCTTCCTTCCTTCCTTCCTTCCTTCCTTCCTTCCTTCCTT